>CM071872.1:19425540-19458814 GCA_036759665.1 Gynandropsis gynandra | reverse complement strand
CGCAGTTGTCCAAGGGTCACAGAGGAACAAGGGTCGCAGAGGGACAAGCGTCGCAGAGGAACAAGGGTCGCATAGGGACAAGGGTCGCAGGTGTCCAAGGGTCGTAGAGGGTTAAGGGTCGCATAGGGATAAGAGTCGTATAGGGACAAGGGTCACAGGGGTCCAAGGGTCGCAGAGGAACAAGGGTCGAAGAGGGACAAGGGTCGCAGGGGTCCAAGGGTCGCAGAGGAACAAGGGTCGCAGAGGGACAAGGGTCGCAGGGTCAAACTGGGTCGCTGGGTCGAATTGGGTCGTAAGGTCGCAGGGGTATTTTGGGAATATCAACATTTATACGGGTACTTTTGAAGTTAAAAATTTTTTCTTTTCCGGGAAAGATATTTTTGAAGTGTTTTAGCCCTACGAGGATATTTTTGAAGTTATCCGTGTATATATATATATATATACTTGTTTAGGGTTATAATATATTACATATATATATATATATAATGGTTTGAAAATCCTTTGACCACCCAAAATTTTTTGGAACCTCCTTAAACTATGCTTTATATCTCATCAAACTCCCTTAATTAAGAAAACACATAGAATCTTATGTGTAAAGTTAACAAGTCATATTCACTACATAAGTAGTGCCACCTAAACACCAGATGAACACTGATTCTTATGTTATTCTGACATAATACATAGAGTTTTGTGAAATTACATTTAGCATGATATGAAAGAGAAAAAGAAACCCTTACACATTTAAATTATGATGACATCCATCCGAATTTTTGAGATATTTATATGTACTAGTTTTGGAACCTGCGTAATGTATAGATTTTTTTTTCAATATTAGTTTTGTATTGTATCTTTTCGTGTAAAATAAAATAAATATAAAAACATATTAAATTTAAGATTTTTATTAGTTTTATTAATTTTAATTATTAGTAATAATAAACATTTGTTTTATTATAACAAATTTGGGTTAATTTAATTTTATATTTCTTCATATATATCATTGATATTATTCATCCTAGGTTATAGAATGAGTCAATGGTATTAATGTATTCAACCAAAACAAATGTTTTTTTATTAAATGCAAATTAGTATTGAGTATAAATTAGTTGATAAAATATTAGAATATATATACAATATATATCCACACAAGAGCGTTAAAATTCGAATTCAAACATATATTTGAATATAGATACAAAAGCAAATACAAAAAACATATATATGAATGTAAATACAATAATACAAAAATATAAATAAAACATTTTACAAAGATATGCAACTCACAATTTGTTCATGACGTGTTTATGTGCAAATTTTATACTAAGGCAAGGGAATGCTTGATTTTGGTTTTCATGATTTCTTTTAAACTGATAAAAAAAGAGAGTAACAATGACGTATTCTAGAAGTTGCAATGCCGCTTCTAGACATGGCAGTAGTAGTTGTAGCTCTCCTTGTAATCCTTGGTGTTGTCTTTGAGGCCCGACCGGTGGAGTCGCCAGAAAACGAAACGACTGCGTTTTTTAGCGACTGCAGGCGACATCTAAAGTGACTGGTGGAAACATAGGGAAACGCAGATGCCATGAAACGCAAAATTTGAAAATCTGATTTTTCCTTGCGTTACGTCTACGTTTTAACACGTTTTCGGCTAAATTACTGAAATACCCTTGTCATTTTTTTCCGTCGCCGATTCACGTTTCTTCTCTCCTCCTCGCCTCGCTGATTCTCGTTTCTTCTCTGCTCTTCCATTTCGCCGTTTCTCTCCTAGGTAAGCCTCTCTCCTCTTCGCCATTTTGCTTTTCAACTGTGAAGGATTCTGTGAATGATTAGGGTTCATGAAATTAGAATTTCACAACTTCATCGAGTCGTGAATGATTAGGGTTCATGAGGGGTTCTGAAATTAGGGTTCCTCATGTCGCCTGGTGTCGCCGGTGAGTCACAATGAGCTTTCTTAGGGTTCCTCTTGACAAACCTTGTGTTCGACTCCAATAGCTTCATGAACCATACTTCTGAAGCATATATCCCAAACAAATGTGGTTTATGGAAATGGGTCAATTCCATCAGTTCATAGCTCCTGAACGTGGGTGAAAACTTGTGTCAATGTTGTCGGAAAGGCGGTGAATATCTCCGTGTCTATATATGTTCTCCCGTGCTTCCTCTTTAGCTACATCTCCATGGAAGTACTCTGTTACTTCTTTCACTAATGATAATGACATTCTTTCATCGCCTTTTACCCTACAGCTCTCTTCTACTGCTTCTTTGAGGAATTTCTTCATCGATTTAAAGAATTTTCCTTGTTTTGTTCCTATCTTCTCGAGTTGTACAACAAATTGTAACTTTTCCAAACCCATCTCAAGCTTTGACACATAACTACTCAGAACGTCAAAATCTATTCCAGCTACTCTTTTACATTGTTGAGATATTTACTGAGTCCTGCCATTAATTGTAATCCTTTTTTCTTGAAATGGTATTCTTTCAAGTGCGAGTCTTTGCTCTGAAGGCTCTCGCTTGGCATCTCCACAATTTGTTCCTACATTCATTTTATTTCCTGTCCTGAGAACAGCCTCTAGGAGTTTGAGGAATAGCCTGTTATTTTTTAGTTCCTTGCTTGCATCCTAAAAAGCAAGAAATACACGGAACAAACCGTGAAGTTGAGTTAAAAATTTTATTGTTGATTGAAAAAAATTCTGAAACTATTAGCTTGGTAATTGATCTTGTGCAAGTTTTTGTTGGCATGCTATGTATGATCTTGTTCAGTCTTTGTTTTAAGCGGAAAAATATGGCTCTGGTTTAGTTTCAGAAACTAGTTCTTTTTCAGGTTGGAAACTGGTTTGGTCTCTGTCCAATCCTATTTTGTTGAGTCTCTGGTACTTTCTCCAATCTGTTTCAGTTTGTCTCCATTGTAATCTGTTTCAATTTTCTTTTCGAATCATTCTAGAAATACTAATACCCATTTCAATGTTAGCTTAGTATTTTAAACAAACCCTTTAAAGTTCATTAAGTCACGATTCAACTTCTTATTTTGGATTCGTTTCGCTCATTAAGTCATGATTTGTTTTTGTTGCAGTAAGGACACATGGCCTCGGGAAGTGGTGAACACGAGAAAAAGAAGGTAAATACTATTTCATATGTGCACACATTTTTCATATATGCATTAATTTTGTTATTTTAATGACAATTTGTTATGATAGTGATTCAATTTGGGATTCGTAATATTTAGAAAATATTTTGGTCGGGTCAGGTGACTTGTGTTATGTTAGATCTCTATGTATTAGAGAAACAAGTCGGTCATACAAAAGGAGGTAACCTAAGTGACGTTGGTAAGGAGAACATGATTACAGAGTTAAATAAAATATTTGGAATGAATTTGATTTATGGAAAAATTAAGAATAAGATTGATAGTCTGAAGAGATACTATTACATCTACTGTAAGATCACTTATGGGCTATTGGTCTAGGATTTGATCCTATAAATGGAACTCTTCAAGCCCCCGACCATTGGTGGAAAAAAATTCAGGTATATCTAAAATATTTTGTTTATATGTACTAAAATTCATTTTATATTTTATTGAATATTTTTGTGTTTTCCCTTTTCAAGGTTTATCCGGAGGCTAAAAAACTACGGACAAACCCTTTAAAGTTCATTCCACTCTTAGGAGTGGTTTGTGGGGATGTAACCATAGTGGTCGAAAAATCATGGCAACCACGACGCGGTGTAATTGATCATGTTCCACATGTTGAAATTGGTGAAAATGAAGAAGATAGCGAAAGAAATGGTATGCAATTTATGATACAAGGTTCTACACAAGGTCCTACAAATACACATGAGGAAGAGTCCAAGAAGGGGAGGGCAAATTCTTCACATAGATCAGACCATATAGACGGACTAACCCAACCATCTTCTAGGCCAAATACAATGCAAAATATGGATCAAAAGAAGAAACGTAAGCGCACACCTATGGAGACTACTATAGAACGTATTGCAGTAACAATGGAGGAGCGTAATAAGTATTTGGAGCGATTGACATCGAGACATGTAATACAACAAGGGCCTTCAATTGAAGAGCGTGTGGCGAATTTCGTGGCTGCTATCAAGGCTGTACATGAATTGGTCCATATGAGTCCTCTTTATTGGGCATCGCTTAATCTTGTAACGACAGATGAAACTATGCGGGGTGTATTTCTCGTTCTTCCAGATGAAGAGAAGTTACCATTTCTTATGGTCCAACCCAAAGAGTCGAGAAATACGAAGGAATAGAAACATACTCTTTATTAATCTATTAGATTTTGATATGTTGTTTTTATGATTAAGACATTTATCATATTTGGTTTTACGTATGAGTTTAACCTTTGGAACTTGAATATATTATTTTCTAGTTTTAAGACGTTAATTATATAATATTTTACTTTTGGATTCACTTTTGAAATTTGAATATATCTCAGGAAGAAGAAAATGAATATTTGCAGGCAATTGTAGAAATCATTAATGGAGACGATGGAACATCTAATGCGTTGATTGGCATAAATCCGGTTAGATATTGTTTAAAAGAAAAAATCAGAACTGAACCAGAGCGAGGAGTACAGATTATGCATCAACTGATGTATGGGAGTGATGAACAATGTCTTCATTTTTTAAGCATGAGAAAATCGGTGTTTCATAAGCTTTTGAGAAACTAAAGGAGCTTGAACTCCAAGAATTTTACAAAGTGGGTGCTGAGGTGGCTTTGGGTATGACTTTGAAGATATTGGAACATAACATATCACAGAGAGTCGTAGCAGCGGAGTTCCAAGTTTCTCAATGGACCGTGACAAATAAGTTTGAAGAAGTACTTGCTACCTTATGTCGACTACATGCGATAATGTTTCATGGAAGCGAGAAGATTTTTCTGAAATATCTCTGATGATTCGACACGATAGAAGATATTTTCAATATTTCAGGGATTGTATTGGAGCTTTGGACGGAACTCATATTCCAGTACTTGCTAGTGGCAAAGACAATATCACATATTGGAATCGCAAAGAATATACATCGATGAACATCTTGGTAGTATGTGATTTCAAGATGAGATTTATTTACACACAGACTGGAGTTCCAGACGTGCACACGACACGAAGATACTAATAGAGTGTGCACAACATGATGAGTTCTTTCCTTTTCGAGATTCGAGACAATATTTTTTAGTAGAATCTGGCTATCCTAATCGAAAGGGTTTTATGGCTCCTTACCCAGGTGAACATATCACCCTATTCAGTTTTCTGGACGTCGACCAAGGACTATATCTGAGATATTTAATAAGAGACATTCTGCATTACGTGCAGTGATTGAGAGGACGTTTGGAGTTTGGAAAGATAAATGGAAGATTTTGAAAGGTCCACCTCGTTATAGTATAAAGATACAAGAAAATATTGTTGCAGCTACCATGGCACTTCATGATTTTATTCGAGATTCTAGTGAAGAAGATATTGGTTTTAATGTTGCTGAGACTACTGAGGATTACACACCAAAACTCACTGGAAACACGTCTACATCACGTGATGATATTGCTATTGATAGATTTTATGATGCAACTCCTAATGTTTATATGTCAAACGTTATAGATGAAATAGCATGAGAAATATGGGATGCAGAGCGCTAATGTTAAAGATATGATTATATTTTATGATTTATATGTATTTGATTTTTTAGATATTATGTTTTATGGTTTATATGTATTTGGATCTTTTTATACATATTTTGTTTTATGGTTTATATGTATTTGGATATTTTTTAGATATTTTGTTTCATGATTTCTATGTATTTCAAATTTTGTTTAAATGATTTATTATAGTTCATATTCATCGTAAATATATATATATAAATATGTTTGTGTTTATATGTGTATGAAAATATTTGATTATGTTTTGATAAAATTATTTTAAGTTTATAATTTATATTAATCATAAATATAGATATATATGTATATATATATTGTATATTCAAATATTTGAAAATCATAATTAAAAAATATATAAATAGATAATTTTATTAACAATTGTCTATTTTGGTAAGTTTGCTCAAAACGCAATCGCACTAGTTTTCTACCATTTGCTTCTAGTCGCAGACGCCCGCAAACGCAGTGTTTCCACCATTTAGACAAAATGGAACATACCTAAGTGTCTGGTGCAGGGGAGTCGCAATAGCCTCTTCATGTACAATTTGTCAGTACTCCTCTCACCAGCTCCCAAAGTTGTACCATTAACATACAAAATAGATCTAGTTACATCTCTTAAGCCAACAACACAACCATATGGCCCTATTCTATGGTTCCATCTTGACCTCAGAAACTTCTCCAGTGATCGAACCTTGCTTTCAAGGACATGCATATAGTAATCTTAATGTACACAATCTTGTATATCATGAGTGATATAAAGAAAGACAAAAAAGCGTCAAGGGTATTGTAATTGAAAGAAGATCATACCATATAACTGAGCTCTTCCTCAGATGAATAGAGACCAACACCACATGCCCCAACATCATTACTCCTCAGATATCTTAGTGCATGTTGCAATGGCTCCATTTGACAACCTAGAAGATACAACAAAAATTTTGATCAAACCTCGATAGTTCCACATATTGTGAATAATGTTCAATAAAAACTAAACCATCAAGGCTATAAAAAGACAAACACCTTTCTGGTGTAGCCAGCCTTTTGGATGACATTTTTTTAGCAATTCAAGACCCTCCTTGTTCTTCTAAACTTGACAAAAGGACATTGCATTAAGATAATTTTAAAGTGAGATGAAAACTATAGCAGTTTCATATAGATAAAAGTAATACTTAATCTGAATGTTTGACAATGACAATGATCTTGACGTACTATGATACTTATGATTCACATATACCTTTATTTTCTCTTGTAAAGTATCAATTGCAGAGGACCAATATCTCTTCTCGCTCTTGGAAGCAATTCAGAGATCATCAAGATCTTCCGATATCCTATGTCACAATTCATTAGCAAACAACAAAAAAACAAACAGAATGTTTCAGCAAAGGTTTTGATCCGAAGTACGAAGAAAACAATTGATTCTCAAAGGAAAATTCAATCCTTGATGCTTCTAGGGCTATTAGCTTTTATATCTTTGCAAACTACCTTTATCACTTATGCTTCTGAACCAACTTTTCATCGAAAATATCATTCAGAAAAAGAAATCAGAAAAGAAAGAAGGAATGCTAGACCAAGTCAAAGAAAATTTTATATAACAAAAGGGGTTGATTAGATGCAGATTGGTAGAAGACCACACCTAAAATGCCCAATAGTACTTTATGAGATTATCCGCTTTCTCCGACAATAGAGTCCCACTCCTGCAGCGAGTTTCGCACCACGCTCACCTCTGATGCCCAGCTCGCATTGTCGAACAGCTCACCGCTCGAATGCGTACCGATGGTAAACGGAAAATCTGAGGAAGTGCGATGAGATCCGATGGAGTAGCACCTTTGGGTCCTACTCCGGTCCCTGCTAGAACCCAAAACAAATCTCGACCACCACCGACGTTGTTCCCTCGCTATCAATTGATGGAATCACACTTTCATCCTGAAACTACAGCTCTGAATGTCTACGCATTGGTGTTCTTTTCGATCTCTACGAATTTCACCGTTCCACCGGAAAAATTCCCAAATCGAACAAGCGAAACGGAAAAGGAGACGCGAAAAAACAAATTAAGGACATAAATTATTGGAAAATTAGCGAAACCTAACGCCACAAATCGAGACTTGTCGAACCGGGCTAGAACAAAACATTTTGAAGGAAAAACTATTTGAGGCAAAATAGTACAATCATAAAATATCTTTCTTGAATTGAGATGTTTATTTCCTTACTTCTTTACAAACTTGGAAGTTTATAATATTGTAAAAATGATAGTCGATAATCTATATTTTTTTTGTTGAGTTATAGTTTTGAACCATATATGTTCTTTTCTTTTTTTCTTGCTCCATGAATGTTCTTTTCTTGCTCCATGAGATGTGATGATTTCATCATAATTTGGAAAAGTTGCAATTAATGTTTGTTTTTAGGAAAGACTCTATATTATTGTGACTCCAATTGTAAAAATATATCAAGTTTGTGAACGAGCTTTATCAATTATGGGATCTGATAAATAACTTGCATAAAAAACCAATTAGTTCATGTTTAGAATCCATAAGATAGAATAATCTTTAATCTACCATCCCTTTTAAATAGCAAAATATATGTTAAATCCTTGTCTAATGACACGTGCAGAAGAAAAGTTATATCATGCTAAGAGATTAATAGCAAACGCTATATCAAGACGAGTACAATTTGTCAGATCAAAGAGGACCTTTATTACACTTATATATGTTAATTTTGGTCCAAGTATCTCTTGATTATCATCACAAGAACGAAATAAATATTTTTCAACATTTAGAGAAAGTGCACATTGGAATGCTAAATGGATCACCTTATCCACATTAAATCACAATAAGACCATTTTTGTATATTTTTATTGATGCATGAATATTTCACTCTTTAGATATTCTATATGTAAACCAAGACAAAATTTGGTGGAGGAACATTAGAATTTTCAACAATTCTCTACCAGATTGACCTAATCAATCGTGTCAAATCTTAAACTTATTGATATTTTGTTTTGTTTCAATGTGGCAAATGATTAAACCATACTTATTTTTGTGAATTATAATCTAGAGGATAAGACTGATAGTTTCTCTACCATATATTTCTTTTTTGAAATCATTTTCGTGATAAATATATTATGAGTTTCATCATTGGTAGTCTATATATGTTAGCCATTCTAGCATATATCTTTGAAACTCAATAGATTTCTTTGGAACTTGGGAGAGAATAATGCATCACTTATAATGAATTTTTTTCCTCCAAACATCTTAAAATTAGTTCTTCCGAACTCATATTATTTTCACATTTCTAGATATTGTGGTAAAACACGACGCATGTATTCTCAATTAAAAAAAAATTACTTTTTATCTTTGAATATTGTATGTGTTATAGCACTGTTGGCTAAACATATACCTGAGATATGATATCTCTTTTATTGACTTTAGATATTGACATATTGTACTAATTTGATCAATACGAAATATATAAATGTACATGCAAAGTAAAAATAATAAAATGCATAACATGGATATTATAACAAACAAAAACTAGAAAATGTATATCAAGCTTTTGAAACAAACATATTTCAAAAGATAAGTAATAATCAACACCCTTAAGGCGACAAGACAATAACAAAATATATGTTGATTTTCATTTTGTTTCACTAGTCAGTTGCCATCATTTCTCTAGTCAAGGAAATTTCCGACATCCAGATGAATCCCATCACCTTCATTATTATAGAAATCATCAGCATCATCAGAATCAAAGTTCGTTTTGGATATTTTTTCCTTTGTTCTTTTCTGATTGTTGAAACAACTAACTGGGGTGTTTTTTTGTTTGAAAGTTCTGTGAACGATGTCCAATCATACCACATCGGTAACAAATTGTTTCTTGTCGTCTTTTATCTTCACCTTCCGTTTTTTTTTATTTTTTAATACTCTTTTTTCTTTATATCTCAATGACGAAAATTACATGGTTAAAAATCTTGGCCTCTTTCTTTTCCACGACTATCATCACGAGCATGACCTCAACCTTGATGGCATCCCCGTCCACATCTGCGGCCATGCTAGTGGTTATAATTTGTTTCGTGGATTGAGTTTGAGCAAGATGAATGAGTTTCATGGTTTAAGAGCTGATTATTTTGTTATGCAAATGGAGTGTTTGTATCAAAACTTTGTATTTCTTAATCTCCCATATGCAATATTGTTATTGTACATTAACATTATCAACAAGAAATATGGATAGTATTTTTGTTCATCTTATCATGATCTGTTATTTTCTCGCTACATAGCTCTATTCTAGAGATTATTTCAAAGATTGTGGAATTATATTGACGCATAGATTTGAAGTCTTGAATGATAATTTCAGATCTAAATAATAGATTCAAATGAGCCAAAACGACTAAATATACAAAGTTAGACCTAATTACACAATAATAGATCTAATTACTAAAAGACTTATATACCCCTATACATGTAAGTGTTGGCAAGCGTCTTCCACGCCTCGTAGGTGGACAAGGCGCATGCTATTAGGGGCTGTAGAGAGGCGGAAATTGCTCCAAATAGGGCTGAAAAGAGGAGACGATCTTGTTGCTTCCATGGCTGAAAATTAGGGTTGTCGACGGACACTCCATCACGGTGGATCTTGGCCGGAGGAACAACGGAGTTGTCCTCAATGAAACATTGAAGGTTGTGGCCTTCAAGAAGAACAGGAATCTGAACATTCCACGTGAGAAAATTGGTTGGCGTCAGTTTGGTGATGTTGGCCATGTTGACGGTGAGAAGAGTGCTGAGCGGATGTTGTGGATCGAAGGTCGGGGCCGCATCGGAGACACGGACGGTAGAGTGACTTGTTTGGCCGACCATGAGTTAGGGTTTTGAAGGCGGTGAGCAAGAGATGCAAGATCTAGGGTTTGGTATTGTGGATCTAGGGTTAGATCTTAGATTAGATCTAGGGAAGACTGATAGAGGATCGGTGGCCGCGATGGGGTAACGAGCGGACTCGGTGTGGGACGAAGGAGGAGGGGCGATCCGGCACGCGAGAAAAACGGGCTAGGCGGTGAAAGTGGAGCAAGAGAGGCACGAATTAGGGTTTGGGGATTTAGATCTAGGGTTGGAACAGTAGATCTAGGGTTTGTAGGGGAAGAGACCGACGATGGAGCAGCAACGGAGCGCGGCGCGGGACAAGAGACGAGCGGTGACCCGAGACGCGGTGAAATCGGGCCGGTAGGAGGAGTGGAGAACGACGGCCGGAAATTTAGGGTTTTGGTGCGTTTTCTGTTTTGGCAAGGGTCGTACGTGATGGTACGACGGCTGGGGAGGGAGGAGAGGGATGAACGGCCGGAGGATAGGGAGTGGGTGATCGGCAGCCGCATGAAAGAGTGGCGGCGGCGGCGGTTGGAGAGGGGAGGTGAGGCCGCCGGGTTTTTAGGAAAGTTTGTTGCGTCGTTAGACTTTGTGCTCTGATACCATGATAATTTGAAATCAGATTAATTGATTCAAATGAGCCAAAACGGCTAAATATACAAAAGTTCAAAAGTTAGACCTAATTACAAAAAGACTTATATACCCCTATACATGTATCCTTTACATTGAAACCTCAAATTTAGCAATAATGTTTGGCTCTTCGGAAGATCACATATTTCTGGTAATTGAAATGATCTTTCAATGATTCTCATAAATCAACAGAGTCCTCTTTTGTTCAATATTTATCTTCAAGATCATCATAAAGATCATGTCACAAAAATATCAGCTTTTACTTTGTCTGATTCAGATGTATTTTATATTTATCGATCGTCGCACTAATTTGTTTTGCCTTCAAATGCATTTTAACATGAAATGTTCATGCCATACAATTTATTCCAGAAGCATCAAAGGCAACCATTTCACAGATGATCAAATTCAAACTATATTTTAAATAAAATTAAAATTATTCATTATCATAATAATCTTCAGAATATTGTATTGAATAAAAATATTATTAAACAAATAAATAATAAATAAAAATAAATTAGCATACAACAGTAAATAATAAAAACCAATAACGTAAAATAAATAGTTGGGATAACATAATCTTCCCCATAAATAATAAACAAAAATAAATATTTATAGTTATTAGCAAATTCATCAATTTTCCATTTTAATTTAAACTTAAGAAAATAAACATTGATTAAAATATGTGATATATAAAATATTATCGTTCATTTTAAAAATACTTTCGTTTTAATATTAACTTTATTTATTTAAAATTTTATTTTTTTAAACAAAATTTTTTGTATACCTAGACTAATTTAGTGTTATGTTTGTTTAGTGTGTTATATGTTATAATTAAATTCAAGCTTAAATTCAAGGATTTATTTGATTATCTTCTATTCTTCTATGAAAATGGAATTATTTCTATGTAGAACCGTCTTATGGATCCATACTTTGTGTCGGAAAGAGAGAGTTTCTCAAGAACCTGCGAGATTGGATTGGCTTCACTGAAACAGAAGCCAGTTCAATGTCATGCAAGAACAGAACAAAACAGTGAAGAAGCAAGAAACGAGAGCTTGAAAATTAAAGATGTAATAATGTAATCCAGGCAAATCGTGAAATATCCAAAGTACAATGTGGATCACGAGTTATCGAGACATTTAATATTAGTACATTAAACATATTTTTATTTATCAAATTATTGAATTATAAATTGTTTTAAACAAAAGAAAAAGAACGTTAAACCAATTCCGTAAAAAGGAAATTATTCTGAAACGACTTTAAGAGTTCAATGAATTCTATCTTGACTATATAAATTAACATATATATATATATATATTCAATTTTAGAGGAATGTAAAAAAATATATAAAAATCGAAGAATTGATATAAGAAATGACAATGTGATAAAAACAATTGGCGAATTGGTCCAAACAAAATCTAAATTCAGTCCACTAATGTCCTAATGCAGATTTTGATATGAAATATGTATGTTGTTGATTAGGATACACAATTCGATAATAGAGAACCTTCACAACTACTGCATTCAAATTAAATTTTGCTTGTATTGTAATCATTGTATTTTTGTTTTGTAATCAAATATTTTATACTTTATATTAATTCATATTTTTAATTTAATTTTTTAATGGAAAAAATTTAACCGACGTTCTCCGAAAACTTTTTTCAACGGATTTCCTGTCTAACGTTGTCGACGTGTATACCATGGATTCTCGACAGCATTCACCGACAGATTCTCGAAAGATCATGGTCATACGTGTTTTACAGCCGGATAAACTGTCCATTATTCAGGACAAATTACAAATGAATTATGTTTACAAATTTCTGATTGCGGAAGAATTTTATTCTTTCGTAATCGGTTTGGAACCTCTATTGTAGACAGATAGCTATGATCCTACCCTCTCTAACTGCCTTTTGTTTCTTGTAGTGAGCCTTGCTAGGCATTAAACTCATCATCAATCATATTGTTGGATCATGAACATCTCTTTAAAGTGCTTTGATTGTACAATAGGTCCTTAGAAAGAGATTTTTCTAACTAAGTCGATGGTTTTTGGACGATTGTAGTTATCATTTGCAGAGCAAAAACTCTAAAACTTTTCTCATTAGATCGCTTTAGCCTTCTTGCAAGTGTTCATTATCGGTATAATATGCTCCACCAAAATCGTGTTCCAACCAAGATCACCTTCATTTACATGAACTTTCTATCAGAATACATCTAAGTTTTTCATGCAAAAAACAAATTACAATTAAAAAAACTTGACCTCATAAGAATCAAGACAAAAGGAAAAGCAAAGAAGTCAATAAAACATAAACACACCTTATCTTTGTCAATACTCTTTTTAAGAAAATCCGTATGTCTGTAAATAAACATAAAACAAGTTGAACACTGAAATTTCATATCACACGTATAAAGAAAATAAAACTCAAAACATTAACAAGTAAGACATGATATTTTGGATACTGACAACATAACCTCTAATAATCCAGAAAAAAGGCATATGAAAACTACAAAATATTCTCAAATATTTTAAAAAATCACGTTACAATTAATTTTTAAATTCACACAATATTTTCAATTATTCTACCCACTAGTTATGGTCAACAACACAAATAAACACACAGTACACATAACACATACATAAAACCACCATCTGAAAACCTAACTTACTCAAAAACTTTGCAAAAGACCTAACCAAGCTGAAACATAGTCAAAATTGTAGTCGCAATAAAAGGTGTAACCCAACACCAAACCCTAGTCATAACTTAAGATGAAACCGTACCATAAATCCTAGCCAAAATCCTAGTTGACACCTAAGACGAATCCATGCCCAAACCTTAGCCATAACTTTCAACGGACCCCTACCTAAAATCTTGTCATAACTAAATACAAAGCTCTATGCCAAAATTAAGACGTATCACAATCAAAAAATCCAATTCGTAAAAAAATACACATAACTTGCTGCTACACAGTCATATCTCAACTGTTTCGCCTCGTACCTCTCCAGATACATGTCAAATCCACAGGAAAAAAAGTCTGTTGGAAGCCAAGTGGGTTTTAAGATATATTCGAAGAACTACATCTTATGGTTTATGGTTTAAGCATTAAAAATACCAAGTTAGTGGATTTTTAAGAT
The DNA here is from genome assembly GCA_036759665.1 of Gynandropsis gynandra. Classification (NCBI taxonomy): domain Eukaryota; kingdom Viridiplantae; phylum Streptophyta; class Magnoliopsida; order Brassicales; family Cleomaceae; genus Gynandropsis; species Gynandropsis gynandra. Next base: position 19,444,575 of record CM071872.1, on the reverse strand, counting down.
TCTGATTGGGATGGAAGCTGCGAAGTGCTACAGACTACTGCTTCACTGTTGGAAGTGCAGTTTTTACATTGGAAACATAGAAGAAATCCATGATAGCACAATTCACCGTAGAGCATAATACATACTCATTTTGCTACCACGAACCACTTGGTTTATCTAAGAAGGTTATTTGAGTTTAGTTGTGGTAAAGGAAGTCGAGAGAGAATGACAAATTAACTTACTGTATTGCAACGAGGAGGACCAGCTTGCTGACATACTAACGAAGGCATTGGGAACGAAATGATTCGACGATTTGAGGGAGAGACTTGACGTCGTCCCAGAAGAATCACAAAGGAGATTAATGGTTCCAATCCCTCTCAGACACGGATCATGGACACGACAATGATCAAGGATTTGGGATTAAGGTCCGAGAAGAGTCTTGCACGAGACAAGAGGATCGATCGTTAAAGAATGAGAACAAGGAAGGTCGAGCTTAATACAAAGAAGGGGACGAGCTTACAAAGGCCCAAAGGAAAAAATGTCGAGGACAAAGCCTATATCATTCGGTTCGGTTCAGCTATAGATAAAATAACCGGTTCGGTATGAAAGTTAAAAACCGAATGTATTCAATTTAGTTTGGTTTAGTTATTAACCGAATAATCGTGGTTAAAAAAATTGGTTACATAAAAATATAAAAAATATAGACAAATGATATGTAACAAACGAATATTTATCTAATATAATTAATAATAAAAATTAAATATCAAATTTCGATAATATATTATATTATATTCTTTAAATATATGAATTATTTGAAATATTCCGAATATTATCATTTATTTGTAATTTTATATGATAAAATATTTGGTAAAATCGAAATAATCGAATAATAACCGAACCAATTAGAGTTTAAGTTTTACTTTGGTTACAATGTTTTATTGATATACCTGAACCGTTGTACAACCAAACCGAAATGAACCGATTTAAATTGAATTATTTTTTTTAAACCGAATAATATGTATCCATTATATCTCAACCGAAATCCGAAATGGTCAGGCCTGGTGTAACATATTCAAGAACTTTCAGAAAAACCACATCCAACTTCCATTCTCTCCAACAAGAACACACACACACCAAACACAGCCATCTGAGAACAAAACATCATCCATCCTTATCTTTTTATGTTTTCAATCAATAAGAAAGAGATGAAGACCATGGGAACTCATAAATTATCCCATAGTTACTAGACTAACAATTTGTGGTGGAGAAAGTCCAAACTAAAATCAGGAAAGATCTGATCCCATCAGATTTGGAAGAATTGATTCGAGATGAGGAACATAAGTAACCTCAGCTCCATTGGGAACAAATCAACATTTTTTAAGGAGATAACAATGGATGAAGGCAAAGTCGAAGGAAACCCAGGTTTTTGTCCTTTGAAAGGACGCATGGCGAAGTTAAAAATAATCAACCTATGAGTACATAAAAAAATTGTCTCTAGTCTCACTCTTGTTTGATATCTTCTAAACTTTTTTTCTCTCCACCAAATCAACAACTTCATTGAGAAGGAGGAAGAGACCAATAGAAAAGATGAGAAGAGAGAAAAGTTTATGTATTTTAATTTTATTTAAAACATTAAAATTAATATTTGTAGTCAATTTTTGTTTTATTTTTTCTAAAGATGTGGCTATCAAAGTGGCTACCGATTTGGTGCTCACCTTTTGTATAGTGCAGTATTAAAAGAAATTTTTGGAGTTCACCTTTCAGTTATGATTAAGCTACAAAGATTTATAGTCAACTACTTTATAATGAAGCGAGGTGAAAAGGAAAGCAACAAAGATTTTGTGTACAAAGTCACAAAAGTTGAAAATGAAATGAGGGTCGAGATGAAGTGAAAGATGATGCATTGGTTTCAAAGATTCATTGTTCATTGCAAGAGAGGTTTGACCCATATGTTGGGATCATTGAACAACCCAAGGACTAACAATGACAGTAGGAGAACTAGTCAGTTCCCTACAATCCCAAGAAGCTAGACTTGATGACAGACATGGAGGAGGTATGAGGGAGCATTTCATGCTAAGTTTAAGGGATTGAAAGTGGGATAGAAGGAAGATTCACAAAGAAAACCATTTGGAAAACAAGATTATAAAATGAAAGGGAAGAAGTGGTGTGGAATATGTAAGAAAGACAACCATTTTGAGAATCAATGTTTCTTTAGAAACAAATAAGAAAAAAGAGAGGGCTCTAAGTAGCTTAAGACAAAGAATGAATGCTATACTTGTGGAAAGATATGACATTTTTCAAGAGATTGCAGAGGTAAGAAGCATATACCTAATAAGGCTCAGTTGAACATAGAAGAAGAAGAAGAAAAAAAAAGCAATTGGTTTTTCATAGCAGCACATCTATTTCGGTATGTATTTGACATTGAAATGTGGTTCATCGGCAGTGGAACCATAAATCACAAGACACACCAAGCAAGACACTTCACCACTATAGATAAGGACTTTAAAGTCCCTATTAAAGTGGGAAATGGAGCTGTGTTAACCACAAAAGGGAAAGGATACATAGAGGTCATGACCAAGAGAGAGAAAAAGACAATCTCAGATGTGTTTTTAGTCCCTGGTCTAGACAAGAACTTACTATTTGTTCCAAAGATGGTAACAAATGATTATGAAGTGGTTTTCACAGAGGAAGCTTGTATTATTAAAGACAAGTAGGGAGTAAAGGTGGTTGAAAGTGAAAATGAAGAACAAAGACTATCCTCTAACATGGAAACATGCAAATGAAGATGCAAACTCAGCAAGAGAGGAAAGGGACTTATCTTTATGGCGGCACAAGAGGTTGGGACATTCTGGCTTCCATAACCTACAAAAAATGAGACAGAAAGAGTTGGTTAGAGGTCTATAAAATTTTAAAGCGATGAAAGAGACATGTGAAGCATGTATCAAGGGGAAACAATGTTGAGAAAAGATTCATAAGCATTTAGAAGAAAAAAACTAAAGGAATCATCGAGCTGATACACATTGACTTATGTTTTCATATGTAGACTCCATCCATAGTGATGCGTGACCGGATCGTATCTTTCACTCGGTTGTGCGGATGGATGCCTTTGAACCCGTAGACGGATACATGCTGAAGAACGTTGGCCAAAATCTCAGTGAGACTATCCGAAACCCTTGAGCATATGCACCTCTAGAACTTTTAGGATAATAGAATATGCACAAGCAACCATGGTTCGATACTTGATAAGTCGAGTTTAGCAAGTCCTGGACTTGATCGATTTGTGTGAGATGAATCTCTCAATCTGAAGAACACTGTGGTAAGCTCTTTTGGTCTGTAATTAGTTCGAAATTGACTTGTTCTTTGTTATTCATGCGTGCCTTTTTTAAAAAGGGAGAAGGCCAAAATGTCGAGTTGAGTTTCCTAAGCATTTATCAAGGGGAAACAATGTTGAGAAGAGTTTTCTAAGCATTTAGAAGAAAAAAACTAAAGGAATCATGGAGCTGATACACACTGACTTATGTTTTCATATGTAGACTCCATCCATAGTGATGCGCGACCTGATCGTACGTTTCACTCGGTTGTGTGGATGGATGCCTTTAAACCCCTAGATGGATACATGCTGAAGAACGTTGGCCAAAATCTCAGTGATACCATCCAAAACCCTTGAGCATATGCACCTCTAGAACTTTTAGGATAATAGAAGACGCCACAAGCAACCATGGTTCGATACTTGATAAGTCGAGTTGAGCAAGTCCCGGACTTGATCGATTTGTGTGAGATGAATCTCTCAATCTCAAGAACACTGAGGTAAGCTCTTTTGGTCTGTAATTGGTTCGAAATTGACTTGTTCTTTGTTATTCATGTGTGCCTTTTTCAAAAAGGGAGAAGGCCAAAACAAACTCCCCACATTACACTCCTATTCAAAAGTCTAAGACTCTTACTGACCACTAATCTTCCTAGATTTTATTCCTACTGACAATGCACGAAATAAGCCCTAAATTATAGGTGTTCTTGATACAATTTGAATTCAAATTTGAATTTGAATGACACAAATCCAAGACACTTCCTCTTGATGGGTCTTTATGTGGTCCATGGGCTTGTGAGGATCTAAACCCTTCAAATGATCTTGTTGTTCAATCTCTTAGTCTTCTAAGATGTCTTGAACCTTCTCATGTAGCCTCCTGGTCTTAGATCTAGTCCAAAGCCCCTTTGACATGCTTGAAACCTCGGAATTTGGCTCTAAGTGTGTAGTAGAGGTCTCGTCGGAAAAGCTGCCGGAAAAGTGACGTTCCGGCGGTGTCCGGTATTCATCTGAAAAATCTTTGAGTGTGGTTCCAATGGTCTTGGTTTCATCGAATTTGGACTTTGGTAAGACTCCATTTAGGTGTTTTCATAAAAAATCTCATATCCGAGTTAGGCGGCCCACGAATATTGGACGCGACCGTAAGTCTACGAGTCTCGTCAACGGTCCGCGTATCCGCGTCCTCGTCAGCATCCCACACGTCCTCGTCAGCATCCCGCATGTCCTCGTCAGCATCCCATGCATCGGCGTGATTGTCTTGCCCGTTCGACCCATCCATTCCGTCCATCCGTTTCAGGCTTGCTTTCTTTGTGATGTCCTCATCATTCCCTCCCCCATGAAAAGGATTTGCCCTCAAATCCGCTTTGTCTACAAGATAAGAGATAATGTCAGTGATATTGAATGATGAACTAATGTTGTACTTACCTCGAAGATCAAGTTGATAGGCGTTATCGTTGATCCTCATAACAACTTCGAATGTTCCATCTCCTCGAGGTAAAAGCTTGGTTTTCCTATGTTCGGGAAACCTCTCCTTGCGAAAATGAACCCACACTTGATCTCCCGGATGAAAGACTCTCTTCTTCCTTGTTTTGTTGACTCGTTCTTTCTTCACGAGCTCGGTCATTGGTGCCGCAATGGTGCTGAAATTGCGGACGAATCGTCGGTAAAACCCCTCAAGGCCTAGGAAGCTTCAGACCTCTCCAACCGTGCTCGGTGCCGGCCAATCCTTGATAATTTGAACCTTCTCTTGATCCAAAAAGATACCCTGCTCACTAACAACAAAGCCTAGAAAAACCAACTTGTTAGTAGCAAAGGTGCACTTATTCATAGCATATAACATTTCCGCTCTAACAACACCTAAAACCGCTCTAAGGTGCTCTACATGCTCCCTAATGTTCTTAGAGTATACTAAGATTTCATCAAAGTATACTACCAAAAATTTGCCAATGAAAGCCCTAACAACATGATTCACCAACCTCATGAATGTACTAGATGCATTAGTTAAACCAAAAGGCTGCGGTAAAACGTTAGTAGCCTCTTCATTTAATAATGCCTCCTTATACCGTACGAGAACCATCGACCGGTTTGCGAGCAATGCCTTCTTGGAACCCTTGGTGATGATGAGCGACTTGTTGGGTTCCTCAACCTTCCTAGATTGTTGCACGATGTGAAGGTGATCATTGTAGGGTTGATTCGATGACAAGGGCAGTAGGTTGATCTTCTTGCCTTTGTGTCGGATGGAATATCACTTGGTGTAGCCGTCGTACTACGCCTTTGCATCGTATTGCCAAGGACGAACAAGCAAGAGGTGACTTGCTTGCATAGGTACCACATCACATAGGATCTTATCATTGTATCTTTTAATTCGAAATGGTATCCGAACTTGCTTGGTGACCATCATCTCTCCGCTATCGTTGAGCCATTGGAGCTTGTATGGCTTCAGATGCTTAAGAGTGGTGAGTTCGAGCTTCTCCACAAGAATGGTGCTCACGACATTGGTACAACTCCTACTGTTGATGATGATGCTGCATATCTTGTCATGGATGTGGCCTCAAGTGTGGAAGATGTTTTCCCACTGTTCGGCCGCATCGTCTTTAGGTTATGTGCTAAGGACCCGTCGTGTCACCAAGAGTCTTCCAAGCGCTGGATCCTCGTCTATCTCCTCCTTGGAGGTTATCTCTTCTACTTTTTACTCTCGATCGGTGAATGATCAGACTTGATATCACTGTTTTCGAGAATTATAATGGAACATCGGTTTGGGAAATCCCGCGCATAATGCCCTCGTCCGGAACACCGAAAACAAGTGATGTCTCAGGTTTGAAGTGCCTACGATTTGGTGCTCCCTCTCTTGGGCTATTGGACGTCGGGTCTAGGGTCGGGCCTCGATGCTCAGTCGCTTCCCCTCGGATTCTGCCCAAGTTGTGGTTGTGCCCAGTCTGTGCTAGGTGGTGCCCGATCTGGACGCACGTCTATGCGCGCGGGTCGTTGCTCAAATCGGTCCGAGCGGCTGTTTTGCGAAAAATTTGTCGCGTATTTGAGCTGCTTCCTCCATACCGTTGGTGCCTCGACATCCTCAGTGGTTGTCTCTCATATAATATGGTGAGATCCATCAGTTCGTTGAGTGTTTGGCACCAATGTGGCTCCACTTGCTCCAAAATATTGAGGCCTCGTTTGATGCGGTCCATGGTGGTCCGCTCGTCCTTTTGAGTTTGCACCCTCACCATCAACTTTTGCATCTCCTTTTAGTAATCCTCCACGGATAAGGATCGTTGCACAAGGAAATTTTGATTGTTACGCACTTCTTCATAATAATATGAAGGTACGTACCGACTTCTCATGATTTGTTTGAGTTGCCGCCATGTGTTGACCGGTTGATCACCATTCATCCTTCTGAAATGGATGAGTTGATCCCACCAATCAAAGCGTAGTCACTGAATTTAGCAGTGGCTAGTTTGATATTTCGTTGCTTAGTGTACTCGTGGAGATCAAACACCAACTCCATGCGCCTTTCCCACTCCAAGTATGCCTCTGGATCGCTACCCCCAGTGAAAATGGGAATTTCCACTCTTACACCACCGTTGTCATGGTCATGTGAATCTCGGTTGTTCTAAGCCTGAATGTTCAGGTTCAGAATTCTTCTTTCGGTATTTCTTCTAAATCCCTAAAACATGCATCTACTTGGGCTTCGCAAATACACGACATTCAAATACTCAGACAAAGAATAGAAAAACCAAAATAGGGAATTACATTCATAGATCAATCAAAAGAGGTTTTAGGATTGCCTTGGGCTAATCCCTTCTCCTAGAACAGGGCTACTCCTTAGAAATGAATTTGAAACAAAGCATCATGAAAGAAATAGATAGTCTAGAGAGTACATAAATCAAACAAAACGACGTTTCGATCGATTTTCCAATGCTCACTGAATGTCTCCTTGCTAAGGTTGCTCCTAAGATGACCAAAAGTCCCAGAGAATCCAAACTCCCCTTCTGAAACAAAGTTTTGGGGACTCCCCTCATGAAAACTGAGTTCAAATGGGATAAGGAAACTCGTTTCCAAACTATGCCCGACCTGGCTTGATAATGTGCCCGACCGGGCTGCCTCTCCTTTCCTTTTTCTGTCCGTTTTGTGTCTTGTTTCCTTTTTCCTTCACTGGCGTAGCGCTTGAGTTTTCCTTTCCTTTTTTTTTGTTTAAGGTTTACACGCCAGACCGGGCACAACAAGCAGCTTGGTCGGGCATTTCTTCAAAAGGGCTATCACCCGGGCTTTAGAGTTGTCCGGGCCGAGCGTTCTCTTTGGGGCATGTTCTGGTTGGTGAACCCGATCAAAAATTCAGACAAGTGCTAAACATAGAATAAAAGATGATTCTTTTTCTTTCTATAAGCTTATTTATTTCTTACTCTCTTTTTTCTTTTTTTATTCTCATTTTATTTTATATTATGCAAACACACTAAGTCTCTAGGACGTCGGATTTGAAGGGATCTAGCCTCTACTTAGACCCAGGCTACCAGTAACGCTATACTCTTGCATCTCATTCAAGAGATCAGCGGAGTAGATGGATTTTTTATTATGTCATACCCTTAGAAAGTAGAAAGATGATTTCCAACCCACCACTTAGACCCGAACCATCGAAAATCAAGGTTGATGCACTCATATTGATTTCGAATCAGGCTTTTAGACATTATTTTTATCAACAGGGAAGTGTTAGTGTGTGCTCTTATTCTGCAAAAACAAGCTCATTTTCATATGATCGAACTATCCTCATAAAAAAGAAATAAAGCATCGGCTACACGAAGTATAATCATCTGGATGGAAAGATTGAACAAAAAACTAGTCTAGTAGCCTCGTCTAAACCTCCCACAAGCAACACTAGGATTCCCAAAGAACTACAATCTTTTCGTTTTTTAGTCGACTAATAAGCTCTAACGCTTAGGAAAATCTAAGTTAAAATATGCAAGATATCACAAAAAATGCTAGCTTCTAAGCATCCTAGGTTCAGGGTTCATCTCAAAACGTGTCACCGGACAAGTGCTTGGGACGACTCTAACTCAAGAACCAAATCACCTGGCTGAAAGTCATGAGGGAGGATATTCTTGTTGTGCCATCTCTTAGTGCACTCCTTGTAGATCTTAGAGTTCTCAAAGGCCTTGAGTCGGAGCTCGTCTAGCTCATTGACTTGCAAAATTCGCTTTTCACCTGCACTCTTAAGATCAAAATTAAGGAGCTTTGTCGCCTAATAGGCACGGTGCTCTAGCTCGATGGGGAGGTGGCAAGACTTGCCATAAATAAGCTGAAAAAAAGTCATGCCAATGGGAGTCTTAAATGCAGTCCTATAGGCCTATAATGTATCATCTAACTTCATAGACCAATCTCTACGAGACCTAGACATGGTTTTCTCTAGAATGCTCTTGATCTCCCTATTCGAAACCTCAACCTGTCCACTAGTATGCGGATGGTACGGCATAGCTACCCTATGGTTCACGCCATACTTCTTAAGGAGGGCCTCAAATTTTCTAGCAATAAAATGCGAGCCCCCATCACTATTGACTACTCTAGGAATACCAAAATGAGGGAAAATGATTTTCTTGAAGAACTTCATAACCACCCTAGAATCATTAGTCGGTGTAGTCATAGCTTCTACCCATTTAGACTCATATTCTACACCTACCAAAATATATTGATGACCATATGAAGAGGGAAAAGGTCCCATGAAATCTACACCCCAAACATCAATCAATTCTACCTCAAGGATGTAATTTTGTGGCATCTCGTTCCTCTTAACTATATTCCCTATTCTTTGACATCTGTCACAAAAGGAAACGTACCTGTGGGAATCTCTCAAGAGAGTAGGCCAATAAAAACCTGCTTGTAGCACTTTTGAAGCGGTTTTGAACTTGCTGAAGTGGCCCACATAATCAGATCCATGACAATGGAAAAGAATGCTCTCTACCTCTTCTTCGGGGATGCATCTCCTATTGACCTCATCCGCGCATTTCCTGTAGAGAATTGGATCAATAAACTAAACACCACAGATTTCGAAAGATGCTTAATAATGCAATGAAGTTCTAACAAAAATCATGATCTTAGAAATTATCACGGATTCAGTGAATTCAAGCTCTATTGTAGGAACTGACTGGCGTAGACTTGTGCACTATCTAGCATGCGTACCACCAATCTTCCGACTGCGTAGTCTCACCTACTAAATGCATTAAGAGCGTTATCCTAATCCCTAGATTCAACCGACCGACCTAACGTAGATTCTAAATCGATTAAGACCCTAAATCATGGCTAAGTTCCAAAGTCTAATCCCCTGACGTAGATTCATTAGACTTTTACCATTATTCATTCAGACTACATACAAGAACGAAAGCATTAAGAAAAATCAATCAGTATGAAAACAATCAAATACCATAATCATTTATTCAAGTTGCCTAAAGGAATGAAAGCATTAAGACCACCAAGCATTAAGCACAAGACTTCATTACATATTAGCAAAACTCTCTAACCTGTGGCAATGAATCTACTCGGACATGGACTTAGAAAACAAAATGTAAAAGAAGTCTATCTTAAACATAGATACAGAAAGAGATTCATCCATATTCTAATACTGTAGTTTTCAATAGTTCCTCTACGTTCCAAGTTCTTCGCCCCCTCTCTATCCTCTTCTCTGTGTTCTGCTCTATTCTCTCCATATGCTTGTGTATTGTTGTCTGCTCTTTTCTGTTCGAACTGAACTGCCTTCTTCATCCCCTCCTGCTTGTTTCCTCTTTTTTCTTTTCCTTTTCTTTGGTCAATTTATTTTTCTCCTTCATTCCCTTTTATGACCAGGTGCTCATTTGTAATTCTCGCTACAGCAGCTGGGTTTCCATTTTTGTTGCAAGTGGTTGTTGTTTCCATTCTTTCTTGCTCACCCTGCTACCTTTTCTTGCTCCAGCCAGATTTCCTTTCGTGTGCAGCGTGCTCTTCCAATTGTTGTTCCAGCAACCGGAAATTTTCATTTTGTTCCAGCCATGTTTCCATTTATGTGATTCGCGGTAGCTAGTTCCATTTTTTGGAAGTGGTCGACGGTTTCCATTTTTGTGTGACCGAAGCGGCTTGGATATTGAGTGTGTAAAACTGAGCTTGAAGTACTTTTGCCAATATTTTCCAACATATGCTCGTGTTTGTAACTCGATATCTCATTTCCTGCAAAACACGAGAAAACACTAGAATAAGATTAAATTGTACTTAATACTCGGTAAAGTCCAAATAAATGATAAAACTAACTATGAAAATAAATGAAAAAAACTAGAAAAATTTAGACGTTATCATATGGTTTTTATTTCGTTTGCTTTTTATCACAGGACATTCCGTGAAAGTTCTTTGAAGAGCATATCAAAGGGAAAACGAGAAACAACAAAACAATAACTCTTAAATCGAATATGCCTAACCAAATGTAGGAAGTCAAGTTGGATGGTCCTAGATTCATTGACGGATGGAAAGATTTCGCCGAGGACCATGATTTTTTATTTGGTGATTTTGTAGTTTTTCGTTACAAAGGTTACATGGTTTTTCACGTCACTGGTTTTGTAGACAATTTTTTAATTTGGAATATTCATCATAATCAAACATTGAAGCAGGATCATCTTCTTCTAATAAAAACTATTTTATGACAACTGCCACACATTATAATCTGGTCGTAGATCCAGTGGTAAGTGACCTCAAACTGATGAACGATCAAGGAAGGGTGTGGTCGTTAGATTTGAGGCCATTGAGCGTGGTGGCGCTTGCATCAGGGGAGGTTGGAGAAATTTTTGTCATAAAAATTGACAAAGTGAGGGATGTTCCCTCACATTCAAACTGATCTCCATTGGAACAACACGTGTGCTTCGGTTTCTCCCCCAACAAGGTCTATCAATAACAATATTTGATTTCCAGTAATTATTGTTATGTTATGAAACATGTGTTTCGTAATTAATTCCATTGAACTTGTTGTTGTTATTATTATTATGGACTTATTATTATTGTTATTATTATTGTGGATTTATTATTATTTGTTACCGACCTTTGTGACCCTTGTAACCGACCTTTGTGACCTTTGTGATCCTTGTGACCCTTGTGACCTTTGTGACCAACCTTTGTCACCCTTGTGATTGACCTTTGTGACCTTCGTGACTGATTTTTGTGACCCTTGTGACCGAACTTTGTGACCCTTGTGACATTTGTGACCATTATGACCTTTGTGATTATTGTGACCTTTGTGACCCTTGTGACTTACCTTTGTGTCCCTTGTGACTGATCTATGTGACCCTTCTGACCATTGTAACCTTTGTGACTTTTGTGACTTTTATAACCAACCTTTTGTGACCATTGTTATTATTATTGTTATTTTGGGTTGCACACACGTTGTAACACTTAAAAATTATGAATCAAGTTTAAACTTAAAAAAATATGAATCAAATTAATATATATATATATATATATATAAATCAACTTCGTGCATTAAATCCAATGTGGTTTTAGAGCTATCAATTGATTGCTATAAATTCTAATGTCAAGTTGTAGGGGATCAAGTCTGTCGGAATCTTCGACATAGAACTCTCTTAAATTAACAATTGTCAACAATTTGGAAAGGATGTTTGACCATTATAATCCTTATGAAAATTTTTTTAGAACGGCTAGAGATCGATTTTTTTTAACGAGCTAGGTAGACATGAAGCTATGATTGATTGGCCATCAAGATAAAAGTGAGAAACAAAATAAACTTAGTTGACGATTTTGACGACTCCCTAGAACAATGAGATGCAATTTTTGAAAATCAAAACAATAATTTGGTACACATTTCAAAGTTCCATCTATTGTACTTTGCACTTAAATATCCCTTACTATTTCTCATGGAAAAGATGGATATCATCCTAATCTTGATCTAAGACCATCAAAATCTTTTGCAAAAAAAAACTCGTCGTTGTACTAGCATTACAGAATTTATGGCATATCGTATTCAAGACAAGACTATTAAATCCCAAACTTTGTTATATTGTAGAAGGAATTTTTTAAAATTTGTAGTAATCGGTTTCTATATGGTTGAATCTTAAATGCTTTCATTCATTAGAAACAACAAAAGTAAATTGTACGCCAAAAAATTTTGACAATAGGTTAAGAAAGGAACAATTCAGTGAACTCGATTGATATCAAAGTTGTATTACCTTATTCTTTCATAGGAAATTCACATTATATGAAACAAAACTACTTGGATGTTATAGCACTTTGCAAGCACATCGATTAACCATCTTTGTTCTTCACATTTAAATGCAATCCAAAATTGACAAAAACACAAATATTTGTGAAAAATAGACTTTATCTCCCAAAGATCGGCCATACATTTTATCAAGCTTAATTTTAAAAATTATTTACTCAATAGTGATTGAAAGTTTAAATAACATTATAATATTGTACATATTGTGTACACAATCGAATTTCGCAAAAGAGGCTTGTCGCACGCCCACATCTTGCTATTTCAAAGAGAGTATCCAAATTACCAACCACTAATGACATAGATTCAAGAATATACTTGGAAAATCTTGATAAGCATTTAGAGCATGAAGTTTACCTAGTTGTCCAATATATTATGGTACACAGCCCACACAGAAATCCAGGCTCTATTCACCATGAATAGAAAAATACAAAGGTACCAAGCAATTCCTTAAACCTTTCAATGAAGTTACATATATAGACAAAATTGGTTATCATATTTATAAAAGACCTGATGATGGTCCATTTTTGTGAAATACATAATCATATTGGACAACCGATACAAAGTACCTTACAATTATCAATTGCTTATGAAACATAGAACCCATATAAACATTGAATGTTATAATCAAACAAAAGTCATAAAATACATTTTCAAATACATAAACAAAGAACCATATAGAATTAAACGAGCATCTTGCCATCATACATAATACTACCCAAACCCAGTAAATGAAATACACAGTTACTTCAACTATAGATATGTCTCGATTTTTTAAGCATGTTGCATAATCTACCAATTTGATATTCACTTTCAAAGCACACTAGTTCAATAGTTAAAATTCCAAGTGTTAGATGCACAATGTTTACTAAATGGTTAAAATGTAACCAATTGTAGAATGACACTAATAAATTGACGTATGTAGATTTTCCAACGAGATTTAAAAGCAAAAAAAATATATATATGGACCCTCGAACAAAAAGGCCATGCAATTGATAACTTGCATAATATTTCACCCAATGCTAGAAAAGCTTATTATTTGAGAATTCTCCCCAACAAAATTAAAGGGTCTACTTTGTTTGAGGATTTGTGTACTATATATGGAACCAATATGACGTTTAAAGATGTGTGTTGTGGATTAGACCTTTTTGACGATGACACATAATACATTACGACTATTGAAAAAGCTAGCAATTGGGCAACTTCATCGTACTTATGCGATTTTTTTGTTATGTTGCTCACTTTACAGTGTTTGACAAGTCCACAGAATGTAACGCTTGTTATTTGTCAACATTTAGCAGATGATATTGTATATAGACATTGGAAAATTCTCAATCTTGTAAGGTGAGCTGAAAGCCGCATGGCAATAAATTATACATGTGAAAATACTAATACCCTGTTACATCTCAATTTTCCATATATCAACATGTCTTAAAACAAAAAATCCAACATAGCGCTCTAAATAAACTCGAACACCTTTAGTAGAGGAATGGGAGATCAATGAAACATTTTCTTGCATGCCATATCCCGAAGATACATAGAACAAACTAAGATTTATCAAACTAACTGACAAAGAAGTTTGTTATGAAAAATCCAAGGCACAATTTGAACATCACAATTTAATAGACAAACTTACAAAAGATTAAGTAAGTATCTTTAAACAAATTATTAAAGTTTTGGATGAATCATTTGGGAAAATTTGTTCGTCGATGGATATAGAGGAACAAGGACTTTTTTTTGCGGAAAAAAACTATCAACGAATATAAGATCTCAAAGTGATATATTTCTAAATTCAGCATCCAATGGAATTGTGTCATTGCTATTGCAAGAAGGTTGAACAACTCATTCAAGATTCGCTGTACCTATAGATATATACGAAGAATCGATATGTTGCATCGAATTAGGAACAACTTTAGCAGAGTTGATTAAAAACTAAACTTATAATATGTGATGAAGCTCCATTAAATACATATGCATTGTTTCGAAACCTTAGACACGTCAATGAAAGACATAATGGGATCAACAAATGTTTTCTTGAAACAAAAAACATTGGGAGATACAACTGTAATATTTTAGAGGAAACTTTAGATAAATATTACTTGTTATTGCCAAAGGGAGTAGACATGACATTGTGCAGACATTTATAAATTCGTCTTAAATCTTCCAACCTATTAATGTTAATAAAAACATGTGACTTACGGTGAATGCAAACGGCGAAAATATCAATGGTACCCTCAATTTTTTGATTGGATTTTAAAATTACGCAACGACACATTTTTTAATCCAAATGACGATGAATGCTTCATAGACATCACTCAAGATCTATTAATAATGGAATGTACAAATCCTATTTAGTGCCTTATAAATCATGTAGGGAAGCTTAATAGAAAGTTACATTGCATACTTTCAAAGAGAGCAATATTTTACCCAACAAACAAATTGGTCAATAATATTAACGATATATTACAATATATGGGTCCTGAAAATAACAAAAAATATGTAAACTCTAATACACTATGTTCGTCTAATTCAAGTGGCGAAACTTAGAACAAACTAAATAATACAAAATTTTGCAATTAATCTTAACAAAAAAATGAGGTTTTGTAATGACACAAGGTTACAAATAACACAATTGGAAGCCAATGGAGGTGAAAAGGTATTTATACTCGAATTGCCACATATATCTATAAATATTATCATTCCGGTTTAAAAGAAAATAAATTTCATTATTTTATACGTTACAATTATTTTATACATTACAATGACAATTAACAAAAGTTAAAACAAAATTCGATTAGAATTGGACTTTAATTTTTTTAACCATCGTGGGCCAGTTCTAGCTCAGACCATATTTAAGCGAGCCGAACTGGGTATTTTCTAGCTCGTTTAAAAAACAAAACGAGCTGACGAGCTGGGCCCAAAAGTTCGAGCTTAGACGAGCTGGTTCGCGAGCTGACGAGCTAGCTCGCGAGCTGAAAAAAAAAATCATGTACAAAAAAATGTTTTCCTTTTTGTATATCATATATAATATTGCATTTAATAAAACATAATATATTGTTTAAACATAATATATTATTATAATGTATTTTTTTCTAATAATTGATATAACAAAATAAAGAAACAATTTAGTAAAGTTACGAGCGATCGAATTTAATACAATGATATTTTATACTATTTATTCGAGAAAGTTATTTTTTGTCTAGTACAATGATATTTTATAACATTATGTTTGAATTGATGTTTTCATATTTTCGATATTTTATTTGGTTCGTTTGATATTTTTATCATATATGATATTACAACTTATTCAAAATAATTAAATAGTCTGGCTTAGAAGCCAACTCATTTTTTGGCGAACTAGAGGCGAGTCGAACTGAGCTGGGATTTTTCAGCTCCTTTAAAAAACGAGTCGAGCTTAGCCAACTCGTTTTTTGGCAAGCTGAAGGCGAGTTGAACCGAACTGAACCAAACCGACTCATTTTACACATTTTTTCGTAATAAAATCTAAAATGATTTAAAACTATTCACTTTCAATAATGATAGACAAAAACCATGTACCAAAACAACCAACATAGTATTAAAAAAAATATTCGACAAATTTTAGCATCTTGTATGATTGCGGAATGCGTACCAACGACTTTATTACCGCAACCATTATGTTTATAAATAAAAAATTTGGTTTGGGATGATCTTTTTAATATAATCACGATGACAAAATTCACCCAATACGCCGTTTCGTCCATCGCAGAAAGATTAAAAGTCACCGGCGCACTGTGCGGGGCAATACCTTATATACATACACACACACACGATAGATAGAATAGAATTTAATACTTCAACAAAAAACAAAATATAAATCTCAATTCCAAAAGTTCTAACCTAAACGCCTAAAACAACAGGACATTTCGTTCCTTTCTTCTTCATATCTGCCTCCCGCCTCCATTTCCGTCGCCGTTCCTCATCTTCTCTGACTCCGTCGCCGTCCCTTCGTCGTTTCGTCGCTCTCCGTCGCCGCATTGCAATGATGGTCAGTTAACACTTTTGTCAACTTTCGATCGGGTAGACTGAGGAGGAATCTCGTCGAGCGGAGCTCTGGTTCGAGTCCGGATTGAGTTGCGGTCCTTTGCGTACGTCTTCTTCTCCATTTGCTTGGATTTGTTATTTTACTGTTAATTCTAGGATATTACTTTCCCGTCGATGTCTAAATCTCTTGGTACGGAAGGTTTTGTTTCCGTAGTTTCCGTTTAGTGGTTAGAAAGAGAGAAACTAAGGTTGGGGTTGTCGGAATTCAGTTTCTTTGGTAGCAAATAAGATACCATTTAGTCCACCGATCTTCTGCTGATAGTGCAGTGGAAGTAAAAATTGTGTCGACTGCCCCTATTGTTCCGTCTCTTTCACCCAGCCGCCGTAGCTTTCTTCGCCATTCATCGTTCTCCGGCTTCGATCTGGCCGGAATTAAGCAAAATCGATGATAAGATCCGCGAATCCAATTCTCGGTCTGTTGGGAATCTGATATGTTTAGCTGTTTTGATGTTTTGGCAGGACAGATAAATTCATCTCTTCACTGTACTTGTGATGGATACAAGCTTCGAAATGAATTCTTCTCCGAGATGCAAATGGAGGAAAGTAGCCTATGGAGGGATGCAACCAGGGTTCGATGACAATTACACTGATGAATCATTCCTCGAGGACATGGTGATGAATGCCAACGTTGTGAGGCGGGACTTGCTGAAGGTGATGAAAGACTCAGTCTCCATTTCTCAGTACCTCTGCATTGTTGCACTTGTGGTTTTGGTTTGGTTTCACACCCTTAGATCAACCCTTGACGAGAACTCTCTCTTACTCCTTGATCTGGCCCTCCTGGTTTCTGGCTTCTTAGTTCTCCTCTTAACTGAAGAAAAGATGCTCTCTTTGAGTCTCCTTTTTAGATACATCCTCAACATCTCGTTCTTCACCACTGGGCTATACATCTTAGCCCCAATTTACCAAACCCTCACACGATCTATCAGCTCTGACTCGATATGGGCAGTCACAGTCTCCCTTCTCTTACTCCACCTCTTCTTGCACGACTACTCTGGCTCCACAGTTAGAGCGCCTGGTGCCCTGAAAAATCCGAACTTGACAAGCTGCATTTCGCTGAATGCTTCCATTGTAGCTTCAGTTTTTATCGCCTCCCGACTTCCGTCTAGGCTACACGTCTTTGCAGTGATGCTGTTCTCCTTGCAAGTATTTCTCTTTGCCCCTCTTGTAACCTACTGTATCAAGAAATTCTCCCTTGGCTTGCACCTTCTCTTCTCTTGCGCCTTAATGTGTGTGACCCTTACCTCCATCTATGCTCTTCACCGGCTACTCTTTGTTTTGTTTCTCATTGTCGTGGTTGTTGTCAACGTTGTGTGCCCATATTGGCTTATAAGGATTCAAGAGTATAAGTTTGAGATCAATGGTCCCTGGGATGAAGCCAAGCTATGTTTTGACATTAGAGATTGAAACTTCTTCGAGCTTCTTTTGAGTTGTACCAAAAAAAAGGTGCACCAATATGGTACAATTTTACAAAAGTAAATGTAGATCTACTTGTTTATTGTACAATGAATATGAACTCTTGTTTCCTTAGGTTAAGTGTCAGCGGTTCACATTTAGGAGGGACATGAAAACAGATATCCGGTTTTTCTATGGATATCCATTGTTTGTCTCGTTTGGATTGACACATTTGTTATCTTGTATATGTGTTCGATTTGATCCTTTTCAATATCTAAAATATTGGATATTTGTTCAAAAATAATGCGATAATCCGTCCTATCTACTTATTTAAAACTTTGAAATAATATAATAAATTATAATTTAAGAAAAAAGTTATATGTATATTCATAGTTATATGAAAAAAGTTATGTCTTATACCGGGCTAACTTCAAAAATACCCTCGTAGGGTTAAATCACTTCAAAAATACTCTTCCCGAAAAAGAAAAAAATTTTAACTTCAAAAGTACCTGTATAAATGTTGGTATTTTCAAAATACCCATGTGACCTTACGATCCAATTCGACCCAATGACCCAGTTTGTCCCTCTGCGACCCTTCGACCCCTACGACCCTTGTCCCTCTTCGACCCTTGTTCCTCTGCGACCCTTGGACCCCTACGACCCTTGTCCCTCTGCGATCCTTGTTCCTCTGCGACCCTTGTTCCTCTGTGACCCTTGGACCACTGCGACCCCTGTCTTTCTGCGACCTTTGTTCCTCTGCGACCCTTGTTCCTCTGCGACCCTTGGACCCCTGCGACCCTTNTAGACCGAATTTGCTCTCGATGTGCTAGTTGATCGGTTAGGTTCGCTTTAGCGGTATTTCTAGGAGAAGGGGAATTCTCGTATTTTTATACCCCATGTATTCCACGTTTACGTTTGCTTAGGGACAAGCAAACATTCAAGTCTGGGGGATTTTGATCATCTCGTTTTCATACGTATTTCTTGCACAATTTAGGAGACGTTTTGATACATATGTGATGTTTTACGTATGATTCCGTATCCGTTTTACTTG
>CM071872.1:19404058-19417084 GCA_036759665.1 Gynandropsis gynandra | reverse complement strand
TCGCCAACTTCAAATTGTTCCCTCTCAAGTTCGAAATCACTTATTTCTTTCTTGCTATCAACTTTTAAACATGTTTCACGGCGAAAAATTGTTTGGCTTTCTCGTTTTCGGCAGTTTTTCACGTCGAAAAACTGCCGAACTTCCATTTTTCCACGTTCGAACATTAAGGGCAAATTTGTCTTTTCTTCAGTTTTTATTTTTCGGATTTAATAATTATTTTGGGGAAGGGTATTTTTGAAGTGGTTTAGCCCTATGAGGGTATTTCTGATATTCCGCCTCTTATACCTTATAGGAATATATTTATTATTTTTAAGAGACTCGCAATAATTTTCCTTTGTGGCGTGCCACGTTGTCACCCGTCTGATTTTTTTTTTGTCAATGTGGTGACAGTCCGATTTGCGTTTTTTTCCCGCCTCATGTCGTGTTTTACCGTTCGATGCATTTTTCGACCATGAGTACGTGATTGTTGAATGGCATTGCTGTGAGAACTTATTGCAACCGATTGCAACCGTTGGATTAAACAATTTTGGATGTGTTGTCAGGTATTTTTTTTAGAATTTTTAATGGATTCAGAGTTAGATTTTCTGTTTGTTTGGTAAATTTTATTCAAATTCAAAATTTCAATTTGGAATTTGTATCGCATTCTTTTATACTGAAATTTTCAATGTTCTGATTCGATACTGAGTCCAATATATCTAAATTATTAAAATACTCTTTAAAAATCTCAAAATCGATAATTTTTATTAATTTGTATAATTACTGTTATATATGTCTGTATTTTTTTAAAAATAAATTAATTATTTTAAATGTGATTTATAAATAATAACAATTATAATCATTATAATTTTTTATGTAAAATTCATAAAAAATGATTAATAAACATAATTTATAGATAAAATGTATATTTTGATAACTTTCTTACAAAAATTTTAATTCAAACTCTATTTATTACGAAAAAAACAAAAGTAAACTTAAAGTCTAAATCGAACTCAACTTTGAAATTATCAAACAAAAAATTTGAAATTTGATTCCAAATTAAAACTTAAATCTAATTTTAAACTCAAATAAATAATTCTAAAAAAGAACATGCATGTCGTCTGTTGGTTGTGGTTTGTCTTCTATTTTTATGATCATTCCATTAGTCATATGTTTTCAATTTTAGAGTTAATTTTGTTGATATGAATTTTTTGGTGTAATCTAGATGCGTCGACGTGGATCTTTGTGATCCGTTTGGACCGCAAGCTTGAATAGTTGTGTAATTTGTTATCCACCATTAGTTCTTACATGGTAATCATCTTAGTTGTTCATTTATGTTGCTAAGATTTGGATTTGAGATCAGCCCTGAATTTTAAATTTTTTTGTGATTCGCTTTGAATAGTTTGACTGTAATTTTGAATCTTCATCTGGTTTGGATTGCTTTTCGGTGATTTTGTTTCAATAGTTATATTTTTTGTAGGGTTATGAAGGATTTTTTTTATCAATGACCTTTAATGCAAGTTAGACAAAACGATAAACTGATAATGCAGAGTAATTTTTCTAGAAAAGAAGACAAGAAATAAAAATACGCTCGAGACTTTTACATGTTCCCTTATCACTACTAGAAAATTCAATATTGCAAACGGAATTTGGAGACTGCAAGTTCCGTCCCTAAATTTGGGGACGGATTATACACGGATTAGGGACGGATAATGAAAGATGTCCCGAATCCGTCCAGAATTTTGAGTATTGATGAACCGTCCCTAATTGGTCCACAAATACGGACGGATTAGAGACGGATGAGTAGGGCGTCCCAGATTAGAGACGGTAGAGCACGAGCATCCGCAAATTGGGGACGGCGGCCCCTTCCGTCCCCAAATCTAGTGACGGCGGCCCCTTCCGTCCCCAAATTTAGTGACGGCGGCACCTTCTGTCCCCAAATTTAGGGACGGCGGCACCTTCCGTCCCCAAATTTAGGGACGACGGCACTTTCGTCCCTAAATTTAAGGACGGCGTCTCCTTCCATCCCCAAATTTAGGGACGACGCGGAGGTCGTCCCTAATCAGGGACTTTAAAAAACCAATTTAGGTACGGATTCGGGACGACTCTTCGGCAAACTATTTTCTTAGTTCGTAATCCGTCCCTAATTCGTCGATAAATAATCTATTTAACCCCTCAACCATTGATTCGTTTTTCATAAGCAACTCTCATATCTTTCACCAACATATCTTCTTAGTGTTTGCGATTAATTATAATGGCATCTTCATCAAGATCGAACATTTTCGTTTCTAGACAATGGATGTAAAGAAGAACTGATCCAGAAACTCTAGGTGTATCGAAGGAGTTTATAGAAGGCGTCACACAGTTTATGAAAATGGCGAAAAATCAACAAGTTTACAAAGAAACGGGTACGTTGGTTTGTCCATGTGTGAAATGCAAGAATGAAAAATTTGTTAATGAGAGAACTGTTTGGAAGCATCTTTATTTAAGAGGTTTTACTCCAAATTATTTCATGTGGTTATGTCATGGAGAAAATTTTGCACCAAGACCTAGTAATGTTGTGAAAAACTTTAGTAGGGGCATTATACATCATGAAGTGTTTGAGTCTTCTCAAGATGTAGAAATGAACCATTATGTGGAAATGGTGCAAAATGTATTCCGTGACAGAAACGAAAATATTGAAGAAGATCCAGATGAAGAAGCAAAAAGTTTTTTGAAATGCTAGAAAGTGCTAGAAATCCACTTTATGATGGTTGTAGAAGTAGTTTATCATAGTTATCTCTATCTGTGTTTGATGAATTTGAAGACTGAAAATAATTTGTCTGAGAATTGCATGGATTCAATATTGCAATTAGTAAGAGATTATTTGCCAGAAGATAGTAATGCAGTAGACTCCTATTATGAGACAAAGAAGATGATGTGATCTTTGAGTTTATTGCCATATCAAAAGATTGATGTTTGTCAAGACAATTGCATGATTTTTTTGGAGAGAGCCATCGGATATGAGTAATTGTCGATTTTGTGGAAAAGATCGGTTTTATTTAACAAAGAATGGAAAATCGATTCCATATCGTCGAATGTGGTATTTACCAATTACAGACAGTAAAAAGATTGTATCAATCTGTTGAGACCGTAAGCGACATGAGATGGCATGCTGAGCATTCAAGTCATGGAGGAGAGAGGTGTCATCCCTCAGATGGTGAGGCATGGAAACACTTTAACAAGGTATATCCTGATTTTGCGGCTAAGAGTCGAAATGTCTATTTAGGCATTTGTACTGATGGTTTTAATCCATTTGGGATGTCTGGAAAGAATTATTCATTGTGGCCAGTTATAGTGACACCTTACAACTTACCACCGGATATGTGCATGAAACGGGAATTTTTGTTCTTAACAATAATGATTCTCGGGCCTAATCATCCGAAAAGAAGTTTGGATATATTTCTTCAACCACTTATTGAAGAATTAAAAGAATTATGGAATAGAGTTCAAGCGTACGATGTCTCGAGGCGACAAAATTTTATGTTACGAGGTGCTCTCATGTGGACAATAAGTGATTTTCCAGCTTATAGTATGTTATCTGGATGGACAACGCATGGTCGATTGGCTTGTTCATATTGTATGGAGGAAACAAATGCTTTTCAGTTGAAACATGGAAGAAAGACGAGTTGGTTTGATTGTCATCATCGTTTTTTTCCTGTTGATGATGTATTATGGTGCAACAAGAGAAATTTCAAAAGGAATGTAGTTGTGCGGAAATCTCCTCCTCCAGTTTTGACCGGCGAAGAGATTTTGTATGAACGACTTCTTGCTTTGGTATTCCGAGGAGTATAGATTGCGGACGGAACAATCATTTGAGAATTGGTGGTTATGGAATTACTCATAACTGGTACAAGAAGAGCATATTTTGGGATTTGTCGTATTGGAAAAATCTGAAACTTCGACATAATCTTGATGTCATGTACATAGAGAAGAATCTTTTAGATAACATCATCAATACAGTACTGAATGTTACAGGGAAGACGAAAGACAATATTAAATCACGCAAGGATCTAGAAGAGTATTGCTCACGAAAGGAGTTACATATAAGTCATGACGGTAAAACGCCAGTCCCAATATTAAGATTGTCAAATGATAGGAAATATACATTGTTAAAATGGTTGAAAGAAGATGTGAAATTTCTCGATGGCTATGCATCTAACATCAGAAGGTGCGTGGACATTCAAGGAGGAAAGTTATTAGGGATGAAAAGTCACGATTGTCATGTATTCATGCAAAGACTACTTTCGATATGTTTTTCTAAATTGATGGAAAAACATGCACACGAAGTAACTGGAGGTATGTGGTTGATTTTATTAATATGTAGTATGAATAACATTTGTTAAATACACTAATAATATTTTCATGTTATAGGTATTGGCATATTATTCCGAGATTTATGTGCGAGAAAATCTGAGTATGGATGTAGTTCGTTGACTGGAAAATAACATAGTAACTATACTTTGTAACTAGGAGAAGATTTTTCCACCATCATTTTTCGATGTTATGGAGCATTTGACAGTTCATTTACCGCACGAAGCCGCATTAGGAGGTTCTGTTCAATTTCGTTGGATGTATCCGTTCGAGCGATTTATGTTTCATCTGAAGAAAAAAACCAAACAAAAAGCTCGTCCGGAGGGTTCAATTGTGGAACAATACGTGAATGAGGAAATATCGTTCTTCACTTCATACTACTTCGAGCCACATGTTGAAACGTGGACTAGAAATCCAGACAGATGTTTTGATGGTGGTGTGATGTATTCATATCCAGTACCAGATGTTCCAGATATATTTTGCGGAATTGGTCGATCTGCTGGTAAGGCGAAAGATATATGGTTATCACAACGAGATCTCCATATCGCACATACGTATGTTTTATTAAACTGCGAATATCTACAGCCTTTTGGAAGGTAAAATCTCATAATTAACTATAGTTATCACAATGATAATTTTGTTTATTTTTGTAATATTTATAGAATTTTATTTCTTTTTATACATGATATTTGATGATATATTGAAGAATACATATACGAACATTGATAATTCTCAACTCCAAGAATTTAAAGAAAAAGATTTCTCCACATGCATCAGACAATATGTAAGTAATGAAATTTTACATAAATAAATTTTATAATATTCCAACGATGCGTCTAAGTTTGTACATGTACTGCAGGTTGAGATGGGAAATCACCCGTTGTGGCTACGAGATCTTGTCAAAGGATTGATTGTGAAAGTTATGAGTTGGCCTATGTATTTTACACGTGGTTATAATTTTCAAACTGACGAACATGAGAAATTGAAGTCGACGATGAATTATGGTATATGTGTGAAAGGTGAAAGCTATTGTGCATCGGTCGATGAACCAGATTTTTATGGGATTTTAAAGGAAATTTTGCAATTTGAATATCCAGGTATGAAAACAAATTTAAAACAATGTTATCCTTACCACGTATGTCATTTTGGATTGTATTGACTCATATTTTGATATTTTTTGTAGGTTATGTCGGTTTAAAAGTGATGTTATTTCAATGTGATTGGCTCGATCCAATAATCGGTCGCGGAAAAAGAGTAAACAAACTAGACGTTGTAGAAGTTAACTCCACACGAAGATATGAAAAATACGAGCCTTTTATTCTTGCATCACAAGCTGATAAGGTTTGTTACGTTTCCTATCCGCATATTAGAAGATCTTCAGGATTGCATGTCGCAATGAAGATACTTCCGAGGGGCAAATTTATCGACAACACATAACAACAACAATTGCGAATACAACAACAAATGACCGAGATTATTGCTATTGACGAGGTACATGTGGAAGAACTTACGCACGATGAAATAGAAGAAATAAAAAAAATGAAGATGATCTTTATGAAGATATAGAAGAAAAAGAAGAAGACGAATTTGAATCAGATACAGAACACAAGAGTCGACGGAACAATTGTGTAACTCTAAAGATGATGAATCACGTTAAAACGTTGACGGATATTCAACTGTTTCTATTTCTTAATGCATTATTTATTCGGTGTTGAGAGTTTACAGATATTCATGTAAGACATTAACGTCTTAATGATTTGTTAAATGTTTATGGATTGTTTCTATTTATTAATGATTTGTTAAATATTTACGGATATTCATGTTAGACGTTTACGGATCATGTTAGACGTTTACGAATATCTCGTCCTGATCCATCCCGTCCCATCTCGTCCCGTCCCGACACATCGTCCTGTCCCGGCACATCGTCCCGTCCCGACACATCGTCCTGTCTGCACATCGTCCCGTCCTAGCACATCGTCCCATCCCGGTCCCGGAATTACAGACGAATGAGCCTGTCCCCAATTGGGGACAACTACCTCAAGCCCGTCCCCAATTTGGGGACGGCTACCTAACGCCCGTCCTCAATAAGGGACAGCTACATAAAGCCTGTCCCCAATTGGGGACGGGCTTTCGGTAGCCGTCCGTAATTTTCTTTAAATTTCCGACGGTAGCCTAATTAGTTTCGACGAAACCCGTAAGTTTCTTGATGGAATCATACGAACACGATCGAATATTCAATCCGTTACCGCTTACGGATTGTGGGTTTTCTGGTTTGGTTGAAACTCCTCGAGAAGAACGGCACGAGGAGCTTCGTGATGCCTTCGACGCAGTAAGGTGCTGCAGCTCTCTCTCTCTCGCCCATTTCCGCCCCGTCGCAGCTCTCTCTCTCGCCCATTTCCGCCTCGCCGCAGCTCTCTCTCGTCCATTTCTGCCCCGCCGAAGCTCTCTCTCTCTCTCGCCCATAGACCTTGTAGGTATGTTCTCGAGTTGTTCTCCATTTCAATAACATTGAAATTTTCGGATTTAGCTCTACATTTAGGAAGTATAGTAACTTGATCAGTTATATGTTGTATTTTTGTAACGAATGGTAAAAGGATACATCCATGTGATTAGATTCATAACCGAGAAAATTTTCGGATTTGTACCTTGTTAGTGATTAGATTCATAACCGAGAAAATTAGGGTTTACGAGGAATCTTATGTTGGATATTGCTTAGTTATGTTGTCAAAATTTCGTTCTAACGTACATAATATTTTAATTTTTACATTTCAGTATGTCACGACGCATTGTAAGAGGCGGTAAAACGAGAAACCGCCCCCAGTCTGAGGAAAATGGCAACCTTTCATCTCATTCATGACATTCCAATTCAGGGTTTGAAGAATATATGAATCCAAATTTCTTCTGAAACACTGGATCGACACAATCGGCGCAATATACTCCTTATTATCCGCAAATCCAAACACCACCCGATCCAGTAATGCATCACAAACCTGAGATGCACGATGAACCAACTGTAGAAGAAATTTTATCAATGGGTGAAGAACGACGCAAGCTTCCTCGTTTAGACCCTATTCGTGGAAACGACGGACTATGGTATATATACTCAAATTCAAATGTCAATTATAAATAATTAATTAAATTTTAATTTATCCTTCATTTTGATTTGTAGGTTTGGATATGATCAACTTAATCGTCACATACCAATGACGATAAAGGCTGATTATGATCGGTCGTGTTACAATTGGACACAGACCGATCCAGAAATTAAGCACCGATGGTGGAAATCATTTGTGGTATGTTTTAAAAATTTTTAAATTTTATCAAGTAATTGAAATTATAATTTAAATATAATAAGCTTTTTATTATTTCAGCAAAAATTTTATTGGAATCCCGAAATTACCGGACTAGTAAAGTCTGAATTTGACAAACATGCGGGAGTTCATCTCAAGTCAATCGTAAGTACATGTAAAAAAACGAGAGAAGAAAGGAAATCCCCTTTGGATAGGGGAAGATGTTTGGGATTAGATGTGCGCACATTGGGATGATCCAAAATTTAAGCAAAAAAGCGAGCGAGCAAGTAAATCCCGGCATTCTGATAGAGAAGGATACGGGATGAGCGTACATACGGCAGGATCTCGTTCTTTTGCAGAAGTATACGAAGATTTGGTAAGTTTTATTTTACTTTTTATGCATTTATATAAAATTAACATTTCATTAAACTTATATCTTTTTATTTGTTTCAGACGAAAGAGAAGGGATCTGAATCATCGTACCTAGAATTGTTGGAACGTACGCACGTTAAGAAGTCAGATGGTTCGTGGGTGGATCCCAAGGCAAAAAGTCTTCACGATGAAACTGAAAACATGACAGCGGAACGAGTATCGTAAATTCCCCCGAGAGAAGACGGAACACAAACTACCCTTAGTCAGGAAGAGTACAACGAATTGTATCTCGAGGTAATTTAATGACATTTCAATATGATATAATTTTACTAGTTATAAATATCATTAATTCTCGATATTTGTTTTACAGCAAGTTACGCCATACAAAGGTCGTATTTTCGAACTTAGAGGAATGGCCTCAAAACATTCAACTTCCTCCAAGGGTAAAAAAAGTATCAGAGTACGAGTTAAGGCATACGTTATCAAAAGTGCTCGAGGCGCAACAAAAATCCGAAAGGCGCGTTGAACAAGCACTAAAGGAGGCTGAATGATCAAACAAGCGAATGGAAAATTAACTGCGCATGATGAAATCGCAAATGCCTAACATCGATTGGGATGCATTTCAGAACAATGATTCCGACCACGACGATTCGAAAATATCTCCAACGGATTAGTATTAAAAATGTTAGTTATATGTATGCTTTTTAATTATTGTTATGCACTAATTTTTATAATTTAATCTAATCAAATTTTATTTCAATTTTATTTTTTTATTTTAAAAAAAAAAATTGGGGACGATCAGCCATTCGTCCTTAAAATTTGGGGACGACCAACCATCTGTCCCTAAATTTTGGGGACGACCAGCCATCCGTCCCTAAATTTTAGGGACGACCAGCCATCCGCCCCTAAAATGTAGGGACGACCCACCATCCGTCCTTAAATTTTGGGGATGCCCCGTTGTCCGTCCCTAAAATTCGGGGACGCCCCATTGTTCGTCCCTAAAATTTGGGGACGCCCCGTTGTGCGTCCCTAAATTCCGAGTCCTCTTTTGGTCCTTTTTTAAGGACCGTTTGCGGACTGCAATTTCCATCTTTAAATGCGGACCGTTTGCGGAATGAATTTTCCGTCCTTAACTACGGACAAAATGGGGATGAATACCATTTTGCGACGAGCGTTTGCAGACTACCATCGGTCGTCTCTAATCCGTCCCTAAACAGGATTAGGGACGGATTCTTCGGTCCCTAAATCGTGATTTTCTTGTAGTGTCTTACAGTGTGAAAGAATGTACATCATGTTAGGAGAAAGATCTTAGAATTAATTATCAAATCTACAAACCCAATGAGATTAACTCATACAACAATGGCGGAATCAATTTTAGGAGAGAGAATTTGTTTTAATGTTTCTTGTAACAGAGAGCTTAGAGAGAAAATGAAGAAGAAGACTTGGTTAAATTTTTATTTAACCCTTTCTAACGGTCGACTTGATCATGTGCTTCTCACGTGAGTCATTAAAACAAAACTGATCGAAATATATTTCATAACCAGAACCAATTATAATCTCAACCTGATTCAAACCAATAGTTGCATTTAATCGGCAATAACCAGCTTTTCTCTTTCTTCTTCTTCTCAAAGCTAACCACCATCAACAAATATTCAGTAAGTTTTGAGACAAATTTCACCACAATTCTCCACCTTGGACCAAAAACTAAACACCAACCTTGTAGATTTGAAAACTGAAAACCAAAATAAAATTTATCCAACTCATTCAACCACTCTTCTATCAGTTATGCATGGTCAACATCCAAAGAATCATAAATTGGAGAAGAGAAATGGAAGCAATGGCCGCTTACAAAAAATGTAAACAATGGCCGCTTACAAAAATGGAAACTTTCAGTGGCTGGAAAAAAATGGAAACTTTCAGTTGCTGGAACAAAATTAAGAAGAGCACGGTTGGAACATGAAAAAGAAATATGGTTTACATAAAATAGAAGCAAGTTGCTGGAACAAAATGTAAACTTCCAACCGCCAACCCAAAAATGGAAAGATAGCTGCCTACGCGAGAATTGGAAACTGCAATCGTCGGAGATAGAAAATAGAAATGGTTGCTGGAACAATTAATGGAAACGCAAGAACAAGAAATAAGACAGCCAAGAAAAGAGGGAAAGGAGGAAAATAATAAAAGAAAAACGTTATTGTACAAGAGGAAAAGGAAACACAAGTTGCTGAAGAAAATGGAAACTGAGAAAACGGAAACTAGCTAAAAAGGAAAGTAGGACGAAAAGGAATGGGCTGGAGAGCATATATTCGGCCAAACAGGAAAAGAATGAGAAAAGGAAACAGAGGAAGAGGAAAGAGGACGTAGGGGTCAAGAGGGCAGAAGGAATTCGGACAGAACACACACCATCCCACACACAACACACACGAGAGAGCAAGAGAAAGAGCATCACACTGGAAGGCTGGAGATGGGGCGACGAACTCGAAACACGAAGGAGATGTTGAAGACATCGGTAATAGAATAGGGAGGGATATCATTCTTCATCTTTGTTGAATATAGATTTCTTTTGTGTTTTGTTTTTTAAGTCCATGTCCGAGTAGTTTAGTAGTTACGGGTTAGAGAGCTTTGCCGATATATAATGAAGTATTGTGCTTAATGCTTGGTTATAATATTTGATTATTTTTGGAATGATTGGTTGTTTGTAATGCTTTTATTCTTGTTGGTAGCATGAATGAATGATTATAAAAATCTGATTGCATTGGGAGATGAATTAGATTTTGGAACATGCCATGATTTGAAGTCTCAATTGATTTTGAACCTTGTCCGGTCGGTTAATTGGACTTAGGAATTAGGATAGCAATCTTAATACATCTGGTAGATGAGATTACACAATTGGAAGATTGGTAGTATGCATGCTAGATAGTGAGTTTAGGGATCGGGAGAGTCATTCTTTAGGAAAGAGTTTGAATTTCCCGAATATGTAATGATATCTATAACAATGATCTTGTTAGTACTTCATTGCATCATCGTGCATCTCTCGATACCTGTAATGATTAGTTAATTGAATTTAATCCATTAATTAGTTAGTTTATATTTATTCGCATTCCAATCACCTACTGATTTTGCACATTTTATTCATTAGTTTACTAGCTTTAGAGTTGCATTGATTCCCTTGTGTTCAACCCTGGTACTACACGATCTCTATTCTTGCGGAAGCGTTAGTCTAGGTAATTATTACTTGAGATTAACCACATCAAGTTTCTGGCGCCGTTGTCGGGGAATTTATAACAGATTTATAGTTAGAATACTTTTGGATTGGGATATAGTACTTTCCAGAGTCTTACTTTTTTCGCATTTTTTCTCTTATTTTCTTTCTTTTTTAGTCAATTTTTTACCTCTCAAATCTTAATCGATTTTTTTGTTTTTAATTTTATGAGGTAACATGAATGAGGTGTATTCTTTGTACGCCGAAGTAAAAGATCAAGTTGCGGGAATTTATCATATGCTATCTAAATCACACCGTCCACTATTTAGAGCAATCATGGGAGTAAGAATTTTGGGGGTATGAGGATGTGAACTACCTATCGGGAAACTTTCAGCCGCGAGTGATGCAAAGAAACCAGAACTTTCAGCCATGGACACACCCCCCCAAACTCAGAATTATCAATCACGTGCGCTCCCATGTCCGCAGAAAGAAGCTAACTCCGATATTATGTCTATGCTCGCTCAAATCCTACAAAGAGAGAAAGATCAATACGCCAAACTTAGAGAGATGAGAGTGGATTATGAAGATGTAAAGAAGCAGATTATGGAACTTGAAACACACCTAAAGATCTTAGACAATGAGGTTGCACAATTTGCTGTGAATTCCTCTAAACCGCAAGGAGTTCTACCGGGAAGACCTGAAACAAATCCTCATGAACATGTCAACGAAATTTACCTAAGGAATGATGAGACGGTGGATCAGCCCGTTCTTTCGACGTCTGAAAGGGGTGAAGAATCTATCACAGTAGCGGAAAAGGCTGTAAACAAGCTTAAGGAGAAGCTCGAGGAGGAAGAGGAGCCAAAATATGTAAAACCAGCCCCGAGACCACCTCCTTTGTCGTTTCCACAACGTCAACACAAGAAAATGGTAGATCAACCCAATTCTTCAACATTTGAAAAGGATGAAACTTCTACTACAACAATGGAAAAGGCAGTAACGTTGAAGAGTACAAAAAGAAACCCGAGAAGGAAGAGGAGGCAAAGTACGTAAAACCAGATCCGAGACCACCTCTATTGTCATTCCCACAACGTCAACGCATGAAAATGGGGGATCAGCCAACTCTCTCAATATTTTAAAAGGGAGAAGAATCTAGCACAACAACGGATAAGGCTATGGATATTGATAAGCATAGGACGAAACCCAAGGAGGAAGTGGAGTTCAACTTGAACGACACACTTAAATAATCGTGCATGATCGATTCGGTATTCCACAACGACGTCTTGGAAAAATCAGTCGAGGAAGTTCTTGAAGAAGTTAGGAGTATGAATTCCCTAGAAACAACCCTTGATGTGCGTTAAGCTCAAGTAATAAAACCTAGACTAACGCTTCCGCAAGAATACGGATCGTGTAGTAACTAGGGTCGAACACAAGGAATTGATGCGACTTATAAGCTATTAAACTAATGGAATAGACGTGTAAGGTGACTAAAGATGGAATTGTGATTGAGCTAAACTAAACTAAATCGAAGAGATAAACTTATGGCTAAGCACCATGGGTGTCGAGAGTTTGCATAATGATGTAACGAAGTTCTAAAAGGATAATTGGCTTAGGTACTATCATGAGTTCAGGGAATTCAAGCTCTCATATAGGAACTGACTGGCGTAGACTTGTCCACTATCTAACATGCATATACCAATGTATCCATTGCACATCTTACATGCATAGACGCATTACGACCGCTATCCTAATCCCTAGATTCAACCGATTGACCTGGCCTAGATTCTAAACCGGCTAAACCCTAAATCATGGCTAAGTTCCAAAATCTAATGCCCTGGC
>CM071872.1:19357084-19383900 GCA_036759665.1 Gynandropsis gynandra | reverse complement strand
AAATGGCATGCATTTTCCATCGAAACTACAATCAAAATTTACAATTTATAAAAGAGTTCATGAATAGAAACCAAAAAATCAAAAGTAAAAGAAACAAAACCTTAGAAACCACAATCAAAACCAAATTAATTGCGATTGTGGACCTCATTTTTTGTGTCGTAGATAGAGTTGGGCAAATTTTGTAGAGTTTCCTTGAACATGTAAAAGAGATCCTATTTGGTAGTGATTTTGTCCGTGGATTCTGAAAGTAGCTATCAAAGCGAAACACAGCTCCAACTCGAAATCAAATGGCATGCATTTTCCATCGAAACTACAATCAAAATTTACAATTTATAAAAGAGTTCATGAATAGAAACCAAAAAATCAAAAGTAAAAGAAACAAAACCTTAGAAACCACAATCAAAACCAAATTAATTGCGATTGTGGACCTCATTTTTTGTGTCGTAGATAGAGTTGGGTAAATTTCGTAGAGTTTCCTTGAACATGTAAAAGAGATCCTATTTGGTAGTGATTTTGTCCGTGGATTCTGAAAGTATAAGGACCTTAGAGGTTGCAGAATGGTCGATTTTTTCACCAATTGATGTAAATGTCAAAATAGAATTATAAGCCCTGATGTTTGTCTAAAGGGCAAAGGAATTGCTATATAGATCTTCTGAGAGAACATGTGGTTCTGAAACTTTTAGTTATTAATAATATATTAATATCTGTTTAAGTATAATAAATTTATAAACATTTTAAATATTTATATTTGCATAATATATTTATGAATAATATATTAATATTTAATTAAGTATAATAAATTTAAAAACATTTTAAAGATTTATATTTGCATAATATATATCGATTTTTTCTATTTTTATGTAAAGATTTTATAGATATTAATAAGATATTAAAAGAGATATTTAAAAATTTTAAGTCATTTAATTATATTAATGATCAATATAATTATAATCAATAAAAAAATTAGTTTAAAAAAAAAAAGACTTGCTTAGGTGGCTTCACCACAAACATTCTTTTGAAAGAACTTTTATATATATAATTTTATTTAAATATATAGTTATGAATAATATATTTATATTTGATTAAGTATTAATATGTAATTAAGTCTTTTTTTAACTAATTTAATAAGATATTTAAAAATTTAAGTCATTTAATTACATTAATGATCAATATAATTATATTCAATAAAAAATTAGGTTAAAAAAAAGACTTACTCACTATAAACCTTCTTTTGCAAGAACTTTTATATATAATTTTTATTTAAATATATAGTTATGAATAATATATTAATATTTGATTAAGTATAATAAATTTAAAAACATTTTAAATATTTGTATTTGTATAATATATATAGATTTTTTCTATTTTATGTAAAGATTTTATAGATATTAATAAGATAATAAAAGAGATATTTAAAAATTTTAAGTCATTTAATTACATTAATGATCAATATAATTATATTCAATAAAAAAATTAGTTTTAAAAAAAGACTTGCTTAGGTGACTTCACCACAAGCATTCTTTTGCAAGAACTTTTATATATATAATTTGAAACCACACCAAACCACCATACATCCAATATCTTTAACTAACATTTTGCTAGAGAAATAATTGCTATAAAGACTGTTACAATTATATTCAATAATATGCATTAAAGCCAAATTTAAGATTACATTTATTATTAGAAATAATATTTTTACTATGAAAAGCAATACGTATAAATCAAAGTTTGTCACAAAATAGCTACCCTTTAATCTCCCATGTAAATTAATTGTATTATAAAATAATAATATTATGTGAATGTCTTTTGAGTTTTCCAACTCTTCATATTCTCTATTTACTCTCCCACTTTATTTCTATTTAATTCTATGAATTATGACTACCTTATCTCTTAATCTATTTGTTTGTCTCTTCATCTATCCTTGTAAGCCTATAAATAGAGGCAATTTCATTTGTAAATGTACACTAGAGAAATCTTCTTGAATAAAGAATTATCTTGCTCTACCTCTTGCTCTCTCATCTTGCATATTGTTCAAGTTTATTTTGCAACAAAACTAGGATTTTTATAGATATTTTTTATCTATGGTGTGGATTCTTGTTTTAGTGTCATGGGCGTAAATGTTGGATCTTTGAGTCGTTTGCGTATTGGACTGTTTCTTCTGGACTTTTAACAAATGGGCCACTTATGTCGGGGTTTAAGGTCGTGGACTTTTTGTTTTGGATTAACATTTTATGCGAGGTGGGCTAGTCATTTTAGGTTTATCGTAGTGGACAATTTCTTTTATTTTTTTAAGTGGTTTGTCGTCTCTGATGGGCTTTAAATTTAATTTGGGTTGGACGTTTTGGGCTTTTGGAAAATTTTGTGTTTGTCGATTTTATATGTTGAGTTAATATATCTCTGTACTTCAGTGGTTTTCGGTTGCCCATGAGATTCACTCTTGAAGCTGTTGCGCTGGTTTTGTGCTTCTGCCATCTCGTTTAGTTTGGCTGAGATATATCTTATCTTTCTTTATGATTTTACTTTTCTTTTTTAGTGTATTTGTACTGTATGCTTTTTATATGTGTACCGTATTTCTATGTAATAAATAAATATATGTTTGTTGTCAATATGCTCATGAATCAATTAATAAAAATCATAAGCTTCATCTTGATCTTCTTAACAGAATGCAAACAGAAAAATTAAAGATTGTGTTGTGTTTGTGATGCTCTCGTATGACTTGTCTCTCTTCTCACTGTGTTTAGGTGTTTTGGTGCTCTTGCAATGGAGGTTTTCTGAACTGTGCGTAATACGGTTTTACACACTTCTTTTCATATATATTCTTAACCCATTACAAAAGGAGATTGCTATGTATAACAATCTCTGACACCTAGGTATTAATTTGCCTAAAAATTATAGACTTAGGTTCACTCCCTCTACTGCAATTGTCTGCCCAAACTTTGATGTTTTCCGTTGCCTTCCCCTGTTTTTGTTGTCGTCTGACCCCTCTCTGTTTTTGCTGAAACATGGGCCTCGTGTTGATTTGGGCTTCCGACGTATTGGGCTTCTGGGCTTGAGCATTGTTGCTAGATCGAGACGCTCGTGGGCTTCAGGCATAAACTCGGCCCAACCGCTGCATCATTCTTCTTCAGCCTTCCCGGGTAAGCTCCTCCAAAAGCTTCTCTCGATTCCAGACTCTTCTCCCTCGTCTTTCTGTTGATTTCACGCCGGACAGGCTCTTCAATCTCCCTCTTGTCCGGCCGTGGAACGACTCCGATCATGCTCCTCAACGCACAAAACCTTCCAGTAGGTAGAGGCTTCATAAGGACGTACGCAACCTGCTCCTCTCCCCGAACAAAGCGTAAGTCCACCCTCCCCTCTGCTTGAGCTTCGCGTACAACATGAAATCGTATCTTAATGTGCTTAGTTCTTTTATGGTCTATCGGATTCTTTCCAATTGCTATCGCCGATGTGCTATCACTGTAGATAGGAACACCGACTTGCATGTTAAACCCTAATTCGTTAAACAACCTGGATAACCATGCTGCATGATTCGTTGCCGCACTCAGGGCCATATATTCGGCCTCTGCAGTCGATTGTGCAACTATCGACTGTTTTTGGGTTTCCTAGCTGAAAATCGCACTTCCAATCGTGAAACAAAATCCACTAGTACTTCGCATGTCATTTAGGCTTCCAGCTAGGTCAGCGTCTGCATATCCCACGAGTTCTGAAAATTCAACCCCTCTGAATCTCAACCCGTAGTTCTTAGTTTCTTTTATGTACCTCATTACTCGTTTTTCATTCTGTATGCTTTGTACTGTCGGTCGTGAATTGCTTCTTGACAGGAATGATGCGGCAAACGCGAGATCCGATCGAGTGGAAGCAAAGTAGAGAATTCCACCCACCATGCTTCGGTATTCTGACTGCTCGGTAAGCTCTTCGCCAAAGCTAAATACTTTGCAATTCAGAGTCAAGGGGGTGCTCACCCCCTTAGAGTCCAACATACCGAACTTCGAAAAAAGTTAGGTTGCGTATTTTTCTTGACTTAAAAATATGCCATCACTGAGGTTCTTAACCTCGAATCCCAAGAAAAACTTCAATGATCCCAAGTCACTCATGTCAAACGTTGAGCTTAACTTGGCTTTAAAATCCATAATCATCTTAAAACAATTCCCTGATAAAATTATGTCGTCAACGTATAAGCATATCACCAAGATATTACCTCATTTAACTTGGATGTACATTTCCGCATCGCAATGACTCCTAACACATCCCTCGTGTCAGAAAAATATGTCGATCTTACTATACCAGGCCCTTGGTGCCTGATTCAACCCATATAAAGCTTTGTTAAGACGCAAAACTTTATGTTCAGATCCAATTACCTCGTATCCTGGTGGTTGCTCTACGTATTCTTCTTCTTTTATCTGCCCGTTTAAAAATGCTGACTTAACATCCATTTGATGAAGCGGCCAATCCTTCTGTGCTGCCACGGCTATCGAGGTTCGTATTGTATCGTGCCTTGATACCGGGGCAAATGTTTCCCCGTAGTCTAGCCCGTAGGTTTGTGTAAACCCACGTGCCACCAATCTTGCCTTAAATTTCTGAATTTGACCTTCCTCATCCGTTTTTACCTTGAATATCCACTTCACCCCTATAACCTTCTGATGTGAGGGTCTCTCAGTAAGATACTAGGTGTGATTCTTTTTGTAGCATCTTCATTTCCACGTCCATGGCCTCCTTCCAATTAGGGTGTCTTACTGCTTCTTCATAAGACGTGGGTTCAATCACGGCTAGGTAAAAGCTCTCCTCCGTCTGTACCTCGTCTGTGTCCTCCTCAATTCTGTATAGGTCACTGAGTCTACGTGTTCTGTGAACCTCACGAGACGATTCACTAGTATTACCCGTACTGCCTCCTTGTGATGAAGGTGTATTTGATAGTGAGAGTTGCAAAGGAGTTGCTGGTGGTGTTGTCCTACTGCCACTCTCACCCAACCGTCCAGATGAGCTACCTGCCTCAAACATCGTGGGTACTCCCTCTAGGTTAGTAATCCCCTGGGAATTTAGGAAACTTTTAGGTATATTAGTTTCTGGCTTTTCTGTAGTTGTCTCCCAATCCCAGCCTTTTTCCTCATAAAAAATAACATCCCTTGACACCTCCACCTTTCCCGTTTAAATCACGTAGACTCGATACCCTTTGCTTAGGCTGCTATAGCCCACAAAAACACAAGTCTAAGACTTGTCATCCAATTTGCCTCTCTTCTGTGTTGGAACCATTCTATAACATAGGCATCCAAACACCCTCAAGTGTCCAATAGAAGGCTTATGTCCACTCCAAGCCTCTAAAGGGCTTTTATCCTGTAATGCCCTTGTAGGCAATCTGTTTTGGATGTACGCCGAAGTAAATACTCCCTCTGCCCAAAACTTATTAGGCATGTTTTATCCTTAAGCATACTCCTCGTCATCTCCATTAGGGTGCGATTCCTTCGCTCAGCTACCCCGTTCTGTTGTGGCGTGTAAGCCACACTCAACTCTCTCATTATCCCCTTTTCAGCCAAAAAATCCGAAAACTCCTTTGAATTGAATTTTGTCCCCCTATCAGACCTTAGCTTTTTAACCTTCTTTTCTGGTTTGATTCTCAACTTGAATCACAAACTTCCTGAATATCCCAAACACATCAGACTTAAGTCTTGTAAAAGTGAGCAGATAAATACTCCCATCTAACGAGGGTGTATCCATTGGTCCACACAAGTCAGTGTGAATCAACCCCAAAATATGTTCCGCCTTGTATTCTGATGCCTTCGGGAACTCTTGCCTGTGTTGCTTCCCCTTCACACAAGCTTCGCATATTTCTTTCACTAAGGGTACTTGTGGTAGCCCCTTCACCAAGTTACCCTTCTGCAACTTCTCCAAGTTATGTAAACCTGTGTGTCCCAACCTTTTGTGCCATAGATCAGACACTCCCATTTTTTCTTGAGTTACTCTTGCCTCCTCCTTGACTATCCTCCATTTTAGAGGATAAGCCTTTTAACCATAGGTACGTCTACGACCTTGGTTCCAGCTTTATCTCGAATCAAACACTTGTCTTCTGTAAATACGACTTCATATCCATTTCTCACCATTTGCGGCACGCTGAGTAAGTTTTTGTCCAACCGCGGTACTAAGAAAACGTCCTTAATGACCTTCACTCCCTTCTTCGTATGAACTTGAATATTTCCTTTACCGGCAGTGGTCAAAACCTCTCCATTTCCAACCTTTATAGGTACTCTAAAGTACCTATCTAGAGTTGTGAAATACTCCTCTTGCTTGGCCATGTGATTCGTAGCCCCACTGTCGACTAGCCACACATCGTCTTCAAACACCTCATGTGTTAAATGTGCTGCCGTAAATAATGAGTTTTCTTCCTCTTCTTCTTGTTGATTTAAGTGTGCTTGATTCTGTGTGGGTCGATTGTTCTTGCATTCACGTGAAAAATGACCCAGTTTGCCACATGTGTGGCATTCTTTCTTGCTTTTGTTTTGTTTGCTTTGTTCTCCTTGGGATTGTTTGTTTTTAAAGAAACACTGGCTCTCCTGATGGTTATCTTTCTTGCAAATATTGCAATACTTCTTCCCCTTAAATTTATATTCTCCTTTCCCAAAGGATTTCTTACTGGACTCAGATCTGTTATT
Organism: Gynandropsis gynandra; assembly: GCA_036759665.1. Taxonomy (NCBI): domain Eukaryota; kingdom Viridiplantae; phylum Streptophyta; class Magnoliopsida; order Brassicales; family Cleomaceae; genus Gynandropsis; species Gynandropsis gynandra. The sequence continues at coordinate 19,377,256 of CM071872.1, read as the reverse complement.
GTTGACCTTAACCGAGTTTCATCGTGGAGAACCACTACCTTAAAAAGTGTATTTCAGCACGACCATGGTGCAACCGACGAACAAACGCTTCCCAAGGTTAACACGGTAACTTTCCCCCGATCATGTGAACTCATGAAGGGAATGGTAGAATAATAGAATCATAGCACTCGGGGGTCAAAGATTTAGGGTAGAAGATTAGAAAAGATATATTTTTTCATGCCTTCTTGGTAGCCTCATACACCTTCATATAAACCCGAATCGACTTCTGAAAATCGTCCCTTAAAACCCGAAACAACTTTTGAAAACCGTCTCTTGAATGTAGCCACGTTTCGAATAGAATTGAATCAGTTCAATCGATTCAAGTTGAAAAATTCCATGCAAGTGTTAAGCCAATCCGAAAAAAATTATATGAAAGTTCATAAAACCTAGCCCAACCCAACCCGGTCTATTCAGGCAGCACGCGCGGACGGCAGAGTCTTCGTCGTCATCGTCACATACGTGTAGTAATTTTAGTAAAACCAACCATATTCTCAAAATCCTTCCACTGGCTCTTTTTTTATAACAATAATGTAAAACTATATAGGGACATTGAACATAATGAGGTAATTGGTACGAGTAAATATGTAAAAATGAACCCTTATGTAAAAATGATGTAAATTGTTTTCGATGAAAGGAATGAAATACTATTGAATATGATTTGAATGACGGTGCAAAAAAATTAATATTAAAAAGTGATAAAAATTTATTTGATTATGGTTGTTGAATATATCTTCCATAGTTATGTTTCTGTGCACGTATAATGAATTTGAAGAAAGAAAATAATCCTTCTAAAGGTTGCAGGTATTTTATATCGCAATTGAAGAGATTATTTTCTTTATTATAATAATGTAGTAGAATCCTACTATGAGACAAAAAAATATGATGATATCTTTGATTTTATAGCCATGTGAAAGGAATGATATTTCTCGAAACATTACATGCTTTTCTAGAAAGAGACATTAGATTTGAGTAATTGTCAATTGCGTAAAAATTATCTATTTAATTTACTAGAAAAGGTAAATTGGTTCCACACCTTTATATGTGGTATTTATCAATTAAATACAAAATCAAAAGATTGTATCAATATGGGGAGACAACAAGTGATATGAGATTACATGCTAAATACTCGAATCGTGAAGAAGAAATGTGTGTCATCCCTCATATGGTGAGACGTGTAAACACTTTAACTAAGGTATATCGTGACCTTGTAGTTGAAATAGAAAGTTTATTTAGGACTTTGCAAGGATAGTTTTAAACCTTTTGGTATGTTTGAGAGGAATTATTCATTGTGGCCATTTATTATGACCTCTTACAATTTACCGCCCACCATATCCTTAAAATGAAGCTTTTGTTTTTAAAAATTACTGATTCTCGAGTCTAATCATCTAGAAGAATTTTTTATCATCTCATTTTCATACGTATTTCTCGCACGATTTTAGAGATGTTTACGATATAGATGCGATGTTTACGTATGATTTTGTATACGTTTTACTTGTTTTCGTGTTTTCATGTTCTTATAGGTTTTAATGCGTATTCGGCTTGTTGCTGCTCCTGCTTCTTGATAAATTCAAGTATCACCGCCTCAAGGTTTGATGAAGGTGATTGAGGAGGTTGAGGGGCTTGCGGAGCTTGCTGTGCTTGCTGGAATTGCTGGTTGTTTTGCTGAAAATTATTCTGCCTTTGTGGAAACCCGAATACTTTTACCGGTTGAGTCGTTCGATATGACCCTTGCTGCTGGGCATAATTCACCTGTTCGTAATCCTCATATACCGTGCATTGATACGCTACATGCTCCGTATCTCCGCAATTCGCACAGTACATGGCATTCGCTGCATTACCCATAGCTCTATTCTGATTAGGCTCATATAAACGACGAGTGCTATTAGGCATACCTCTCGGAGTTGACCACATGGTGTGGTTCATGGCGAGGTTATCGATCAGCTCGAATGCCTCCTCTACGCTCAGATCCTTGAATGATCCTCTGGCAGCGTTATCCAGTGTCGTACAGTGCTCGTCTGAAATTCCGTTATAGAAAGTTTGGATAACGTACCACTGCTCAAGACCATGGTGTGGACACAACTGTAGAAGATCCTTGAATCTACACCACGCTTCAAACATAGTTTCTCCATCTCTGCATCTAAATGTTGTGATTTCCCCCCCTCATTTGAATCGTCTTGCTCGGAGGAAAGAAACGTGATAGGAACAGTGTGCAGAGCTGATCCCAAGTGGTGATAGATCCGGTGGGGAGCGATTGCAGCCAAGTTTTCGCTCTTCCCCCAATTGAGAAGGGGAAAAGACGCAACAAGATCGCATCCTCTGAGACTCCGTGAATTTTGAACGTACCTGAAAGTTCGAGGAAGTCTCTGAGGTGCTGATGGGGATCCTCATGGTTTCCACCCATGAATTGCTTCTGATAAAGCATGTTGATCATTGCTGGCTTAATCTCGAATTGTTCTCTTGCAACAGCAGGCATCCTTATGGCTGTTTGCACGTTGTTCATATTCGGCACCATGTAATCCCTTAGACGACGTGGTGGAGGAGCCTGTGGTTGCATCTATCCATTGCCGTTCTGATTGTCCATCTCTTGTCGATCTGAAGGCTCTGCAAAGGATAAAAAAAAGAACAATTTACGTAGAAGGAACGAAAGAAAAGAAAACAAAAACAAAAAAAAACAAAGCAAGAAAGACTCTAGGTTCGAATCTAAGACGCGTTGACAATAGTCCCTGGCAACGGCGCCAAAAACTTGATGCGTTATCAGATTTAAATAAAATAACCTAAACTACCCACAAGTGCACGGCACGTGTGTAGTATTTTAGGTGTCGATCCCACAGAGACTACGCAACACAATCTAAACTCGAACCAGGAATCAAACTTGCTAACGAACGAATATGGATGAAGAATGAAATACTGAAAGTAAATAAAACACTTGGGTTCTAACGATAAGACAAACACCCTAGGAATCCAGTTTCACCACAAGACTACCGAAACCGACAATGATGAGGGCATTACAACGAGCTACGACTCTAACGAAGGAGAGGAGCGGAGCAAGAATGAGCCGAGCATGGATCACAACGAGGACGAGCTTAGCATAGGCGAGACAAGCACGGGAGTGGATGGAGAGGTAGGAGGAGAAGATGGATCACACATTGCCATGCCGGTGGTCCATGACAAGCCACTCACGAGATCCCGAGCAAAGAGCCTTCGTACAAGAATCAACGCGTACGTAGCTCAAGTGCTTCTCAACAACCGTCAGGAGTTCAACAATGAAGAGGGAGACATCAGCAGCAATTTCCCAAAAGCCAAGTCCCTCTTCGTCATCAATGAAACCCAAGGAACTCCATCAAGTGGCTTCGTGAACAATAGCAACAACACAAGCAATGACTTGCCATATCTAGACCGGCGTAGCAACTTGCCTTAACTTGGATGGAGCCGTTTGAAATTCAAAATTCAAGCACCAACGGTCCTTTCCTTTTTCACCCAAGATCCACTTGCCTTCTTTGCCTTGTTCGAATTAATGCCCCAATGGCCATATTGTGTTTCCTTTCTTGTCTTTCTCGGTCATGTTTTAAACCGAGGCTTATTGTTTGTTGAAGACAATCTTTGAATTCGAAATAAAAATTGCTGAGTTTTCTTCATCCTCGCGAGTTTTCGCACCCTAGTTCGTCTTGTGCTCCGGAGTCCAAGCCACCCTCTCTCAAGGCATCGACACGTGATCTAGACAAGTTGCCCCCTACTTTCGTGGCTGACACCTTGAACTAAACCCATAAGCTCTGTGATTCGCCCGTTTCACCCTCAACCGTTGCTACCCTACTTTCGTGGCCTAACCTCAGTTGTTCTAAACCTGATCTTCTAGGACTAGAATTCTCCTTTTGATCCTTCTCCTAACCCCTAACACATGCATCTACGTGGCCTTTGTAAACACAAGTCAATTAAGCGCTCAGATAGAGAATAGATGAACTAAAACGGGAATATGCATTCAAACTAGATCAAAAGTGGTTCAGGGATAGCCAAGGGCTAATCCCTTCTCGTAGAACAAACAAACTACTCGCTCATGCGTCTGTAAACAAACATAAACAGAGTAGAAAGTCTAAGGAACATGAAAACCAAACGAAACCGAAGTGTCGGGGCTTGATCTCCAATGCTCCTCGCTTGTCTCCTCGCAAGAATCTCCAAAATCACGAACTGGATGAATGTTCAATGTAAGCTTTCTCCAATGACGTCTTCTGCCTCCTTTTATGCCTCCTTAGTCGGTCTAAGTGTTGTCTTAATTGCCCCCATGAGTTCCTTTTTGTTTTAAGCTAATTTTACTTAATTTTGCTGATTACTCGGGTCGCGACCCGCTCGGGCACACAATGTGCGCGCTCGGGTGCGGCTAGGGCAGAAGGCACGGATCATGGGATTGCAAGGGGTGCCCGATCGGGCATGGTGAGCACCCGCTCGGGTACAAGGCAGTTGGTCGGGCATTTCCTTGCCCGAATCGTGCGTGACTTGCGCACAAAATTTGCCGTAGCTTTTGCCCGATCGTGCATGAATTGTGCCCGACCGGGTGGAGGCTTTCCATGCTAAATCTCGTCTCGTTTGTCCCGTGATGATCCTCGAAGTTGCTCCTTAGCTCCGTGCATGTCCTTTTAGCTCCGAAATGATCCAAATACGCGTAAAACCCTGTAAGAACATGAAAAACACGAAAACAAGTAAAACGGATACGAAATCATATGTAAAGCAACACATATATATCGAAAACGTCTCTTAAATCGTGCAAGAAATACGTATGAAAACGAGATGATCAATAGTCCCTGTGGGATCGACAGCTAAAGTACTACACACGTGTCGTGCACTTGTGGGTAGTTTACGTTATTTGTTTAACTTTGATAACGCATCAAGTTTTGGGCGCCGTTGCTGGAGAATGAACCCGGGTCACCCGCGTGACAGGTGGGAATACTCACCACTATTTTGGCACCGTTGCCGGGACTATTGTCAACACGTCTTAGATTCGAGCTTAGAGTCTTTCTTGTTTTGTTTTTGTTTTTTTTTTCTTTTCTTTCGTTCTTTCTACCTAATTCCGTTTATTTGTCCTTTGTTGGTATATGACCAGATCTCAAGGTGCTTCAAATCTACTCCAAATCGACCCCGAGATCGAGCGTACTTGTAGACAACTGAGAAAGGGCAAGGAAGAAGGTAACACAGAGCCATCAGATCAACGAGATATAGACAATTAGAACGGCCATGGACAGCCACAATTACCTATCGGTAATGTGGGGCATATGTAGTAACAGCAACTCGCGCCCAACCGCGAGAACCACAGGCTCCTCCACCACATCGCCTCTGAGATTACGTGATGCCGAACATGAACAACGTGCAAATAGCCATAAGGATGCCTGCTGTTCCTAGAGAACAGTTTGAAATTAAGTCGGCGATAAAAAACATGCTTTATCAGAAGCAATTCATGGGTGGAAATCACGAGGATTCCCATCAACACCTCAGAGACTTCCTTGAGCTTTCCGATACATTCAAGATACATGGAGTCTCAGAGGACACGATCTTACTGCGTGTCTTCCCCTTCTCAATTGGGGGACGAGCGAAAACATGGCTGCAATCGCTTCCCGCTAGTTCAATCACGACTTGGGACAAACTCTGCACATTGTTCTTATCACGCTTCTTTCCTCCGAGCAAGACGATTCAGATGAGGGGGGAAATCACAACGTTTAGATGCAGAGATGGAGAAACTTTGTTTGAAGCGTGGGGCAGATTAAGGATCTTCTGTAGATGTATCCACACCATAGTCTCGAGCAGTGGTACGTTATCCAAACCTTTTACAACAGAATTTCAGATGAACACCGAACGACGTTGGATAACACTGCTAGAGGATCATTTATGGATCTGAGTGTCGAGGAGGCATACGAGCTGATCGATATCCTTGCCATGAACAACACCATGTGGTCAACACCAAGAGGTATGCCTAACAGCACTCGTCGCCTATACGAGCCGAATCATAGCAGAGCAACGGGCAATGCAGTAAACGCCATGTACTGTGTGAATTGCGGAGATACGGAGCATGTAGCGTATCAATGCACGGTACATGAAGACTTCGTACATATGAATTATGCCCAACAGCAAGGAAACACTCAATTCGGGAATACCTACAACCCAAAATGGAGGAATCACCTGAATCTTTCGTATTGAACGACTAAACCGATAAAGTATTTGGGATTTCAACAAACATTTCAGCAAAACAATCAGCAATTCCAGCAAGCTCAACAAGTTCCGCAAGCTCCTCAACCTCCTCAAGCCTCTTCTTCAAACTTTGAGGGAGTGTTGCTCGAATTTATTAAGGAGCAAAGGCAGCAACAATCGACTCAAGCCAAATTCATCGCGGATGTGGGGACAAGGATCAACGAGCTCAAAACTCAGATGGAATCCTTGAGCAACCATGTGAAGAGTTTAGAGAACTCCGTAGCACAGCAAGCTGCCTCATCCTCTCGGAATCCCGAACAGCTTCCCGGTAAACTCGAATTAAACCCGAGAGAGTACATGAACGCTATTTATGTGTGCAGCAGTGATGTGATTGAGCATTCTCCTTCCAAAAAGCAAGAGCAAGCTGCTGGTACGTCCATGAAAAGAGGCAAAGGTAAGATTGTGATTATGGATGGAGTCGAACCAGATCTGGACAAACCATATGTTGCTCCACCGACGTACAAACCTCCTATACCGTTTCCTCAACGGTTGGTGAGCAGTAAGAATGAAGAACGAGTGGGCAGATTTGTAGAGGGTCTCAAGAAGCTTGACATCAACATCCCATTCGTGGAAGCCCTCCAAAAGATGCCTAATCATGCCAAACTCATCAAAGAGGTTCTTTCCAAAGAGAGGCATATCGAAGAGAGCGAGACGGTAGCACTCACCGAGGAATGCAACGCTATCCTTCAAAAAAATCTGCCCCGAAATTGAAGGACCTTGGAAGCTTCTCCATTCCATGCACAATAGGTAATATTGACATTGAAAATGCCTTGTGTGATTTAGGAGCAAGCGTGAGCATCATGACACACTCGGTTTTCAAGCGGATGGACTTCGGGAATCTCAAACCTACGAAGATGTCTCTACGCCTCGCGGATCGTTCGGTAAGGTATCCTGTGGGAATTGTTGAAAACGTTCCCACCAAGGTAGGTAATCTTTGTATTTCCACTGATTTTGTTGTACTTGAAATAAAGGAAGATGCTAGGGTGCCTATTATTCTTGGTAGACTGTTCTTAGCTACTGCAGGTGCCTTGATAGACGTACAACAAGGAAAGCTTTCCTTACGTGTTGGAGATGAGACAATAGAATTCAACTTGTCCAGCCCCATGAACGGACCCTTATCCAAAGAGTCCTGCTTTACAATCGATTCGCTAGACGAGTTATCAAAAGACACGCTTGATCAAGTAAGTGCTTCTGATCCTCTTGTACGATATTTAACATGAGTTTGCGAAGATGCAGGATTTATGGACGAAGGAGCCAAGCTGTACACGAAATTCATGAGTGCTATTGAAGCACTAGGAGACGCCCCACATGAGGAGATACCACACGTAATGCATGCTGGTTTCGCAGTGGAGAAGACGTCCAAACTTGAGCCCGAGCCACCTCTGTCTTCTTTTCGGTATGAGTACGTTGAATGCGATAAAATATATCCTGCTGTTATGAATGCTAACTTGAGTGCAGATGCGATGAGAAAACAACCCACACGCGCTAAGAAGCGTAGAATAGTCAGCTCTTCAGTATGTACGCATGGAATTTATACGGAAGATAGCCACGAACCTTCCATCGAAACTCAAAAGAGGCTGCACCCGCACTTGCAAGAGGTAACGAAAAAGACGTCATAAAACTTTTCAATGCAGATACCATTTATCCAACCTCGGGCAGCGAACGAGTGAATCCCGTGCATGATGTGCCAAAGAAAGAAGTAGTGACTAAGGGATGGCACGACAAAAAGAGCCTACCTCATGACTTCCAACTAGGTGATTTAGTTCTACTTCTCAATTCTCATCCTAAGCTTTTCTCGGGCTACCTACAGTCTCGTTAATCTGGTCCTTTTCAGGCACGAGAAGTCTTCACACATGGAGAAGTGGAACTATGGAACGATTCGAGCGGAACTTTCAAAGCTAATGGAAAGCGACTAAATCTCTACCAAGCCGCTCAACCGATCGAAAGTGGAAACTCCATTTCCCTTTCTGATCCACCCACCGTGCACGCATGAGGAATGGAGATGTCAAAGCTTAAAGACGTTAAATAAGCGCTTTCTGGGAGGCAACCCAGTTGTTTCTTTTCTATTTTTCTTGGTTTTTAGTTTAAGACTCGGTTAATTTAAAAAAAACACAAAAAAACACAAAAATACCACCACAAACGTGACTTCACTTCCCTTACCCTCCATCGGAGCTTCACGTCGAGGACGTCGTTCAATTCAAGTTTGGGGGAGCAGCTCACGTTTTTCAGGTGATTTCGTTTCATTTTCTCTTTCATTTTGTAGTTTTTAGTTTGTTTTTGCTTTCTTGAGTCAGAGTCGTCCCAGACACTTGTCTAGTGCCACGTTTTGAAATGAACCCTGAACCTAGGATACTTAAGAAGTTAGCCTTTTCCGTGAGATTTTTCATGTTCGCGCTAGGTTTTTCCTAAGCGTTAGAGCTTATTAGTCGGCTTAAAAATAATAGGTCATAATCCTTTGGGAACCCTAGTGTTGCTTGTGGGGGGTTTAGACGAGGTTGCTAGGCTAGTTTATCGTTTATTCTCTCTATCCAGATGGTCATACTTCGTATAGAAGATGCGTTACTTCTTTTTTATGAGGATTATTAGATCGTATGAGATCGAGCTTATTTTGCAGATTATGAGCGTACACTAATACTCCGATATCGATAGAAATAATGCCTAAAAGCATGATCTAAAATCGATATGAGTGCATCGACCTTGATACTCTTTCAATGGTTCGGGTCTAAGTGGGGGGTTGGAGATCATCTTTCTACGTCCTAAGGGCATGGCACAATAAAACGTCGCCTACTCCGCTGCACTCTTGAACGAGATGCATGAGTATACCGTCATTGGTAGTCTGGGTCTAAGTAGAGGCTGGATCTCTTCAAATTCGACGTCCTAGAAGTCTAGTGTGTATGCATAACAAAAAAAGTAAAAAAGAGAAAAGAGAAAAAAAGAAGAAGACATAAAAAGAAAAAAATCTCAAAAGAAAAAAAAAGAGAAAGGAAAAAAAGAACGAAAAAAAGGCTCGGAAAGAAACAAGTATTCTCGGTTGTTCTAGGTTTAGCATTTGTCTGAAGTCTTGTTTGGTGGAGAGAGTTATGGTGGCTTGTTTAGTTTGCCTTCAATTTACTTTCTCGTCGGTAGCCTTGGTGAACCTCGGATGAAGACTGAAAACTTAATTAGGCCGAATTTGCTCTCGACTTGCTAGTTGATCGGTTAGGTTCATTTTAGCGGTATCTCTAGGAGAAAGGGGAAGTCTCGGATTTTGTATACCCCATGTGTTCCACGTTTACGTTTGCTTAGGGACAAGCAAACATTCAAGTCTGGGGGATTTTGATCATCTCGTTTTCATACGTATTTCTTGCACGATTTTAAAGATGTTTATGATATAGATGCGATGTTTACGTATGATTTTGTATCTGTTTTACTCGTTTTCGTTTTTTCATGTTCTTACAGGTTTTAATGCATATTCAGTTCATTTTGGAGTTAAAGGACAAACACGAGACAAAGTGCCAACATCGAGGATTATCACGGAACAAACGGGACGAGAATCGGCGTGGAACAAGCTTTAGCTCGCGCGGGGTACACCCTTGCCCGCGTGGGGCATTTGGTTCGACATTTTGTCCAGCAACTTGAGCAAGGGTAGGGCAAGCCATCAGCACGGTCGGGGGATCAGCCCGAGCGGAGCACATCCCAGCCCGACCGGGGCACACCCGAGCCCGCGCGGGCACTCCCTAGCCTTTGCGGGGCGACCTTATTTTCATCGCGACACCGCGCACCGCGCCCGCGTGGGGCACACACTCAGCCTGCGCGGGTCGCGTCCGTCACCTGCAACACCAAAAAGTAAAATTTTCTTAAAATGAAAAGGAATTTTTTGGGGACTTATACAAAAAGGAAACGAATTTAGAGAAGAGGAATAAGTGATATTTTGTTGGAGAAAATAATGGAAATGTTGCTCAACTTAATCAAGAATGGAAAACTCATGAAAGGGCAAAACCGGTGGCTGCTGCAACAAAAGGAAAAGAACGAATAATCTTAGAATTGGCAAGTATGGAGTTACCCATAATTAGTACAAGAAAAATATTGAAGGATTTATCATATTTAAACACAAAAGCTTCGACATAATTTTGTGTTATGCCCATATAGAATAAGTTTTATAGAACATAATCAACATAACTTATGAAGGTGAAGACAAAGGATAATATTAAATAACACTTGTATTTGAAAAAAAATATTGTTCACGGTAGGCGTTACACATAACTAATAACGTTAAAGCTCCAGGTTCGATATTCAGATTGAAGAATATAAAAAAATTAATTTCTGAAATGGTTGAAAAATTATGTGAAATTTAATGATGGTTATACATGTGAAGGTGTATTGAAATCCAAAAGGGAAAGTTAATGGAAATAAAATGAATGATCATCTTATCTTAATGCACAAATTACTTCTCTTTGTTTCTTTCTGAATTTATGGAAAATATAAAGCAATTGCAAGCATGTTTGATTCTTGCAATCCATTCCATATTATTTCGATCTGTTAATTCTTTTATTTAATATTTTCATTTTTCTCGGTGTTGGCTCTTTTTGTTTGGATTTATGTGTGAGGATAGTGTGGATCTTTCGAAGATTGGAATGTAACGTAGTTAATATACTAAGTAACTTGGAAAAGATTTTTCCAACATCATTCTTCGATGTTATGGAATATATGATAGTTCATCTACCTCACAAAGTTGAATTAAGAGGTTAAGTTCAATTTGATGTATCCATTTGAGTGATTTATAGTAAAGGGCCCACTGAAAAACTTACAAATTAGCTAATGTATCTTGTGGTTACAACTTTGATATGCAATAAAATCTTTAACTAAACTCAAGGTCGGGAAAGTGAAGAAAAATAAGGAAAAAGAAGAGATTTGTGGTGTATTTGAGATCACAAATCTCCCATGAAATCCAAGAATTTTCCTATTCCATATATGAACAAGGAATTGGATTTTATAGCCTTTACACTAAGAATTTAGAGAATACAATCTTTATTCAAGATCCAAGAACTTGGAAACTAATTAACAAACTTTCTCGCCATCTTCATTGTTTTGTTATGGCCTATGTTCCAACGTCTCTCCCTTGTTCTTGCCTACAGTCTTGCTTCTCCTTCTCCTTATCGCTTCTTGGTTTAAAGTCAAATTATTGGAATGAGGAGTCTATCAATTCATTCTCCTCCAACATTCACCTTTTCCTCAAGGTAAAATTCTAGATATCTCCTTATTAGACCCTCTGTTGGCTCCCATGTAGCATCATCCTCGGGAAACACCTTCCAACGAATAAATAACTCTTTTTCCTTTGTGCCTTTCTGATTTCTAACTTCCAGAATAGCTCATAGTTTTAGAAAAGAATCCAAAATCGTTGTAGTTCCAGTGGGCAATGAATGCACAAGATAATAACATACAACTTCCTTCAATTTTGATACATGGAAGACTGGATGGATTGAGCAACTACTTGGTAACTCTAGTTTGTATGTAACATTTCCTACATTTTTTATGATCTGATAAAGGCCATAATATCGACTTGTAAACTTGACATTAGGTCTAGAAACCAACGACCATTGCCTGTAGGGTCTGATCTTAAGATAAAGCCATGATCCAACCGAGTATTCCACTTCTCTTTATGTTTATCAACTATATTCTTCATCCTTTGTTGTCCTTATTCAATTTTTGTTATACCATTTTCAGCACATCTTCCCTTTCTTTCATCAATGTCTCCAATTCCATGTTAGCAATGGGTGTTTCATGTCTATTGATTATCCTTGGAGGTTCTCTTCCATATAAAATATGAAATGGTGTGGTCTTTAAGGATGTATGGTATGATGTGGTGTGCCCATACTCAGCCCACATCAATCAAGTAACCCATGATCTTGGTTTGTCACTGATAAAACATCTTAGATATGCATCCAAACATATGTTTAAGACTTCATTTTGCTCACTCGATTGAGGGTGATAACTAGAACTATTGGCCAATATAGTCACTTGAGCTTTGAATAGAGTAGTCCAAAATTCACTAAGGAATATCATGTCTTTATCTGACACAATTTTCTCCAGAAAGCCATGCAATCTTACTATCTCCCTCATGAAAATTTCTGCCACTTGAGTTGTTGTAAAAGAATGTCTCAATGGTATGAAATTCTCATACATGCTCAATCTATCAATCACCACCAGAATGTTATCGAATCCTTTGGACTTACGTATGGAGGCGGCGAGACACGACATCGAGGCTACGAGGTATGCGGAGCAGCAGCAGTTCCAGGAGCAATCGATCCAGCATACATACTACCTCACGGAGTCCGTCCGTCGATTCCAACAGCTCAGTATGCAGCATTACCAGGAGCCATACGTGCCGATCCCGCAGGACTATCATACTGGCGCTATCCCATACCGCCCTCACATCTCCTACGAGCTGCAGTCTTTCTACTTCCCACCTGGGGAAGGGACACCCGCGGAGCCAGCATACCTTCCGGCCACCCGCGGTGGAGAGGATGAGGATTAGAACACTCTTCCCTTTTTCCTTTTTCTTTTTTTTTTTTTTTTTAGCTTTTATGGACCTATTTTCTTATTTTTCTTGCTTTTTAGTTTTAGCGATTATGTACGCTCTTTCAGACTAATTGATGTAGTCATCTTTGTTCTATCTCTTGCACTGCATGATTTTCATCTCAGGTCCTTCACGCTAACACATGCATTAGAGCAAAAGAGTGTCACGAATTCCGGATGTATCACAATTCGAGAAAACCACACACATCAGGTGTACTCGTTATCCTTTTTATATTTTCTCGGATTTTTGGGCATGCGGGTATCCCTCATAGATCTCGAACAGCGGGATTGTGTTTCGTTCAGGTCTGGGGGGGTACTCTTCACTTAGTGATACAGATTTTATATAGAGTGACATATTTGCGCTTAGGATTAGGTTTAGGATTAATATTAGGATTAGGAATAACATTGATACCTAGTGAAATTTTTTTGAGCTTTAGTCATCTTTGCGACCTTGTCGAATCGTGAATAATGGTCTAGGTTTGCTTAGAAGCCTTTTGATACCGATTAGTCGAGTAGTTGTGTTTGAAGCCTTTATCTATAGTTGAATTCACCCCTTAGATTTCGATACCAAGTAGTCATATCTCCGTGTATACCGTCTAGCCTTAGCTTAGTTGATATATTCATACCATTCATGAGTTATTAGATTCCACACGCTTATACTCCGCTGTCATCTAGGATAAGTTTTTCACTATTCCGAGTTAGGATTGACATGAGTACATCGATGTTCGATGGTTCGGGTCTAAGTGGTGGGTAGAGGTGCTTTTCTACGTCCTAAGGGTTAGAGTGTTGCGTAATCAAGAAAAAATAAAAAATAAAAAAAAACCGAAAAAAAATAAGATCTTCAATAACGCACCTCTTCACTCCGCTAAGGTCATGCAACCTTATGAGTGTGCCATAGGCAGCCTGGGTCTAAGTAGAAAGTCATCCCTCTTCGACTTCGACGTCCTAGGAACAAAGCGTGGATCTAAGAAAAGAAAAGAAAAAAATGAATAAGAACGAGAAGAAGCGATTTTAATGATATCAAAAGCTTAGGGAATATGTATGGAGATTGCTTGGACGTTATCTAAATAGTTAGATTTACATTTCCGATACGATTATCCGTTACATATGCCCGTTTTGTTGGTTTTCAGGTTTTAAGGCGACAAGGCATAAATGAGAATAAAAAGACGAATTCCTGAGTGAAATCATGCATTTGAAGGTATAGTTCACTCGGAGCCAAAATCAAACCTCTGAACTCAACGGAACACCCGAGCAACGAGCGGAAAAGAGCAAAATCAAGGGTAGAAGAGTGCCCGATCGGGCAAAACCTACGGGGTTTATTTACGACACCTTGCACGACCCGGGCACGAAGGAAACATGATCGGGTAGTGATACCCGATCGGGCGCAATCAAGGTACCCGCTCGGGCATTAATTCGTCCCAAAAATCCCCGAGAGTTTACACGACTCGGGCTGTTCAATCACACGATCGGGTACTGATGCCCGACCGGGCGAGGCTCTACATGATCGGGTAAAAGGTGTACCCGAGCGGGCCGCGTTTCTCACAACCAACTAGATCTTGCATTCAAACGACCTAATTAATATACCAGAATGGATCTAGAGGCAAGGGAGCGACGTACAGGGCAAGGAAAGGCTTGGAAAACATCAGGAAAGGCTTGGGAGACGCTGGAGAAGGAGAGAAGCATCAATCCACACATCGGTAACACAATAGGGAAGATTGAGGCATCAAGTTTCCTAGAGTTTATCATGTTTAGGGTTGTGTTATTTCCTTTGTCTATAATCTCCATGAGTGAGTAGAGTCCCAACTATGGGTTAGGGATATCGGATTGTAACGGATGTACAATTTGATGCGTTAATGCTTAGATCTATTGCATTTATCTTGATATTCGGTTCTATAATCAACACCGTAAACGTCTTATACTAGTGTTGCCCGCTCAGTAACATAGGAATTCATACTTTGCTAGAAGGTTAAAGGATGAATCCGGAACCGTTGAGTTGTAGGTTAAGTTCGATTAATGTGAATCTGATCGGTCGGTTAATCGACTTAGGAATTAGGATTGTGTTCGTAAAGCTGCCATAGTCACTAACTTCCTCTATCTCACACCCTCCTTAACGCCGAAAGTGTCTTCATTAATGAAGATTGGTTGTACTAGTGAAATAGATTACAATTGCATAGCTTGCGAAAAGGATAGATGGGTCAGACATGATTCTTCGGTGAAATAGGTAAGACAAAAGAGGCGGATTATTTCCGGCCGGGATTTTCTGGTATGAACAGGTTTAGCCAGAGCACTAGGAGTAAAGTTCAGTGTGAAATAATATTAGCATTCTTGTCTTTTGCTGATTATTTCCGGCCGAAGTAATGAGATAGGATATTATCATGCAACGGTGCGTCCAATACGAACATAGAGGTATTGAAGAACGTTAGAGTGAGTTATCCATATATTTTACTGTTTGATGTTTAAAGTGGACGTCTGTTTTCTTCAGTATCAAAGTGGTCCCATCTCATGGTTCCAAAAGAGGATAAGAGGGAACATGGTTGTTCTCACTGATCACATTTCTAAATAGAAGAATGAAATGGATCTCATTCGGTATCATAGTATCCCAAAGAGGCCGAGACCAAGTGCTGATTAGCGTGATCTTCCAGATGAAAAGGTTTCTCTTATACTTTTTTATTTACTTTCAAATTCTCTACGCCTTAGTAAACCGGTGATCTACACAAAGCAACCACAAATCTCTTGAAAACGATAAAGAAAAAAATCCTAAAAATAGTTCTCAAATATAGTGCTCTTTATTGACTCTACTTTCTTTTACGTTACTTGTGTTTTTCGTTTACTTTAAAATCATTTCTTTCTCGGTCAACTTATCAACTGGGCAACTGGTAGATTTGATACCATGGTGAACTTTCATGTCTTATGCACACAAACTCTTGGAGTTTTCAGATTCAGGATGTTTTCTTAGGAACCATGATCCCACCAACTTGATCTTAAGTAAACAGCTAAACACTGACAATGTAAAAGAGGCATTTAGATATTTGACTTCTGATATCAGATATAGGTTATTAATTCAGAAATAATTAAGTACTTTGGATTTGTTTGGTAGCATGTTTGTACCACAAGGTGATTTGTATGAACAATTTTACTTATGAACATTGCTTTCTTATGGCTTGGTGTTAACATAAAAACGCAGGTTCCCGGATAGCTATCAATTCTCAGAGAATATTCAGCACAAGCACCGACAGATTGGGAACGTTGCCCCTCCACCACTCGCCTATGCACTTGGCCGCAAGCTCACTTTGCCTTATTTTTTTTAAACGTCGCAATAACGACTTGTTATCAATTCAATATTTCAATTAGGGTCGAACACGAGTTGGGTATTTGGGATTTTTAGGGTATCCAAACTCATGAGTTTCAAGATTTTAGTATTTGAAGTTGGGTACCCAATATTATTCGAGTATTTGAGCCCGAATTACATCATCCGTCGTTTTCTTTTTAGTTTTAAAAATCTAGTCCAAATCATGCAATCACTATCTCCAACAGATTACGTTTTAAAATTTCAATGCTATTACGAACAAATGTGATTGTTAGTTTACATTACATCTTATAAATCTATTATTTAAACTTCTACATTGAATATTAGAATCTGTACGTTTGAGTTGACCAATATCTATATCAAACATAAAAATTGAATTAATGAATTACATATAACATTTGAAAAACATACAATGTAATAATGAAAAACCATGAAAAGCGTGGGGTTCATCTAGTGTTTTAAAAAGGTTGATGCAATCTCGGATAAAAGCTTTGCTTATGCAACCGTTAAAGATTTTTATTGAGCTTCTTGAAAAACGCCAATTGAACACATCTAAAGTATATTACTTAGATGTGCTCATTTGCATTTTTCTAGATATGTCATGTTAAGATTGTGTCATCTTTTAAATTAAATATAAATGGTATGTTAAAAGGTGGATAATATTGGTTAAGTTATATTCTTTTTTATTTAATAAATAAGTGATTTAGTTGATGAATACAACTGTTTCTGAGATACGAGACAATAAAAATCGGATTATATTAAACACTATTTAAATTTTTAAAAATTGATTTCATCATCCTTTGTAAATGATGGAGTTTGTCATATCAGTTGCACTGATTGATTTCTAGAGTTCATATGGAGATGGTTGTCCTTGTGATCTTGTACGCGTACGAAATTTACGTTGTGTGTTCAAACTTGCAGTTTCTCTACCCTTCACATATACAAAAAAAATCTCTTGGATCCTACTTCCAACAAAAATGTTCCTAAAATTTTTAGAGTTTGATAGACTCGTGGAAAATGAAGAAATTGTTCATTTGGTATTTGTAAGGTATTTCCTTACAAGTATAATGTTCTTTGACAAAAATATTTTTCTTCGGTAGTTACTAACATATTCGATTGTTTCAACTATAGCATGCATATATTGTGTCATATATTTCGGTGAGTTACATATTTAAAATAATGTTCAATACTTAACACATATGTGTTATAATATGCATATTTCTATTTACAGGTTGCGTTATGCAGTGAAATTCAATCTAGTTTGTAATATGTATTTTTACAATTTTTATCTTCAAAATATCAGTCATTGACTCAACAAAGTTGCATGACCTCTGTTTTTTAGAGTTTGCCATCTAACATTCTCTAGGATAATGTCATTTGGAAGATGTTGATAGTTCATTCTCATCTCAATCTTCCTCTACAAAAATAAAAACCCTTCATTAGTAATATTGGCACATCGGGGTAAGAGAATCATCGCTCGAACTGAGCACATTTTTGTTGTGGCGTTCCTCCATTTATGATCCCATGGTTACACCTTTTGGTGTAACATTCTCCAAAATATTACTCTTGATTATGTAATTTATATCTTCAAACTCATTCCATCTTTTATACCATTTTCATTTCTAAATATGTTTTGTACATCATTTTTTCTAATGAACCATCACAAGAAGATCATCGCAAATCATCGTTTAGTTGTATGTATATATATATTTGGCACTTTTTGTTGTTACCAACAATGACTTATTTGAATGGGCCACAATCTAATATACTACCGTACTCGTATAAATTCTTTATCTAAAATTATTAACAATTTAATATAATGGAATGGTTGATAAGGTTAATTACATTTGTAATTCTGGCCTTTTTCTTTTTACATTAGCTTCGTCTACTATTCATTCAAATTATTGTCTTACTTGCGCAAGTGGTAAATCCAGGGATATTGGACTTTCCATGTTCCACTTCGAGTATGTATTCTTTTTGTGACGTGTTTTATAAGTTTGAAATATTATATTATATTATATACAATTTAGGTCTCCTAAAATTGTATTCAAATATCAAACTTAGTTGTTATCTATATAGTTTATTAAAAAGTTTAAACCTTGTGCACCTTTACAATATTTAATACTACAATTATAATTGCGAATCACAAATGTTGTGTATTTTAACGCTTGGATTATGGATTTTATGACAATAGTCAACTACACAATTTATGTAATTACTTAAGTTTTCAATTATCTCCATTCATTACAGTGTTCATAAGTTACTTGATATTTTTTCTAACATTTACTACATTCATGAACATGTATAAATATTTCAGAATGCATTAAAGATAAAATGTCCTTATATAAATACTTCAGATCTATATCAGATAAAAAATGTCCTTTGCATACACTTACTGAATTGCAAACTCAGAGTCCTCGCGTGCATGCAAATATTAGAGCAATTTGGCGGTGCGTCATCTTCCAATAATCAATTTTTTTGTATGTTTTATTGTAAATTTTTTGCTAATTAATCTTTTAGTCTTGTTTATTGTAAATAATGCATAATTATTAATTTACTTTTTCGTTATAATTCTCTCATACTTTTAATCTATTTGTATAAAATTTGATATGATAAGATGATATTGGTAATCCATCTATGATGAGAGAACCGATAAATATAAAACGAATTCTCTCCAAAAAAAAATTCATGTTCACAAGAAAAAAAATATGATTACATAAATAATAGAATCGCCTAAATATTTTCAGTCTCTTACTTAAAGATAACAAAACAAGCCAATATTTCAAACAAAATATTCTAGTGTATAATATGACGCTTGCGTTCAATTTAACGGGAGATAAAACCGACACAAAAATAAACAAAAAGTGTTCTCATACATATTTAATACACAAAGTCGAAATTATAATAAAATCGAAAGTTTCTTGCGGGTTTTTTGCCCACCCCTATGTGCAAGGCCATGGATCCAAATAAAACATTCAAGCATCGAGCGAAAGGAGCGGAAACAGCAATTGAAGTGTGCACGCTCGGGCTGAGAAGTGTGCCCGCTCGTGCTGTGTATGTGCACCCGAGCGGGCTGGAATTTGAACCAGAAATTCGCCGAGAGTTAGCCCGACTCGGGCTCATAGGGTGCATGCTCGGGCGGGCCAGCCCGACCAGGCAAAGAGTCATACACGCACGGGCTGAGTTGTGCCCGATCGGGTGGAGGTTGTGCCCGAGCGGGTCCACCTTTTTCTCAACAACTTTCCTTGAATTTTGAACGGCTTGCACTTAAAAGGAACATAACGGGGAAGCATAGATGAGACTGGAAAAGGCAAGAGAACAAGGGGAACGAACTAGGCAAAGGATAAGAGAGAGAGCACGACCGAAGAAGGAGACTTTGGGGAACCGAAGAATTCGTCAGAGGTTACGCTCGGGATGATAGGGGAGTCGAACACTTACTTCGTTTTTGTTTGCTTCTCTATGTATTTTGAGTAGTTCTCGTTGTTATGGGTTAGGGATGTCATTGTATTGGATCGTTTAAGTTATTAATGCTTGATTTCGGTTTTGTTCGATTGAATGGTTCGATTTGTACGTAATGCCTTCATACGTTGTTGATTTCAAGTTTGGATAAGACTAGATCCAACGCTCGGGATGATAGGGGAGTCGAACACTTACTTCGTTTTTGTTTGCTTCTCTATGTATTCTTAGTAGATCTGCTGTCATGGGTTAGGGATGCCATTTTAATGGATGTTTTATGTTATTAATGCTTGATTTTCGGTTTTGTTCAATTGAATGGTTCGATAGGTTATAGATTTGCGCTTAATGCCTTCATACGTTGTTGATTTCAAGTTTGGATAAGACTAGATCTATTCTACTGATATTAGGCATGTTTGAGAGAGATTAGATATTCGTCTAGGCTTGGGAGAGTCAGATTTGAGTCTCGTGAATGAATTTTCGAATGAATTAGGTTAACGAGAATTTGGTCAATCGGTTAATCTATTTAGGAACGGTAATAATCGAGATAGAATTCCCATTGTTCTTAGGCATCTAGAAAGTTCCGC
>CM071872.1:19329328-19356919 GCA_036759665.1 Gynandropsis gynandra | reverse complement strand
AGTCATTTCTAGCATTAGGGGTAGAGTTCCCTACTGTTCTTCATGCATCTAGACGTTCCGCGCTATATCGGGAGATGAGTGACGTTGATTTGCTAGGTAGAGGATTAGATATTAGTTCCCCATCGATTGATACAAACCGATTTTATGATCCTTAGAAACATCCATTGCATGTTCCGGTATTCCCGAAGCCCATGGTACTCTATCTTTTTGAGTCTAACTTCGTCATCCTTTATTATCTTTACTTTCCCGTCTCATAATCTTATATTGATCGATCTTCTTCTCGTGAATTTTTAGTTCTAACGATGCACTCAGTCCCCAGAGTTCGACCCTTATACTACACGAACCGTATATTTGCAGTAGAGTGGTCTTGGAAAAATTTAAACCTGTGATCCCACACATTATTTACATTTGTAGAATTACAATTACATTTACACATTGATTTTGTACATTTTTTATTGTTGTTTTATTACAGTTGTTTATACTTTTGAGTTACGGCATGCTCATATTCTCCTTTTCTTTTATCGCCAATTGAAAAATCATACAACAAATGATATTGCTTTAATCATTTCAACGGAGATTCTATATTCAAATTATTTATGGTACATGCATGTTAGCGAATCATTCACCATAAAAAAAAAAGAAAAAGAAAAATGCATGAAACGATTTGCAACAAAATTCAATGATTCAATATGAAAGACAATGAAGAATATCTCATGTATAAAAAATTGATAAAAAATAATGTTAAAGATGGAATATAGTTGGACAACACTATGTTTCTACCCAATAATGCATTTCTATTTTAATATATAAAGCCAACATAAATGTAGAATTATGCAATAAAACGGATCAAAATTTTGTTCAAGTATAAAAATAAAGGCTCTAAAAGAATAACAACAAGCATCCAAGCTTTCATATTTGGTATTAAAACTAAGGAATGACAAGTTTTACGAGACAAACGATGGATAATGCCTTACAGATATTCCATTAGATTTATTAACAATGAATGATGTCAATCCTATACAATCTATTACAAACCACATATACAAATATTTGGAAAGCTCTTACAATGATTTGTTGTATTTCTAAGAACGAGCTTTCTTGTGTCATACAAATAAAATAGTGGATGAAACTAACGATGTTTTATTTTAGATGACCTTTGGAAATCTAAAAGAATACTTAAGCACATATGGATTTTGTCATCTTGACGCATTAATAATGAATCTGCACAGTATAATATTTTAATGCTATTAAATGTTCTGGAATCTCAAACCATTCATTGCAATTAAAAATAAGAATATCAATAATATTGTTGAGAAATATTGGCTATAATATTGGGTTATGCAATGGTGCACAACTTTAAATTAGACAACTAAAAAGCAACATTTTTTTAAGGAAGAATACCCAACAACACGACATTACATTTTCGATTTAAACAAAAAAAAAAATTTCACTCGCTTTCTACGTTGTAATGATGATCAATCAAAATCGATATCAAAGTTTAAGCAAATATGATATTTTTAGCGTGTTCGATTATATATAGTTGTATCTAAAATCATAAAAAAAAAGTGGTATAAAATGTTTTATTGATGATAAAGAAAACAAATATATAATAAAGATCACAAATGTTGTATTTAAAAAGATATTTCACGATGTATAACTTTTTATTTTTTTTATTTTTTAAATCTCTTTAACGATGTAATATATATATATATATTTAACGAATTGGACATTTAAAATATAACAAAACAAATATATGCACATAGATTTATATGCTTTTTAGGATTAAATTTATTTGTATTTGTTTAGGAATGGTCAAATTTTAATATATGCATCTTTTGGCTCACTCTCAATAAGGATAAGGAGTAAGCAATAAGGATAAAGATTAGAAATTTGACAAAATAGCGCAAATACATTATAAATTCGATTATAACTTCAAAAATTTTGGACATGTAATAAGGATTAAGCAAATAATCAAATATATATCAGGCTGAGTTAGGTTTTGTACCCTTTTGTTCAAGCCTTGTTCACTTGGTGACGAAAATGCAAATCTCCCGTGGCCAAACCTTTGAACTTGTAATAACAAACCATTTGGTATATGTTCTTTCTCTACACTTGATCATCCGGTCGGAGCCGTTCGAATGACCGTTCACCGGATTCTTTTGGAAGCAGAGGAACCATTGGCCGAGCCACCGCAGTTCCACCTCCAGAGGATGACCGGACCGAACCACTTCGAAAATAGAAAGAGAGAGATACTGAAAGCGAAAACGCGCGACGACCATGATTGCCATTGCTTTGTCGTCCGTATGAAGACGCGTTCCCGACGCTACCGCTCCTATAACCACGCCGCGAACTTCTCGCTTGAGGTAGCCCCACGCTGCCCCCTCTCTGATTAAACGTACAAGTGCTCTGCATCAATCGTCTATGCACTTCATCCGGTAATCGGAGCGTAAACCGGTCTACATTCTCACCCGGTTGAACGAGTGAATGTCCGGTTGAGTGGGACCTAGGAAACAATCTTTCGGTGAGACGCCACGTGGAGAACCCTGTTGACCTTGACCGATGTGGTGTATTTCTATTGGTCCACGTAATCTGATCCGTCAAATGCGCGTCAGGGGACACCGTAGCTCTCGTCTCGGTACCCGGATCCGGTTCAGGGATCAGAGACGTGAAGGTCTCTCCCGATTTAGGAACAAGATTGGCGCGGCAAACGGGGCACGTGGAGTGAGAAGAGAGCCATACATCGATGCACTCAACGTGAAACACGTGGCAACACGGAGGCATTAAACGCAGCGTTTCGTCGTCCTCGAATTCGTTCAGACACACCGCGCACTCTACCCCGCCTTTCCCGATCTTAAGACCCTTGACTTCCGAGTATAGAAACGTTGGGAACGACTCGATGGCCTGCGCGTCAAGCCCACGCCCCACCGGTCTTCTAGCCCTGACAACTCCTCCGCCTCGTGTTTCTTCCGAGATGGCCGCCGGTTGACGTGAGTCTGCGTAACGGCGGCAGAAGATGGAAGCAAGGACCATGATGAAGAGCACGAAGAACATGACCATGATTAGTAAAGCGATTGGGTCGTTGACTTTTGTTCCATTACTGGTCGGACCGGCCGCTCCCGGTTGTCCGGAGCCGTAAGGTGCGAACTGGAGGAGCAATAACAGAGACAAAACGGTGGGAAGTCCGGTCCGATTGCTGAGATTCCTTGTGAAGACTCGCATGATTCTAAAAGTTTCTTTTCTTGTCTCGTTCTACATTGTCGTATATCAGATATAAGTCAATAGAGAATGCGATGAGGTTAGATGATTAGTTAGCTGTCTGAGGAAAAAAAACTAATAATTGGGTAGCTTGTTGATCAGAACTTCTGACTTGGAACAAGTCTAACTTGAAGTGGTACAATTGTACAACACCACTTCTCATCATTAGTCCAATGAGAATCTCAAATTTCAAGAATATACAAAGAGACAAATGCGTTTGTTCTACGGGTAAGTAGTTACTAATTTCACTCAGTTCACCCTTAAGTAAGATTTTTCATATATATTATGGGAACATATAAATATAATTAACAAATAATTGGTGTTTTTTTATTTCATTTCAAATTAAATGTAATAGTATTTTAATTGATTGAATTTTGGTATTGAAACGATAATAAAAAATTATGTGCAGAAATTTTTAAGTAGATTCATTTATATTATATGATGAATAATATTCAATAACATATAACTTTAGTTTTTATATTAAAAAGAGAATTCATTTTTCTCCGTCCACACATAAAATACTTCACAATGAATCTCAATTTTTTTATATAAATCCCGTCAATATACGAATTTGACAATTACATATGAAAGCTGGATATCATATTTGCCAGGTTTCGTACTCATAAACTACAATGTTTTTCTTGATTTTCTGTGCATTTTATTACGTAATTCAAATTTTAGAATTTATGTTTTGTTTAAGAAAATCAGAATTCCTACACCCCTCACTCTTAAAAACCATTCAATTCAACGTTATACCCAATAATAAAAATTTATTTGAAGTCTAAATACCCAATTTGATACGAAATTAACCATATATACATATATATATATATGTATATATTCAAGTAACTTGAAAAGCCGAAATGTTAAATGTTAACTTATAACCCTCCTTGTGGATTGCAGAACCAAACGACCGGTTCAGTTTCTTAGACTAAACCGAGAATAATACCGTCAAGCACCACTTCATATGCAAAGAGACCTTTGATGGCCTGTTTGTGGAAAGGAAGCAATCTTTTGCACAATCAAAGAGATCCATTCTCCGGTTAAACATATCAGATAGGAAAGAACATTCAACTTTACCATCCAAAAATGGATCTGAAAACAGAGAGAAGAAGAAAATTCTGGGATTCGAATTATCTACAGAATTTCTCACCCCGAAGAATATCTTCTTTGGATTTATGTCGGAAAAATTCATTTTCGTCGCTCTTAGGAACTGCAGCCGGATTACCTTTTGGAGGAGGCAACTTCGGCATGACCCAACTCGGGGAATCACTTAGCCACAGAGCTACACCAGTGTCTTTGTGCTTGAAGTCTGGACATCTTGGATGTTTCTGTTCAGACAAAAGAATGAATGGGTTAACCAGGACGGGAAGTGAGAAATAAAAGGACAATGGCGGTATATACTAAATATAGAATTTGCAGATTACCTTGTCCAATCTATTGTCCCACCATCTATTCCAATTGGCAACCAAATCAGCCCATAATTCATCTCCTGGTTCATATGTTTACAGATGATATATTAAATAAAGATTCAACATCTTGCCTTTTGCTTCATTCACACCACAGATCAGACCATAACAAGTGGTAGGTTAAAGAGAATTGACATTTTCTACTTTGAGTTGATGTCTCAAAACTCTAAAGAAGAAATTATGTCCCTACCATTATCTTGCTTTGCTTGTCGTGGCTTCGGAATCGGAATGTCAAATTTCACGCCTTCAAGATCAGATAAAACCCAGCTGGGTGCTGTATTAAGCCACATTGCAAGACTCCCGTC
Organism: Gynandropsis gynandra; assembly: GCA_036759665.1. Classification (NCBI taxonomy): domain Eukaryota; kingdom Viridiplantae; phylum Streptophyta; class Magnoliopsida; order Brassicales; family Cleomaceae; genus Gynandropsis; species Gynandropsis gynandra. The sequence continues at coordinate 19,351,890 of CM071872.1, read as the reverse complement.
TTTCTTTTTGAAATCTGGATGTTTAGGTTTTACCTGAAGCAGAGAACAAAAAAACGGGAAAAAACTTGAAAATATAATCGGTGGGCTAATTTCAGGAATTTCCAACCAAAATCCAAAGGAAATTTAGTTACCACTCCATTCTGCTTGCTTTCACGATAATCCCACCATTCTTCTGGTTTATGAAGAAGGCCACACCAGCGCTCAACTCGTGCATCTCCACCAGCCCTTGTAAGGTTAGCTGATAGAAGTTCAGGCTTAACAATCAGCTACAGTGATGCGATAGCCAAAATCAGGATATCAAACAAAAAAATGAATTGGTGGGATTGATAAATTCAACCATTTACCATTATGTTTCAAGACACCTTCTTGATCCGAAATAGACAAATCATTTTTTGCTACAGAACTTTTAACAAAATGGAGACTTCGGACCATCACCTGAAATGAAAAGGAAACATGGATACCAAGATTAGATAATACACAATGTGATAAAGTTTCTAATCGTAACAAACTTGGACATTACAGTGAACACAGTAGACATCACCCGAAGAACTGGGGTATTGCTAACAATTGATCCCATTTTCTCCCAGTGCATCATTTGGATCCTTACCTGAACACTGGCTTGGTTAAGATTCACTCCTGATGGAAGGGTATCCACAAACAGTTGTCCAGCAATATGAATCCGATCATTCTTTTTCAAATGACAGACGGCAGTATGAGCTAAATCTCCTTCAAAAATAACAGGTATCCTGATATTGAGAAGAAAAGAAAGAACATGGACCTATGAATTTTAAATCAGAAAATTATACCCAAAAGCAGCAAGAAAACAATGTCAGCCACACATCGATCATAAAACTCACAATCCATTCCATTCTGCAAACTGATATGATCATCACAACTTGCTGATCATCCAAAATCTTAATGAATTTGTGAATGCAGATTGGTTATGCAAAGATTGACAAGTTCCATTATTAGTTTATTGCACCTTAAACATGATTCAAGATACAATAACCACCAGATAAGCATTTCATCTCCAACAAAATTCAGTTCCTTCACAAACAAACGCCTGACCGGAGGAACCGACTCCCGAGTCGAGGTTCTCAAACTTGAGTTCATGACAATGCCAATGTTCTAAACATGCAATATGAGCCAGTGTCGAGAGAGTGTAACCCAATGTTGGGTTATCCAGGAAAAAAAATCGATTCGTTGGACACAATGAAACAGAGTCAAAATGTCAATACGACATGCAGAGCCCATTTTCAAAAGTGAACCTAACCAGAGATTATGGTCGGAATCCGACGCCGAACTGGAATCAGATGAAGAGTGGTGCGAGATGACGGTTCCGGCCCAGAACTTGCCTTCGGAGGAAGCCTCGAACTGCACAGGTTGGTTCACGTACCCGATAAAGCTAACCGCGTTCGCCACCTTGGGTTGGTACGGTATCTCCGTCGGACGCGGCCGCTCCCTCTCCATCCCAAGGCCATTCGCCGGATCCAGCGATCCCGACGTCGACCTGCTTTCACTGCGAGAACTGCTACTATTCGTAGAAATCGTAGAATGGAACTGCTGGGAGAGAACCCATATTCGCTTGGTCGTTGTTAAGGAAGATTTCATGGTTCTTGTCAATGATCTCAGTAAATGCATTTTCGCATGCTCTGCAACGAAACCCCGAGTATTAGGGTTTATGAGTGTTTTAATTTTACGACAAAGACTCGGGATTTCTACCTGGGGCTTCAATGTCAAATAAGATCTTGGTAAAATGTCAATTGTCAATATAATTCTAGTTTAAAGTTATTTTGATAAATATTTTTTAATAAAAAGTTTTAGTAATTATAATATTTATATTGTATACAAATATGGAATGGCTTTGTAGTTATTTAATTTAATTTATTTTTTAAGTTTTTGCAATAATTTTTTGTAAACTGTTTGAAAATTACTCTAAATTTATTTTTAAATTTTCCAAAAAATATCTCAAACTTTTGAAATCTAGTCCTTTTCATCCTTCGATTATCTCATCATCGAATAAATTTTAGATTATATCGTCAAAAAATATATGCATGATAATTTCATTGTTAGAGTTTGTACATCTTAAAAAAATTCATCTTTTACCAATTTTTAAAAATATTTTTCATATTCACTATTCTTTTATATTTTTCGGTTCTACAACAATATCAATCCAATTAATTTGTTTGTTCTACGTTGGGGGATAACGTTATGTTCTACGTTGTTGGGACAATGTTCCCCTACAATATTGTGCACAATGTTGTGGGTCAACATGGTGGGTGATTGACCCACCACGTTGTACATTTTACCACATATTGCTTCTTAAACAGTGTTTCATGTGTTATTTCACCACATTATTACATTATATTAATTGTTTTCTTCTTCTTTTTCCAATTGTTTGACCTAGCAAGTTTTTTCAACCTTGTAAAATTGCAGTGAAGTGTTCTTTGGAAAGACGATTGAAGAATTGCAAGAAGTCAATGACAAAGAATAGTTGGAATGGTTCATGGAACATCCCTAACTCAAGCAGATATTTCATATGGATTAGATGAAGCAAAACAAAATGGTTGGGATGAGAACGTTGTTTCTTCACGCCGTAATGACCACTAAAACAAACGAACATAAAATGTGATTATCCAACATTCGCTTATAGAGCATAGTGACAGATTTGGACTGAAATGTGACTAATATTTACAAATGATGTGAAGAACAAGTTGTTATCAATGTCGAGATACAAAGACAGATACAAAGACCGACTGGGGATGATCATGTTGTAAATTGTTCATCAATCAACGAACTCTTCTACGCCTTTTTTGTTGCGGTTCTCCAGTAGAAGATATTCTAGTTAAATGAATCTTCTTCTCATGTATGGTTCCTTTTTTTTTGTAAAACAATTAACTCTCGTCTTTCATCTGGAATGATCCAATAAAACTAATCGGGAACAATATTAACCGTCTTTACAAATGCCAATGCTCATTATTCTTTCAAATAGAACTTTAAACACAAATCGTGGATTTATATATCATCTAAACATCCTTTAGCAGGGACAAGAGCATGGACACACATATATTTATCAATATCAAAGGCTCTATAAATATACGTTTGACTTTTCAAATCCACAAATAAATTTTTTCATCACGACCTATGATATCGAATTCGAGTGGAAAGCTGTTTAGTTCATGTATCTGCAACCTTATTGATTCTATGAATTGTGTGTATAATATGTCTTCCATTGGTAGCATCTTTTCTATTTTTATTGAACCATTGTACCGTTTTTAACAACATTACATCCAATATTAGCAATGATGAGTACTTTCTCGCGTCTTTAAATTTCAAATTGATATATTCAGCTTCATTGATAGTACCAATATCGTATCACTCCCCAAGAAAATAACATATTGTCCATTTTTCTAGTTCAACTTCATCTTCGAAATAGGTAGAAACTTTAGGGTATTTAGTATTGAATTCATCATATAGCTTGTGAAATCGAATCACCAAATACGTCTTAACACATTGTCTAAATTTCTCCACTATTGCTGCCTTATTTATTTTCCTACCACGGAAAACTTTTGATTTCATATATTGTGATAAATGCCAAATGAAAAACCCATGTTTAGTGTTCTTGTATACCTCACTTATCTCCTTTGCAATTTTTTTATATTCTTATCTGAAATGAAAACCAAGTAAAGGTTATTCGATATAACCTCTTGAAATTTCGTCATAAAACATATCCAACTAGCGTTGTTCTCAGAGTCAATTACTCAAAAAGTAACTAAATGTTGGTAAAAAATGGCGTCTTGACCAGTAGCAATGATCAAGACTTCACCATATGCATTCTTTAAGAAACTTCCATCCACAACAATAACTTTTCTTAATGCTCTAAACCCCTCAATACAAGCTTCCAATGCAACAAACAAGTATTGAATATTCTATGGTTGTCTAATTCAAGATGTCTAACAAATTCTTTATTCACTTTCTTTAGTACGTGCAAGTAACATGAAAACATTTCAAAACTAAATTATGGAGAACTGCTTACATCATACTCAACCAACTTTTTCTCTCTCCGTCCTATAAAATATTATACTTTTACACCAAAATATCCATGCATCATCATTTTTATTTTTCTTGGAGTCGATGTGTCTAGTATCTCGGGTATCGCTCCTTCAAAAGGGATTAGACCATATTTTTGTCTGTCTACATTTTTATTCACCTCACATCGAGAGCATATATGAGTTTAGTTGTGTACCCTCATTGAGAAAGCATATGAAAATATTGCACCTAGCCACACGTAAAGATCATTTGTAACCAGAATCTCTTTGTTTGCATGTTGCAAAAAATAATGTCTTCATTGAATTCACTATGTTAAATCTGAAGCATTTAATGCATGCAGTCTTTTTAAGCAACAACACAACGTCATCTTTGGATTTAAATTCTTAACTCGCATTAAACCATCGTCCCAATCAAAACTTGAAGAACCAATAATCATTAAATCATCAAGGCACACTTTATTTTCGGTTTCAACGTGTTTTTCATTATCAACTTCATTTTCAGTTTCATCAAGTTCTCTATTTTCGGCGTCAACACGTTCTTCATTTCTTACTTCTACATGTTTTTCATTTTCAACTTCATTTTCGTCTTCAACACGTTGTCCATTTTCAGCACGTTGTTCTTTTACATCACGTTCTTTACAAAGTTCGAATGGCACATATGATATTATGCACAACTCAAATTATAATGTTTTTAAGAAAAAAAAATGCACGAATAGCATTATCTCTTCTATCTTTGGTTCTGTTGGTGATCTTAAAAGTCATTTTTGCATCCATCCTAGTCAACTTTAACATATTAATCATCTAAGATATGTATATGAAGGCTTCTTTGGTCCTAAAATCATCGGACATAGCTCAATCTTATCTTCTTCGTAGATTTATCCATATCAATCTTTCTACGGATGAGATCAACAAGATCATTGTATTTCACACTTTGCAAACTTTTATTGAAACATTATTATATGAATTTTATCCTTTTCTTAAAGACATTGTATCCATTCATCATTTGGAATATTGTAATAAAAACCCCCACAATAAAAAATGAATTACTATTCTTTCATTAGCCCTTTCAGCATTCATCCTCCACAATGAAATGTCACAAAATTCATCAATCAACATTCTGGGAAACCTGTGTTACAACGCGTAACACAACTCGGGTGGGACAACGTCGTGACACAACGTGTAACATCATGTTACGGCATAACACATATAGTATGATGTGTGGTATAACGTGTTCCACAATGTTATGGATAACGTGTAGTAAAATGTTGGTACAACGTACAACATAAGGTACAACATGTGTATAATGTGTGATATAACATGTGGGACAACGTTGTTGCACAACGTTATCGCACAATGCAAAAGGCACAACGTGATACAACATGTGGGACAACATTATACACAACGTTACGACACAACGTTATCACACAATGCAGAAGGCACAACATTGTGGCACAATGTGGATTACACAATATTGTGACACAAAGTTGCCACATAACGCAGATTGCACAATGTTATCACACAAAAAAAGGAAGAATAAGAACCAAAATAAGAACGAGTATAAAAAATGAACAATAACAGTAAGAACAATAAAAATAAAAGAAGAAAAGTGGGTATGTGTATGAAGAAGAAGATAAATCAGTATATGAATAAGAAAATGAAGATTGAGCATATATTATCTGTTCATAAGCGGAACTATACCGAGAAGATGAGTTTTTTTTTTTTTACATGGAAGAAGCAGAAAAAGGTCGAAGCCTTTTTCTTTCGGCAAAGAAGCGAAAGAATTTTATTTTTGTCTCCAAATGGGTTGTTTTTGTTACCTTTTTAGTTCTATGGTCACTTTTGATTCTTCTATTTTTATGTGGGTCAGTCTGAAATTTAATAATTTCATTTCGTGGAACCCTAAACCTACGAAACAACGATCAGAGAAGCTCCTCGGTGTTCTTCATTAAACGGGACGATGAAAGTAAACTCGTCAATTATCCGACAGGTTCTTCACCGCAGTTTCTCTACTCTTCGTTCACGGAATCCATCTCCTTGTTCGTCCTCGTTGCCGAATTGCGTGCGATCCATCCTTTTAGTCCCAAAATCTATTTCTACGCAGTTTGCAAGGAATTCTTTGTTTGCGGTTTCCTCGATTTGGGTTTCTGATGAGTTCAACGCCTCCAACACTTATCTTCCCGGAGGGAGAAGCTTTTGCTCGGCTTCCGGAGGTTATTGCTTCCATGGTTCTACTGGTTTTCTTTTGTCTGCCATTTCATTGTGCTTTCACTGATAATCCCCAAGTATTGTCATCAACGATACGATCTAGATTATCGGTTGTGAAATGATCAAGTTTGATGGTATTGAAGTTGTCTTTTGGATTCGAATTTTTCATCTTCAAGCTGTAGTGAAGCTTACCGATTCAAAGAAGTGATTAAAATTGGTAGACAAATTTGTGTTTGATGAAAGATCAAATTTTGAATGACTAGATGGTCTGCTTGATAGGAATCATGTTTTTATCTTCCTCAAAAACTAACTGAACCTTGCAATTTTGATTTTAGATCAATCCAAAGTGGTTGTGTTGAAATCAGAGGAGGAGTTCAAAAATGCGTTGCACAAAGCTCAAGGTAAATTCATGCGTTGGTTTCTAACTATTTTCATAATAAGTATATCGTTTGTATCGATTGCTGCTTATACGGGACACTTCAATTATCTGTTTCCAGATGGATTGTTGCCATCGGTATTCTACTTCACTGCTGCATGGTGTGGCCCTTGTAAGTTATTCTTGATGTTTCTCAGAAACCAAGTGTGTTTTGAGGTAATCATTCTCTTCATCAGTGTTTATTGATATTTGTTTCATTACTGTAGGCAGGTTTATCTCTCCTGTAATTATGGAGCTTAGTGAGAAATATCCCAATGTTACAACTTATAAGGTTGACATTGATGAGGTATGTTGAATAATTTTGCCTTTGAATTCGACGCATAAAGGGCTTTGTTCATTATCATTGACTTACGTGTTATGTGTTTGTACAAAGACCTTGCACAACTTAACTTACCATATTTGTTGTCTAGATATCTCAAACATCTCTAAGGTAAAGCCCCTTTTTGGGCTAAACTAAAACATGAGATTATTTTGAATCGAACAAGTCTTAACTAGATTGCAAGTTTTGGATAATTGTATGTTTGGTACACCGTTTGCAACTATTGATTATCAATGTTGCATCCCTGTATGACATTCGAGTTACTCCAAGTTCATAATTTCTTCTAACTGAGCCATCTGTATTTGAGCTCTGTTTTTTTTTTTTTTGCCTTAATGTTCTCTATTTACATATCTTTTATATATTTCTTCTCTCGTATCTGTAGGATGGCCTTTCAAGCCCTATCAGCAAGTTAAATATTTCTGCAGTGGTAAGCTTTATTGTATGTTCCTTCGAACAACAATTAAAGTGAATTTATGTCAAATATCTGCAAAATCTGATATCTAGAGTTTGCAAATTCTGATATTCCATGAATAGCCAACACTGCATTTCTTCAAAGAAGGGGCCAAAAAAGCTGAGATAGTGGGTGCAGATGTTGCAAAGCTGAAGAATCTCATGGAACAGCTCTACAAGTAAGTATCATCCCTTATGCCTTTCTCCGTGATTCGCCTCAATCTCCACTAGAGATTATTGCTGCGGTAGAATCTCATGGAACAGGTCTACTGAATGCCCGCTGAAACAATGACTGATTATAGTTTTGAGTCTCAACAAACGTGTCTATTTTCCTTGCACTTGTTTGTATGTATGAAGAGTTATAACATTCTTCATCTCATGGTTTTGGAGTATTTTGTGTTGGGTTTGATCAGATTGTTCACACATTCTCCATAAAGGTTTATGCTACCAATAAATATGAGGTATAATGGTCAAAGGGAGAACAGCACACTCTTGTTCTCTCTCCCCCTTCTATAAAACACACTCCTTTTAGTTGTTTACATCTTACATTAATCATGATAAATAATAACCCTGTTACATGAGAAAACTTCAACGTTTGCTTTAACCTTGCACTAGGGATCCTAAGTTCATATGTTCTTGTCCTAATTCCAAAAACCCCAGTTAACCATATGGGCATTGTCCAATGAGTGGCTCCAATACCGCGAGTTCTTGCCTCAAGAAGTCGTATACCGACTCTGTTGATTCAGAAGCTACCCGAATCACAAGCCCCTTTCCCTGCATATCACATGCAAACCTACAGCTTTCAACCACCACCAAAATTAATAACACCAAGCCATTGTTGATTTCGTCTAGCTGATTGTACTTTCAGGAATATCTATATTTGTCTGTCTGATTCACAAGATCCGTATGAGAAGCGAGTGAGACCATTACCTCGGGTCCAAAAGCACTACAAGAAGCAATTAACTTGGGTTTTGTGAACCTTTGGTAGGAGCTGGATTCAGACCTGCGTCTCCAGAAAGTAGAAGAGACATGTAATTGTTCGGACATTATCTTCTTCACGTTCTCTTGGACACGGCTTTGGATTTCCCTCAGCTTTGTCCTGATGCATGTAGTAAAGCAAAACATATTCAGCCAAGATTTAGAGTAAGAGGCCGTAGTAATAGATATTGCCTGCAACTAGTACGTGAAGATGAGTATCTACCCCAAGAGTATGACCATCGCTATGGTTTGGTAGTCTTGCATACGTTCAGCGATACTACAAATATTCCCCTTCTCTAGCACCACCTGCATTGAATACCAGATAAGCGGACTACATTTATTCCTAGACGAGAGGACGAACAGTGTAATATTGATGTACGTGACAAGCTAAACTTTATCAATGACACCATCAGAACCTATGATACCAACACAGGCAAAGAAGTGAAACCTAATTTGTGTTTTGAAGCCTTATTTCTACATATCAAAACTAGTATACTACCAAGACCTGCTGTTACACACAATTGATCATCCCGATTGATAGTTAATGTTCTATCTACAGTGCTTTAAATTTCCCGAAGAAACCTCTTTAATAATCTGAATTAGTCAATAGGAAACAAAGCTTCTGTAAGTGGGTACGAAATGTTACTGTATCAAGGAACAAAGGCTGATCATCATCCTGGTAGACATTGTTGATGCTATTATAAAGCTCGAAATCCCATTTTTCACCATTGGCATGTCGACCACTCGTGATCCAATCGACAATGACCAAGTTGGAATCGGGAGTCACTTTAAAGACCTGTTTCTGATAATACCTCGCCTTAAAAAAACAAGTCACTGGATCCGGAATCACCACAAAAAGGGCTCTGCTCCCAATTATCGCCTACTGCACATGATATATGAACCACTGTTAGCGAATAGGACCATGGAAATTCATCGAGAAAGCAACATTTTGACAGTATGTTTATAACACAGCTTCGTTTGCTTTCAAAGGTTTCTAAGAAAAGAGTGCGACACAGGCAAAGGAAAGTCGATCAGAGCATTACTTTCAATGTTTGTTCCGAACACTTTGATCCCAAAGCCTTGTAAACCTGAAAAGAATTAAGTGTTCCAAGCCCATAAACATAACAAAACATATCAAAGGACGAAAATGAAGCATAATTTAAAGAGAGAAAACAGTATGAAATAGTTTGATCTGAGAAGATGCAAAATTAAACCTTAGTAGAAGCCTGGGTTGTGAGCACAGCAGTGCATCCATCACCAATGGTGAATTCACAAGAAATCGAGTCTCCCTACATATTCGAAGATAACTTCTACAAACTTTACGATTCTTGCAATAAACAAAACAAACTAACATTGTAAGTCTTTGGAACAGATTGGCTTCCATGGATTCAGAGGAAACATATTATCATGTTCCCAATCCATAGAACAACACAACACCGGAACACATACGGATCAACAGACAAAGAGCACACAAAACAGCATCGAAGCATTGATCAATGGAGTCGGAGAGAGACATACAGAGACAATGCCGCCACCATAGGTGATGCTGTAAATCCAGACAGCGTCAGTTCCGACAGGACCAACCTGAGAGTGAACTCGCTAACACGATCAGCACCAACGCGAATGGATTGAAAGGTGGTAGATAATTCTCATGGAGCGACTACAATCGAGAGACACCTTGCGAGGAAGGATGAATTTGAGAGGATACTTGGAGAAGCATCCCGTTGCGGTTGATTTTCCACCGATTTTCTCTACCGTGACTCTTCCCGTCGTCGCCATCTCTCTTCACTCTAACGAACTCTTCTTGTTCTCCAGTGTCGTCTTCTCCGTTTCTCCTTCCCCTTCTACTTCTCTCTAAATATATATGTGCAAAAGTAAAGAAGAGAAAGGGTTGGAAATATAATATCCTTAAATTTAGCCACTCAAATCGCTAATATATTTAAATAGTTAACTATTCGTATTGCTATTCCGAATGAAAATCCGTAAAATATCGCTGTCGTTGTATGAATTAGGGTTTGACAAATAACAAATATCATAAATATTCGATTATTTGTATTTGTATTCGTCGAATATTCGATTTTATTATTTATATTCGTATTCGTAATACGGATATTCGTAAATTTGAATATCCAAATATTCGGATATTCATCGGATATCCGTATCCGTAATAAAATCAATTTAAAAAAATTAATAAAAAATTCTAAATAATTTACATTTTAGTCCTTAAGGTTAAAATTTTTATAATTTATATTTTAATCCTTAAAATTTAAATATAATAACTATTTCTTTATATATTTTATATTTGATCTGAAAATCCATTATAATAATATTTTTTATTTATAATTTGATCTTTAAAATTAATTTATTATATATATCTATATATTAAATAAATTATCTATTTAGTATTTACGGATATGTATACTTACGAATAATTCACTATACTATTTATATTTGTATTTGTCGAATATCTAAATCCTGATATTTGTATTTGTATTTGTTCCTACGAATATTTGTTTTTCGGACCGAATACAGTTCGAATACGAATCGGATACAAATACTTCGGATATTTTGTCCAGCCCTAGTATTAACCTAAATTTTCTTTAAAAACATAGAAGTTAATCTATAACAAAACCGATATTATCAATTATAATCCATAACTAAAATTCAGAATGATACAAAAACATTAAAATATTATATACTGAAACAAATCTCCAAAACTTCATAATTTTCTCCACATCAATCATTTAAATTTAGTTTTATCGATAATTTTATTAATGTCACAAATTCATCGAAAATAATGAAATAAAGTGTTAGATTATCAAATCAAACATCAAATATATTAAAAATGTATAAAAATTAAATATTAATCGAGATTTGTATTTTCGATATCTTGCAATGTCGAGAGTAGAGAAAAAAACATACAACACTAGAGTTAAGTTGTTCTGTTTAGTTCATTAAAAAGCCTTATGCTAAGAGTTGAGAAATCAATAGTTAAAGTCACTTGTTTAGTATTTACAGTCTAGTCCTTCCATAATAAAATTTATTACACATTTGTATACATAATGAGAGTTAGGTCAATAATTTTTTCATTTACAATTTGATCCTTAAAATTAAATTTTTTATATATTTATTTATATATTAAGAAAGTATCTATTTAGTACTTACGAAGACGAATAGTTCACATGATTGAATCTCCTATTTGTATTTATATTTATATTTTTCGAATATCTAATTTCTATTACTTGTATTTGTATTTAATCCTACGGATATTCGAATTTCCGGTTTGAATACGAATCAAATATGAATAATTCGACTATTTACCCACCCTACTTGAATTCGTTGTAGATGATAATAATATAATTTTTTTTAGAAAAATCTCATTTTAGTCACCTCCTTGTCCAATTCTGAAATAAATATTCACTATTTTTTACTTTATAATTTCTATACTTGTTAACTTCTTCAGAACAATACACCAACTCGCATACAGACTTCTAAATTGATACCTCGTTGTTAAATTTTCTTTATATCTATTTTCTCTCATCCAATGTCTTCTTCATCGTCCAACTCCGATGTAAGGAATTTGTAATGCTTTGAACTTCTCCCGACCATCTTGAAATTGAGAAAGGGACACGAGACCAAGAAGCGGATCAAGAAAAAAATTGATTAATAATCCTCATATATCATCGAGTTTACTATATTGATTGCAAGATAAAAGACGATGCTCTGATAAACAAGCCAAGTAACGAGTCTTTGTTCCATATTGATATGTTTAATTAGACCTGTCTTAAATATTAATTAAATATTTAATCTGATCTCAGGGAAGTTATAAAACAATGAAACCATGCATGTCGACTCTAAAACAAATTCCACCATTGTTGAGCTTCCAAGGTCCCATCAGAATAACGATGGTCGACTCTAAACCAAGCAAGAAGTCGTAACTCTCTCCACCAAGCAAGATTTCAGACAAGTGCTAAACATAGAATAAAATAGGATTTTTGTTTCGTTTATGAGCTTATTTGTTCCTTATGCTCTTTTTTATACAGTGTTGCAAACACACTAAGTCTCTAGGACGTCGGATTTGAACGGATCCAATCTCTACTTAGACCCAGGTTACCATTGATGGTATACTCTTGCATGTCATTCAAGAGAGCAGCGGAGTAGCTGGCTCTTTTATCGTGTCATGCCCTTAGGATGTAGAAAGATGATCTTCAACCCAACACTTAGACCCGAACTATCGAAAAGGTATCTAGGTCTATGCACTCATATCGATTTTAGATCATGCTTTTAGGTATTATTATTATCAACAACGGAGTGTTAGTGCGTGTTATTATTCTGAAAAAACAAGCTCATTTTCAAATGATCGAACTATCCTCATAAAAAAGAAAGCATTGTCTACACGAAGTATAATCATCTGGATAGAGAGAATGAACAAGAAACTAGCCTAACAGTCTGGTCTAAACCTCCCACAAACAACACTAGGATTCCCAAATAACTATGACCTTTTCGCTTTTCAATTGACTAATAGGCTCTAACGCTTAGGAAAACCTAAGCTCAAACATGCAAGATATCACAGAAAAGGCCAGCTTCTTAAACATCCTAGGTTCAGGATTCATCTCAAAATGTGACACCACACAAGTGCCTGGGATGATTCTAACCCAAGAAAACAAATCAAACTAAAACTAAGCTAAAAACTAAGAAATCAAAGATAAAAAGTAAAACAAAAAGAAACGAAATCACCTGAAAAACGTGAGTTGCTCCCCAGACTTGAATCGAACAATATCCTTGACATGAAGCTCTAATGGAGGGTAGGAGAAGTGTGATCACATTTTTAATAGAAAAATCTAAGTCTTAAACTACGAAAGTGAGAAAAGAAAATCCCGGGTTGCCTCCCAGAAAGCGCTTATTTAACGTCCTTAAGCTTGACGTGCCATGCCTCATGTGTTCGCGCCGGGTGGATCAATAAGGGAAATAGAGTTTCCACTTTCGATCGGTTGGGCAGCTTGGTAGAGCTTTAGTCTCTGACCATTAGGTTTCAACGTTCCACTCGTCTTGCTCCATAGCTCCACTGCTCCACGCGGGGATACCTTTTGTACCTGAAAAGGACTAGACCAACGAGATTGTAGTTTGCCCAGGAAAAGCTTAAGACGAGAGTTAATGAGTAGAACCAAATCACCTGGCTGAAAGTCATGATGGAGGATCTTCTTGTCATGCCATCTCTTAGCGCGCTCCTTGTAGATCTCAGAGTTCTCATAGACCTCGATTCGAAGCTCGTCTAACTCATTTACTTGCATAAGTCATTTCTCACTTGCACTCTTAAGATCAAAATTAAGGAGCTTTATCACCCAATAGGCACAATGCTCTACTGTCATTCCTCCTTTCTTTGGCCTGACATGCATAGGGCTCACCCATTCGCTGTCCGAGATAGGAGAAATGATACCTGCATCTAAAAATTTTAGGATCTCCTTTTTCACTATCTCTTTCAAATTTGGGTTCACCCTCCTTCGAGCTTCGATGGAAGGTTTATGGTCGTCCTCCATGAGAATTCTGTGCATGCATAATGAAGGGCTCTGTCCATTGATATCATCGATGGTCTATCCGATCACTCTCCTATGCTTCCTTAAGCAAGCGAGTAGCTTTCGTGTCTCATCTGTGCTCAAGTTAGCATTCACAATAACAAGGTATGTTTCATTACATCCAAGGTACTTATACCGAAGAGAAGAAGGAAGAGGATTGAGTTCGAGTTTAGGCGCGTTCTCCACTGTGAACAACCTGTGTTTTGCGCGGAATCTCCTTGTATGGGGCATCCCATAGTGCCTCATGGCACTCATGCATTCTGCGTAAACCTCGGCTTCTTCGTATGTGAGTTCTACGTCCCTGCAAACCTGTGTCAAGCATCTCTTGAGAGGGTCAGAGATACTTACCTGATCAAGCGTGTCATTCGCCAAGTCTTCCAACAAGTCAACTCTTTTATCCATGTTGAATATTGTTATCTTTTTGCATTTCATATTCCAAGTTCATGTCCGAATAGGTCCATAGCTACGGGTTAAAGTTTTGCCGATATGTAATGGAGGCTCATGCTTAATGCTTGGTTATAATATTAAATTGTTTTTTCAGATTGATTGGCTATTTTTAACGCTTTTGTTCTTATTGACTGTTTGAATGAATGATCATAAAAGTTTGGTTGCATTGGAAGATGAATTGAACTTTGGAACGTAGCCATGATATGAGGTCTCAATCGATTTAGAACCGTGACTAGTCAGTTAATTGGTCTTAGGAATTATGATAGCAGACTTAATGCATTTATCGTGTGAGATTAAGCGATTGGAAGATTGGTAGTACGCACATTAGATAGTGGGGTTAGGCATCGAAAGAGTCATTCCCCAGGAAAGAGCTTGAATTCCCCAAATACGTGATGATATTCATAACCATGATCTTTGTTAGCACTTCATTGCATATTTGTGCATCTCTCGAAACCTGTAGTGTTTAGTCTATTGATTTTTATCTCGTTAAGTAGATAGTTTAGTTTCATTAGTATCCTACACATTTATTGATTTTCACCATCCTGTTCATTAGTTACTAGCTTTAGAGTTGCATCGATTCCTCGTGTTCGACCCTGGTACTATACGATCCGTATTCTTGCGGAAATGTTAATCTAGGTAAATTATTACTTGAGATTAACCACATCAGAAGCCTTCACAAATTTCCAAATCATCAACCATGTCAATGAGATCATGGCTGTTAAAGTTGTCTGATGACATCAAAGTTGCCAACTTCGTTCGGTCGTCGGAATTCTTTGCCTTCACAAGCTTTTCACTGACTTGTGCGGGGGTCACCTTTCCACGGCCGAAATTCTTCAGCCTGAATGTATCACCCCTTTTGGACTCCCATCCTTTGGGATATGGTCCACATTTCAATCCCGTGATTAGTGCGTGCTCCACTATAGAGTACTAGATGAGAACACCGTTTAAGATGAACCAAAACTCTTTCTTATCTCGTACAATCACGGAGTGATTTAGTAGGATAGACATTTGACCCTTCGTCAATGTGGACTCACATTGAAAATTTAATAAATGCCTAAATTGTGACTCTTTCTCGAAATAATGTAACCTAGGGATGTCAATTTGGGTTAGGTTTAGTGGGTTAACTCAACCCAACCCATTTAAAATATATATGGGTTCTTAATAAATGGGTACAAAACTATATGGGCTTAATGGGTATAAAACCCATTTATATTAAGTTTAATGTGTTTTGCCCATTTAACCCGTTAGGTCCATATATCTTTCACCTCAAATTCACCGTCATTTCGAATATCCGATTTTGACCTACATTTTACCCGATTTTTATCTAAATTTTAATCCGATTTCATCCAATCTCATCGAATTTCAATTCATCACTCAATTTTAACATGATTTCACCCAAATTTAACTTGATTTAACTCAATTTCCCCTGATTTCACCTAATTACTCGATTTCACCTACTTTCAACCTTATTTCATCCAATTTTAACTCGATTTCACCTAATTTTAACCCGATTTCACATCATTTTAACTCAATTTCACCGAATCTCAACCCAATTTTAACATGATTTCACCCAATTTTAGCGCGATTTCACCAAAATTTAACCCGATTTCCCCCAATTTTAACTCGATTTCATCCAATTTCACCGGATTTCAAATCTATTTCACCCAATTTTAACCCGATTTTGACTCGATTTTATCACATTTCACCGAATTTCAACCTGATTTCATCCAATTTTGACTCAATTTCATCCAATTTCACCCAATTTTAACTTGATTTCACCCAAATTTATTAGTTGAAATTCATTACATTGGGTGAAATCGGGCTGAAATTCGGTGACGTTGAGTGAAATCGAGTTAAAAGTTTGTGAAGTCAGGTTAAATTGGGTGAAATCGAGTTATAATTAGGTGAAATTGGGTTAAAATTGGGTGAAATCGAGTCAATTTGGATGAAATTCGGTGAAATCGGGTTAATTTTGGTAAAATTGGGTGAAATTGAATTAAAATTTGATGAAATCAGCTTAAAATTTGGTGAAGTTAGATGAAATCGAGTTAAAATAGTGTGAAATCGGTTTCATAAATTATTGTTTTGAATATTGAAATATTAATTATAATATCTGTTGTATATAAATATATATCGTAAATGTTAAATGATAAAAATATATATACAAAATGTTAATTATATGAATAAACCCGTTTAACCCGATTTATATAACCCATTATTAAATGAGTCGGGTTGAACTCAACCCAATTATACTATAAAACCCATTTAAATTGAATGGGTTGGGTACAACCCAACCCATTGACATCCATAATGTAACTCATATTCATCTAAGACTCCTCTTAGTTTTGTTACTGTCTCGTGAGGATAACACTTGGTGGTGATCTTTGGCATTTTGTCCATGTCCTTGAATTCATACATAAACTTCGACTTTGGAGGCACCTGCAAAATGACCAATTAAGAATACATTAGATCTCTATGGACTCAAGCGACCCATACGACTCAACCGACCCCTACGAATCATGCGACGACTCAAGCGAACCTACGAGTCAAGCGACCCATGCGACTCAACGACCCTCGGACCCTCTACGACACTCAAGCGACCATTGCGACCATTGAGACCCAATGAGTCGCTTGAGTCGAAGATGGTCATGCAGCTCCTTCGACCCTTTCGACTCAATGAGATTCGATCAACCCTTACGACACACAATCGACTCACTGAGACTCAAGCGACCCATGCGACTCAATTGACCCATGCGACTCAAGCGACACATGAGGCATAATATCAAGCGACCCATATGACTCAAACGACCCTTGGACCCTCTACGACACTCAAGCGACCATTGCGACCCAACCGACTCATTGAGACCCAACCGACTCACTGAGACCCAACCGACTCATGGAGACTCAACCGACTCACACCCATTTCAAATCAATAAACCATTTTGCGACTCGGCAGTTACAAAACCCTAGAAATTGATCTGCATACACTTATTGACGCTATTGAAGATAGACTCGTGCTCTCTTCTTCACTGTTGATGCTGATTCTAGCCATTTCCTTGCTCTCAACTTGAATTTTCCCTTTCAAGTTCGAAATCACTTCGTCTTCCTTTCTCTAAACTTTGAAACAGTTTGAAACAGGTTTTCATGTCGAAAAACTATTCGTCTTCCTTGCTTTTTGACACAGTTTGACAGGTTGAAACAGGTTCGAAATCACTTCGTCTTCCTTTCTCTAAACTTTAAAACAGTTTGAAACAGGTTTTCACGTCGAAAAACTGCAAAACATGTGTTTTTTCACGTTAATTTATCTTATTTCCTATTTAATAAGTATTTTTATGAGGGTAGACGTAAAACACTTAAAGAATATCTTTGTGTCAGTTGAAAGTACATGATATTTTTTTATTTGAGTTGTAATTGTAAGACTTTGATTAGTTTGACTATGTCTTTTGGACTAATGTTTTTTAATCTTTGTTGAACTACAATGTTTACGTGCCTATGAATAATTTCTGAGATATTTTATTTGTGTGAGAATAAAGTAAAAAATAGGGAGAATGCTGAATTAAAATGATTTAAATTTTATCTTTAATATATTGTTCACATCGCAGTTCTATATTACAAAGTGATTATAATTCCTTCAACGCAATCAATAAGATTAAATTATTAATATTTTAAAACTTTTGAGCTAACCATTTAATTTCACACGTTTACTTTAATATTATATTTGAATCATACATAAATATTAGTTTAATTATACTATTAACCTTTTTTTAGTATCGTTCTTATTGATTTAATATTTAATTTCTATCATAAAATAAGGAGATAACATAAATTTTGTATTCGGAAGCATAATTAAATTTATAATTTAATTATTAATTTAGTCTAATTTTCACAATAACAGTAATTTTCCATTTTTAGTTTACAAAATTAATTTTCCCGTAAAAAAATATAACTTCTATACATCCATTCTACTATATATAAAAAATAATAAAATAAATTATCATATATTAAAATTTGTTATATAACATACTATAAAATAATAAATTAAATTATTATATATTAAAAATTTATAAATTAAATCAAAACTAAGCAAATAAACTCCAATCGAACTCAAAAACAAGAAATAAGTTTGATTAAATCGAGTTCTACGTTTTGGTTTTAAGAGTTAACCAAAAATATTCATATCTTCTTGTTCTTCAAGTCTCTACGTCCTTGGCTCCAATCAGTGTGATTGAAATCAATTCTCCTTGTGTGAATCTCCTCCATTTGGTGCGTACATGCTAAACTTACCTTGAACAAGCTTGGTGAATGCATTCTGTAATCTTTTGGCTCATGTATTCGTTATTGGCCCTGTAACTTCAAGATCAGGTTGTTTAACTCGTCCCTTACCATCTCATCAATTTCTGTGTCCACATCAACATCATCACTTACGAAAGTTAAACACTACAAGAAATTTAATAATTTCAAACTACCTAATCCGTCCCTAAACAGGTTTAGGAACAGATTAGAGACGACCAGCATCTGTCCGCAAACGAGCGTCGCCGAAACATATCCGTCTGCAATCCGTCCGCAAATACATACGAAAACTTTAGTGCACATATCGTCCGCAATTTCGAACGACAGGGTAGTCCGGAAATTGACGCGAAACCCGACCCCGAGTAAGGACGAATTATGTAAAATTTAAATTAATTAATTAATTAATTAGTGTTTCTAAATTATTAAAATTATGTATTTACAAACTAGTTAGTGGTAATTGAGAATTATCGTCGCCATAGTTAGAATCATTGTTTTCGGCCATATCCTAATTGATATTGGGCGTGTGTTTCTTCATCATCCTAGGCCACTGCTGATGTTCCCTTCTTGATCGTTCAACTTCCCTTTACAGAGCGTTGAACTCTGAACTTTGTTGTTCAAATTTTTCTTGCATCTTCGAGATTGTGTTTTGAAATTCTTCGGTCGCGACTTTTTCCTTGCCTTTGGAGGAACTCGCTTGTTTAGATGTCATTCCTCAAAGACCAAATAAGCAACTTTTCTACGGTGTTACATGCTAGAAAAAAATATGGAAACTTAATTTAAATTTAAATTATCAATAAAAAAATTTATTGTAAAATTATAATGAATTTACCTCGAAATACATCTCATTGTATTCTTCTTGAGTTAGAGTAGGTTGCGTCCCATTTTCTCTTAGCGGGATTTGGGACACTCATTCCGATGCCATGTTCAGAACATCATCGTGAATTTGTTTCTTCCTGGCATCTATCCATGAACCGTCGGATTTCTTCTTGTGTGTACGTTCTAACAATTCCACGTACGACGGTTCATATCCCTTCTCTTTCGCCTAAAATAAATTTAAATTTTATGTTTTACATAATAAAAAAATGTTACTCATATTAAAACTTTAAAAACAAATTAAATCTTACCAAATCTTCGTAAACCTCTGCGAAAGAGCGGGAACCAACAATATGCTCACTTATCCTATATCCCGCTCTATCGGAATGACGAGATCGACTAGCGCGCCGACTTCTCTCCTTAACGATAGGATCGTCCCAATATGCATACATCTATTCCCAGACATTATCTGGCATCCAAAGAGGTTTGCCATTTTTCTCTCGATCTTTTTTCAAGTCGCTTACAAGAATATAAGGCTCGTATTTTGCATATCTTCGTGAAGAGTTAATTTCTACGACGCCTAATTTGTTAATTCTGTTCCGCGACCGTTTATTGGATCGAACCAATCACATCGGAATAACATCACTCTTAGACCGATGTAACCTACAAAAAATGACAAATATAAGTCAATATATTCGAAAATATCATACGTGGTATCAAAAAGAAATTTTTCGGATTAGTAATGATACCTGGATATTCCAATTGCAAAATATCTTTCAAAATCCCATAAAAATCTGGTTCGTCGGTCAATTCACAATAGCTTTCACCTTTCACACATACACCATAGTTCATAGTTGACTTCAATTTTCCGTGCTCGTCATACAATTCATTGTTGTAGTCGATTAATCACGTGAAAACAAAAACAAAAAGCGGAAAAGGGGTGCAACACGAAAGACAAATGCAAATAGGATATAGGAAGCAAAATAAATATCCGAGAGACAAACGCAACGCAAGCGGCATATTGACAAGAAATGACATTTGTATCGTAAGAAACTCAAAAGGGCGACTCTCGGCTCTAAAAATCCAACGTATCGACCAAATAAAGGATTTTGAGCTCGAAAACGGGGTTGAGCTGCCTTCAGCAACTCGACATGTCGTTTATCTCAATAAGATGAATACGATGTGAAAAAATCATGTAATTCGGAGCTTTGTACGCAAAGTTATGGTATTTTAAATTCTATCGTACAATTCATTGTTTTAGACGTCTAATCACGTGAAAACAAAAACAAAAAGTGGAGAAAGGGTGCAACACGAGAGACAAACGCAAATAGAAAATAGGAAGCAAAATGAATATCCGAGAGACAAACGCAACGCAAGCGGCGTATTAACAAGAAATGACATTCGTATCCTAAGAAACTCGAAAATGGCATCTCCCCGCTCTAAAAATCCAACGTATCAAGCTAAATAAAAGATTTTGAGCTTGAAAACAGGGTCGGGTTGCCTTCAGCAATCCAGGGCGTCGTTTATCTCGAAAATATGACTAAGATATGAAAAAATCATGCAATTCGGAGCTTCGTACGCAAAGTTATGGTATTTCAAATCCGTCGTACAATTCATTATCATAGACGTCTAATCACGTGAAAACAAAAACAAAAAGCGGAGAAGGGGTGCAACACAAGAGAAAAACGTTAATAAGAAATAGTAAGAAAAATGAATATCCAAGCGACAAAAGCAACGCAAGCGGTGTATTGACAAAAAATGACATTTGTATCTTAAGAAACTCGAAAAAGGCATCTCCGGGCTCTAAAATTCCAACGTATCGACATAAATAAAAGGATTTTGAGCTCGAAAACAGGGTCGAGCTGCCTTCAGCAACCCGACACGTCGTTTATCTCGAAAAGATGAATGCGATGTGAAAAATCATGTAATTCGGAGCTTCGTACGTAAAGTTAGGGTATTTCAAAGCCCGTTGTATAATTCATTGTTGTAGACGTCTAATCACATGAAAACAAAAACAAAAAGTAGAAAAGGGGTGAAACACGATAGACAAACGCAAATAGGAAATATGAAGCAAAATGAATATCTGAGAGACAAATTCAAGAATCCAAAGAAACTCGAAAAGGGCATCTCCCGACTCTAAAAATCCAACGTATCGTCCTAAATAAAGGATTTTGAGCTCGAAAATGGGGTCGGGCTGCCTTCAGCAATCCAGGGCATCGTTTATCTCGAACGATAACTAAGATATGAAAAAATCATGTAATTCGTAGCTTCGTGCGTAAAGTTGTGGTATTTCAAAGCATGTCGTACAATTCATTTTTGTACTCGACTAATCAGGTGAAAACAAAAACGAAAAGCGGAAAAAGGGTGCAACACGAGAGAACGCAAATAAGAAATAGGAAGCAAAATGAATATCCGAGAGACAAATGCAACACAAGCGGCATATTGACAAGAAATGATATTTGTATCCTAAGAAACTCGAAAAAGGTATGTCCCAGCTCTAAAATCCAACGTATAGATCTAAATAAAGGATTTTGAGCTCGAAAACGGGGTCGGGCTGCCTTCAGCAATCTAGGGCGTCGTTGATCTCAAAATAATGACTAAGATGTGAAAAAATCATGTAATTCGGCAACCCATTGCGTCGTTTATCTCAAAAAGATGAATGCGATGTGAACGAATCATGTAATTCGGAGCTTCATACGCAAAGTTATTGTTTTTCAAAGCCCATCGTACATTTCATTATTGTAGACATCTAATCACGTGAAAACAAAAACAAAAAGCGGAAAAAAGATGCAACATGAGAGACAAACACAAATAAGAAATAGGAAGCAAAATGAATATCCGAGAGACAAACGCAACGCTAGCGGCGTATTGACAAGAAATGAAATTCGTATCCTAAGAAACTTGAAAAGGGCATCTTCTGGCTTTAAAAATCCAACGTATCTACCTAAATAAATGATTTTTAGCTCGAAAATGGTGTCGGACTGCCTTCAGCGATCTAGAGC
>CM071872.1:19289739-19319667 GCA_036759665.1 Gynandropsis gynandra | reverse complement strand
CCTGCTGATACGGAGCCATTTTCACAGCCTTACCTGGGTCAGCAAGTGCAGTTTGGAGGAGTTGTTAGCCACTCAATTTACACATCAGCTCCAATTGCAGGCTTAGCACACCAATCGCTATCTGGCTATAGCCCTTGTGCTATGAATCTTGTAACGCCTCTTGAAAGTCCAGTACCTTCTCATCCACATCAGGCCCATCAGGGTGTTTTACGTGAGGAACAAATGTTTCGTGCACAAGATTCAGATTCTTCGGAGAAAGAGGCCAAACTGAAAAGAGATGGCTCATTTCAGAAAGTGAACGAACCTGCTATTGTATCTGCTATGGAGAACAATTTTTCCGCAAAGGAGCCAAAGATGAAGAGAGAAATTTCAACCCCGAGAGTTAATGAATATGTTGTTTCTGCAGTGTCTAGTGATAGTACTGTCTCTGATAAAGATCTTAAGGAAAAAACTCAAATTGTCACACAAGTAGCCAATTCAACACCGGATATGAGTTCCTATATCTTTACAGAAAAAGGTCATGGAAATTCCCAAGACCTTGTTCAGAACCCAGGTGATTCTGAGACAGCAACCGAGGGCAGGAAAGCAAATCAAGAAGATCAGTCTACCCTGCCTGGAGGATTCTCAACATCCGGATATGTAAGTCCCGGTGGTGATTCGTCTAATATAAGCTATCTTGAGCAGCCTGTGATTCATCAAAGGGTTTTTCATTCTGAGTGCATTCTGCGAGAACAAGCAGAAACCAATCGTTTGTCAAAATCTAATGATTCACTTGGTTCTCAGTTTCTGATGATACAAACAAGTCCTGATCCTTTCCAGCCTATCAGTGAAACAGCTGAAAATTTTCATGAAGCAAGCATGGGTTCCCGAAATGTGCAGTCTATTCCACCTGTCAAAGTATTCTCTGAGAGCCCCTGGACAGCTGAAGATAGGACATCACAGTTTGAAAAGAGTGAAGAATCTGGTAGTAAGGTCGACCATATAAAATCATCCATTTCTAAGGATGGTTTAGAATCAACTGAATATATTCCTGAACAGCAACAATTAGTTTATTCCATGGAAGAGCTAGGATCAGTGAGAAGTAAGGAAAATTTTGAAAGCCAATCCTTGAGTCAAAATCAGGCAGCTTTCTTGAATCAGCCAACAAGAACTGAAAGCACTGTTATTGACCAGTCCCATGTTACTGCTCCAAAGCCGCCAGAAATTGGGTGGAATAACATGGCTGATAACAAAAACTGGGATCCTGCGGCTCGGGAACAAGTCAGCTCCTCAGAGGTTTCAGCCAATGCCACTCCACGTGGACAATTTGTTACTCGCCCTGGCAGTCCAAAGCAGGGGGACATAGTTGTTGATATAAATGATAGGTTTCCCCGTGATTTTCTTGCCGAGATATTCTTGAAAGCAAAAGTAGACTCTCTTAACTTCTCTGGATTAGGTCAATTGCATGTCGATGGAGCTGGTGTGAGTTTAAATGTTCAAAATCACGAGCCCAAGAACTGGTCATACTTTCAAAATTTGGCAAAGGATGAGTTTGTTAGGAAGGATGTATCCCTTATGGATCAAGACCACCCAGGATTTTCGACCTCCATGGTGAACACCAACGGAGCTCCTATCGATTACAGCTACCCTCCATTGCAGTCAGAGAAAGTTGCTCCAAGTCATATCAATCCACAAATCCAGTTCGATGGAAATATCCGACTGGAGGTTTCTACTGTAGCTGGTTCCAACACAATAGACACTAAAGATTATGGTCATTCACAGCTCAAGGGTGATGAAAGCCCAGATGCAACAGTCGTAAGCTTGCCCCTTTTATTCACTTGAACATAATAAACATACTAGTTTTTTATTTTTCGAAAGGAAAAAAGGGTCTTGCTAATATTTTCTACAAAGCTCTAACTGTTAAATTTGCTTGACACGGTTGTGGGGAACTGAATTTGCAGAATACTGGTATACCTCTCGTTGACCTAATGGCTGGAGAATTCGACATCAGGTCTTTGCAGGTATGCATTACTTTGTTCCATTTACTTTCTATCCCGGTAACTGATAGAGGATCTAAGTATGTGTACTAGGCTTTGGGAGTGCACCATTTAAGTAAATCATGTTTATTGTATATTCCATTTCGGATGTCACATTTTTTGTGTCTATCTGTGGTTCAATATCCAACTCCGAACCGAAATAATCGCAGTTATGAAGATCTCGTGTAATTCTGCATCTTGTTTTCTTTACAATGGATGGTGAGAAATTAAATGATTTTTTGCCTCTGCAGATAATAAAAAATGATGATCTAGAAGAATTGAAGGAGTTAGGTTCTGGTACTTTTGGAACCGTTTATCATGGAAAATGGAGGGGTTCAGATGTTGCAATCAAACGGATAAAGAAGAGCTGTTTTATCGGTCGATCATCTGAGCAAGAGAGATTGGTGAGCTTTCTTTCTCATCCGATTGGATTTCAATTGGCTCAAGAACCTTGGTCATTAAAACTTCTCACTCTCATTGAAGCATTGATTTCATCATAGTGGTATTTTCTACTTGTGAGGCTTGATGTAGTACTTATTTCTAGCTGACGCTATTATTAGTCAAAGCCATTTCTTTTCTTGAGCATTATTCATTCAAAAGTTTATATTATCCTTTCTTTGGTTTGAGTTGCTGGTGCTCCAATTTCACCACCATTAGTTCAAATATTCAGACCTCGGAGTTCTGGCATGAAGCTGAAATTCTATTCAAGCTCCACCATCCAAATGTTGTGGCATTTTATGGCGTAGTGCAAGATGGGCCAGGAGGAACTTTAGCTACAGTGACAGAATTCATGGTGAATGGCTCACTTAGACATGTTCTGCTCAGCAACAGGTAGTTATACACTTCTTCCATATTGAGTGTCTTCCGAAAGTTTCCAGCATATACCATTATTGAATTGTGTGAAATCCAGGCAACTTGATCGGCGTAAGCGCCTTATCATTGCAATGGATGCGGCTTTCGGAATGGAATATCTGCACTCAAAGAATATAGTGCACTTTGATTTGAAGTGTGACAACTTGCTCGTCAACTTGAAAGATCCGGCACGTCCAATATGCAAGGTAATCATTACATGACAAAGATGACACGAAACATAATGTCACACCACTTCCAATGTTACTTGTTATGACATTAAAACAAGGAAAATTTTCTTCTCGTAGGTAGGTGATTTTGGCTTGTCGAAGATAAAAAGGAACACTTTGGTCACTGGCGGTGTGAGGGGAACCCTTCCTTGGATGGCACCAGAGCTGCTAAGTGGTAGCAGCAGTAAAGTATCTGAAAAGGTATGCTCCATCATTCTGTTAGCTGTATTTTGTTGGCTAATAAGAACTGGGGCGTTTTAATAATTCTTTAAACTTGCAACATAAAGGGTGGGTTACTCACTCTTTACATGTTTGGTGAACATCGGAAAAAGCATGCAAGAGATCAAATGGCCTGATTTGATCAATTTTGCCTCTGTTAATCGCCCTCTAAATGATTTTTTGAGTAACATTTTTTTTATGGATACTTCCTTTGTACACAGGTTGATGTGTTCTCTTTTGGTATTGTCTTGTGGGAGATTCTTACTGGTGAGGAGCCCTATGCGAACATGCATTATGGTGCAATTATAGGTACTTACCTCATTTCCCCATCCTACTCTGATTCCTTTACCGATGACATCATGTGAATTCGAATTTAACTTTCCGTTGATCTGCGATTGTTCAGAATCAGCAAAGTCATTCTTTGATATAACATGTGTGCATTTGCGACATTTTATGAATACTCACTGATAAATTGTAGATATCATGCAAAGGACCGTGAATCAAGTTCTGAGCATGTTTTGCAAGCAATTCAAATCTGTTTAGGATTTTTGTTTCCAAATCTTGCTATTGTGTCTTTGCATAGACCATCCTGGTTGGTGGTAGTGATATTCTGATGCGAATGAACGCAGGTGGCATTGTGAACAACACGTTGAGGCCAACAGTGCCAAGCTACTGTGACCCAGAATGGAGGTTGCTAATGGAGCAATGTTGGGCTCCCGACCCTGTGGCTCGTCCTTCCTTCACAGAGATAGCGAGACGTCTCAGAGTCATGTCCACTTCTGCTGCCCAGTTAAAGCCACAAGCGAACCACCCAGCCCACAAATAAATAACCGATCCATCGTACATATTCTCCATTAAAATTCATTGTTTCTAAGGTTATATATATGTATACATAATTCCTTTGCGTTTGTCGTGTAAAGATATGGTTTGTGAATACAATATAGAATATGAAGAGTATAGTATTGTGGTGATTTTATGCAAGATCAAGACCGTGACAACAAATGTTGTAATTTGTATAGCCTTATTATCATTGAATGTATATGTTTGTGGTGAACTGATTTGGGTTTTTTACATATTTGAAATGATTGAACGTTTGCTCAATGCCTCATACTTCTCCAGCAATTTTCCAGTCGTCCCCACCATATTTTACGGTGACCCTCTTTTGAGTATTTCCTCCAAACCTCCAGCACTTGTCTCAAGTCCTTAACCTTGTTCTCTTGCCCAATACAGCAATTGGCATGCATCGTGCAGACTTTGTTCAAGTCGAGGCTTGGTTGGCAGAACCCTCCAAAGTAAACGGTGTCAAGAAATCTCATCTTGAGGCCGATTTTGGCGATGTATGGATCGCTTTTAATGTTGAAGACGACGTCCTGATCGTGTTTGCCTGGGAATCTCAGCCTGGACGAGTACCAGAACTTGTAGAACTCGACAGTTCGTTCGTTGGCCCTTACAAACGTGAATCCGCCGTTCACATCGTTCCTGATGCTGTAGGAGTTGCCCTTGAAATAGTCACACGCGATCTGGAAGTCTGCATTTGCGTATAGCCGAAGGAATGGATCTCTGAGCCACACGATATCGGCGTCCTGCCAAATTCAATCATTTGTTATGTCACACTGATTTCTCCGGCATGCATTCACTTCATTTAACCACGTTTATGTTTATATATATATATATATATATATACCCGAAGTTACACCTAAACCTAGTAATCTGTCTACAATGAATCAAATCTGACCCAGAGAGAGAGAGAGAGAGAGAGATAGATGTGTCATGTGGGTTTGTGTCTATATACAGAGATAGATACCGTGAAGAGGAAGTTATATCCGAGCTGAAGAACAGAGGTCAAGAAATCAATCCTCCTCCACATCATCTTGAGATAATCCGGCGTCATGAACGCTTTCTCGCCGGAGAAATCGACACCATCGGTTCTCAGGAAGTAGCAAAGGCGACGGTCGTGGACCTCTGAGCATCGTGAGAAGGCCTCCTCATCGAGACAGGCCACCACGACATGGCGGAGAAGACGCTCCGTGCCTTGCCCTACACGGAAGCTCTCCAGAAATAGGTCGAACGTTGAATTCGGTTCAGCCCAAGCCCGGTTTAATGTGGTTATTATCACCGTCTTCTTCCCTCTCGATGCCTCCCGGAGAATTGTTTCCAATGCCTACCCCAAAACAAAAATCATTTATGTATAATTAAATTTATTATTCAGTTTCAAGGAATTTTTTTATTTTTTTTAAATTCATTAGCTTTCTCTCACTCATATAGAAAATCTGAAACTTTTTATTTTTTTTTAAATTCATTAGCTTTCTCTCACTCACATAGAAAATCTGAAATTTATACAATACAGGTTAGAAATTTCTTATAAAGTTTGTATTCAAATTTGATTCATATCATATAACAATTTATTCAACAAAAGTGTGTCTATACGATACCAATCGTGGTCAAGCGAATATAATAATGAGATTCCAAATGAAGTAAAAGGAACGTCTATTCTTTTGCCAATGTTAGGTTTATTTCCTAAACTATATCAAATTAAAAGAATTATTGAAAAAACATAATTCATGTATAATTAAAACAATAAAACAAACTAGCCCTGAAGATTTTTCTGTATAAATATTCTATTTTACAAATGATTTCATATTATTTTTTTAGCCACTAAACCTAATAAAAGTTTGAAAAAGTTATATATTTATAAAAAAAGTTATAATTCTTTAGTATTAAATTTTAATTGATTTTCTCGAGATAAACATCTTGAATTTTTTATTTTACATAGCATACATAATACACTATCTTAGAGATATTTATAGAGCTCTCAAACAGCAAAATCCTGAAAATTGATAGATCTTAGATTTCGTTTTATGAGGAAAAAAATCTTGCTAGTTAAATTATTATAATTGATAGAAACAATACAAAAAATGGAAACTAAAATATCTAATGCTTGCGGGAAAAAAAAGTTCAAGATCTCTGCAGAAAATAATAATGAATTTGCAAAAAAAAAAAAGAAAAAGAAATTGAAAATGAAAATGAAAACAGCATATTCATACACATTTAAATGAGCTAATTTTGGAGTGTGTGATGACGAAATGGTGTACTCACTTCATCGGTAGAACGCGATGTGACAGCGAACGGCGGCCCAAACACGGATAAGCCGAAAAGCTTCGACAGCTGCAGCGGCTGGAAATGACACGCAGAAGGGTATGTCATAAGGCACAGCAGGGCGGTCACGGCCGCGGCCACGAAAATCGCGACCCTGGCCGTGTACCTCCTCCCTACAACCACCGGGAGCGGCAGCGTCTGCAATTGACGCTTCTGCATCTGTGGATTGTGATCGCTCCGTCCGGCGTTCATATTTGTCGCGGCTGATGAAAATTGTTGCCTGAGACTGTCAACTATATATATATACATATATATTCTCTTCCTTTTTTTCGACTCATGAACTAAACATAAATTGTATCTCAACACTTAATTTTGTATATTTCCCTTAAAATGTAAGTTTTTTATTTTTAAACACGTCGAAACATAATTATAATATATTCACATTTAAACCTTCCATCCAATATAATTATTGTGTCAAATAAATATAACAAATTCCCCTTTATTGGTAGAAACTCGAATTTGAACTGATAATATATTTTTGCATTTTTTAAACATTCTGAATAATTCGAGTGGTGTTATAGTATATACTAATTGCGTAATGTGCTTATATAGATATATATTTGGAGGAGATAAATTTGAGTACAAATTTTATTCCCTGAAAATTGCACGACAGATAATTTTTTACACGATTGTTTTGTTTTTTTTCCTGGAGGACTTTTTTTCCTTGTATATATTATCATTCTTATGTACTGATGCATGAATGCATGAGTATATAGAAATATTATGATAAACGTTGAAATGCATAAAAAAATATGTCACTTCTTGGAACAAGTGCAATGTCATTAACTGTGACTATAAAATGAGTATTGGCTGGATTTTCATATAAAATAATTGATACTTTTTATATATTTTGCTCAAAATAAATTAACAAATATAAGTTGCAATCATAACATATGAATTTGTTTCTTAATTAGCCAATAATTAAATAAATAAATAAATGATACATTTATCAATTTCTCCATATTGACATGCGATTAAGTTTTATTAGGAAATCTTAGTATCACTGTGATTTGGACTTCTTAGCATATTAAAGATATATATTTTTTAATATTCTAGACTATATGGATATCTATATTTTATTAAAAATTACACTGTGACCAATATAATTTTGCGTTGATGGTATTTTGCAGTGCTAATCCAATGTAATGCGGGTTCTACGTGGTTTTTGCGTTAAATTATCGTTGAAAATACTGACGCCATTCTCATACCGATGCAACGTCATTGCTATGTAAATTTATGTGGACACGATGTTAACGTGGTAACACAATTGTAACTCTTATGCAACGCTATGGTAACAAATATTTTGCCTAGGAACTAGTGTTGCTAATGGGAACGCAGAAGTAACGCAATTTCAATATCGTTGCAACGAAAACTTTAGCGTTAAAATTGTGTTAATTTTCTAATACAAAGTTGAAACAATTAGTAGTTCACGTGTGTCATAATTATCAATGCAATGTAATTACTATTTACGCTATGGCAACACCATTGTTTTATATCTTGGAGTGGTTCAAGTATTTGATCATTTCGAAGGTAGATATATGATAGATTTAACACACAGACTCATATGAATCTAGACCGACGTTGTATTGTTGGATGTGATAGATAAAAAAAATGAAATCCACCAATAACTCGATAATAGAACATGGAACTTGTTCTTGAGATGAAAAAACTTCAATTCCTCATATAACGTGACTTGAGAACCTTAGAAACTACGCCATAACACTTGTAATCTAGTGTTGATAAGTTGGTCACTCCAAAGACCAAAACATAAGTAAAAAAAAAAAAACTTAGTTAAATTGTCATACAATAAGTGTCATATTTATAAGAACCAAAATATAACTGAAAACTGATAAAATAAATAAAACAAAACCGTGGAAAAGTGCCCGATCGAGCACCATATAAGATCTTTAACCTCAAATCCGTCTAAATAAATATGCTTAGTCGCACAACTTCTCTGCTCGGTTGAGCCACGATGGATGACGATTTGAGTGGTGTGTGGTCATGTCGAGTGCTCACGTCTTTGAATGCTATTAAGTATAGAGAAATCGCTCATGTGCAACGCTCCGTCATTCGGATAGAGTGACCAATGTGTATTAAGCGTTCATTCATCTAGAGAAATTGCTCGGGTCGAGCGCCTTCGGCTTTTCCAGCTCTAAAAATTCCTCTTGATCTTCTCTGTATGTAGACAAGTAACGTGTGCTAGTCTTGCCTATTGAAGCCTTTGTGGTGCTATTGTTAGCTCTTTCAAAATAATTAGAACGAACGTGTTTTGAATCTTCTTTCCCCTATCCCTCATGAGTACAATAGAAAATAATATGCACATTGTACAACAATTAGATAATGTTTATAGTTACACACCGTTTACGAATGAAACTAGTTTTGATGAGTGTACTGATCATGATGGATATATGGAAATGATTCCAGAATCTTTTTTCGATCATCATATTAATTATCATGATAGAGATATGAATGAAAATTTTTCGAAAACAATACCTAATAAGTTTTACGAGCTACTTAGGCAACAAAACAACCTTTGTATGAAGTTTGTGAGGATCATTCACAATTATGATTTGCAACTAGATTTATGGAAAAGACGAAAAGTTGTAATACCACACAGTACATGTATCAAATGTGTTAGACATTACATGATGTTTTTTTTCTAAAGGTAACACCACCTAAGTATTTTTAAGATATGTCAAAGCTCATTAGATCTCTCAAAATGCAATATGAAAAGATTGATGTGTACGTAATTAATATTATCTTTCGGAAATATGATATAAATTTTTTGAATTGTTGTTTTATTGGGCCTCAAAAGATTTAAACCTAAAAAGGCAATACAAGAGGATGTTCTACATGCAAATTGTTGATAGACTAAAAAGATCGTACAGATCACAATATAGTGCACACCCCACATGACATGGTATGTGAAACACCATTCAGTAAAAAGAAAACAATATCGGTCAGAAGGAAAGCTTGGAAGCATTTAGTCAAAGTTTATCTCAAATTTACTTCAGAATAAAAAGAAATATTACCTAGTTTTATGCAAAGATTTTTTGCAATGTACGATGTTGTTGTATATAATTGTGTCACCATATATTTTTCCTCCAACTATGTGTTAAAAAAATGAGTTATTATTTTTTAGTATTCTCACACATGGTCTGGATCATCTGATAATTTTTTTATATGTTTTGGTTGATGAGTTAAATTATTTGTCAGAATACAATGTTTCAAAAAATAAAATTTCCGCATGAAAGTCGTATTGATGTGGACAATAAACGATTTTACTAATTATAAGATGTTGTGTGATTGGAGCACACAAAGACATCTTTCGGTCTTATATTGTATGAATTATACATATTAGTTCATACTAAAACACGGTAGGAAACTGTGTTTATTTGATTTTCCATTTTCGCTTTATTCCGTTAAAATACCCTTTGAGATGAAATCAAAGAATTTTTAGTAAAAATGATATGGTGTATAAAAATTCATCATGTATGTTGATGGGGAGGTGAGATACTATTGAAGCGATTAGATGCTACCGAAGGGTTAGAAATGATTGTTAATTGTGGTGTAATCAGACATGGTGGAATGGGACATTACAGATGCATAGGATTTGGAGGTTACCATAATTTGTATAAATGTAGGAGTTGTTTTGGATATCCCTATTGGCAATACTATTTTATTCATCATAACCAAGAGAAAAAATTCATTGATAACATTACCAATGCGATATTAATAATTTCTGGAAAATCGTAAGACAATGCAAACATAAGGTAGGATATTATACATATATGTACTCGAAAAAAGCTTGAAATTTGTAGAGACGGTAAAGCACTTTTACTCATTTTTAGTCTTAGTATTATAGCATGAAATGCGATGCTAAAATGGTTTGACAAAGATGTTGAATTTCCAAAAATTATGCATCTAGTATATGTCATTGTGTGGATTACAACGGTGAAAAATTACAAGACATGACTAATCATGATCATCATGTTCTCATATAATGATTCTTCCAATTTCTATTGTTGAAATTATCCCCAAAATTTCTACCAAATGGTCGTGTGGTATTATCGATGTTTTTAGAGATATTTTTTCACGAACATTAAATGTCAATGGCATGCCAGTTTTGAAAGATAAAATACATTGTACATCTTATTTGCAACGGAAAGTTCTTTTGTCTTTCGTTTATTGATATTATGGGGAATTTAACGATATATATTCCTTATTAAGCTATGTTAGGTTTTCCCTATACAATTTCGATGATGTATTTCTTTGAACGATTATTTTTCCAGCTTAAAAGGAATGCAAAAAAAAAAAAAAAAAAGACCCGAGGGATTAATTGTGATGTAATACATCAACAAAGAGACTACACGGTTCATGAATTACATTTCATTAAAATCCAAACACACATCGCAAAACAAGAATGATAATCCTCTGTTTGAATATGGTTAAAATTTTACCTTCCTAATATGTTCAACAAAAGTAGATGGTTGAATGAGAAAGATATACAACTATTTCTTACAAGTATAAAATTGTTTATGCATATAAACATTAATTAGTATAAAACTATTTATGTGTACACATGTGTAGTATTTTTTGTGATGAGGCACGTAGGAATAATCCATATTTGATGGATGAAGATCTAATTACGATGGAAAAATATGCATATCCACCACATACTTTAGTGAGAAGCTCAATGAAGCATAGTTATATTATCCATCTTACAATAAGGAACTATACCTGTTTGTGCGGACGCTTCAACATGGCATCGTTACTTATGGCCGAAGGAGTTCGTGATTTATACCAACCATGAGTCACTCAAACATTTCAAGATATGCAAAAAGCTAAATCGTAGGCACACCAAGTGGGTAGAATTCATAGAGAATTTATCGTACGTCATTAAGTACAAGCAAGATGCTAGGTTGCTCGGTTTCGAACATATTAAGGAACTTTATGAGACACATCATCATTTGGTAACGTATTCAAGTCTTGTGAGAAAACCACCACATCAATTACTTTTTAGTCGATGGTTATTTGTTCAATGATAATAGGATGTGTGTACCCAAGAGTTCTATCACAGAGTTTATTGGTTTGTGCGGCACATGGGGGAGGAATAATGAGACACTTTGGAGGCAAAAAAATTCATGTTTTAGGAACACTTCTACTAGCCTCACTTGCGGAGAGATATCAAACGCATATGTGGAACGTGCGTGACGTGTAAAAAGGCCAAATATCGGTTGAAACCACATGGTATGTACTCACCTTTACATTCATAGTACACTAGGGACTGATATCTCCATGTATTACATGTTAGGTCTTCCTAGGTCCAAATATAGGCATGATTTAGTTTTCATCGTAGTAAATAACTTTTCCAAAATGACATATTTCATTGCATGTTATATGACTGATGATGCATCACATATAGTTGCATTATTCTTTAAGGACATTGTATGGTTGCATGGAATGCCTAGATATATAGTGTTGGATAGGGATACTAAGTTTCTTAGTTATTTTTTGAAAACATTATGGCTAAGTTATGAACGAAACGTTTTTCAACTAGGTGTCACTAATAAACCGATAGACAATGAAAGTGGTCAATAGGACCTTGTCAAACTTGTTACGTACATTACTTCAAATTCATCTTGAAATCTGGAAGAGTGTATACCACAGTAGAGTTTGCATACAACAAGGCGGTTCATAAGGCCATAGAGTTTTTCAACATATGAAATCGTGTATGTACATTACAAAAAAAAGGCGACTTCCAATGGAAATATCCATTGGAAATCACCAAAAATTCGTTGCAATGACCGATTCCCGACGAACGGAAATATATCGATGCCCTTTGGAAATCACTCGTTACAAATCGAGATCCGTTGCGATTTTCAACGGAGTTACAACGGATATAATCCGTTGCAAACGGACGAGCAACACATCACTCTGTTGGCAGATTGTAACAGATGTCCATTACAACGCCTACAACGGATGCCCGTTACAAATCTGCAACGGATATCCTTTACCAAACTGTAATGGATTGGATATCCGTTGCCCCTCCATTGGTACGAAAATATACGCAGGAATTGAAAATTTGCAATAGGCATCCGTTATAAAATGGCAGGAAATGACAACATACTTTCGTTACAAATTGGTAGGAAATGGCAATGGGTATTCGCTAACATTTGACGAGAAATTTGGATTCCAACGGATGCCCATTGAAAATTGTAACGGGCATCCGTTGGTATTTTTAAAAAATAAAAAAAATAAAAATTTTAAAAAAAATTAAAAAATTAAAAACAAATCTCAAATACCCTAAGTAATATTAGAAGTTCTTACAAAAAATTAAAACCTAATTCTATTATATTTCATCTAAATTTGTGGGACCGATGTCATCCTGTGGTCACCAGCACCTCGTGAAGGTGTTGCATCCGAATCGATAACCGGTTCTTGACACAGCGTGGTTTCTCTCCCCCCGGCCGGATAGAAATTCTATGACACTCTCCATGTGTCGTATATATACTCGAGTTTCCCGAAGTTGTGCTTTGAGATCCTCGATACGCCGTTGTTGCGTGTAGCTTTCTTGGACCACGGGAGGTACCGTCGTGGCGTCTTCGATGATATCCTTTTGCAGTGCACCGAGACCGTATAGACGCCCCTTATACAGTCTAACCAACTATAAAATAAAAAAAGTTAGAGTTAGAATTGTTAGAAAATCTTTTATTTACAAATCAAAATATAAATAATATATGTTTTCTTTACCTCCAAATAAATTTTATCCTTTTGTAAAGGAGTGAACTCGTCGAGAGTTGAACCGCAAGTTTGTGATTGCTATGTAATCTTATCCGTCATAGCTTTCACGGTCCTTTCCACTCGAGGGTCGATGAGTTCAGGTTCTTTGCTCTCTTCCCCGATGACCGATTTCTTCTTGGCGTGGGTTTCCACTACCAACTCAAGAAGAGTCTGTTCTCTTCCTATTCGTTGCATCTGTTATATAACATAAATATAATTATATAAATATTGTAAAAACAAAAAATTTAAATAATAATTATGAGAAATTTACCAATTCTTGCTTTCTCTTCGGGAATGATTTTGATCCCGAAGTATGGCGATGCGGGCGGTCTCCGGGAACCTTCTCACCGTACCGACATTTCTTGGCCTTCTCGCTCTTAGCCATGAAATCTTCAGACTCCCAATGTTGGACGATTTGATTAAAGACATCATTTGTTGCACATGTCGGTGGTTCTTGGTGTGGTGTAGTAGTTGCGCTTGGCGTTGTTCATCATCAAGCGCATGCGGGCTTGCATGTCGTACATCCAAACCGTGTAGATGCGCGACGTATTCTTCTTCCGCCATCTATATGAGCATTATAAAATAAATTATAATAAATTAGTTTAGTGTGTATATATATATATAATTAATAATTTTAAATAAAATTTTATAATACAAAAACCTACGATGAAAGTACACCACCATCGGCTTCGTATAACTTTGGTGTAACTTGCCAGGAATAATAGAGTTGATCCTGTAAGGACCCTTGGATGATGCTGTTGTTCGCATGTTTTAGAACATCATCCACATAAAATCTGCACATGAAAATGAAATATTTAGATAACATTTGTAATTTACAACAATGTAAAATCATAATTTGAAATTTTACCATAGCGTCCCGACAGGGCGATCAGGATCGATAATTGGAAGGGTGGGAAGCCCGTCTAAATTATCGATCAAGAAGTCAATATCCACCATATCTTCCTCTTCATCAAATATCGACGGTGCCGATATTGGTGAAGGAGGCCGATATAGTGGCGGTGGAGGCAGAGGCGGGGCTCCCGTTGACCCCGCCAACATACCACCCGAACATATGAATCGGCTAGCCCTCACTTTGTGTTTAATGTTTAGGAATGTGATTGTTGTGTGGGAGAGGAAGTGTTTGAGAGGTTTTAAAGTTTAGATTTGTACTAAAAATGAAACTGTTCAAAGGTATATATGCAGAAATTTCCAATAGACATCCGTTGGATATACCAATGGATGCCCGTTGAAAAAAACGTCAACTCAACGGACGCGATTAAGTGACATGATGTTCTGTTTCTCCAACGGGCATCCGTTACAATTTCTAACGGATGCCCGTTGAAAATGCGTGTTCCTGAGGCAACAGGCACCAAATCGATCGTTCGTCTCCTAGGGCAACGAGCATCCGTTACAATTTCCAACGGATGCCCGTTGGAAAAATTGTAGCCTATATAGCCGTGATGACACTTCGCTACGAGCATCCGTTGCAAATTGTAACGGATACCCATTATACAACCTGTAATGGGCATCTATTAGTAATTTATAATGGATGTCCGTTTGCAATATTAATGGATGTCTGTTACAATTTTTGTAACGATCATCCGTTAATGACTTGTAACAGATGCGCATTAGAGATACTGTAACGGGAATCCGTTACAACTTACCAACAGATACCCGTTGATGTTATAGAAAACTTAGAAATTTTTTTCTAAGTGTCGAAGGCGATTTCTTGTTCCAATGGGCATCTGTTACAATTTCCAACGGATGCCCGTTATAATTAGATCATATGAAGTTTAAAAAAATATTACACATCATTTATATATTACATTATTGTATTTACATTTCTTTTTCAGTAGATTCTTCGATTGGTGGGTCTTCTTTTGATTGTCCATTGAATTCATCGTTGTTTCCATCTTCTGCATCTTCCGGTTCAACATCTTCATAATCGCGTATGAATTCTCCCCCAATGTCAGTTCTTGCAAGAATCTCCTCACAATTTTATGTATCAATTAAATGATTCGGCTGCAGGTGATCGGGTTACAATGGATCTTCTTTTTCATCCGAGCTTATAATTCCTCATGGCTTGATCATTATTACGGCCCACTACGTCTCTCTTTGATGTTTCAATGTTGTTGGATATTGCACATAACATACTTGATTTGATTTATCTATTGATGAATGGATCATACTTACCATATTGTCGTGCCGGATTGATGTCAATTCCTCTCCATCGATTTTTTCGTATTCCACGTCCTACGGTTGGGTCAAACCACTGACATCTAAAAAGCATTACCTTCAACCCAACGAGACCGAGATATTCCACTAGTAGGATTTGGTGCAAAATGTCGTAAAAGTTCATCACCCTCTATTTCACTATTAACGCAAACACCATAATTGTATGTGCTTCTATGTTTTCCGTGTTCATACGTGTGGAACGTGTAGCCACGAGTAAACAAAATTGGCCAAAACATAACATTTCTTGCAGAACCATTAGCCAAATCTTTTAACCACATTGGAAGTCTTTCATCAGAACATTTCACCTGTATAACATACAAAACAAATGAATACTTTGTAATAAACACAATTAATTTTAATAGACGTGTACACGAGTACTTATGCAATCTCTCAACCACGAGCCATAATGTTGAACTTTCATTTATGTGATTTCATTTGCGTTTAGATGAGGATATGTACAAATTACTTCTTCATCAAATATCCTGTTTAATGAAAATACGTTAATATTGTATATCTATATACATATATATTTAAAATATTGATTTTCATTTTTTTGTACCTTTCGAAAGGTAATAACTATTGATAATTTAGTAATATATATGTGTGAACGTGATTATACTCCTCTGATTTTAACCAATATTCCTCGGATTTACCTCATGTACGTCCGATCGGTGTAAACATCTCAGGAATTGTGCAAAACTGCGGATTATATTGATACAAATAGTTTGTGTAATCATCCGCTGCACGTTGTTCTTTCGTCTGAATATGCGACTCGAAATAAAATATGTTGAAATATGTGATCTCTTCCTAAAAGTATTGTTTGACAATAGATCCTTCAACTGCTGCTTTGTTTTTTGCTTTTTTCTTTAAATGAAAGAAAAACTTATCGAAATGATACATCCATTTGAATTGAACTGGCCCACCGAGTATTGCCTAATCTGGTAAATGTATTGGCAAATGTTCCATTACATCGAAGAATGAAGGTGGAAAAACTTTTTCCAATGAACATAATACTTCAGAGATATTGTTTTTCATTAATCTCAAGTCATCCCTTTTTAAATTTCTTGAACATATATCTCTGAAAAATATGTTAATTCCGCATAACACATCATGAACATTCTGTGGTAAGAGCTCAGCAAATGCAATTGGATTGAGTCGCTGCATGAAAACGTGACAATCATGACTTTTCAATCCAATTAGCCTCGAACCAATAATATCCACACACCGAGCAATGTTCGATACATATCCATCTGGAAACTTAATGTCTTCTTTTAACCACCTTAATAATGTTGTTTTCGTTGGACCAGACAATCTGAATACAGGGACAAGTGACCTTCCATCTCTTAATTCCAACTCACATCGTCGGCATATTGTCTTCAAATCTTTTCTTGATCGTATATTATCCTTAGTTTTACGCGCCACATTCAAAACAGTATTGATGATATTATCAAAAGAACTTTTTCGATTTGCATAATATCTAAATTATGACGTAATATCAATACTTTTCAATATGGCAGTTCCCAAAAGATACTACGTTTATATCAGTATTCCATTCACCTTGGCCTTTTGGTTTACGATGCCTACGATTTGCACCGCATTCTACCGATTCTTGTAAATCGCCCACTGTGTTCAATCTTTCGTAAAGGATTTGTGTTCCGGTTTTCATGCACGGTGCCTCTTCTTTTTGTATCACGTTTTTTCGAAAATGTTTTTTATTTTTCTTGAAAGCATGTCCATGAGGAAGAAATATTCTATGACAATCAAACCAACATGGTTTCTTACCATCTACTAGTCGAAATGAATATATATCATCCATACAATATGGACATGCTAATCTTCCGTGTGTGTTCCATCCAGATAACATTTTATAGGCAGGAAAATCGTTAATTGTGCACATCAAGACAACTTTCAATATATAATTTTGCTTTGTACTAACGTCATAAGTAAGAATTCTTTCGTTCCACAAATGTCTTAATTCATGAATTAAGGGATGCAAAAAAACACCAAAACTTTTCTTCGGATATTCTGGTCCTGGTATCAGTAATGTTAGAAACATTACATCTCTTTTCAAACACATATCGGGAGGCAAATTATACAGAGATAAAATCACCAGCCGCTGAGAGAATATTGACTTCTAAATTGTGCATATGGACTAAAACCATCGGTGCATAGGCAAAGATAAACATTTCTCGTTTCTGATGCGAACTCAGGAAATATTTCATTGAAATCTTTCCAAGCGTTACCATCCAATGGATGTTGCATTATTCCTTCGCCCGTCGAGTGTTCTGTCTGTCATCTCATTGTCGCAACGGTTTTTTCGATGCAAATAACCTTCTCAACATGTTTGTTACATGCATATAGAAAATATTTTGTATGGTACATAATTACGTGAAGATGGTTTTTTGGCCGAAATCTGCTTGCACCGTAAAACTTGCATTCCAACAAGTCTTTATCATTTTCCCAAAACAACATGCAATTGTTCTACAAACATCAATTTTCTCATATGGCAATTCCAAATCTTTTAAAACATTCTTTGTTTCGTAGTATGTCTCGAGAGCTTGCTTATTTTCCTATAAGTATTCACACATGGTTTTGCAAAAATGAACCCAAGCAATTTTCAGCAACATTGTAGTCTTTTTTTATACTCATCAATCTTGAAGATAAAGATAAGCAGGAATAACCTTCACGACAACCTTCATATATTGGTTGTTTCGCCGAATCCAATAGGTTGACAAATCGATGTGCACCGATGTTCGGCATCTCTTCATACGATTGTTCATGAACAACTCCAAAAAAATCATGTGACACCATTTCCACATATGGGTTGATCGTTGATGCTTCATAAATAACTTCTTCATTTCTTTTTACTTGTGCTTCTTGCACAATATCTCTAACACCGCAAATTTTGCCGTGAAATAACCAAATTTCATAATTCTCAACGAAACCCACCTTGTAAAGATATTTGTAAACAATTTCTAGACTTTGATTCTTCATGTTTTTGCATCTTTTTCATGGACATAACATTGTCCCGCGTTCTTGACACAAAGATTACATCGATGCAAAACTCATGAATTGCTCCAATCCGTGTAAGAATTATTGCGTAATCTCTTCGGTTATAGGATCTTTTCTTCTATACATCCACTCTCTTGATCTATATATATCTCTATTTGAAAAAGATGATATTTTGTTGAAATTATATTTTTTGTTGATGGGTTGATGCTAAAACCTTGATAGTTTTCATTAAATAGTGTTATTTGTGGTTTTTGTGGTTTTCTAACGGTATTCCAACAAACTGGAGAAACATAAGAGATCTGTTAACCATCCGTCAATAGTTGCGACAGATTGAAACGGATGGCGGCCCATTGGATGTTCTCGGGTATCTGTTGCAATCCGTTGGTATTTTTCATCAACGGACGGATCCCGTTGCTCCGTCCGTTGCAAATTTCGTATTTTTTGTAGTGGTATTTTACGCACTTACAACATTAAACATGGATACTTTAACGTCATCGAAATTTACTAACCATGATGGCAAGAAAAGAGCCATTTAGTAAAATAGACACATGATAAGGCATGAGATAATATAGAGAAATAGATGAAAAAATATGCCAAACATGCAAACAAAGGACGAAAGAACGAGGTTTTTCAACCCGCCGACCTCGTGTGGATTCACTTACGCAAGGAACATTTTCTCCAGCAGTGTAAATCCAAGCTCATGCTTCAAGGAGATATACCATTCAAAGTTCTCAAACACCTCAATGATAACACCTATAAGATAACATTACCCGGTGAGTACAACATTAGTTTCACTTTTAACGTTGTTGATTTGGCTCATTTTGATACAGACAATGACCCTAGTTTGAAGTCAAATCCTTTTGAAGAATGAATGGATGATGGGGATGAAACTCAGATCGAGACACCAAGGATAGATGGATCGACTACGAGGACTAATGTTAAGAAGATGATGAACTTGTTAGCTAAAATGGTGGAGGAAGAACTTGCAAAAGCACCACAAGGGCATCAAGAGGTGACTTACCTACAAATGGAACAGGCTGAGAGGAGAAACACGTTGGAAGATATGAAGGCACTCGAATTGAGCAAAGAAATGCTTGACCCGAGCAAATTATCTAGACATATAGAGCATTTATAGGACTAGATCTCTCAGCGCCAGCATCACTCAACTCGATCGAGCATGGAAACACTCGACTGAACATATGAGGTCGAACATACTTTAGTTTTTTTAGGATTTTATGTTAAAGAGTTACGTAGTGCTCGACCGAGTGATTATATCGCTCGACTGAGCACTTTTAGTGAGTTTTGGAAGTTAGTTTATTTGGTTTGTTTTCCATTACCGTTTGATCCTTACAAACACGAGATCATTTTATGACACTTTATACAAGTTTTTATCAATTGATAGTGTATTTTTTTTACAATTTCTTGAGATTTAGCAACGGAACTATTGGAGAGATCCTAAGGATTTACCAAATTATCAATACTAGATCACAAGTGTTATGGCATCGTTCATTTAGTTTGAGTTCTCTAATAATCGCGTTGTAGTTGGGGCTTGGGACGTACATTTTTAGGGAAGACAAATTTCAGATTTTGTTATCGAGTTGCTATATGATTTGAGTCTGATTCCATTCTTATATCAATAGAACGTTGATCTAAGTTTATATCATAACCGTCCATAATTTATTTTGGGGAAAAAGTTTCAGACAAATGAATCCGTCTAGATTTTTTTTTTGTGGAAAAAAATAAAAGTGTAAAACATTTATGAAAATAATTAATAAAAAACCTAAATACAATAACAAAATCTAACTTGAAAATAGAAATTTTGAATCTTCCTCGTTATTATATTTTGCATCCAATCAATCGTTGACACACTATATTTCATGATCTGCATGCTTTAATTA
The DNA here is from genome assembly GCA_036759665.1 of Gynandropsis gynandra. Lineage (NCBI taxonomy): Eukaryota > Viridiplantae > Streptophyta > Magnoliopsida > Brassicales > Cleomaceae > Gynandropsis > Gynandropsis gynandra. Next base: position 19,299,270 of record CM071872.1, on the reverse strand, counting down.
TTTTTGAACCACCTCGCCTTTCGTTCCTACCAATTCTGCACACTTAATTTCAAAATCTATATACTTGAAATAGAATGTATGATAATTTGTTTTGGAAGCCAACGAGAGTATATTGTGGTTTATATAAGCAGTCTTTGATAATTTCCGAATGGATCATGGATTGATATGGGCGGATTAGCGTCCAAATTTATGGCATCCCTAAACTGTCACAAATTATGGATGAATCATGAAATCTGTTAGTAAATTGCAAACAAGCAAAATATCCATATGTGATTTATGGATGGTCATTATTTGTCGTTCGTAGTGCTTGGTGTCGTCAGGTTGTGCGTAAATTTTCCAACGTAATACAGACCATCCTCTTAGATCGTATGTAATACATTCGGACTTCAACCCAAAGTTGGCATCTAAAATTTAGATATTTCTAGTAGTTTGATTTCTAGTTTAGTTAAATTATTTTGTTTATAATATACGCTTCTAAGTAAAATTTAGATGAACATGAAGAATATCTTCATTTGTTTAAAACAGATGTGCAAGTATTTAGGTAAGGAATTGCTATTTTTTAAAGATTTAGATGTGGTTACGTCGATTATATTTAGTTTGGAAGTTAAGGTTCAGTTTAATGGTTGGTATCATACTTAGGGTTTAGGTTGGTTATGTTCGAGTTCAGTAAAATGATTGGTAAGCAATTTAATTCGATTTAGGTCAATTTAGGTAGGTTAATATTTGGTTTGATATTGAGGTTGAAATTGGTTTGGCACTAGTGTTGGTATAGAGTTAGTTTAGGGTTGGTATTTTAGAAACTCGGAATCCTGAGGGAAGTTAGGACAACCAATGACAACATATGTTGTATGTTTGTAGTGTCGATAGGCTACTAGGGACGATCATTTTTTAACTTGATATTTCCACACCTCAAAAATTAGTTGCATCATCCTGACGATTGTAAACCAATATATTGATAAGTTTTTAAATTATTATTAATTTTATTATATTAAGTTTTATTAGAATAATTTGTTTATTTGTAGGTTTCATATAGATGTTATAGTCGGGTCCATCATTATCTGATGCATCAAGACGAACTTTATCGACCGATATATGGACGAAGTCAAATATGGGCTAGGCCTAACTAATCCCAAAAGCTAGCTCAAGAGTTTAGGGTTGCCCAACACTATATATACAAGTCCCAAAGTTCATGTCCTACCCGATGTGGGACAATTTATCATAACACTTCCCCTCACGCTCAGGCTCGATCCTGAAGCGTGGACATCGCAATCGGGAGCCCAACATCGGTATATTCAAATCGGGACGAACCGGGCTCTGATATCATGTCAAATAAAATCTACGTTGTAGCCCACCAAAGATTTATGATGGATTAATTTTGTTATATATTATAATCTTAAATTTATAATTAATTTTTTTTCTAATTTATTTATTTATTTCAATAAAAATGATATTGAGACCTCTAATAACATAACATAATTTATGATTGTTGGAAGGATATAGTGATGAAACGTCTAAATATTTTGGGAGGCACTTATTACTAATTAGTCAAGTCTAGAATTTCGTGAGTGGATTGAGAAAATAAAAAAAGCCAAAGACCCAATTGCACGAAATCTAGCGCCATTGACACATATATCTTGTGCGGAATCGTTTGCAAGTCTTTTAATACTTGGTAAATAAATGTTTGAATTTTTTTCTGTGTATTTTTATAATACAACATATAGTAATCTTTTATAACAAAAATTGTTAGATGGAGTTTCAAGTCTTTTGAAGTTCATATGGAAGATCCACAAAAAAACTATAGGGTTCATGGGTTCACGGGAAGACTAAACAAGTAGTTGGAGAGCTTGAAAAATGATAATTTATGATATATTATAATATATGTAATTCTACCAATTTCTTTTAATAGCGGAAAGAGTTAACACAATCCTAGGATATATCATTGAGTCAAGGAGAAGGCTCTGAACTTCCTGATATTACTCATGCCATGCTTAATATACATGGATGTAAATGTTAAATGCTACCTTTTATGTTTTAAACTAAGAAACTTTGTCTAGTAATATAATATTTTTCTTTTGCAAATCATCTAGCCAAACCGATTGGGCGTATATTCAATTTAGATTTGTTGAAGTCCCATTTCACAGGGACTTCAGTTGACAAGACACCAATGGTTACACACAAAATCGTGAACTTCGTTCGACACGTTGAGACTAATATCACATAGATCGATGAGTAAAATACCGAGATCGTGTTGCAATGGGAAGAGGTCAAAACACAAGAAGAAGAGATGCAACACAAAGGAAAGAGATCATGACGCTCAAAGCAAAACTCATTGATCTTGAATAGGTAATAGAGATTTTGCGTATATCGCCATCGTCTTCATCATCATAGATCGAGATTTTAAGACTAGAAGACTTTTAAATAATAATTAATATTTTGTACCTTTTAAATTGTAATTTGCATTTGAAAAAATTATAATATATATTTTTTAAATTGCTATACTCACGCAATTTACACTAAAATTCAGTTGAGAGGTCCAACGCAATCTTATTACTTCTCTGTTTTTAATTTTCTAGGAATTCCAACACTCATTATCGTGTCTAGCTATTGTTCAAAATGGCAACACGAATTGGAGTTAGAGTCCTGTCTCCATGGGTAATGTAATCTAGCAATAACCTGCATTACAACGTGTAAGGCAAATTCTCATTTGGATAACATAATCTAGAAAAACCTCATGCATTAATGTTGACCCGACATCGGTATTTGGTACATAGGTTCATGCCGCCATGGCATTGTTATTCTTAGCGCAAATGTAATGCTTAGACCTTACTAATGGTGCTCTAACCAATGCCAACTTTGCGTTGAAATGGCATTGAATCTCTTGTTCCTGACAAAAAATCGTTCCTTTCCAACTCGATTTTATGTTGGTCTTTTTTTGTCTTTTTTATAGTGTTTGTGTTGCTATTTTTGTGTGTTTTTTGCTTTGAATGATTTTAGAAAAAAAAAAGAAAATACATCTTATATGTTTTAGCATGGTATTAGAGGTTAAAACTTTTTTTGGGTTTTGAGGTTCAATTATCTTCCGCAAACATGATGATAGTGATGGTGATGGTGAAGTTGAAGACAATCCATAAGAAAAAGGATTTTGTGGTTCATATTTTGCATTTGTTTTTTCTTTGTGTATGTCTTAAAAACAAATAAAATCTGAATTCATGCCTAGGTATAAGATGATGACTCTCTTGGTTAGTGATGCTCCTGTATCTTGATATTAACGCAAGATAACTCGCGACTGAATATATAATCAACCATTATATGTTAATATCTCCGAAATAAATTTTGAATTGTTAATATCTTTGAATTATTTAAAGTTTTATTAATATCTCTTATTTAAAATATTCATTTTTTAATGTGTATATAAAATTGTTGAAGTCTTCTAAAAAGAAAAAAAATGCATTTTGTGCTTAACAATTTTCAATCTCACTCATTTTCTTACAATACAATTGGGTGATTAAAATTCTAAAACACAAATAATTACAAGAGTCATTCATAACAGCAAAATCCTAGATGAATTATTGCAATATATATATATATACCACTACTTAAGTATAAAGTATAATATACATTTTAATAATGTAGAAATATTTTTCTGTTTTTATACTATCCAAATCTAACAGAAATAGGAAATTTATTTACACTAAATATTGTATAAAATATAATGAATAAAAAGCAGAAAAAAGTTATTTGTGCATTATATGATATCAAAATAGTCTATAAAATTACCTCAAAATCTACATAGATATTCGTCTTTAGTTTTTAGGACATATATATATCTCCTTCTCTACAATGCACACGTTTTTGCTTTATAAATATATATATATATACATATATATTTGGTGAGATGTTAATTACCTTTTTGCTTTTTATATTTTATTGTTATTAGATCTTTCATTCATTATTTTATTTTATACGTATCAACAACAAATTATATATGTTTTGAACTTTGGAATTATACTAAATCAAAGCAAATTCTTTAAATTATACATACAAATTTCGTTTAAATTGAAATAATTATTAAAAAGCATTTCAAACGCGTATAAGAAAATAAAATATACCGAATCATTAGAAATAAATTTAAGACTAATTATTACCTTTTTAGAAGGTTCAAAACGTTAAATCCGTATAAAAATTAACAAAACTGTCAAGTTTCAAAAAAATTAGAATCAACAAACACAAAAAATTAAATTATGTGTTTTTGAGGATTTTATAAACAGGTTTTAAAATTTTAAATATGGAAAAATTAGATAGTAAATAGATTGATGTAAAATAAAAATATTAAAATATGAAAATGATAAATAAATCGGAAATTCCTGATATATATATATATATATATATATATATCAATTAGCAAGAATTCTCCCGGGACTCCTCACACCTTAACATGGGGCATACATATGCAAAACCACTTATGTTGTTTATGAATCACTTCAATTACTTTTCACTTAAAGTTAGTAAAATATAGATATTAAACTATGAAAATGATAAATAAATGGGATATTCCTGTATATATATATAAAATTGCAACAATTCTCCCGGGATTCCTCACACTTTAACATGGGGCATATGCAAAACCACTTACGTTGTTTCTTAATCACTTCGATTACTTTTCACTTAAAGTTATTTATCGTAATCCCAATCCTAATCAGTCTATCAATGAATAATGATAAAATCTATCATGAATTATCATGTGATACAATCTGTAACACTTCATACGCAATTCACGATATACATTGATATAAAATGTCTAAACTAACAATCCATTTTGATTTGTTTATATTGTATTAATTAATAGGTTTGTATCTATATTAATTATTCTTATTTAAAGTTTTCATATTTATTTTGTATATCTATTTGTATTTGATTTAAGTTGATTCGTTACCTATCATTATCGTTTTTAATATATTAATCGATCGAATTTAAATGAAAAAAATTACGAATGTAGTAATATTTTTATCATATAATTATCCACTACATATTTAATTATATATAAATCTTTTATTATGGATTACTACTAGATCAAAATTTTAAAGAAGAGAAGAACAAGAATTATTTTGACATGGAAAGGAGAAGTATTACAATTGGCTTTCAATGGGTCTCCTCATTGATATTGTCAGGATTTCTGTGTTGAAGAAAACGCGGAATCCGTCCAATGATGATTCCGTTAAGGATATCTAAAAATTGGGTAGATCCAAACTTGGTTTTTAAGCCCATACAAATATAAGGATGACAGATCAAGAAAAAATGGCCCGCAGATTTTAAGAGGTAGCCCACAAGTTTTTATCTTTTTAAAAAAATCAACAAACCATAGAAACCCACAATTTGTTGGTTATCCAGTAGGGGTGTAAAATGAGTTGGCGGTTCGCGAATCATCTCTAGTTCGGACCATATTTAAACGAATCGAGCTGAATATTTTCTAGCTCATTTAAAAAACGAGTTCACGAATTGAGCCCAAAACGAGTCCGAGCTTAGATGAGCTGGCTCGCGAGCTCACGAGCTGAAAAAAATCATGTACAAAAATAAAACATTTTCCATTTTTGTATATTATTATATATAATATTGCATTTAATAAAACATAATATATTGTTTAAACATAACATACTATTATAATATATTTTTCCTTTTTCTAATAATTGATATAACAAAATAAAGAAACAATGTAGTAAAGTTACGAGCGATCGAATTAAATACGATGATACTTTATACTTTTTATTCGAGAAGGTTATTTTTTATTTTGTACAATGATATTTTATAACATTTTGTTTAAATTAATGTTTTCATACTTTTGATATTTTATTTGGTTCGTTTGATATGTTTATCATATATGATATTACAACTAATTCAAAATAATTAAATAGTTTGGCTTGCGAGCCAGCTCGTTTTTTGGCGAGCTAGAGGCGAGGCGAGCTGAGCTAGGATTTTCCAGCTCGTTTAAAAAACGAGCCGAGCTGAGCCAACTCGTTTTTTGGCGAGCTGAAGGCGAGCTGAGCCGAGTTGAACCGAGCCAGCTCATTTTACACCCCTATTATCCAGGGAGATACAAAGATTGACCGATGTATTCGACTGTAAACATTGCGATTTCGTTTCTAAGAATCACAAGTTTTAAAAAATTGGAAAAAAATAGATATGACAGAATTGTTTTTTAAAATATAAATAACTTTGAATTGGGATAAAATTTAAAATACATTTGGTATATTATTAGGGTTTTAATCTTATCAATTCTAAAAAAATCAATTTCAATTCGACTTTATAATATTGATAATTATATTGTCTTGATCTTTTAAGTGATCCTTACGACCTAAACGATCTTAGTGACTTAAGCGACCCTAACGACTCAAGCGATCTTTGCGACTTCAACGATCTTTGTGACCTAATGAGTCTCAAACCGCCCTTGTGACTCAAATGACCCTTGTAACCCAACGAGTCTTTTGAGTCAAAGAAGGTCATGAGTCTCGAGCGACCCTTGTGACTTGAACAATGTTTGCGAAACAATGAGTTTGTTGAGTTGAAAAGGGTCATGAGTTTCAAGCGACTCACTGACTTTGACCCTCCTCGATTCAGACGACTCAATAAGACTCATGACCTTCTTCGAGTCAAACGATTTATTGTAACTCACACCCATTTGAAATCAACAAACAATTTCGTTTTCAACATTCTAATCCTTAATGTATTTCAACTGCAACGTAAAAATCTAGAAATCGATTCACTCACAAACGTCAATAAAAATTTGCTCGTGTTCTTTTATTTGGAATTCATTCCTTGCTCTCAAATAGATTGCGTTTGCACGTGCAAAAAATAAAGCCACATATTTTTCTCCATTTTCTTTTTTTTCTTTAAATTTTTATATTTTCGAAGATATACTTGACACAATGAAGTCTAGTACGATATGGTTGATATGAGGCAACTTCAAAAATAGTCTTGAAATGCTATTTTGACTTCAAAGCTACCCTTCAATAAAAAATTTAACTGCGAAAATACCCTTATAAATATTGAAATTCCCAAATTTTCCTTGTGACCCATGCGACCGTGTGAGACCATGCGACCCTGTGAGATCATACGACCTGTGAGACCATGTGACCCTGTGAGACCCATGCGACCCTGTGAGTCTCGAAATCGTTCGAAAACGTCCGAAAATAGCTCGAAATTGTTTGAAAATGCTCGAAATCGACCGTAGCGGTCAAAAATCGCTCGAAACCGCCCGAAACGCTCGAAATCGGTCGAAAACGCTCGGAATCGCTTGGAATCGGCAAAAAACGCTCGAAATCGCTTGGAATCGGCAAAAAACGCTCGAAATTGCTCGGAATCTAAATCGCCTCTCGCTATTTGTATTTCTTAACTTTGAAATTGAGACAACTTCAAAAATTTCAAAACGTACGTGTTTTTACAAATAAAAAATAAAAGAAAAATTATATGTTCTCCAATTCCTTTTCAAAAATTTTAAAGTTATGCGTGAATTCATGTACTATTACGAAGATATTACAGCGGAAGATATAAAGTCATTCAATTTTAATGAAAATCATAAACTAAAGAATTCTCTAACACTGAAGGTTCTTCTTCTGCCCTAAACTCACTGCAATCTCAGCAATCCACGATTACACTGGTCCGGTGATTTTTTCTCTTTTCTTCTGGGTTTCTCTCTCCTTGGTGTTAGATCTTCTCGCTTTCTCTGCCTTCCCCGCCGCCTTCGACTCCGTTCCCGTCAACCCAAATAGCTCTCCTTCTGGTCTTCTTCCTCTTCCTTTTCGTCGACCCAAAACGCCAATCCTTCCTAACTCCTTCCTCTTCGTTCCCGTCGACCCAATTTCCAGTCCATCCTGTCTCCTTCCTCTTCGTTCCCGTCGACACAAATAACTTCTCCTTCCTCTTTGTTCCCGTTGTCCCAAATCGACTCTCCCTTCCTATCTTCTTCTTCTTTGTTCCCATCAACCCAAATGCGTCTCTTTCCTATTCGTTCCCTTCGATTCCGTACCATAACATATTTTCTCTGCTGGTGTGTACATATAGTTGTAATAGATGTGGTCCTTGATCAGTGTTTTGATCATTGGGGTTTCTTATGGTCATCTCATGGTGCTTGAATTGAATATTGCGGTTGAGTGATTCATTTAGGATTCAAGTTGTGATTGCTGCTTAATGGGTTCATGTGAACTGTCTAAAAGCATAACCAAGTTCTCATTTGGGTTTGCTACATTGGACGAGTCGAGAGCCGACATCTCCATAAAGAACATGCCTGGTGCTTCCGCCAACGCCTTCCCTTCCACCATAGACGCTTCTCTCACATCCTTCAAATCGCTCTTGTTCCCCACCAATATTGTCACCACGTTCATATCTCAATGTGCTGCACAATTTTAAAAATATTGGTCAATTTACAAGTTGAACCAAGTCTTTGGACTTGATTTGATGGTTACTCCCTCGCCCTTACTGTCATAGACGAGAAGAGCTCCCACAACACCACGATAACATGCAGAAGTGATAGCCCTGAAGCGTTCTTGACCCGTTGTGTCACATATCTGCGCTTTGATCTCCTATGTATTTTGATTTTAAATGGTTTGCTGAAGTTTTATGTATGAATAGGTCAAAATTAAACAAATCAAAGACTAACGAACTGGAGAATATCAATGGAGCTAAAAATATGAAGATTTGTTAGAAAATATTAATGAGTAAGAATTATAGAGATTTGTTAACAACAAACACACTAAAAAGACTTCTATAAAAAGAGTGTTGGTTCTATGAACGAAATTAAGACTTCTCCATTAGAAAAGAGTGAGCCTAAAAGCCTAGAGAGAAGTGTGAGCTTAAACTAAGAAATCTAAAAAGTGTTTTATTTACATTGTGAGAGTATTTTTACACTAATCTTAGACATTGTGTCTAGGGATTTGTGGGTGAGTGTTTCGTAGAGTCATTCAGAAATCTAAGGCTATTTTGTGAATAGTCTTAAGCGGTCACATACAGGGTGTGTGACGTTTGGGGCTTGAGATTTGAATTTAAGATGGGTAGAGTCTTAGGGTGAGTCTGAATTTGTATTCAGATGTACTTGGAAGATCGTTTGAATTAAATAGGAAATCCTTTAGAGTTTTAAAACGGGTTAACTTCAAAAATACCCTCGTAGGGCTAAAACACTTCAAAACTACCCTTCCCGAAAAAGAAAAAAATTTTAACTTCAAAAATACCCGTATAAATATTGATATTCCCAAAATACCCCTGCGACCTTACGACCCAGTTCGACCCAGCGACCCAGTTTGACCCTGCGACCCTTGTCCCTCTGCGACCCTTGTTCCTCTGCGACCCTTGGACCCCTGCGACCCTTGTCCCTCTTCGACCCTTGTCCTTGTTCCTCTGCGACCCTTGTCCCTCTGCGACCCTTGTTCCTCTACGACCCTTGGACCCCTTCGACCCTTGTCCTTCTGCGACCCTTGGACACCTGCGATACTAATTTATTATTTACAAATTTTTTACATATAATATGAATAAAATTTCGAAAAT
>CM071872.1:19269492-19289158 GCA_036759665.1 Gynandropsis gynandra | reverse complement strand
ACGATCAATCTATCTATCATGCAATCCCAGTTAAAGCTATCTAAGGCAGACGATCCTAACATGATATCTACCCTCTCTCAAGGCATAGACACGTGATCTAGACAAGTTGCCCCCTACTTTAGTGGCTGACACCCTGAACTAAACCCATAAGCTCTGTGATTCGCCCGTTTCACCCTAAACCGTTGCTACCCTACTTTCATGGCCTAACCTCGGTTGTTCTAAATTTGATCTTCTAGGGCTAGAATTCTCCTTTCGGTCCTTCTCCTAATCCCTAACACATGCATCTACGTGGCCATCGAAAACACAAGTAAATTCAAGCACTCAGATAGAGAATAGATGAACTAAAACGGGAAGATGCATTCAAAATAGAAAGAAAGTGGTTCCGGGATAGCCAAGGGCTAATCCCTTCTCCTAGAACAAACAAAATACTCGCTCATGCGTCTGTACACAAACATAAACAAAGTAGAAAGTCTAAGGAACCTGAAAACCAAACAAAACCGAAGTGTCGGGGCTTGATCTCCAATGCTCCTCGCTTGTCTCCTCGCTAGAATCCAATGATGTCTTCTGCCTCCTTTTAAGCCTCCTAAGTCGGTCCAATTGTTGCCTTGATTGCCCCCACGAGTTCCCTTATGTTTTAAGTTAATTTAACTTAAGTTTGCTGTTTTCTCGGGTCGCGACCCGCTCGGGCACACAATGTGCCCGCTCGGGTGCGGCTAGGGCAAGTCGGGCGAGTTGTGTTGTTGCAAAGGGTGCCCGATCGGGCATGGCAAGCACCCGCTCGGGTACAAGGTAGATGGTCGGGCATATTCATGCCCGAGTCGTGCAGGAAATGCGCACAAAGTTGGCCGTAGGTTTTGCCCGATCGTGCAAGAGTTGTGCCCGACCGGGTGGAGGCTCTTCATGCCGAATCTCGTCTCGTTTGTCCCGTGATGATCCCCGAAGTTGCTCCTTAGCTCCGTGCATGTTCCTTTAGCTCCAAAATGATCCAAATACGCGTAAAAACCTGTAAGAATATGAAAACACGAAAACAGGTAAAACGGATACGGAATCATACGTAAAACAACACATATATATCAAACACATCTCCTAAATCGTGCAAGAAATACGTATGAAAACGAGATGATCAATCAATTGACACCGGCCGAGAAGAGATCATCTACATACAATGCAAAGGCATTAGCTGCAATTTTCACCTCCGTGGATATGGATGAATTTAAACAAATACAAGATTGCGAATAAGCTAAAGATGCTTGGGACACGCTTGAAATAATTCATAAATGCCTTGGCCAATAAAGCACATGTTCGTGGTTAACCTTATGAAGACAAGAAGCTTGTCAAGAAACTCTTTCGATGCTTACCTAAGAAGTTTTCAGCACAAAAGGCAGCGATGAATATATCACTCAATACCGACACAAAAATCCTGGGAATATTGTTCGCTTATGAAATGGAGCTACAACTGGAACAAGGATCATTTAGCGAAAATTTCTCCCAAGGTATAGCTCTCAAAGTAGAAGAAAATACACAGAGGATGACAGACTTGCAGGAGAAATATCCTTGTTAGCAAAAAAGTTTAACAAATTCTAAAAGGAGGACCAGGAGGATACCCACGTAAGGTATACCTAGAGAAAGAAGGTAAATCGAAAGTTCAATGTCATGAGTGTAAGGGATATGTTCATATTAAAAAACAATTGTCCGCATGTTAAAAAACAAGAAGAAAGCTTGAAGGCTTTGAATGCAACAAAATATTTCAATTGTCAAGGTTTTGGACACACGAAGAATGAGTGCCTTGATTTCAAAAAGACAAACAAGTCTCTTCTTACTCAAGAAGATTCAATTGAATCGGAGGAAGAAAGTGAAGAAGAGGACATGATCAGCTATGTTACATTCTAAAGTGTCATAGCAAGTGAAGATGAACAGTCGAATGAAGAAAGTGATGATGATGAGCCAACCATGAGAGAACTATACGAGAAATGTATTAAAATAAGTCAACTCAATTTAAAAATTCTCAAACCCAAGCACGTTGCCGAGTCACAATTAAAATTTGTCACGGAACAACTCATAAAGAAGGAGGATGAAGTAAATCAAATCTCGAGCCAACTAGAAGAAATGAAAAAGAACTTGAAGATGTTATAAAATGTAATGGAGAAGGTGGACTATCTTTTAACATTAGGAAAAAGAGATTATGGACATGTTTATAAAGGAGAACACTGATGCGTTATCAAAGTTAAACAAATATTTAATCTAAACTACCCGCAAGTGCACGACACATGTGTAGTACTTTAGGTGTCAATCCCACAGGGACTACGCAACACAACCTAAACTCAAACTGTGAATCAAACTTGCAATGAACGAATATGGAACTTGAGAATGAAATACTAAAAACAAATAAACAAACGAGTTCCTAACAATGAGACAAGCGTTCCAGGAATCCGGTTTCACCACAAGACTACCGAAACCAACAATCAACCTATCTATCATGCAATCCCAGTCAAGTTATCTAAGGCAGACGATCCCAATATGATATCTACCCTCTCTCAAGGCATAGACACATGATCTAGTCAAGTTATCCCCCACTTTCGTGACTGACACCTTGAACTAAACTCATAAGATCTGTGATTCATCCGTTTTGCCCTCAACCGCTGCTACCCTACTTTCGTGGCCTAATCTCGGTTGTTCTAAACCTAATCATCCGGAATTATAGTTCTCCTTTCGGTCCTTTTCCTAAGTTCCTAAAATATGCATCTACGTGGCCATCGCAAACACAAGTCAATGAAGTACTGAGATAAAGAATAGATAGACGAAAAACGGGAAGATGCATTCAAAAATAGATCAAAGTGGTTCCGGGATAGCCAAAGGCTAATCCCTCCTTCTAGAACAAAACAAACTACTCGCTCATGCATCCGTAAACAAACATAATCGAAATAGATAGTCTAAGGAACATGAAACCCAAACGAAACCGAAGTCTTGGGTTGATCTCCAATGCTCCTTGTACGCCTCCTTCGCAAGAATCTCCTTCTTCGATTCCGTTCTCTCTCTACTCTCTCTCCTTCGATTCAAAACTCAAAAACTAACTCTCTAACTGAAGCTCCCTCGACCCCTAGCTCCTGTTCTTCCTTTTCCTTCTTCTTTTCTTTCCTTTTCTCCTCCTTTTTCCTTCTGGCCGTTTGGTTCTTTTCCTTTTGTTGCAGCAGCCACCGATTTTTCCTTTTCATGAGTTTTCCATTCTTGATTAAGTTGGGCAATGTTTCCATTACTTTCTCCAGCAAAATATCACTTATTCCTCTTCTCTAAAGTCGTTTTTCTTTTTGTATAAGTCCCCAACAAACTCCTTTTCGTTTTATGACAAATTAACGTATCTGGTGTTGCAGGTGACGGATGCGACCCGCGCGGGCTGAGTGTATGCCCCGCGCGGGCGCGGTGCGCGGATGAAAACAAGGTCGCCCTGCACGGGCTAGGGAGTGCCCGATCGGGCTGGGGTGTGCCCCGGGCGGGCTGAGATGTGCCTTGCGCGGGCTGAGGCCCTGATCGTGCTGATGGCTTGCCCGACTCGTGCTCAAGTTGCTAGACCAAATGCCGAACCAAATAACTCGCGCGGGCAAGGGTGTACCCCGCGCGGGCTGAGCTTGTTCCTCGCCGATTCTCATCCTGTTTGTTCTGCGATGATCCTCGATGTTGGCACGTTGTCTCGTGTACGTTCTTTAGCTCCAAAATGAACCGAATACACATTAAAACCTGTAAGAACACGAAAACGAGTAAAACGGATACAAAATCATACGTAAACATCACATCTATATCGTAAACATCTCTAAAATCGTGCAAGAAATACGTATGAAAATGAGATGATTAAACGCTCAGGTAATGAAGGTAAATTTGTTAAAAGTGAAGTTCTACCGAAGACAGAAACACCTAAAAAATCGTGGAGTATACCTCGACCACATGTGAAACCTAAAAATCAACAAAAAGATCAGAGAATATGTTACTATTGCGAAAGAAAAGGTCACATTAAAATCGATTTCTATCAAATGAATTATTATGTCCGGAAACCTCGAAGGACGTCCAACAAAAAGAAAAGGTCAACAAGAAAAAAATGGAATCAACATCAGTCATGACGACCTCAAGGTAAGTCATGAGGATAGAATCAACATCAACAACGGCGACCTCAAGGTAAGTCATAACAACACCAAGGTAAGTTTTATTTCTGGTCAATACCTAATGTTAGACAAATATGGGTTAAAAAAGGTGAAAGATATATGAAATTAAGGAAGCCTATGATTAAACAAATTTGGGTAAAGAAATCAGATCTTAACTGCAATGTTGCATTTACCTCAATACAAAATGAGCAAGATTCTATGTGGTACTTTGATAGTGGTTGTTCAAGACATATGATAGGAAATCTTAGCTTGTCATACAACTTTAAAGAAAGTATCAAAGGTGGAACAGTAACTTTCGGTGACATGCATAAAGGAAGCATACAAGGAAAAGGTGACATCATAGCAATTGGACAACCAAAGCTAACTAATGTACATTTTGTGAAAGGACTTCAAGCAAATTTAATCAGTATTAGTCAGCAATGTGATCAAGGGTTACATGTCTCTTTTTCACATGAGAAATGCATTGTCACAGATGAGGATGGTAAGAATGTTCTTGTAGGAAAAAGAGCATCTAACAACTACTACATTTTGGCAGAAGAAGTGAAGTGTTATCATGCTACATTAGATCCTATTCACCTTTGGTTTTAACGTTTAGGACTTGTTAATTATCGAACTATTATTAAATTGTCTAATTCTGAGTTTATTCGAGGTATGCCCAATATGACAAAGACAAAGGACGTTATCTGCAAACCGTGTCAACAAGGTAAACAATATGTTTTTGTATGTTTTTATGATTTTTCAAGATATACATGGTATAGATTTTTGCGAGAGAAAGGTGAAACTTTTGAAGTCTTTCATTATTTGTGCTTAAACTTGATAAAACCAAAGGAAGAACTAAAAGTAATAGGAGTAATCATGATCGTGAATTTGAGAATGAGTCATTTGAAAATTTGTGCAACAAACTTGGTATTTCACATGAATATTCTATTCCAAAAACTCTACGACACAATGGATTTATGGGAAGAAAAAATAGAACCTTGCAGGGAATGGTTAGGGCAATGCTACACACTAAAGAAGTTGCACCTCGACTCTGGGCAGAAACCATCAATAGAGTTTATGCCAGAAAAGGTACAAAGAAAACACCATATGAAATATGGAAAGGAAGGCACCGAATGTCAATTATTTCCATGTATTTCGGTGTAAGTGCTGCATACTCAATGATCGAGAGTATCTTGGTAAGTTTGATTCAAAGAGTGATGATTTTTTCGAGTTTATAATTTTCGTACCAAGACTGTTATTGAGTCCACTAACGTTGTATTTGATGAAAAAAGTCAAAACTCAGAATCTGTTGACAGAACTGTAGCTCAGTTACAAACAAATATGCTAAACATACCTGTGAAGCCAAAGGTTCACCTGAGGAACAAACTGACAACCTAGAAATAGGACTTACCGGGGAGAACTTAGGAAAGGGAGGTGAGATAGAAGAAAAAATCAATTCAATCCAAGTATACAAAAATCATTCCATAGCAGAAGTCATTGGAAATGTTCATGACAAGAAGAATGAAGAACAAACCACGTATCAACTACAATTATTTGAGATTCGTTTGCTTTACATCTTAATATGAACCAAAAAAATGTTAAAGAGGCATTGAATGATGAGTTTTGGATTAAGGCTATGTAAGAGGAATTAGAGAAATTTGAACGTAATGATGTTTGATATCTAGTACTTCGACCTACTGAAACCAATGTGATTGTGTAGTTTTAGAGGCTTACCATTTCGGTGATTGTGCAAACACAAAATGAAATGTTGAATGATCCTTTGTGGTTGAGTCAAGTTTGATGGTGTTTAGATTGAAAAATGCAGAAAAGTTCTTTCTGGTTTTTGTGATAAAAATGCTCTCTCGTATTAGGGTTTTTTCTTAATAGTAAATACATACATATATATATGAATGTAACCTCAGTATCAAGGTTACTTACAACATTATATAATTGTACCAATTATACCCATGTTTTGGCATCTTATCTAACTAATTTTATTATGTTTTAACATAAACATATCATGCAAAAACGTTGCTGAGATATTACTAGGCTTCATCCTCTGCTATTGGGCTTTCGCCCAATTTCTTCTCGGCCCAATTCATTGCTTCTCCAGTCTTCATTTTCCACGCAGGCCCAGTCCATTCCAAGGAAGACTCTTACACGGTAAGTCTTTGAACTCTTCCGTTTTGACTTCAATCTCTAACCCATCTCCTTCTTTCTCTCCCTTTCTAGATACTTCCTTGTCACACCGGAGGGAACCAACACTTTCAGTCACCCTCTTGGTTTTCTCCGGTGTCTCCGATAAAAAACCGCAGCTCTTCAAACCTTCCAGTGCCGAGCGGCTTCGTCAGGATATCGACCAACTGCAAATCCCCGGGAACGTACTTCAGTTTTATGATTTCGTCTTCCTCAGCTTCTCGCATGACATGCTACTTGATGAGAATGTGTTTAGTCCGTTTGTGATTAATCGGGTTGCGGCCAATCACAATAGCTGCTGTGTTGTCACAGTGTATATAGGTTCCCCTTGCATGTCAAACCCTAGCTCACTGAATAGCCTCTTCAACCACACCGCATGGTTTGTAGTTGCGCATAGGGTCGTATACTCAGCCTCAGCTGTAGACTGAGCTATGTTTCCTTGCTTCTGTGTACCTTAACTAAAAATCGTTGAACCAATTGTAAAACAATAACCTGTGGTGCTTCTGGCATTTGTCTTGCTATCGGCTAGATCAAAGTCCGAATAACCAGCCAACTTAGGGTTCTTAACCATTTCAAATAATAAACCATAGTCAAATGTGCCATTCACATACCTCAGAACCCTTTGAACCTCATTTAGGCTTCGTTCAGTTGGGTTTGGATTGCTCCTAGATAGATAGGAAGCTGCAAACACCAAATCCAGTCTAGTTGCAGCTAAGTACATAAGCCATCCAACCATGCTTTTGTACTTAGTAGACTCGTGCAGCAAATTTCCATCTTCTAAATTCTTCCCATGAGGTGTGAGAGGTGTTCTCACCCTCTTAAAATCCTTCATCCCGTATTTGGTCAATAACTGTTGAGCATACTTGGCTTGTCCAAGAAAAACTCCCTCCTGAGTATAATGAACTTTAAATCCCAGAAAGTATTTTAATCTACCCAACTCACTCATTTCAAATGTTCTGCTTAATCTTCCTTTAAAAAACTGAATTAGCTTCTCATCACTTCCAGTGATGATAATATCATCAACATAAAGGCAAATTACCACAATCCCTCCTGCTGTGATCTGCAAATACATTGCAGCATCAAGTCACTTATTTTAAACCTTCTCAATGAAAAATGAATCACTGTACCAGGTCCTTGGTGCTTGTTTGAGTCCATACAGTGCCTTTTTAAATCTTAGAACCTTATCCTCAACTCCCTCAATCACGTAGCCTGGGGGCTGTTCAATATAAACTTCCTCTGTGATCTCCCAATTTAGAAATGCAGATTTCACATTCATTTAATATAGGTTCCATCCTTTTTGAGCTGCAATTGCAATTAAAAATCTGTTAGTGTTGTGTCTAGATATAGAGGCAAAAGTTTCCCCGAAATCTAATCCTTGAGTTTGTGTAAACCCTCTTGCAACCAGCCTAGCCTTCAACTGTTGCTGTGTTTCTACTCTTTGTGATATAGTTCCAGGAGAGTAAACTGGTGTCACAAGTTGTCCTTTGATTTCTGTCTGTGTTTCCCAATTCCACCCCTTGTCCACTTCAAACATAACATTCCTAGCCACTTCCACGCTTCATGTGCTCAGTTTATATATTCTAACCCCCTTGCTCATGCTACTGTATCCCACGAAAATTCTCTTCTCAGATTTATCATCCAACTTTTTCCTTTGTTGTGCTGGTATTAATATGTGACATTGGCTTCTGAAAACTTTCAGATACCCCACTGATGGTTTGTGACCACTCCAAACCTCTAGTGGTGTTTTGTTTTCCAAGGCTCATGTAGGCAGTCTGTTATGAAGATAACATGCTGTGAACAGTGCCTCTACCTATAATTTATTAGGCATTTCTTTGTCCTTGATCATACTCATTGCCATTTCTAATAGTGTTCTATTTCTCCTCTTTGTCCTTGATCATACTCGTTGCCATTTCTAATAGTGTTCTATTTCTCCTCTCGACAACTCCATTTTGTTGAGGAGAATAGGCCACTGTTAGTTGCCTTTGAATCCCATTGTCTTCCAAAACTTTTGTAAATTCTCTTGAGTTGAATTCCAAACCCCTACCTGAATTTCTTTAATTTCTTCTCGGTCTGTGTCTCAAACAAGGTTTTAAACTTCTTGAATGTAGCAAATGTGTCTGATTTCAACCTCAGAAATTACACCCATAACATATGTGAATAATCGTCCGTGAAAGTCAGCAAATACACGCTGCCATCTAGCGAGGATGTCTGCATTGGTCCACAAAGATCTGTGCGAACCAATTCCAAAATTCCCTTCGATTTAGCTTTTGAAACCTTAGGAAATTCATCCCTGTTCTGTTTCTTTTTAGAGAGACTTTGCAGATCTATTTGTTCACTGTGAATTTCGGCAACCCCTTAACTATTTCCTTGTTCTGCATGTTCAGTAACTTGTGCAACCAGGAATGACGAAATCTTCTATGCCAGAAATTAGATAGGTTGTCTTCTTTAGTTTCCATTTCTCATTCTTTAGCCAATTTCCATTTCAAAGAATAGGCTTTGTTGATCATAGGAACCTCAACTACTTTGCTCCCATTCTTGTCTCTGATCTCACACATATCTTCGATGAACATCACATTATACCCATTTCGTACCATCTGTGATACACTCAATAAATTTTTACTAAGGCCAAGAACTAAGAACACATCTTGAATGGTTCTCCTGCCGCTCTTAGTCATTACTTCAATGGTTCCTTTCCCAGCTGTGTCCAATGTAGCCCCATTACCAACTCTGATAGGTATTTTAAAATCTCTATCCAAATTGGTAAAGAAACCTTCCTCTCGAGTCATATGATTTGTTGCACCACTATCGATTAACCAAATATCATCCTCCATTGTTTGACTCATTACATGAGCTGCTGTAAACAGTGTATTGTCTTCATCTTGTTCATTGGTCATTTGTGCTTGATTTTGTGGTTATTTCTTAAACCCGCATTCTCTAGAAATGGCCCAGGTTTACCATAGTTAAAACACTGTTTCTTTGTTTTGAATGTTTTAGATCCTTCGGGTTTTTCAGCTCTTTCTTTTGAATGTTTTAGATCCTTCGGGTTTTTCAGTTTTGTTTCTGAAATAGCATTGAGTTTCTATGTGGTTGTCCTTTTATCAAATACTGCACAACTTTTTGATTTTGGTTTGTAATTTGCACTATCGAATGGTTTCTTTGCCAAGTCTATTCTCTGTCTAGTTCTTGTGCCCTTATACTTCGTGTAGAATGCTCCCTCTAGACATGTACCATGTTAGTCATCCAGCCTAGACTCTTGTGATTCCATTGCAATCACAAGCTCACCCATACTTAGGGTTTCCAGATCCTTCGTCTACTCTAGAACCCCCCACATATGGATCAAACCTCACCTGTAGGGAACACAATAGCTTAGAAACTAACTCATCTTCTTCCATTCTGGCTCCATAAGCCCTAATCTCATTTCCAAGCTCAGTAATCTTGTTTGCATAGTCTTTGATCCTCTCATTTTCAGTCTACCTCATATTGTAGAATGAGGCTCTTAGTATTTGCAGCTTGATTCGAGCTGCCTTAGGATCACCTTGAAACCTCTCCTTCAGCAGATCCCATGCTACCTTGGATGTTTCACACGTCGACAAATGAGCATTCAAAATTTCTTTAATGACGCATGGTATATCAGCTCCAAGGCTCTCTGATCCTTGGCTTCTAACTCCTCCCACTCAGCCATAACCTTCTTTCCTTCTTCAACAGGTAACTCCTTAACATCAGGGCACTTTAGAATCCCTTCAGTTATGATTTTCCAAAGCCCTTTATCCCACATCGTGGGTTTGATCTTGATCACCCCAAGCTATAGTTTTCCCCTCAAATACTTGTATAGGTGAAGAGTTCTATGACCTATCAATTATTAGCTAGTATCAAAGATTTGAGTGTGTTTGTTACCCACTGTTGGTTGTTATGTATTCTCAGTTTTGTGTTGTTGATGCTTAATCCTTTGTGCCGTTTGTGCTGGTTGTGCTACTTCTGGATTTTCTCCCCAAACATTAGTGCTCTGATACCATTTTCAGTTTTAGAGGCTCACAATTTAGGTGATTCTGTAAATAGAAAATGAAATGTTGAATGATCCTTTGTGGTTGAGTCAAGTTTGCTAGTGCTTAGGTAGAAAAATGCAGAAAAATTCTTTCTGGATTTTGTGATAAAAATGCTATGTTCTGTCATCTTATCTAACTAATTTTATTCTATTTTATCATGAACATATCATGCAAAAACGTTGCTAGAATTTTTTGTTGTGTTGATGAGATATTACTGGGCTTCATCCTCTGCTACTAGGCTTCATCCGTTGCTACTGGGCTCCTGTAACAATTTCTTCTCGGCCCAATTCGTTGCTTCTCCAGTCTTCATTTTCCACGCAGGCTCGGTCCATTCCAAGTAAGACTCTTACACGGTAAGTCTTCGAACTCTTTAGTTTTGACTTCAAACTCTAACCCATCTCCTTATTTCTCTCCCTTTCCATATACTTCCTTGTCACGCCAGAGGGAACCAACACTTTCAGATTGGAATCAAATGGATATTCAAAAACAAAACTAATGAAGATGGTCAAATTACTAGGAATAAAGAATGACTTGTAGCTCGGGGATATACGCAGGTTGAAGGGATAGACTTTGATGAAATCTTCACACCAGTTGCAAGGCTAGAGTCTATACGGTTGCTACTTGGAATTTCTTGTGTTCTTGGTTTCAGGTTATATCAAATGGATGTGAAGAGTGCATTGATCGAACTTTATTTATTCATAAATCTAATAATCATTTACTCGTTGTTCAAATTTGTATTGATGACATCGTTTTTGGTTCAACATCTCAAAAGAAAGTTGATTGGTTTGTGCAAACCATGACAAATTAATTTGAGATGAGTGTGTTCGGAGAACTAAAGTTTTTCCTTGGTTTGAAGGTGAAACAATTGGATGATGGAATCTTCATATCACAAAGCAAGTGTGCACGTGATTTAGTGAAGAAATTTGAAATGGACAATAGTAAACTACTCACACACCTATCTCTACAACTACCAAATTGACAAAGGATTCCGAAGGAGAGGATGTAGAACATAAGGTGTACCGAAGCATGATAGGAAGTTTACTTTACTTAACCGAAAGTAGACCTAATCTAGCAGCAAGTGTAGAAATTTGTGCACGATATCAAGACAATCCAAAATGATCCCCTTCAAGTCGTAAAAGGAATAATCAAATATGTGAAGGGAACTAGTGAGTGTGGCATTTATTACACTAAAGATACTAATTGTGAGTTGGTAGGTTATTGTGGTGCAAATTGGGGTGGAAATGCCGATGGTCGGAAAAGCACTTCTGGATGATGTTTCTTTCTTGGAAATAATCTTATTTCGTGGCACAGTAATAAACAAAACTCTACATCCTTATCCACGACAGAAGCGAAATATATTGCATTAGGGAGTTGTAGCACACAACTCATTTGGATGAACCAAATGCTGTCAGACAATAGTATGGATTCTAAATCTTTCATTGCTCATTGTGATAATACAAGTGCCATAAATAATTCAAAAAATCCAGTACAACACTTTATGACAAAGCACATTGAAATTAAACATCATTTTCTTAGAGAGCTTGTTGAAAAAAACAATACTAATAACATATGTGCCTACGGAATAACAATTGACTGATATTTTTACCAAACGTTTGGACATGAACCGCTTTGTGAATTTGAGAAAATCACTTGGTGTTTGCAAGCTTTAATTTAAAAAGAAAAAGGTAAAGAATGTGCTTCATTGTTTGAGAAATATGTTAGTAGGAGTATACTTACGCTGATATTGAGGTGTACCTGGTATATTAGAAAAAGATTTTAGTCAACAGATTGGAATAACACTCCTACACCCCACTATTAATGAAGTACTTGAAAATGTACAATAGTTGGTAAGAGTGCAATGGAATTGGCTCGGGTCAAAGTGGTAAGGCAGATATCCAACTTCAACGTCTTAAGGGCAAAAGGTTAGTCTTATAAAAAAGGCAAAAATAAAATATATAAAAATAAAAGAACAAGGATATTCAAGCATG
This sequence comes from Gynandropsis gynandra, assembly GCA_036759665.1. NCBI lineage: Eukaryota > Viridiplantae > Streptophyta > Magnoliopsida > Brassicales > Cleomaceae > Gynandropsis > Gynandropsis gynandra. The sequence continues at coordinate 19,276,801 of CM071872.1, read as the reverse complement.
CATATGCAAGAATAAACACAAAAAGATGATGATAAAAAGAACAAAACCTACATACTCCGCTATGATTTGATCATAACAGTATACCTACAAGGTAGTTAGACTTCAAAATAAAGGAAAAAAAGGTAACAAATTCTCGCATGACTTATGAATCTGCACCTACTGAAGAACATGAACAGATTTGGAAATGATTCTAGAAGAAAAACCACATGATGTAGTGGCTGAAATGGTCCTTTTTGAACCTACGGTAATACCTGCTTCAACAGTAGAAACTGTTGAGAAGTCGAATCCTTAAGGTGAAACAGTTCAAGAAGACGTTGAACAAGCTGGGGAAGTCGTGTTGTGAGAAAAGACCCATAGAAAGAAATCCAACAATTCAAAGAGAAAGAATACTAGGGGTTTAAACAACGGAAAATCAAAGAAGACTAATGAAAAAATTTTCAATGAATCTCTGATTTGTCAAAGGTCCAACGAACCACGAGGTAGTTGAGGTAATCCTGATCTCCTTGCTAAGGATGCCTACTCATTCAAATTCTTTACTCCTCTCTATGAAAACACATTCAAAACTATTAATGAACGTGAAATTTTTAGTGAACGATGAGAAAATGTTAGTCATTTCAAGAAGATTGCCTTGTAGAGGTTGTTATAGGAGAGGGAAATGCTAGGAACAATTTCTCATGTATCTTAGTCTAGTAAAGAACTGATTCACGAATTCTATGCCAATTTGTCTCCTGCTGTTGAGTTAACTGGTCGCTCAATGTATCACAGAGTCTACCTTAGGGGGAGAGTGTTTGAGTTTCACCGCTACACATTAATAGGTTTCTCGGAACACCTAATCCCCCTATTACACGAGAGAAGGAATTATATCTAGATGTGGATATGAATGTGGTTGCTCATGTGCTAACTGGCAAAGGATATGCCTTGTGGTCTGACAAAATTGGTCCCTCTAAAATGATGTGGGATTGTGCATTATTGAACAAAATCTGTCGTTCAAACTGGATCCCTACCAAAAAGACATATATGCTTCGAAGGGATAGTGCTGTGATGGTGTATTGTGTAAAGGATGGAATATCAATCAATATTTGCAAAGTGATCTTTGACCAAATTCTGACACAAGCCTTCTCAAATGGGACGAGATTTATACTACCTTTTCCATGTCTTATTCAAGGTCTTTTGAGACAACAATGTGCAGGGATAGTCGGGGAAGATGAACCCAAGGAAAGGATTCCTCCTTGGATCAACTATAAACATCGATATGCTGATAAGAAGGCTGCACATGATGCCACAAGATTCAACTCAGATGGTGTCCTTATAGAAGCTTGAGAAGAAGATCACATATATGATTGTTGAACAACATATGATCTTGAAGCACGCCAAGTTACTGATACGAACGTCAACCAATATTGTTTTCTGATCCTTTCTTGGTTTATTTAACGTATATGTTATGAGTATAACTATTTTTGATCTTTTACTCACACAAACAGGGGGAAAAAAATCTGGTGGACATGTTATTGACAGTGCTGCAGGCATACCCGAACCCGAAGCATATTGAAAGGAGGCAGTTAGGACCAATCATGGCCCATTGATGGCAATAGCTAATAATTTTTGTTTGTCATTTTGAATCAAACTAACATCGATGAGTGATGATTATTTTGGACCAGATTAACATCGATGAGTGATAACTATATTGACATATGCTATGATATGATTGACGTATGCTTTGATACTAATCATGATTGGTTGATGTGTTTGTTTGAGTACAAGATAAGAAAAGGGGAGATTTTTGGAGTATTTTGATCTTAAATTGTTTGCTAAAGTTTTATGTTTGAATAGGTCAAAATTAAACAAATCAAAGACTAACAAATTGGAGAATATCAAGTGAGCTAAAAACATGGATATTTGTTAGAGAATATTAAGGAGCAAGAATTATGGAGATTTGTTAACAACAAACACATCAAGAAGACCTCTGTAAAAAGAGTGCTAGTCCTATGAAAGAAATTAAGACTTCTTCATCAGAAAAGAGTGAGCCTAAAAGTCTAGAGAGAAGTGTGAGTTTAAACCGAGAAACCGAAAAAAATGTTTCATTTACATTGTGAGAGTGTTTTTTACACAAATCTTAGACATTGTGTCTAGGGGTTTATGGGTGAGTGATTCGTAGAGTCCTTCAAAAATCTAAGGCTATCATGTGAATAGTCTTAGGTGGTCACATACGGGGCGTGTGACCTTTGGGGCTTAGAATTTGAATTCAAGACGGGTAGAGATTAAGGTGAGTCTGAATCTGTATTCAGGTGTACCTGGAACACCGTTTGAATTAAATAGAAAGTCCTCTGGAGTTTTAAAACTCCACCAAACTTCTTTTCCATCTACTTTTTATTTTTCAACAATGTTTGCTTTTATAAATGGTGCATCGACTTGGTAATTGTTGTTCACGGACCAGTCTGATGTCAAACCATGATGTTTTAACCATTGTTCTAAAAAATGCGGTCTAGCGGGTGGTCTCAGCGCTAAATGGTCATTGATCATTCTGATTTTCTCTAGTTCGTTTTCTCTGTCACTTTGGTTGTGCAATAAATTTTGTTATCAATATTCTTACACGCCCTTATATGCGTTGTGTCATTTGGGAAAAATTTTCAATCTATGAATGCAATACTGCCTTATTTAATGAGTTAGCATCATGAACAAGGTTGAGTGTCATATACTTCTTTGTCATAAAGTTTAGCTCTGGGTATTATTCTATTCTGAAACCATAAGCATCAAAACCTCTCAATATACTTCCAAAAGAATTAAACAGTCAACAAAAAGGCTTGTTGTTTAATAAATTTTATTGTATCTATGTAACTCCATATGTGAGAAGATGCTTGTTGTTTGATAAGCTTGTAATGACAACCATTATTCGTTTTGATTTTGTTTTTATTCTTGGGAGATGTTAGTTTTGGACACATGACTTCGGGAAAGGGTGAATGCTAGAAAAAGAAGGCAAATACAACTTTGAACGAAATTTTTCATATGTCCACTAATTGTGTTATTTGAATTACAATTTGTTGTGACAGTGATCCTAGATTAACCCAAAATCTAGCTCGAAATATGGATTTCAATTTAACTGAACATAACTGAATATGGGTTTGAATTGAAATAGCTATATGGTTGTCCAAAACCGAGTGTATGAGGCCATTATTCATGTGAAACACAATCATCAAATCATACATGAGAAAATACATTTTGGAGTGAATCACGAAGTGAATGTAGATAGAGAGATAGATATACACTGTGCGGTGGGAGAGGTATGGTTGAAAGCTCTAGTTCTTTTATTTTCCAGATTCAGGACTATTTTTTAGTAGAATCTGGCTCTTCTAGTCGAAAGGGTTTTATAGTTCTTGCCTAGGTGAATCATACAACCCTAATCAAGTTTTTGGATGTCAACCAAGGAATATGCATTAGGTATTTAATAAGAGACATTCTTAATTATGTTCAGTGATTGACAAAAATTTGGGGTTTAAAGAGGTAAATGAAATATTTGAAATCTCCCCCTCGCTATAGTATAAAGATACCAGAAAAGATTGTTGCGGCAACTATGGGACTTCATAATTTCATTCAAGATTCTAGTGAAAAAGATATTGATTTTAAAGGTACATGGAATATTTTGAAATCTCTACCTCGGTATAGTATAAAAATACCTGAAAAGATTGTTGTGGCTACCATGAGACTTCATAATTTCATTAAAGATTCTAGTGAAAAAGAGATTGATTTTAATGTTGCTGGTACTACTGAGGATTACACACTGGAACCCACTGAAAACACGTTTCTATAATGTGATGACATTGCAATCAATGGATTTTATGATGCAACGACTAATGTTTATATTGGCAAGCATTAGAGATAGAATAACACAAGAAATATGGTATGCAGAGCGTTAATGTTAGAGACATTAATTTATTTTATGGTTTATATGTACTCAAAATTTTTTAAAATATTATGTTTTATGGTTTATATGTATTTGAAATTTTTTTAAGACATTATGTTTTATGGTTTATAAAACTCTATTTAGATATTATTTTTTTATGGTTATATGTATTTGAAACTCTATTTAGGTATTATATTGTTATGTTTATATGTATTTTAAATTTTATTATAGTTTGTATGATGTGATATTAGATTACGTTTTTACAAATTTATTCCAATGATATATTATAATTTGTATTTATCATATATATATATATATATATAGGTATGTGTATATGTAAATATATTCGAAATTTACAAAATTTGTTATTATGGTATGTATTATTTAATATTTGATTATGTTTTCATAAATTATTTCAATTTTCTATTATAGTTTATATTAATCGTAAATATATATGCATATATATGCATATGTATTTGTATATGTAAATATTTTGATAATATCAACTTTTTAATTTAGTTAAAATATTTCAAAATTATCATTAAAAGTATACAAAATTTAAATAAGTTCTTTTATTAAGAATTGATATGTATTTTGATAATTTTGCTCAAAACACAATCACACCACCAATCGCTCATAGAAATCGCATCAATCACAAACGCAAATGCACATATTCCTTCCGTGAAGCCATAAGATCAAAACATATTGCTCTTCGTCATCCTCCATTAGGGATGACCCTCGATTGCTCCTTTTCCTTTTCTTATTCTATTGCATAGATTAAGGAGAATGAAAAGCCTGAAGATAGCATGGTTTGATAGCAAAATAAAAAATTGGTTAAAATAAAATCGAAGATTTGAAGAGCTTGGGAAAGAGAGAGAACACATTATTAATCAAAGTGTTATAGAGTAAGATGTCATCAACAAAAGCTCCAAAATTAGGGACAAAAATTAAACCTCTAGATATGTGCACGTTCACAACAAACTCCATGATAAGAAGAAATCAACAAACGTAAAGATAAATGGAAGACTACAAAGGTAATATAACAAAAATGTGTTGATGGCTTAGTTGGAACAATAGCCTATAGAATTGACAAGATGTCGCATATAAACAATGTGACTTACAACGAAATAAATAAAGCCTTAACTTGAGAGAAAGTTAAAAACTCACAAGAGAACTTAAAGCTAATCATTACTTGCGTGTTCATGTGTGTGGATGATTGTGAGATACTCACGTGTACACTGTGGTATATTGAACTAAGTGGGAACAGTTATGAACAAAGTTTACAATGTGAATAAAGCAATTTTGTTTGTAGGATGGTGGAAGACCATCATAATTTATTTTTAGTATATAATAGAGATTCATACAAAATTTGAATTGGTATTAGAGCAAGTCATGAACAAAGAGACATTCATCGTGTGCGATCTAGGTGACAAATATGAATTCACCCCGAGAATTCGTGTCAATTTCAAAACCACTTATGTTGGATTGTACAAACTATGCCTATTGGGAAGTTAAGATGAATGCTATGATTAGAACTATAGATGAAGATGCTTGGATAATAGTGAAATCAGGATGGAGTCCCCTAATGTAACCAGATACAAAAGGGAATCTAGTTCCTAAAACAAAATCATAATGAACACCGGAAGAAAAACACATGTTTAACCTATAATGCAAAAGCGATATATGTTATCTTCATATCAATAAACATGAATCAATTCAAACATATCCAATCATGTGAATCAACAAAAATTTTAGATTTAACATGGAGGAATAACTAGTGGAAGAGGAACATGTCTAGACATTTTAGCCTCACAACTTGATAATATGAGGATGAATGAAGACAAGAAGATGATTGAATTTAGTGGAAAACTGAATGCACTAGCTAATGAGCTTCATAATTTGGAAAAGATGTATAAATAAAAAAAACACTAGTGAAGAAACTCATCTATTGTCTGCCAAACAAGTTTGAAACAAAGAAAACTGCAATAGAAATTGAGATGGACACTAACACTACAAGTTTTACATAAGTTGTTGGAATCCTTTTAGCGCATGAGATGACTTTGAAACATGATAATGAATTGAAGAGTAATGGAATTTAACTTCAAGCAACATATGAAGCAAGTCGGCTTAGTGCCTTGGAAGACAACATGACATATATGGAGAAGACATTTCACAAATTCATAAACAAAAAGAAGGAAGAAAATTCAAAATTTTGTCCAGATTCAAAGGATGGAAAATCATTAATTCAATGCCATGAATGTAAAGAATTTTGCGATTCAAAAGAGGAATGTCAAAATACTTTAAAGAGAGAAACAATGCTGAAGAACCTAAAGGAAACTCAATGTTTGACATACAAGAGCTAAATGCGGAGACATTCAAAAGAAAAAACCAAAAAAAAAAATATTACCTAAAGTGAATCTGACTCCGATGAAGAAAATGAGGAATACATGACGAATCTTGTAACATTTATAGGTGAAAATTGTTGTTAGACAGTGATGATGAGTAAGATCTTACCATTGAGGCAATGTATAAGTCTTTGATGAAGATAATCAAACCAAATATTGAGCTAGTTATAAAAGTGGAAGATCAGCAAAAAAATGAAGTGTAGTTGTAACAAAAAACTGAAAAAAATGGTGTTAGTCAAATATCAACTTGAGAAAACTCAATAGTAACTACGCATGCTCAACAATGGTACTGAAAAATAGGATTATCATTTAATTATTGGGAGAATAGATAAGCAACATTATGGACTTAGCTTTGAGAAACTAAGTACCAATATAGGTGATAAGATTTAAAAGACGATGAATTTTTTTATTGGAGGCTTACTGAAGGATGGGGTCCCGTTTGTTCGAACTACAACTCATCAAAAGAAAATGCAGTAAAAAAGAAAAATACATTCTAAGGGAAGAGTAAAGACTTGTATGAAAATGCTATTCATGTGGACAACCAGGAATTCTATAGAGACAGTTCCTTTTCTATCGGAAAACATATTTTACAGGTATGTATTCTCGCTGAAAGACTAACAAGATCAAGCAAATACAGGTGAGAAAATTGGATTTATGATCATCTCGTTTTTATACGTATTTCTTGCACGATTTAAGAGATGTTTTTGATATAATGTGTTGCTTTACGCATGATTCCGTATCCGTTTTACTTGTTTTCGTGTTTTCATGTTCTTACAGGTTTTTACGCGTATTCGGTTCATTTTGGAGCTAAAGGACATGCACGAGGCTAAGTACCAACATCGAGGATCATCACGGGATAAAACGGGACGAGAATTAGCATGAAGAGCCACCACCCGGTCGGGCACAACTCACACCCGAGCGGGCAAGAGCCACGAAAAATTTAGTGCGCAATTCACGCACGACTCGGGCAAGGAAATGCACGAGCGGGTGCCTCATACCCGAGCGG
>CM071872.1:19252473-19266736 GCA_036759665.1 Gynandropsis gynandra | reverse complement strand
GACTTCGGGAATCTCAAACCTACAAAGATGTGTCTACACCTCGCGGATCGTTCGGTAAGCTATCCGGTGGGAATTGTTGAAAAAGTTCCCACCATGGTAGGTAAACTTTGCATTCCCACTGATTTTGTTGTACTTGAGATAACGGAAGACGCTAGAATACCTATTATTCTTGGTAGACCGTTTCTAGCTACTGCAGGTGCCCTGATTGACGTACAACAAGGAAAGCTATCCTTACGTGTCGGAGATGAGACGATCGAATTCAACCTGTCCAGCCCCATCAACGAATCCTCATTCAAGGAGTCTTGCTTTACAGTTGATTCGCTGGACGAGGTGTGCACGGAAATTATACGGAGGACAACCACGAACCTTCCACCGAAACTCAAAGGAGGCTGCACCCGCACTTGCACGAGGTAATGGAAAAAGATGTCATAAAACTTTTCAATGCAGGTATCATTAATCCAACCTCGGGCAACGAGCAAGTGAATCCCGTGCATGATGTGCCAAAGAAAGATTTAATGACTAAGGGATGGCACGATAAGAAGATCCTACCTCATGACTTCCAACAAGGTGATTTAGTTCTACTTTTCAATTCTCGTCCTATGCTTTTCTCGGGCACACTACCGTCCTGTTGGTCTGGTCCTTTTCAGGTACGAGAAGTCTTCAGACATGGAGAAGTGAAACTTTGGAGTGAGATGGGTGACACATTCAAAGCTAATGGACAGCGGCTAAAGCACTACCAAGCCGCTCAACCGATCGAAAGTGGAAACTCCACTTCCCTTTCCGATCCACCCGTCACGCACACATGAGGAATGGAGACGTCAAAGCTTAAAGACGTTAAATAAGCGCTTTCTGGGAGGCAACCCAGCTGTTTGTTTTTATCTTTCTGATTAAGACTCGGTTATTTGTTTTCGTTAAAAAAAATACCACCACAAACGTGCTTTCCTTCCCTTACCCTCCATCGGAGGGGAGCAGCTCACGTTTGTCAGGTGATTTCGTTTCATTTTCTTTCATTTTCTCTTTGATTTTCAATTCAAGTCTGGGGGAGCAGCTCACGTTTTTCAGGTGATTTCGTTTCATTTTCTTTTGACTTTTTAGTTTTTAGATTATTTTTGCGATTTCTAGTTTGTTTTTGTTTTCATGTGTCAGAGTCGTCCCAAGGCACTTGTCTGGTGCCACGTTTTGAGACGAACCCTGAACCTAGGATGCTTAAGAAGTTGACCTTCTCCGTGAGATTTTGCATGGTTGAGCTAGGTTTTTCCTAAGCGTTAGAGCTTATTAGTCGGCTGAAAAACAATAGGTCGTAGTTCTTTGGGAATCCTAGTGTTGCTTGTAGGGGGTGGGGGGTTTAGACGAGGTTGCTAGGCTAGTTTATCGTTTATTCTCTCTACCCAGATGGTCATACTTCGTGTAGACGATGTTTTTTTTTGTTCTATTGAGGATTATTGGATCATATAGAATCGAGCTTATTTTGCAGATTAAAAGCGCACACTAACACTCCGCTAACACTCCCTTGTCGATAGAAATAATGCCTAAAACGCATGATCTAAAATCGATATGAGTGCATCGACCTTGTTACTCCTTCGGTGGCTCGGGTCTAAGTGGTGGGTTGGCGATCATTTTTCTACGTCCTAAGGGCATGGCACAAAAAGCCGCCTACTCCGCTGCACTCTTAAACGAGATGCATGAGTATACCGTCATCGGTAGTCTGGGTCTAAGTAGAGGCTGGATCCCTTCAAATCCGACGTCCTAGAAGCCTAGTGTGTATGCAAAGAAAAAGAAAAAAAAGAAAAAAAAAGAAAAAAGGGAAAACGAAAAAAAGAAGTCATAAAAAGAAAATAAAAAAAAGAGAAAAAGAAAAAGAAAAGAAAAAGAAAGAAAAGAAGCTTGGAAAGAAAGAAACAAGTATCATCAGTTGATCTAGGTTTAGCATTGTCTGAAGTCTTGTTTGGTGAAGAGAGTTTCGCTGACTTGTCTAGTTTTCCTTTGATTTACTTTCTCGTGGGTAGCCTTGGTGAACCTAGGATTAAGACTGAAAACTTGATTAGGCCGAATTTGCTTTCGACATGCTAGTTGATCGGTTAGCTTCACTTTAGCATTATTTCTAGGAGAAGGGGGAATTCTCGGATTTTGTATACCCCACGTGTTCCACGTTTACGTTTTCTTAGGGACAAGCAAACATTCAAGTCTGGGGAATTTTGATCATCTCGTTTTCATACGTATTTCTTGCACGATTTAATAGATGTTTATGATGATAGTTGTGAAGTTTACGTATGATTTTATATCCATTTTACTTGTTTCTGTGTTTTCGTGTTTTTATAGGTTTGAATGCGTATTCGATTAATATCGAAGCTACGGAACATACACGGGACAAATTACGACCATCCAAGGGCACAACGGATCAAATGAGACGAGAAATGGAAAAGTCGTGGCCGAGGACACAAGTTAACACGACCGAGCGTGCATCATAGGACACAGCCCGGTCGAGCATGATCAAGTGCACGCTCGAACACTCATCCATACCATATGCATGGCCAGGCATGGTAAGATGCATGGACCGGGTCCTTTGTGGCATTTCATGTTCGAGAGATGTTCATGACCCAGGCGCACATCATGCACGGTCGGGCACTCTCTCGGTGAAGGCAGCACGGTCGGGCATCCTAGCAAGCATGGTTGGGCATTTCATGCAATTAGATCTCCGAGACTACTGCACGGGCCGGGCATGCCAAGTGCACAGTCGGGCACTTTATTTACTTTCAGTATTTCATTCTTCAACCATATTTGTTCGTTAGCAAGTTTGATTCATAGTTCGAGTTTAGATTGTGTTGCGTAGTCTGTGTGGGATCGACACCTAAAATACTACACACGTGCCGTGCACTTGCGGGTAGTTTAGGTTATTTTATTTAACTTTGAGAACGCATCACCTTAAAACCTGAAAACCAACAAATAGGGCGTATGTAAAGAAGAATCATATCGGAAAGGTAACTCTAACTAAGAAATATATGCGAAAATGATACTAGTACCTAACCTAAAATTGATACACTTTACGTGTTATCAGATAACTTGACTAGATCACGTGTCTATGTCTTGAGAGAGGGTAGATATCATATTAGGATAGTCTGCCTTAGATAACTTAATTGGGATTGCATGATAGATAGATTGATTGTTGGTTTCGGTAGTCTTGTGGTGAAACTGGATTCCTAGAACGTTTGTCTTATCGTTAAGAACCGATTCGTTTATTTACTTTCAATATTTCATTCTTCAACCATATTTGTTCGTTAGCAAGTTTGATTCATAGTTCGAGTTTAGATGGTGTTGCGTAGTCTCTGTGGGATCGACACCTAAAATACTACACACGTGCCGCGCACTTGCGGGTAGTTTAGGTTATTTTATTTAACTTTGAGGGTTGCAGGGTCAAGGGTCGAACGGGTAAAAGGTTCGCAAGGGACATATGGTGCGACCCTTATACCTCTGCAACCATTGGATCCCTGCGACCCTTTATGCTTTATTATTAAATAATTACAAATAATATGAAAACTTTTTTTAAAAATAACAATGTACAAAGTTGAATTATCCATTACCAAAATTATTTACAAAAGTTAAAAAAAGAACATTGTTCCAAATTACATCTTCCATAATCAAAGAGTAAACATTTTTTAGACCCTTGGACCGTGCGACCGCTGTCCCCCTCTGACCCTTGTACCTTTGCGACCACTTGGACCTGCGGGACCACTTGGACCCCTACGACCCTTGGACACTCTACGACCCTTATTACAATAATAGTAAATCCAAAAAAATATTGATACAAATAATAATACATTCTATTGAATAATAGTAAAAAACCAACCAAATATAAACATGAATTTTGTTGTTCAAATGAGGTTCAAAGCAATCAAAATACAACGAATTCAATCTATGTTGATTATAGGCCTTGATAGAGGGGTAAACACTAGAGAAGCTACATCATCAAGAATGGCGTGCAATTTGACTTCGAGGGTACAACCCACATTAAAGCCATTATCGTGACAAAACTTTATCCAACCCCTGGTGATGCTAGCGCCACCGCATTTCACGGGCCTTAGATATGCCTCCCAAATCCGTACGTAATTGGTTATCATATCAATCTTACTTCATCTACCGCAAAGACCACTCGACCTCGCAAACTCTATCAGAAGTGTCTGCGATAACTGAATAAATTTACAACGACTCCAAACTAATGCATCTACGACCGGATTTGAACGCGTGACTGATACCGTGAAAATCCTCTGACCAGAAGAAGATGACCCTGCTTCTACGGATGATGATGATGATATAGATGATGCATATTTTAGATTACACATATCAACTCCGAAACCAGTGACGTGAAAAACCATGTCACCTTCATGGTCCTTGGAGAAATCTTTCCATCCATCAGTGAATCTTGAGCCATCTAACTTGACTTCCCATGTTTTATTAGACACATCCGATTTAAGCGTTTCCGTATTTTCGTCTCTCGTTTTCCCGTAAATATGCTCATCGAAGAATTTCGTCGGAATGTCCTGTAACAAAAATCGAAGAAAAAGTCAAATCTTTACATTCTCCACATTAACATACCAAATGAGAGAGATGAAGGATATTACAAGGTAGTTCTCTTGAAAGCTCAGAAGAATGATTTGGACGAAAGTTGGGAAATGTTGCATTTTCGACAAAAAAATGGATGGAAGATGATGAGTTAGAGAGATAGAGTGTGTCGTTATTCGAAAAAAGGAAACGGCTTGAATACGAAAAGGCATGACCCTGACATCGAATCTTCGTCAGATGGAATTCGATATGTTTTTCAAATTTTTCTGAAAAGTTCAGCGGGAATTTTGGTTCGCATAAGGCTCGCATGGATCACATGAGTCGCTTGGTCGCATATATTGATGAATAGATGCGAGCTCAACGAATTTACGGGTTTATGATGATAAAATGACAAAAACCAATCAAAACAATACATCTACAACGTCAATCAACGGTTAAAATAGATTATGACCCATGTGTACCTAGTTGAGTTGTGTATAACCAATGCATGTGTTTCAAAAATGATAGTAGTGTTTTAAGAACTCATCGAACAATACATTTAACATTTTGTGCAAATATCGATATTATTTATATTATTATATATATTGATTCTAAATTAGACATATACAACTCAAATATATTGATAATGGCATATTGATAATGGTATGGGTCGCTTGGTCGCATATATGGATCAATAGATGCGAAATCGAAAATTTACTAGTTTATAATGATTAAATGACAAAAACAAATCAAAAAAATAAATCTAAAACGTCAAACTAATTAATCCGATTGAGGGTCGCATGGGTCGCTTGGTCACATATATTGATGAATAGATGCGAACTCGACAAATTTTCGGTTTTATGATGATAAAATGACAAAAAAACCAATCAAAACAATACATCTGCAATGTCAAACTAATTAATGCCAATTGAGGGTGGCATGGGTCGAATGGGTCGCTTGGTCGCATATATAAATGATAGATGCGAACTCGACGAATTTACGTGTTTATGATGATAAAATGACAAAAACCACTCAAAACAATACATCTACAACGTCAAACTAATTAATGCCAATTGAGGGTCGCATGGGTCGCATATATTCATGAATAGATGTGAACTCGACGAATTTAGGGTTTATGATGATAAAAATGATAAAAACAATTCAAACAATACATCTACAACGTCAATCAACGGTTAAAACAGATTATGACCCATGTGTACCTAGTTGAGTTGTGTTTAACCAATGCCTGTGTTTCAAAAGTGATAGTAGTGTTTTAAGAACTCGTCGGATGATTAAACAATACATTTAACATTTTGTTCAAATGTCGATATTATTTATATTATTATATATATTGATTCTAAATTAGACATATACAACATATTGATAATGGCATGGGTCGCTTGGTCGCATATATGGATCAATAGATGTGAAATCGACGAATTTACTAGTTTATAATGATAAAATGACAAAAACCAATCAAAACAATACATTTACAACGTCAAACTAATTAATGCCAATTGAGGGTCGCATGGGTCGCTTGGTCGCAGTCCGTCTCCGTCTTCCAGTCTTCTGCATTCTTCTTGTTTAGTATTGGAGTCCAGAGTTATCTCCTACCATGTACTTCGTCTTCCAGTCACATTTCAAGAGTGACCGAACGCCGTCACCTAAGTCACCCTCGCAACTCGTCAGTGACAACATAGAGACTGAGTCCGCCAATTACCAAGACCTTGAGTAACACATGGACAGCACGATGCCCTAGGTCGACGATGGTGACTGCGTTACGAAGGTCACAAAGGTAAAAAAGATTTTTCATAGAAATTGGGGTTAGATACGCATACTAAGAGAAGAGACGTAGACGTTAACTTATAGACATGGGTCGGAAGGGTCACATGGGTCGGAAAACAGGAGTCTGACAGCAAAACGACAAGTCACATGGGTAGGAAGGGTCATATGGGTCGGAAGGGTCATATTGGTCGGATGACAGGAGTCTGACAACAAAACGTCAAGTCATATGAGTCATATAGGTCGCATGAGTCGTACATGGTCATATGTGCTCGCATGCGTCGGATGGGTTCCCGTTTAAACTTAATTCTAATTTGAGGGTCGCATAACAGGTCATATTGGGTCGCATGAGTCGGATGGATCATAACCTTACGAACAATAGATGCAAAATAAGACATTTTCAACGTTTAAATATTGATTACATAAGGTCACAAATGTTACAAAGGTCACAAAAGTTACAAAAAAGTTACATAAGGTTACATAAGGTCTCAAAGGTATAATTTTATTCATAAAAATGCATAAAAAAAATACGTAAAACAAGGCGATAAAGAAAAAAAAATGAAAAAGAAAGAAATGAATCTAAAAAAAATAGAAAAAAAAGATTTTATTTATCCGAACTGAAAGATTTATCATAATAGGAGTTGGGGCTTTCTTCGCCAAAGTTAGGAGCCCCATCCGTAGGATGTCCTGAAAATTATTAACAAAGACTTTTGCAAGATGCTCTATTTTTCCATAGAAAAAAATGGCAAGTGCTTTTCCTTGCGTGGATCCTATTTCAATGGGACGGAGGCGCAGAGTAGGCTGGTACCGGAAGAGAAAAAAAAAGGTTACATAAGGTCTCAAAGGTCACAATGGTCAAATTTTCCGACTTTAGAGACACATCAAAGCCCTCCCCCGGCAAGAGAGTTGTGTGTGACTCAACATCTCCAAGTTGACCTCCAACCGTGACCTTAGGTAACATGGATACAGCTTGATGTCTGAGTGCACCGATTACCACGACCTTATGTAGTGCAAATATAGCAGAAAGTCTTCCATCCACGTTGTAAGTACTTGTGTATATCTGCATAGAGACCGAGTCCGACGATCACCAAGACCTTGAGTAACAAAATAGACAACTGGATGCCATGCGCCGACCATGTGACCATCGTGACGAAGGTCAAAACGGTCACAAATGTAATAAGGAATTTTCAGAGAATTTAGGGTTATAGACTTAGACGAAGAGAGGAGAGAGATGGAATTATCCCGATTCATTCTCATCTCAAATGGGTGTTATAATGAGACTTAGAAAATTGGATGAACCTTTTAATATAGGGGTAACAGAGATGATATGATCCCAGAGGACGTCGAGGACGCGACCAACAATGCGGAAGAGGACGCGACCTGCAGCGCGGAAGAAGAAGAAGATTCTGCGACCCGAGATGCCATCAGCGTAACCCGAGACGCGACCATTACTAGCGTGACCCGAGACATGACCAGGTCGAAGTACGTTGGTTCCGTGACCCGAGCAAGAGCTATGGAGGAAGAAGCCTTGATCCTACAAGCTGGTCGCGTGACCCGAGCCACGGCTGCGAAGCTTAAGGACGCCATTATCGGGATACTCGCGGCCGTCCATGCGCATGAAGAATATTCAAGTTCACGTGAAGTCACGAGCCTAAGGAACGTCATTCAAGCCGAAGCCCGACCCGCATCGGTTCTTAATTAGGTAAAGTGACCCACATGTACTCTTTTCCTTCGTCGGTTTTCTCCCACGGGGTTTTCTGAAGACGGGTTTTTAACAAGGCCGCGAGTCACTTATTTCCCACAACCTAATTAATAACCCTAGACCCAAGGAGAGTCCGCGCCCCAACATGCACGGCCAACAAGAATTATCTTTTTGTTTTAAGCTTTCTAGGCATTAATGTGTAGCCTTGCATGTAGCTTACACATTTAATGCATATTTAATGTTGCATGGCCTAGGTTTTCTCTATAATGGTCGGCCACCCCTCCTTGTAGAACATCAATCTTTTCATACAAAATTTGAAAAAAAAACTTTGAGTTTTTATCTTTGAATTCTTGTGAATTCTTGTTTCGTTGGTTAGTAATATCCAGCAACCTAGTTGGTGTGTAATATCCAACGGTTGTTCGTCCTTCGTTGGTGTGTAATATCCATCGTAGACGAACCGGTGAATCGAGGGCCTTCCGCAACCCTCGTGTGACCATCCGCCCCACACTCCCTTGTGCAATCCGTTGCAGCAAGGCATATCCCTTCCTAACCTTGTCTAGAGCGTCTAGAGCGTCGATTCAATCGGGATCTCGTTCGCGTCAAGCAGAGCTCGTTCTAGTGTCAAAAGGTTAGTTCAATTTAGTTTTTGATCTTTCGATCATAGCTTGATTGAATCTTACAAAAAAAGTATATATATAAAAATAGATTCGTACGTTCAAAAGTTCATCCCGTGAGTGGTTATCTTGAGCAAATCCGTTTCGTACGTTTGAAGTTAACTTGTGCGCCTATATTCATACGTTAGAAGTCTATCTCGTGTGAGTATATATATATTTCGTACGATTGGGTGACTGTCGTGTGCATATATTTTGCGAACGTTTAATAGCTATTTGTGCGTATCTAGTTTTTGCGTTTGAAACTCTATATCGTACGTGTCTTGTGCGTTTTATTCGTGCATGTCCTTGTCAAGGCTTTGTGTTTTCTTTGCTTTCTGCTTGTGGCTGCTCCATGTGTTAGTGTGCAGGAACTCGCAAGTAGATACACGCAAGAAACCCTAGGACGTCATGGGTGAAATAGGTGCCGAGAGCAGCCGCGTCAATGAGAGGCTCATTGAGGCTCTCGCGGCTCGTTTGGAGCTAAGCATCAACAACAAAATGGAGGAGTTTCAGCAAGAGTTTCAGGCCGAATGTCCAACACAACCAAGGGACGCTCATACGTTCCAGCAACGTGTGAGGAATCCGCATGAGGAAGACATCAACTACTATGAATGAGGCAGCTCATCCTCGTCTTGAAGTAGTTACCGGCGGCGACGCGCGCCAAGGGAGCGGAGAGATGACCCGAGGGACGACCTCGCGGGTCTCAAACTAAAAATCCCTGCATTCCACGGCAAGGCCGACCCGGAAGCATACTTAGAGTGGGAGAAAAAGGTGGAACTTGTTTTCGGTTGCCAAGCGTACCCCGAGGCCAAGAAGGTTAGGGTGGCGGCCACAGAGTTCTACGACTATGCGTTGAGTTGGTGGGATCAACTCACGATTTCCCGACGAAGAAATGGTGAAGAACCAGTAGCTACATGGCTGGAAATGAAGACGATTATGCGCAAGAGGTTCGTGCCAAACCATCACCACCGAGAGATTCATTGGCGGTTACGGAAACTCACCCTAGGAAGCCGTTCCGTGGAGGAGTATTTCCAAGAGATGGAACTACTAATTTTGCGAACTCACCTTACAGAAGATAGGGAGGCCACGATGTCTCGGTTCGTGGAGATCGAGAAAATGCTTCACAAAGCAATTCTCATCGAGCAACAACTCCAGCGAAGACGAAACCCCCGTTCGGGCTATGGGGTTTGAAAACATGGCCAGACACGAGACGAGAAACCGAGCTATCCAAGGAGGGACAGGACGACTCCAGCAGGCCGTGACATGACGAAGGTGCAGGCCGTGGCTCAAGACGCGTAGAAGACTGGACCAGTCGCGCCACGGGACAAAGGAAGGACCGGGGCCACAAATCCGAGGGCTCGGGACGTGAAATGTTTTAAGTGTCATGGAAGAGGACACTACGCCAGTGAGTGTACGAACAAGAAGGTCATGATCCTTCGTGACGACAGAGAATTCAAGTGCGAGGACGAAGCGGCCGAAATGTCGGACGAGACGCGTGAAGAAGAACCGGCCACGGACGAGTTGCTGGTTGCACAACGTTCTCTA
Organism: Gynandropsis gynandra; assembly: GCA_036759665.1. Taxonomy (NCBI): domain Eukaryota; kingdom Viridiplantae; phylum Streptophyta; class Magnoliopsida; order Brassicales; family Cleomaceae; genus Gynandropsis; species Gynandropsis gynandra. Next base: position 19,256,518 of record CM071872.1, on the reverse strand, counting down.
AACACGCAGCCAAAGTGTGACGAGCAAGAACATCAAGAAAATCTGTTCCACACCCGCTGCTTAGTTCACGGCAAAGTCTGTAGTGTTATTATCGACGGAAGAAGTTGCACGAACGTTGCAAGCGCTACGATGGTTCCAAAACTTGGATTAAAAGTCCAAAAGCATCCGAAGCCATATGAACTTCAATGGCTGAATGAAAATGGCGAAATGAAGGTGACAAACCAAGTAACCGTCCACTTGCCATAGGAAAATACGAAGACGAGATTCTATGAGATGTGCTCTCGATGGAGGCGAGCCATATTTTGCTGGAAGACCTTGGCAATCGGATCGCAAGGTAAAATACGATGATTATACTAACAAACATTATTTCGAGTATAATGGCAGGAAGACCGTCCTTATCCCTTTGACGCCTAAGGAGGTAATGCAAGACCAATTGCATTTGAAGAAGCAAAGCGCGCTCGAGCTTAGACCGTCAAATTTTTACGCATGATCGGGTGAGATCAAGAAATCTCTCCATTCTGATCAGATCGGATTGCTTTTTGTTTATAAGGAAGCTCTTTTGAGCTTAGCTAACCTTGCACCGGTTCTCCCGAGTGAGATCTATAAATTATTGCAGGAATACAACGATGTCTTTCCCGAAGAGAACCCCACCAGATTGCCACCGATGCGTGGAATCGAACACCAAATCGATTTCATTCCCGAAGCAACGTTACCCAATCGGCCAGTCCACCGAACCAATCCCATGGAGACAAAGGAGCTGCAAAGACAAGTGGAGGAGCTTATGGCCAAAGGACATATTCGCGAGAGTACGAGTCCGTGGGCCATACCAGTGCTACTCGTACCGAAGAAGGATGGCAGCTGGCGCATGTGCGTTGATTGTCGTGCAATCAACAATATCACGGTGAAGTATCAACATCCTATTCCTAGGCTAGATGACATGCTAGATGAATTACATGGAAGTAGGGTATTCTCGAAAATTGATCTTAAAAGCGGTTACCATCAAATTAGAATGAAAGAAGGAGATGAGTGGAAAACTGCATTTAAAACTAAGCATGGTTTATACGAGTGGTTAGTCATGCCCTTTGGGTTATCAAATGCACCTAGTACTTTTATGCGATTAATTAACCATGTGCTTAGGGAATAAATAGGTAGATTTGTGGTAGTCTACTTCGACGATATTTTAGTCTATAGCAAGAATTTGGATGAGCACCTAGGACATTTAGAATCAGTGATGAAGGTACTTAGGAAGGAGGAATGATACGCCAATCTAAAGAAATGTACCTTTTGTATGGATAACCTTGTTTTCCTAGGTTTTGTAGTGAGTGCGGATGGTGTTAAGGTCAACGAGGAGAAAGTCAAAGCCATTCGGGAATGGCCAAGCCCAAAGACCGTCAGGGAAGTCCGGATCTTCCATGGACTCGCAGGTTTTTACCGGCGATTCGTAAAGGATTTCAGCACCATAGCCGCCCCTCTTACGGAAATTATTAAGAAAAATGTGGGATTCAAATGGGGAGAAGCACAAGAAGCAGCCTTTCAAATGCTGAAGGAGAAATTGACTAACGCCCCGTTGCTTATATTACCCGATTTTCTTAAGACTATTGAGATTGAGTGTGATGCATCAGGTGTAGGCATTGGAGCAGTCTTAATGTAGGATCGGAGGCCGATCGCCTACTTCAGTGAGAAACTCGGAGGAGCAACTCTCAACTACGCCACTTATGATAAGGAGCTATATGCACTTGTGAGGGCGTTACAAACTTGGTAACATTATTTGTGGCCAAAGGAGTTCGTAATACACACCAACCATGAATAGCTCAAATATTTGAAGGGTCAAAACAAGCTAAGTAAAAGACATGCAAGGTGGGTAGAATTCATCGGAACATTTCCTTACGTCATCAAATATAAGCAAGGTAATGGCTGATGCCCTATCCCGAAGGTACGCTCTGTTAAGTACCATGGATACAAAACTTCTAGGTTTCGAACATATTAAAGATCTATATGCAACCGACCTAGAACTCAGAGAAACTTATAAAAACTGTGAGAAATTTGCATCCGGTCATTTTTATAGGCATGATGATTATTTGTTTTACGATAGTCGTTTATGTGTGCATAACTGCTCTATGAGAGAGTTATTTGTTAGAGAAGCCCACAGTGGTGGACTCATGGGCTATTTCGGAGTTTCAAACACTTTGAAAATATTGCAGGATCATTTCTACTGGCCACATATGAAAAGAGACGTGTGATGATCTCGTTTTCATACATATTTCTTGCACGATTTTAGAGATGTTTATGATATATATGCGATGCTTTACGTATGATTCCGTATCCGTTTTACTTGTTTTCGTTTTTTCATGTTCTTACAGGTTTTTATGCGTATTTGGTTCATTTTGGAGCTAAAGGACGTGCACGAAAAAAGTACCAACATCGAGGATTATCACGGGACAAACGGGACGAGAATCAGCATGGAATAGTCACTACCCGTGCAGGTAACTCCCTAGCCCGAGCGGGCATTTGTTACGACGATTTTGTCCAGCAAATTGAGCACGAGTCGGGCGAGAAATACCCCGCCCGGGGCATGAGCTCGAGCGGGCAGCACATGAGCCCGAGCGAGCAGGCCTTGAGCCCGAGGGGGGACCCCTTGAGCCCGATCTGGCAGCCTCCTTTTCATCGCGTTCTTGCGCGATCTTCCGCGCCGTACCCGAGCGGGTCACTTACCCTGCCCGCCCGGGTCGCGACCGTCACCTGCAACTTCAAATAAGTTAATTTAACTTAAAACAAATGGAAGTTTGTTGGGGACTTATACAATAAGGAAAACGACTTTAGAGAAGAGGAATAAGTGATATTTCGCTGGAGGAACTAATGGAAACATCACCCAACTTATTCAATAATGGAAACTCATGAAAATACAACAATCGGTGGCTTCTGCAACATAAGGAAGAACGAAACGTCCAAAAGGAAAGAGAGGGAGAAAAGGAAAGAAAGGAGGAAGGAAAGAAGAGGAGAGGAGTGAGAGGTCGAGCTCATTCACCAAGTTGGGAGTTCTTGATCGAGGGAGAGAGGAAGAAGGTTCTTGCGAAGGAGACTTATGAGGAGCATTGGAGATCAACTTGACACTTCGGTTTCTTTTGGTTTTCATGTTCCTTAGACCTTCTATTTCGTTTATGTTAGTTTACGGACGCATGAGCGAGTAGTTTGTTTATTCTAGGAGAAGAGATTAGCCCATGGCTATCCCGGAACCACTTTTGATGTATCTTTGAATGCATCTTCTTGTTTTCGTTTATCTATTCTTTATCTGAGTGCTTAAATGACTTGTGTTTGCGACGGCCGCGTAGATGCATGTGTTAGGGGTTAGGAGAAGGACCAAAAGGAGAATTCTAGTCCTAGAAGATCAGGTTTAGAACAACCGAGGTTAGGCCACGAAAGTAGGGTAGCAGCGGTTGAGGGTAAAACGGATGAATCATAGGTCTTACGGGTTTAGTTCAAGGTGTCAGCCACGAAAGTAGGGTAGATATCATATTAGGATCGTCTGCCTTAGATAGCTCTAACTGGGATTGCATGATAGATAGGATTGTTGGTTTCGGTAGTCTTGTGGTTAAACCGGTTTCTTGGAACGTTTGTCTCATTCTTAAGAACTAGTTTGTTTATTTGCTTTTAGTATTTCATTCTTAAAACTATATTTCGTTTGTTAGCAAGTTTGATTCACAGTTAGAGTTTAGGTTGTGTTGCGTAGTCTCTGTGGGATCGATATGAAGTACTACACACGTGTCGTGCACTTGCGGGTAGTTTAGATTACTTGTTTAACTTTGGTAACACATCAAGTTTTTGACGCAGTTGCCAGGGACTATTGTCAACGCGTCTTAGATTCGAGCCTAGAGTCTTTCTTGCTTTGTTTTTGTTTTTGTTTTTGTTTTCTTTCGATTCTTTCTACCTAATTCCATTCGTTTGTCCTTTGTTTGTTTATGACCAGGTCTCAAGGTACTTCCAATCTACTCCGAATCGACCCAGAGATCGAGCGAACTTGCAGACAACTAAGAAAGGGCAAGGAAGA
>CM071872.1:19211017-19232518 GCA_036759665.1 Gynandropsis gynandra | reverse complement strand
TGGCATCAATTACCCGAGCGGGTACACTTCTAATGCCCGAGCGTGCATGACCTAAGATGTTGTTTCCGCTCCTTTCGCTCGGTGTTTGTATGTTCTCTTCAATCTACGGCCTTGCACAACTTGAACCTTGTCATTTCGGGGTTAAATTGCCAATATCTCTCGTGTTTCTCATCATGTCTTCGTTTCCTACACAAAACACGAAATGTAGATGAAATCCTCGAATAATCTCGATAAATGAATGAAATCTAATAAATCTACCTAAAACTAGACCTAAGAATGATATAAAAACTACAACGGATTACGTGTTATCAATGACCAAAAAGGAAAAATTATGAGAAAATGATCACTTAAAGCAAATGGATAATCAAAACTTGCTGATGTATATGATGTGCATGGAATAAAAGTAAATTTTATCAACATCAGCCAACTTTGAGACAATGGATTTAAAGTCAAACTTTCGAAAGAAAAATGTCATATTTTAATACTAATGGTAAAATGTGTGAAGAGAATAATGGCAACAAAGCCACGCCAAAGAAGGGTCACCCAGATGAGGAGCTAAACTAAGGAAAAAATGATAGAATTTTCGAGGCATACTCACACATTGAAGAGCCAGAAGCTTGTTGGACAAGGCTTCATAGATAGTAAAGGAGGCATGGAAGACACTCAATTATAAGGAGGATTTGAGCCCATGTAAAGGGATATTGAACTTGTTTTTCTCCCTTTAACCAAGCCTCAAAAATGCGCCTAAATGAAGGGGCTCACATTACACGGATAAGAAAATTCTGATGATAAAAATCCATTTGAATCCTTTACTTTTCTCTTATCAACATCTCCAACAGTTAGGAAATATTTCTAACAGCTAGTAGATCAATTTCAATCGTTTTCTTAACATTTCCTTATGTATGATGTCTAGCATTCCCTATGTAAAGGACTCCATCCCCTTTTTACTCTTCATACTTGAGATTTGAACGAAATAAGATTTTCTTTCTTGATCGTTCATCAAGTGCTTGGTGTATCAAGAGACTTTCACACCTCTCGTGGTGTCTTACATTCCGTAAAACTATTTTTCTATCTTCCTCGTCCCATGGAGGACTTTTCGCCTTGGTGATCATCTCATCCACCTTCTATCGGATGATCTCTAAAAGATCACCCCTACGCTAGTCAAGAGTTCCTCCACCACTGAAAGAGTTCTACTTAAAAGATCGAGTAAAACTGAGCACCTTATACGCTTCTTGAGCGTTCATATCTCAAGGAATTTATCATTTTGGTATCAAAGCTCGGTTTAAGGAGGAAAGGTACGATTTTGTCATTTAAATAATTTATTTGTACTTAATGTTTCTTTTCTTGTTTCTTTTTTTTAAAAATTTGACCAAGATTATGGCTGAGTAAGGAGAAGACTATCAACACAATAATTAAATTGATGTGATTATGAAAATACTCCAACGAATGGAGTAACAAATGAATTGCCTTGAAGAAAAACGTAGGTAACCTAATTGTGATGCACTAGAGATTCACAAAAATAGCATGGAAGATGCAAAACAACCAAATCCTCATCCTACACAACAAGAATGTTGAACACAACCTCGACTCGATCTTGAGAAAGAGGACAATGATTTGCCCTAATGATCACCACAGCATTCGCGAGGAAGACGAGTCAGACTAAGAACCATATCATAAACATTGACACGAGAACAATGATAACATGTTAAAATTAAAACCACCTATTTTTGTTGGACATATTAACCTAGAAGCTTGTATGGATTGAGAAGGCAGATAAAAACTATCTATGAATTTTACATTTAGACGAAACACAAAAAGGTACAATACGCCATGACACATCTCATAGATGATGCTCTTACTTGGTGGGATCGGACGGTGATCACTCGACGTCATACATGTTTAGAACAAGTCACTACGTGGAGGAAAAATGGAAGCCTTCATGCGTAAGAGGTATGTACCACTACATTTCCACATGGATTTATAACCAAGAGATAGAAAACTAATCCAAGGAAGTCAAACTGACAATGAGTATTTCAAAGAACTTGAGGATCTTCATAATCGGCTAGAAATTGATAAAAATTAGAAAACTCTAATGGCTCAATTTCTAGATGCTTTAAACAGACAGATTGCTAGAATGATAGAAAGAAAAAACTAGCATGATTTGTAATATATTTTGCATCTTTTAGTTCAAATTGAGCAACAGATTAAGGCAAAACATGAGGGAAGTCGAGAAAGGACACAAAACACATGGTCAACATAACAACCATCAATAATTCCATAAATCAAAGACAGGTGAAAGTTCCATGAGAAAGCGCCCGAGACATCAAAGGATATCAAAGGGGAAAGTAAAAATAGGATTCCTTCTAAGTCTATTTGTACTCATGAACTAATATGTTTCAAGTGGAAATAAGTGGGGCATATTGCATTAAACTACCCTAGCTCTCGCATTATTATCCTTGTTGATTAAGAAGAATACGAGTCTCTAAATGAGGAGGATCCTGATGAAGATTAAAGTTTTAAAATTGAATAACCCAAAAATGGAGAACTAATCCTGGCAACGTGATGTGGATGAGACTCCAAATGAGACACCAAGGACACATAGACCAGTCACGAGGGCTAATATTAAGAGGATACAAAACTTGCTTGCTCTAGTGGTGGTAGAAGAACTTGCAAAGGCACCAGAAGAGCATCCAGAAGTGTAAGAGTTAAAATGCTCGACCCGAGTATAGAATTGCTCGATCTCGTGGACTCTCTAGAAAAATTTACCCTTGCATCGCTTGGCCCGAGCGACAGAGTGCTCACCCTAGTGAACCAATTCGGATAAAAAAAATATTTGGAGGATTGTATCAGTTACCTTAATGATGCATGCTCAGGTTAAATACAACCTAAACCTACTCCACAAGTGCACGAGACGTGTGTAGTGTAGAATATAGGTGTCGATCTCACAAGGATTAGCAACACGACGCGATTTCAGTTCGCCAAGATGTCTCTTGCCTGCCCATGGATTCAGCAGTAGTTCAAATCAATGCATGCAAATCAAATAGAGAGTGATGAAATTAAGCTAAACTAATGACGGATAATAAAATGATGCTTTAACCAATCAAACAAATGTCCTAGGATACGATTTCACAACTAAGCACCAAGAACCATGCATATCAATCAACTACTCATCCTTTTCCCATCCGATTTGAAGGCAAACGATCCTAATCTATCAACTATCCTCTTTCGAGGCATAGAGACATGCATAAATTATCAAACCTCCTACTTTCGTGGCTGATAAGTTAGTCTACACCCATTACGCTTTGTGATTCGTTTGTGAGTTCTCAATCTAGGTTTTCCTACTTTCGTGGCTTAACCTAAACTGTCCTAAACCTATATGTCTAGGTTCGAGTTTCTCCTTTCGATACTTCACTCAGATCCCAAATATCATGCAACTATGTGGCCTTCACAATCACATAAATGTTAGGGCTAATCCCTTCTCGTAGAAAACCCCTACTACTCAAACATGAGTTCAAATGACAACATGAAAGAGATATAAGGATATAGAAAGAATAAGCTCAATGATGTCTCTGTGTGCCTTCTTGTGTCTCCGACGTCCTCAGATTTATCTCGCTCCGTCTTCTTTTTTCCTTATGTGTGATGGGTTTAGATATGTTCTTGGGTGTCTTACTGGAAAATTCTCCTATGGCTAAAACTTATTTTCAAACTTTTTGACCAAAGGGGAGGAAACTCAGGTTTAATAGGGTCCGAAACCCAAATCCGAGTTGGAGTAGGATTACTAAAGTCGGTCCTCTCTTCCTCCGATCCACCCGACCATTATTTCTTCTCCTCAAATCTCGCATGTTCTGTTGCTTTGACCGAGTCATTTCTTCTCCTCAAGTCTCGCCCATTTGTTGCTTTGACTGAGTCATTTCTTCGTCGTATCTTGTCTCGTTTAGCCTCCTATTCCCACCGTGATCAATATATGTGGCCTTTTTGCTCTATATACTCTTCATTTCTGCGTCTAAATCACAAGAGGCACTTTCAAGGAATATATTGTAGAAATATGCACACAATCGCATACAAAACATCGAAATATCCTCAAAATGTGATAAAAAAACCTATTCCATTGCTATGCAATATAAACACTCATCACTTAAGCATCACATAGCTCGACCAAGAAAAAGAGGACTTGACCAAAGAGAGGCGTTGCTCAGCCGAACCTACTTTAGTTTTGCGTATTTTAGGGTTAAGACTTTTTTATGCTAGACTATTGTGGTCAATCTCAAGTAATAAACTACCCCAACACACATTTCCGCAAGAATACAGATCGTGTAGTACCAGGGTCGAACACTGGGGAACCACTGCAACTATAGAGTTATTTAACTAATGAACAGTACATGTATAAATCAATCGGTGGAATGCAAAGTAATGACTAAACTAATTAAACGAGATAAATTTAAAAAGCCAAACACCATAGGTTTCGAGAGATGCACAATAATGCAATGAAATGCTACTAAATATCATAGTAATAGATATTATCATAACTTCATGGAATTCAAGCACTATCCTAGGGAATGACTCCTCCAATGCCTAATCCCACTATGTAGCATGTGTACTACCAATCTCCCAATCGTACAATAAACATAGTAAACACATTAAGACCGATATCCTAATCTCTGAGTTCAATCGATTGACCGGTCAAGGTTCTAAATCGATTAAGACACCAAATCATGGCTAGGTTCCAAAATCTAATCTATCTTCCGATACAATCAGACTTTTAAAGTTATTCATTCATGTGATCAGAAATAATAAAAGCATTAGAAACAACTAATCAATCTGAAAATGATCAAATACTATAACTGAGCATTAAGCACCCGCCTTCGTTATATGTTAGCAAGACTCTAACCCGTGGAAACGGATCTACTCGTACATGCGTTAAAAAAACAAAAATGAAATCTATCTTAGCCATAAGTATAGAAAGAGATGCCTCCCTATTCTAACACCGTAGCCTACAATAGTTCCTCCACGTTTCGAGTTCCTCTCCCTCTCTCTAGCCTTCTCGGCCTTCTGCTATGGCCGTCCGTAAGAGAATCCAAACTCCCATTCTCTCTCGGTCCAAAACTGAACTCCTTTCTCTCTTTTTGTGCTTGGTTCCTCTTCTTTCCTCAGCAGCTTGCATAGTTTCCTTTTCTCCCCACCTTTCCTTTTCGGTCTGCTTCCTTTTTTTTCTTTTCTCTGCGTGTTTCCATTTTTTTTCCAACGGTCTATGGTTTCCATTTTGTGTAAGCCGCGTGCTTTCCATTTCTCTTCTCAACCGTGTGGTTTCCATTTCTCTTCTCAACCGTGTAGTTTCCTTTACTCTTCTCAACCGTGCAGTTTCCTTTACTCTTCTCAACCATGTGGTTTCCTTTACTCTTCTCAGCTGTGCGGTTTCCTTACTCTTCACAGCTGTGTGTTTTCATTTTGTGGTTTTAGGAATATTTGATGCTGATCGTTCACAGCTGCTCGTGTTTGTATCCTGATATCTTCATTTCCTGCGAAACACGAGAAAACGATAGAAGAAGACTAAATTATGCTTTATAACTCGGTAAAATCCAAAATCATAGTAAAACTAAACATAGAAAGAGATCAAAATACTAGAACAAATTAGACGTTATCAAACTCCACTAGACTTGAATCTTTCCTCGTCCTCGAAAAAATTAGAATTAAGCACAAGAAGAGTCGGACAACAAGCGGATACTAGCAATAGTACTTCAAAAAATCAGCCATCATGCACAACAACACGTCACACGAACATAGATCTAAGTAAATTTAGTTCAGGCTTCTATCGACCGAAAGCCACGAGCCGTGCAATCTAACATATCACCCAAGTTCATTTCATTAACCCCTAGACAACATCACAACGATCTCCATACCAATTTACCCATGCTTGCGTGAGACACCTTTCTTAAAGACAATTATTTTCTTCTTTTCTCTTTTCTTCTTTATTGGTTTCCATTTTTTTTTTTGGAAAATCCGCGCTCGGTTTCTAGGACGCCGGAGTCGAAGAGGACAGCTTTCTACTTAGACCTAGTTGTCGATTGACACACTCATAAAGTCTTGTAACCTTAGAGGAGTGAAGAGGTTGAATCATTTAAAGAATTTTTTAGACCAAACTATTGAGATCATGCATCAAATCTATCCCTTAGAATGTAGAAAAGCGCCTCAACCTACCACTTAGAATCAAACCATTGAGATCAATGCACTCATGTCAATGTAAGGCGGAAATAGCTAGAAGCTTATTCTATTGACAACGGAGTGTAAGTGCATGAAATTATAAAAATAGAAAAGCAAATCTAAAAGGTATCTGACTTAGCAAAGAGTGAATGGTATATAGGGAGATATAGATACTTGGGAATGAAACCTAGGGGGAGAATACAACTATAAGCCATGGATTCATGCACAACTACTAGACTAACCGATATCTAAAATTCGTTTTAAGCAAACCTAGTTTTTTGTTCTTGATTCGACAAAGTCACACAAAAATGTCTAAAGTTTAAGTGTCAAACTAGATATTTGTGTAATCCTAGAAACAAATTGACGTAAATGCTAAAATAAAAAGAAGAACTCAACGTCTAATCCTAGTCGAAAACATATCACTCGAAGGGTACCTCCCCCCAGACTTAAACGGAACACAGTCCCAGTGTTCAAAATTTGTGAGAGAAACTCGCATGCCAAAATTTGGGAGAGGATAAAGAAAATAAGAACGTGTACACCTCGTGTATTATTGCTTTCTCGAGTTGGTGGTGCAGCTGGATGTTGTATGCGTCTACTCCGTTGTGGTTAATATCAAAATGGAGAACTTGCGATAACAGACACACAAACTAGAAATAGAATAATTGCTATACATCTGGCAGCTAGTAGAGTACATGCATGCAAAAAGAAAAAGAATTAAGTTCTGAAAATAAAAAGGATACGAAGCTCGGGTTGCCTCCTAAAAAGCGCTTGTCTAAGGTCTCAAGCCTAACCGTGGAGCTCCTATTCGTGAGTCGGTTCCGAGAGAGTGAGTACAGATCGATCGTCACCCATGATGTCCGCGTTGTAGAGCTTCAACCATTGGGCGTTTACCTTGAATGTTTTGTTGCTTCCTATCAGCTCGATAGGGCCATGTGTGGAGACGCCCTTGATCGTGAACGGCCCAGACAATCGTGACTTGAGTTTCCCTGAAAAAAGTTTCAAACGCAAATTGAAAACAAGTACTTAGTCACTTTCCTTGAAAGTTTGCAAAGCGATATGTCTGTCGTGCCATTTTTTGTGCTCTTCTTGTAGATTTCCGCGTTCTCGAATGCGTTGAGGCGCGTCTCCTCCAAATGGTGTACGTGTAGAACTTGGTTTTCGGCGACCGTCTTGTAGTTATAGTTGAGTGCCTTGATCGCCCAATACGCTCGATATTCTAAAACAACCGGTAAGTGGCATGCCTTACCGTACACTAGCTGGAATGGGGTCATCCCGATCGATGTTTTCAAGGCTATTCGGTAGGCCCATAATGCATCATCAAGATTCAGATCCCATTCCTTCCTCAATTTGGAGATCGTTTTCTCCAGAATAGACTTGATTTCCCAGTTGGATACTTCCATTTGGCCGCTTGTTAGAGGGTGGTACGGTGTCGCTATTCTGTGTCGAACGCGTATTTCTTCAATAGCCTTTCTATAGCTTGATTCACGATGTGCTTTCCTCCATCACAAATCACCACTCTCTGGACTTCGAAACACATAAATATGACACGTTTGAACATCTTGGTCATGGATTTGGAGTCATTGGTCAGACTTGCTAAAGCTTTCACCCACTTTGTCACGTAGTCCACAGCGACCAATATGTAGAGGTTCTCGCATGAAGACGAGAAAGGGCCCGAGAAATCTATTCCCCAAACATCAAACGACTCAAATTCTAGAATATAACGCTGCGGCATCTCGTTGCGTCTGGAAATGTTCCCCATTCTTTGGCAATTGTCGCACGACGCTACGTAGTTGTGGGCGTCTTTGAAGAGTGTAGGCTAATAGAAACCCGCTTGTAGACCTTTGTGGTTGTCTTGGCTGCAGCAAAGTGACCCGCATATTCTGAGGAATGGCACTGAGATAGTGGTATAGAACATACTTTTCAGGAATACAGCGTCTGAAAATTCCGTCTGTGCCTCCCAATAGTACACTCTGACATCATGGATGAATTTCTTTCTAGTGTTGTAGTTCAGCCCCTCCGGTAACACTTGACATGCTAGATAGTTCACAAAATCTGCGTACCATGGTATGGAAGCGCAAGTTACGCACATCACTACATCGTCTCGAAGAGAATTGTCGATGGGAATGCTTTTGGAGATTTCAAGATGTGAAAGGTGATCAGCTACCCCATTCTCGGTTCCTTTCCTATCCCGGATTTCCAGGTCAAACTCCTGCAACGTCAGAATCCATCGGATAAGCCTTGACTTTGCATTCTTCTTGGTGAGAAGGTGGCACAGTGTGGCATGATCTGTATAGACTATGACCTTGGAGCCGACCAGATAGGAATGGAATTTCTCAAAGGCAAAAACGATCGCTAGCAGCTCCTTCTACGTTGTAGAATAGTTGCATTGAGCTTTGTCTAGGGTTCTACTCGCATAGTATATGGCGTGCAACATTCTATCCTTTCGCTGTCCTAATACCGCCCCAACAACATAATCACTTGCGTCGCACAGGAGCTCAAATGGTAACTCCAAATCCATCGACTGTATTATCGGTGGAGAAACCAATGCCTTCTTCAGCTTTTTAATGCGACATGGAATTCCATCGTGAATTCAAACGGCACGTCTTTGCCTAACAACGGATGTGACAGGCTTAGATATCTTTGAAAATTCTTTGATGGAGCGTTTATAAAACCCCACATGTGATGCATATCAAAGTTAAACAAATATTTAACCGAAACTACCCGCAAGTGCACGGCACGTGTGTAGTACTTTAGGTATCGATCCCACAAGGACTATGCAACACAACCTAAACACAAACTACGAATCAAACTTGTAAACGAATGAATATTGGTTTTAAGATTGAAATACTAAAAACAAATAAACAAATGAGGTCTTAACAATGAGACAAACGTTCTAGGAATTCGGTTTCACCACAAGAAACCATGAATCAACCTATCTAATCATGCAATCCCGATCAAGTTATCTAAGCAAACGATCCTAATATGATATATGCCCTCTCTCAAGGAATAGACACATGATCTAGTCAAGTTATCCCCTACTTTAGTGGCTGACACCTTAAGCTAAACCCATAAGTTCTGTGATTCATCCGTTTTACCCTCAACCGCTGCTACCCTACTTTCGTGGCCTAACCTCGGTTGTTCTAAACCTGATCTTCTAGGACTAGAATTCTCCTTTCGGTCCCTCTCCTAATCCCTAACACATGCATCTACTTGGCCATCGTAAATACAAGTCATTTAAGCTCTCAGACAAAGAATAGATAAACGAAAACGGGAAATTGCATTCAAAGATAAATACAGGTGGTTCCGGGATAGCCATGGGCTAATCCCTTCTCCTAAAACAAAACAAACTACTCGCTCATGCGTTCAAAAGCAAACAAAATAATTGAAGTAGAAAGTCTAAAGAACATGAAAACCAAACGAAACCGAAGTCTTGAATTGATCTCCAATGCTCCTTGAATGTCTCCTTCACAAAAGTCTCCTTCTTCTTCGATTCTCTCTCTACTCTGTCTCCTCGATGAAACTCAAAACTAACTCTCCAACACAACTCCTCGACCCCTAGCTCCTCTTCTTCCTTTTCCTTCTTCTTTTCTTTCCTTTTCTCCAGGTTTTTCCTTTTAACCGTTCACTTCTTTTCCTTTTGTTGCAGCAGCCACCGTTTTGCCTTTTTATGACTTTTCCATTCTTGATCAAGTTGGGCAACGTTTCCATTCCTTTCTCCAGAAAAATATATCTTATTCCTCTTCTCTAAAGTTGTTTTCCTTTTTTTATAAGTCACAAACAAGTTCCTTTTCGTGTTTAGATAAATATCCTTTTCCGGTTGTTTCAGGTGACGGACGCGGCGACCTACGCGGGCTGAGTGTGTGCCCCCCGCGGGCGCGGCGCAATGATCGCGATGGAAACAAGCCCTCCCCGCATGGGCTAGGGAGTGCCCCGCGCGGGCTGATGCTGCTGGTGAAGCCCGACCGTGTTTATGGCTTGCCCGACCCGTGCTCAATCTGCTGGATCAATTGCCAAACCAAAGGCTCGGCGTGGGCTAGGGAATGCCCCGCACGGGCTGATGCTATTCCTCGCCGATTCTCGTCCCGTTTGTTCCGTGATGATCCTCGATGTTGGTACTTTGTCTCGTCGTGTTTGTTTGATCCTCGATGTTGGTACTTTGTCTCGTGTACGTCTTTTAGCTCCAAAATGACCGAATACACATTAAAACCTGTAAGAATACGAAAACATGAAAACGAGTAAAACGGATACAAAATCATACATAATCATCGTATCTATATCATAAACATGCCTTAAACCATGCGAGAAATACGTATAAAAACGAGATGATCAACATGCCTTAGAAAGATTCGGATGACCTTAACGTTCCTAGGAGGCGGTAGCTTCTCAATAACCTCTATCTTAGCTTTGTCAACCTCTATACCTTTTGCTGAAATTTTGTGACCTAATGCAACGCCCGCGAACCATGAAGTGACACTTTTCCCAATGGAGCACTAGATTCGTTTGCAAGCATCTGTCGAACACTTTACAATGATTGGTCAGACAAACATCAAAGGAAGGTCCATGGACTGAGAAATTGTCTATGAACACTCCCATAATCTCGCCATTCACATCAGAAAATATAGAGGTCATGCACCGCTGAAATGTGGCGGGTGACCGAGTGCGACTATGCGGCTCAAAGAGACTGTCACTCATTGTGATTATTTGACATTTCAATAAATATGACTTGTTTAGACAATATAAGTCTCGTTTTGAAAAGGGAGAATCAAACCTGTACATATTACAAATTACTCACTTGGGTTATCCAAATCACAAAATAAATACGAAAAACACAAGAGAAACATGAAAAATTCACTATATATACCTAATTTTTTTGCGGAACGTGTTTAGTTGCAAGCTTCTTTGTTGACAACAAACGATTTCAACCTATTCATGGTGAATCTGATGTCGATTTCAAGTTAAAATTTTGATGTCAATTTCAAGTTACTCGCGCCAAATCTGATGTGGTGTGGAGAACATTTATTTTTGCACCATAGGGGAAAGAGAGAAATCGATGTGCTTTGGAGAATAGAGAAAAATTATTGATTAAAAGACAACGGCAATATGGAGTTATTAATATTTTAAGGGTAAATTTGATGTTGAAACTTTTTTAGGGAAGGGTAGGATTGAAGTCCTAACAGTAGTTCAAATGTATTTTTGAAGTTGTCCGATCTATTCCTACACAAACACGTTTACTCGCTTTTCAAAACTAGGATTTGTTTTGGTATCAACTATGCAATTATATTAGATTTTCAGACAAAACATCTTACGCTTACAAATTGTTGTATTTTTTACAAAAAAAAATGAAAATCCATGTAAAAGTCAAACGACCTGAGGTTCTAGAACCTTACAGAGACGCTATCCACCACAACTACTTCCTGATTTTCATATGTTATTGATTATATGATCATTAATTGGACTTTCGTTTTTTGGATAGATTAATACATATGTGATGGTTTCGATGTTATAGAATTTAATAGATCTCTTATGACTAAAATTACATGTAAAGATTATGCATATGAAGATGTGAAGATGTGATCATTAAATTGAAAAAAAAATTAGAACTTATAATGGTTAAATTATAATTTATCTATTAATAGAATTTATCAAAATAAATTAAATTTTAGAATTTCCTTTGATCTTAAATCAACAAAGTAATTAACAAGTTATTTATTATTCTTTGATTATAACCTTGTGATTTAGAGGGCCCTTTCAAAGGATATTAGAAATGTCTAAGTGCTTATGCAGTTGATATTTGATTAAGATAAAATCAATCAAATCTTGGTGATCAGTTTGAGCACTATGTTGTCATCGATCATAGTGATTGTTTGTAATACCTCCATCCCTGAACTGTCCGAGACTAGGAATGTCCACCATCATTACCAATAGATTGCCACGTATATCATCGCTCAAATACATTTATAAAACAAAATAAATGTTTTTTTTTCCGAAATAAAAGTTATTCGGATCATATAGCAAATAAAATACATAAAAATCATAGTCACAATAAGTAAAGAAAATAAGTACGAAATGTAGAATAAAGCTTGTCGAGACCTCTTGCACGCTTCTCCCATCAGTCCATTATGAGTTTTGATATTGCTGCTCAATCTCATTGCTCTTTTTGCTTGCCATATCTTGTCCATCCATGATAATCCATAAATAGAGTGAGTACGAAATACGCACTCAGTGAGACTAATACGTGTACGTACTCTGTGCCATGTATTCTCCACGCTTAACTAAATAACATAAAATAACAATCATCTTCACATTAAAGATATACAGACAACTCTACCCAACCCGATTGAGTATCAAAAATCTAAGACTAGTACCACACTAGATCATAACTCATAAAATCCACATGACTCTAGCTCGCGCATACGTTCACAAAGTCCAAAGGACCCTAACACACTAAAGATCTCGCAAGATCACAACGTACCCCATCCATTAGTATAAAACAACGCTTCTTCACTCGAAAGGTTACCAAAACCCCAACACGGTACGACACTGCCAGATCCACTGATATGACTAACTACAACGCTTTGTCGCTCGAATGGTTACCATAACCCCAACATTGTACGACACCAGCCCACATGTTTGAATTTGAGGGTAAAAAGCTCGCTTGTTATACGGGATCCGAGGCATCTAGAAGAGCCTGATCGGCCAAGGCCGGATTTTGAGCCAACACCTAATCAAAATGTCGTAATACTAACATCATCGACCGACACTCCTCACGTGACAACTTTTAGCAACACACTCGCGCACGCCTTCTTCCAAATTTTCGAGTGTGAAACCCCTTGATTGAGCACACTAGACAAGACTTAAACACAATGCGACAATTTGTCAATTATGGTGGAATATTGGCGGGTTCGGTAGGAGCCCCGCCATCGCCTCCACGACCACCATATCAGCCTCATTCACCTATATCAGCATTGTTGATATTTGATGAAGAAAATTATACGGTGGACATCGACGCATTGAGTGATAGTTTCGGCGAGCGTTCTACCGCCCCTATTATTGATCCTGAACATCCTAATGTGACATTATGGTAAAATTTCAAAATTCATATTAAATATATTTATAAGTACTATCTAATTATTTGATTTCCACATGGAGGTTTGATGTGGATGATGTTTTAAAACATACGGACAACAACATCATCCTAGGATCGCTACAAGATCGACTCTATTATTTGTGGCAGGTGACGCTAGAAATTATACGTCGTCGATGGTGGTGTACTTCACATCAATAATTTTAAAATAAAATTTAATTTTTAAATTATTATTTACTTTTATCTATAAACTTATTTATTGTAATTTAATTTCTCAATGCATATAGATGGCAGAAGAAGGATACCTAGTGCATCTATACAGCTTGGATGGACGACATGCAAGTCTAGTTGCGCTTGATGATGAATAATGCCAAGCGCAACTGTTATAAGAAGAATGCAAACAAACATGAGCAAAGGATGAGGTATTCAACCAACTCGTCCAACATTCGGATCCAAGGACTTCAAGGCCAAAAGTGAGGAGACCAAAAAATATCGGTACGGCGAGAAGGTTCCCGGGGATGGTCTGCATCGCCATACCTCGGGATCAAAGTCATTCCTGAAATGAAAGAAAGAATTTGTAAAACTTATTTCATTTAAATATTTAAATTTAATTGTTATATAAAATTGTTAACATATTATATTACTATAATGTTAAAGATGTAGAGGATGAGAATAGAACCGACTCTTCTTGAGCTGGTTATAGATACCTGTGTCAAGGAGAAATTCGTCGTCGGGGAAAAGGTCGACGAACCTAAGCTGGTCGACTATCGGGAAGAACGGACCGTGAAAAATGTGACAGAGAAGATCACACAGAATTCACAAGCCATCGGTTCAACTCCCGATGATCTTAGTCCTTTACAAAAAGACAATATTTATTTAGATGTACAAAAATAAGATCATTGCAATTATAATTAGTTACATAAATTTTCAAACGATATGCTAACTTTAACATATTTTATATATGGTATCCTGTTAGAACGCATAAGAGGAATTTATATGGTCTAGGTTTGCTACAAAAGGATACCGTCGAGGACACCACGACGGTACCTCCCGCGGTCCAAGAAACCTACACGCAAGAATGACACATTGAGCAACTTAAGACTACACTTCAAGCAACGCAAGATGAGCTTCGAGATACACGAGCGCAGATGCGTCACATGGAGAGCATCATCGAGTTGATGACCGGTCGAGCATATCAGCCATCACAACCGGCGACGACAACAACGCCGAGACAAGAAACGGGAATGAAGTCCACACAACCTGTTTAAATGATATGTAATAACTTAGGTTTTTAATTTGTATAATTTTTTTATTAATTATTTATTTTTTAATTTTTGTTTATGATTTTTTTAAATTTTTTTAATCTTTTTTTAGTTTTTTCATCAAGTTCTCAACGGATGCCTGTTAATAGTTCCAAATCTTTCAACATGCATCTGTATAGAGAAATCACATATTTCAACATATTTAATTTCGATTCGCATATTCCGACGAAACAAAGATGCTCAGCGGAAGATCACACAAACTATCTATATCAATATAATCCTATATTTGGCAATATTCCTGAGTTATTTGCACTGATTGGACGTACACAAGGGCAATCTGAAGAATATTGGCTAACACCAGAAGAGTATAATAACATTGACACATATATATTACTAAATTGTCAAGAGTTATTACCTTTCAAGAGGTACAAAACAATGAAAATTGATTTTTAAAACAAAAATATATATATATATATATATTTAAAATATATATGTGTTAACATAATTTCATTACAGGATATTTGATGAAGAAGTAATTGGTACATATCCTTATCTAAATGCAGATGAACTCACGAAAATGAAAGTTCAACATTATAGATCGTGGTTGAGAGATTACTTAAGTACACATATATTTCGTATGTTATATATATAAAGACGTTATGTTATAAAGTATTCATTTGTTTTTAATGTTATATAGGTCAAAAATTGTGATGAAAGACATCCTACCTGGTTAAAAGATTTGGCTAATGGTCCTGCAAGAAATGTTTTGTGTTAGCCAATTTTGCTTACTCTTGAATACAAATTCCACACGTTCGAATAAGGAAAATATAGAAGTACATACAATTACAGCGTTTGCATTAATAGTGAAATAGAGGGTGATAATTTCGATGAAATTTTGCACCAAATCCTACAGGTGGAATATCTTGGGCTCGTTGGATTGAAGGTAATGCTTTTTAAATGTCAGTGGTTTGACGCAATCGTAGGACATGGTACACGAAAAAAAAATCGATGAGAGGAATTGATATCAATACGACACAACAATATGGTAAGTATGATCCATTCATCACAATAGATCAAGCAAATCAAGTATGTTACGTGCAATATCCAACAACATTCAAACGTCAAAGAGAGGAGTGGTGGGCCGTAATAAAGATCAAGTTGCGAGGAGTTATAAGAACATATTAAAAAGTATATTCGTTGCACACCGATCACCCTGAAGCGATACGATTAATTGATACAAACAATCGGGAGGATATTTTCACAAGAACTGATATAGATGGAGCGTACATCCGTGATTGTGAAGACATTGAATCGGAAGATGCAGAAGATGAACACGATGATAAATTTAATGAAGAACTAAATGAATACTTGTCAATCGAAGAATCTACCGAAGAAGATATGTGAATTGTGTAACTGTAATATCTAACTTTATCTAAATTTTCTAAATTATTTTTATAACAATATATATTCAAGTTTCAACGAGCGTTCGTTGGAAATTCCAACACAAACCTGTTGAAGTATTAAATTATGTTCGATACTTAGAAATTTTCAAGGTTTTCAAATTATCAACGGGAATCGTTGGGAAATGGCAACAGATGCTCGTTGCCAAGGTTTAGGTGACCAACAGATGATCGTTGGTAAATGGTAACAAACACCCGTTGGTCCTTTGCAACGGGTGTCCATTGAAAACGGTCATCATGGCTATTCTACGCCTACACCATTGATTTTGGGTCTAAAATGGGCATCCGTTAAAACCTGCAATGGATACTTATTGAAAAGGGAGGCGTACCGTCATCCGTTGCGTCAGGAATGTGCGTTCTCAATGGGCATCCATTGGAAATTACAACGGATACCTAGTGAGAAACAAATAGTCATGTCAATTAATTACGTCCACTGAGTTGATGTTATTTCCAACGAGCATCCATTGCCATGTCCAACGGATGCCCATTGGAAACTTCTGTATATTTGTCGTTGAACAATTCATTTTTCAACACAATCTCAAAACAAAAAATCAAATTCTCTCAAACAAAAATTCTAAACACTTAAACACAATGAGAGCTCGATGATTTGTCAGTTACGGTGGAATATTGACGGGTTCAATAGGAGTCCCGCCATCGCCTCCACCACCACCATATCAGCCTCTTTCACCTATATCAGCATTGTCGATATTTGATGCAGAAGATGATATGGTGGACATAGACGCATTGATCGATAGTTTCGACGAGCGTCCTTTTGTCCCTATTATTGATACTGAACATCCTGACGGGGCGTTATGGTAAGATTTTAATTACAAAATTCATTTTAAATTTAATTATAAATATTATCTAATTATTTGATTTTCACGTGGAGGTTTAATGTGGATGATGTTCTGAAACATATGAACAACAACATCATCCAAGGATCGCTACAAGATCGACAATAATTTTAATATAAAATTTGTATTTGTATATGTGCCGATGGTGGTGTACATTCACGTCAGTAATTTTAATATAAAATTTAATTTTTAAATTATTATTTACTTTTATATATAAACTTATTTATTGCAATTTAATTATGCAGCGTATATAGATGGCGGAAAAAGGATACCTCTTTGCGCTTGATGATGTACAATACCAATCACAACTATTACAAGAAGAAATCCAAACTGACATGAAAAAAGAATAAGGTATTCAACCAACTCATACAACATTGGGACTCCGAGGACTTCAAGACCAAAAGCGAGAAGGTCAAAAAATGTCGGTATGGCGAGAAGGTTCCCGAAGATGGTCTACATCGCCATACCTCGGGACCGAAGTAATTCTCGAAACAAAATAAAGAATTTGTAAAAGTTATTTCAATTAAATAGTTATATTTTATTGTTACATAAAATTGTTAGCGGATTAAATTACTATAAGGTTACAGATGTAGAGGATGAGAAGAGAACCGACTCTTCTTAAGCTCGTTGTAGAAACCCACGTTAAGGAGAAATCCGTTGTCGGGGAAGAGGTCAACGAACCTGAGCTGGTCGACCCTCAGGCGGAACGGATCGTGAAAGTAGTGATGGAAAAGATCACGCAGCAATCAGAAGCCATCGGCTCAACTTCCGATGATCTTAGTCCTTTACAAAAAAGATAAGATTTATTTAGAGATACAAAAATAAGATCATTGCAATTATAGATAGCTACATAAATTTTCTAACGATATACTAACTTTAACGTATTTTATATTGTAGCCTGTTAGAAAGCCATAAGAGGCGTTTATACGGTTTATGTTTACTAGAAAAGGATATCGTTAAGGACGCCACGACGATACCTCCCGTGGTCCAAGAAACCAACACACAAGAATGACACATTGAGCAAATCGAGACTACACTTCAAGCAATGCAAGATGAGCTTCGAGATACTCGAGCACAGATGCGTCACATGGAGAGCATCATGACAGGTCGAGCATATCAGCCATCACAACCGGCAGCGGCAACAACGTCGAGACAAGAAAGGGGATGAAGTCGACTCAATCTGTTCAGATGATATGTTTTAAATTAGGCTTTTAATTTTATAAATTATTTTTATTAATTTTTTATTTTTTACTTTTTGTTTATGATTTTTTAAAATTTTTTTAAAACTTTTTTAAATTTTTTCATCAAGTTCTCAACGGATCCCCGTTGAAAAATTCCAAAACTTTCAACGTGCATGCGTTGGATTTTTTAAATTCCCGTTTTTTTTTTTGCAACGGTATGTGTTGAAGGCTCCCGTCATTTTTTTTCCAATGGGTCTTCGTTGAAATTATTTAACTTCCCGCCATTTTTGTTTTCGATGGGTGTTCAACGGACATTCGTTACAATCGTCTAACGGGCATCCGTTGGATTCTTTATAATGGGCATCCGTTGCGAATGTTCAACAAATATATCTGTTACACTCTGTTGAAGGATATCAACAGATGAAATCCATTACATAGTCGTTGCCAATTGCAACAGATGCAGATTTTCAACGATCGATTTCCAACGACTCCAAATTCCTTGAAATCCGTTTGAATGGTCATTTTCAACGGAAATCTAGCCATTTCCAACGGATATGTCCGATGCAAATGGCTTATTCTTTTTGTAGTGTACGACACTAACCCTGATCCAAGTGTTGCAATACTAGCATCGTCGACCTGATACTCTTCACATGACATGCTCGCACACGCTTTCTTCCGAAGGTTCGAGTGTAAAATCACTCGATCGAGCACACTAGACAAGACGTTTACTCGACTTCAATAACGAACCTAAACTATCAATGTTCTCTGACCCCATCACTAGGTAAAACGTCAATTCTCTAGATCATCTTTAATCACTTATACAACTCATACGATAATTCAAGGGTTTAATCTAATCATCAGTTGTAACGTTTCACTTTTCCCATTACGATCCTAAAATTCCTATTGTGATATGCCTTGTTTTAAATATAGAATATCTTCTATAAATCAACAACAAAACCAAAATTGGGATGGAGAAAACATCACCTTAACTTCTCCAAAGATTCTTGATAATATTGCTAACAATAACACCAATCAATTTTTGCATATTATAGATCCATGCAATTATTAAAGTTCCATAATATAAATCTTCGAATTTGAGAAATAATGATAAGTAAACATTCCAGAGTTTTACCCAAATCTCGGTTAGAATCAATCCACAAAATAGAACACAACAAAAAATCAATTCATTTTTTTTCTTTTCTTTTTTTCTCTCTTTTTCTTCTTCTTTTCTTCTCCTTCAACAGCCACTGCTTCCTCTTTTCAAACTTAATTAACCTAATAACCTTATATATATATATATATATAATTGTGCTTAGTAGCACTGAAAATATATATATATATATATATATATAATTGTGCTTAGTAGCACTGAAATTATAACTGATGTTGAAAACAAATCAAATTAATCCATTGAGATTGAATATCTTTGTAAGTTACACATATGAGATACTCATGTTGTGTGTGTATTACATATACTAAGATCGTTATAATCGTATTTTCATTTGGGGAAGAGGGTGGTTTTTGAAAAATAATGTCATATGTGCACAAATCTTATAATATTTGGTAATTCATAAATAATTAATATGATCAATTATTTGGTGAATTAATAAAATCAATTACATGATTTAATAAGAATGAATAAGTATGATAAATACACAAATTTTTAATGTGAGTTATATAATTTTTTTATAATTTAAATATATATATATATATATATATATCATGGCGCATAAAACTTTATGGAGTTAGAAAAATATTCATGTGAAAATACAACGAAACATAAAATAAATTAACAATTTTAATAGTTATTGATTCATGAATTAAAAATAACAATATTAACACATAATTGTTTTTAGATAATAACTAAAATATTTTCTAAATTAATATAAATATTTTTTGTTTCACTAAATAATTATGAATGATAATTAATATAGAATAAAATACAAAAAGAATATTTTGATAATGTGGAAGCTTGAGAGAAGAGAATGCATGAGAAGCCTCCAAATTGTAGAACTTTTAATATATAGATTTCAAAAAAGCACCCGCGCGATGCGCGGGATGATACTTTTTTTTATATAACGCTTTATAAACATGAAGAAATAATAAAATGGTAAGTTATAGCTTTAATGGATGTTATAGTTCAAGTTGATATTGTAATTTTCGTAGTATATAAATTTTAAATATTAGTATGTAAAGTATATGGTGGAATTCAATATTTAAATTTGGCGATAGCTGCAGTGGTCTAAGCGAGTTCACACATGATTTCCTTTGTTTATTTCAAGACATGAGTTTATTAGAAAGGAAAAGAATGATGTTACTTCATAAATCAACCGTTCAACAACCCCAAAATTGAATTGAAAAACCTAAAATCTTCTCATGAAAGTATTAGTACCAATTAATAAAATTATGACGTATTTCTGTCTCATAATTATAATTAGTGAAGCACCACCATTTGATTCTTTCTTCTATTAGTACATTAATTATGTATTTCTCAATGTTTCTTTGTTTCAATTTAATTTTCATTTAATCGCCATGAAGATATTATATATATAGGTGTGCAATAAATAGAAGTTATAAGATTATCTATTCTATTCCATGTATTAACAATATATATCTATTAAAAATGTACTTGCTATAAAATAATACCTACAAACAATATCTTATAATCTCAATAATTTAGTTTGCCCTATATTTATTTATATATATGTATGTGTATGTATATTTCAATTTATTGCATCAATTTTTGCATCTCTTCTCTTTAATTTACTTTGTACCTATTATTTATAATTAAATCTCTATAAAAAGAGGGAAAATTTTATATTTTGTATATATAGATTTTTCATATTTTTATATAAATATATAGTTATAAATATTATATTAATATTTGATTAAGTATAATAAATTTTAAAAACATTTAAATATTTATTTTGTATAATATATATAGATTTTTTCTATTTTTATATAAATATTTTGTGTATATTAATAAGATATTAAAAGATATATTTAAAAATTTTAAACCATTTAATTACATTAATGATCAATATATTTATATTTAATAAAAAAATAGTTTTTAAAAATAAAAGACTTGTTGAGTTGGCTTCACCACAAGTCTCCTTCTTTTGCAAGAACTTTTATATATATAATTTTTATATAAATATATAGTTATAAATAATATATTAATATTTGATTGAGTATATAAATTTAAAAATATTTTAAATATTTATATTTGTATAATATATATAGATTTTTTCTATTTTTATGTAAAGATGTTATGGATATTAATAAGATATTAAAAGAGATATATAAAAATTTTAAATCATTTAATTATATTAATGATCAATATAATTATATTTTAATAAAAAAATTAATTTAAAAAAATGACTTGATTAGGTGGCTTCACCACAAACCTCCTTTTGCAACAACTTTTATATATATATATATATATATATATATATATAATTT
>CM071872.1:19131159-19178021 GCA_036759665.1 Gynandropsis gynandra | reverse complement strand
CGCTCTTCCTCAGGGACGGTGTAAACGGGAAGGTACTTGACGCAGACGAAGATCACGACGGAGTGGATGGCTGGTAGATTTGTGACGAAATGGGAAAAGATGTGTGGGACGCCGCTGGCAAGCTCAGTGTAGACAAGACCAACCCCGGGAACTCGGACAAGTCCTAGGCTAGGGCCAAGGCCGAGAATCCAGGCCATGGAGACTTTGCTGTGCATCTCAAACTCGTACCTCTTAACAGTTCCATAGTGCCAAACATACATGATGATGAGAAAAGCAGCTGCAATGACAAGAGGGACCCATCCACCCTGGTCTACCTTGAAGAGCATGGCAGAGAAGTAGGTGCATTCCACGACAAGAGATAGGATTGTGAATAGGAGCACCAGAACCCAGTGGCAACGCCACACGAGTATCATGATCAACGTCATCAGAAGTGTGGTCACCAGCATCACTATCACAACTGCCGTCCCTGGGAATCATTAAAACCACATGATCAATGAACTAGATAGGCAGAACGGTGATGATGACATTGAGAGTGGTGGATGGATAGCATGACCATTGAAACTTACCATATGCGTTTCCAATCTGGCTCTTATTCTTGAATCCAGCTGTGACAGCAATGCAAAGGATCATGAGAACCCAGTTGATGTCCGGAACGTATATCTGACCAAGGAACTTCCGGGAAGTATGAACGACTTTAACCCTAGGGAAACACCCGTGGGCTAGAGCTTGTTTGATTATGGAGAAAGTGGCAGATATCGTGGCTTGGCTAGCAATGATTGCAGCAGCAGTTGCAATGATGAACATCGGCCAGTATACACTTCCTACAGGAATAGAAAAACGTCTAAGAACGACAATATGTTATGCATCTTGACAAGCCCATACGTTACACTTGATTACAAAGCTAAAACGGAAAGTACAAAGATCGAGCAACCTGGAATAGAACGATAAAACGCATCAGCAACATGATCTGGGTTCTTCCTAAGATAGGCAGCTTGGCCACTATAGGCCAAAAGAAGGCAAGGAAATACGATCATGGTAAAAGCAATTTGCACAGCTGAGACAGGGAAGTGTGACAGATCAGCGAAGAGCGCCTCGATCCCTGCATTCCAAAGGAAACATTTAAAAAGAGATTCAATATGAATATTACTATAAAGAGGAAAATAGCAATAGTCGAGAAACTTTTCATTAGTTACCTGTTATACTAAGCATTATGCCTCCAAGCGACATCCAACGATCTGAGCCTCCTCTTCTAAAATACCGATATATATAAACCGGAGAGAAAGCTTTTAATACACTGACATCGTGTTTCCAGATATTATATATACCGATACTTGCGATAAAAAGAAACCAAAGAAGAACAATGGGTGCAAAAAGCCAGCCAACCCTGTCTGTTCCATAATGCTGTACACTAAACAAGCTGACTAATATCACGACTGCGACTAGAACGACAACACCTGTAACAGTTATGAGCCATAATCATCATCGACATTCTCTATTTGGCACTAAAGCTCAAAATGTAAGAGAATGATGGTTAAGTTTTGCAAACAAATAAAAAATCGTAGTACCGTTGCTTATATGTGGAAGATTTACACTGAGCCCACCAGCAGCTGAAAGAACTGCAAAAGATTTGATTGATTAGAATCTCTAATTTCAACGTGGATTGATTGACATTAGGCCCTACTAATTCCCTTGTGTCCACGAAATTATTAGCCGTCCTTTCAGCGAGGGACCAGTGCATAACTAACCATGATACTGGTTTTTAAAACACTATGAAGCAAACAAGATATTATCATAACAACATTAAAAGAAAAAGCTAACAAGCTGTACAAGGCATTGAAAATGCTTCCAGGGGACAATGTAAATAATGCAAGGTGCTCTTCAAAAGTAAAACGTATACTTGCTCTGGTTAATGTTTAAAAATGCGTACCAGAAATGGCAGGAGTAAGGATCCCATCACCAATCACCATGCACGTACCAACAAGAACAAGAAGAAGAAGCGAATTTTTCCTAAATGTGCGCTTTTCCAGCCATCTCATTGTCTTTGCAGCAAAAGAATGCTCATGAAAAGTAGAACGGCTGTAAGTTGTAAGCTCTTCGTCAGTCCGGTGTTGGTTCGGGATAGTTTTCACCTTTGCATGTCTACAGAGTAATGAATAGAGAGCAAATGTTCCACCTAAACCCAGAAAGAGATAATCGCAAACAATACGTCAGAAAATACTTTAAAAACAGCAAGTGGAACACCGAAATGCATTTTGATGAGATTACGGATTTTAGTGATAAGGTTCAACCTTGCCCGTTGTCGTTAGCTTTGCACACAACGAAAACATATTTGAGGAGAGGAATGAGTGTGAGGGAATATATGATTAGCGACAATGCTCCAAGGATATCCTCAGGATCTTTGATTCCATGAGGGAATGTATTATAGAAAACATACAACGGAGAAGTTCCCAAGTCACCATAAACAACCCCGAGACTTTGAAACGCAAGCTGAAGAAGCAGCACCGCCGAGAATTTCTGCATAGACCAAAATTCTATCATGCCCAGAGTTCAATTCGATGAAGAGAAACACCATAAAACTAAATTTCCCTTCAATCTTCACCTTCAAACAAACACCATACGGTAAAAATCTGAATTTATATACTAACGCAATAAGGCAATAACTGGGAAGTTCCAAACTCAAATGACACAATCAACAGAACCAATGCCTAATGCCATATAAGTTGATTATTCAGCATTCAATGGAGTGAGGAGCTGAATTTTGATACAAACGTGACAATTTAAAATCCTACAAGCATAAAATTTGATTCAAGTTCATCTGCGCACCAAATCAAGATCGAATCGAAACAAGATTCCGGAATCTTGAATACCTTTTCCCTGTACATGTTCTTCAGCCTCCCGGCTTCCTCATCCATAGGCTGATCAAGCTTCTGCTCCAGCTCCCACATGCTTCCTCTATTCTCATCACTCCCTTCATCAATCTCACACCCTACTGATGCTTCTACTCTGGCAGCCATTTCTATAAGAAAATTCTAACTTTTGATTCTTACGCAACCCTTTTGCTATAAACAAAGAATCCTAAATCTATATATCCTCAAGCCCAGATCTTCACAGCCAACCAAACCCTGATTTCCCCTCAATTTTCCTCGGGTTTAAGGATCCTCTCTTAAAACCCATCACAATTGTTAGACAAACAAACCCCGATTTTCCCTTAATTTTCACGTTCTCTTTCACCAAACTGAGAATCTGCAAATCTCACATGACCAGCAAAAATGGAAAATTCAGAAAAGCAAGGGATTTTAAAAGAGCTAATAATACACAAAAGAATCTCGTAAAAGCTAAGTATACCGAATTTGGTAATCTCTACTTCTATACTATAACCCGATTGAGCAAGAAATCGACACCCACAAAATCCTGATTTCCATAAACAAAGCAAAAAAATGAAAAAATAAAGAAATAAAATCCAACCCCACAAGCGAAAAGAGTTTCACGTTCTTAAATATGCAAAACTTGGTTCCGGAGGGGAAAAGAAACCACGAAAGACGAAGAGGAACACCGAAAATCCAAGCTTGTTTCCATGGAGGATAAACGAACTCAGATTCCGGAATGGCTGAATTATTCTTCCTTTAAATGAAAATTGTTTTCACGTTATGGAGCATTTCCTTTGGTGGGTCCAGTTCAGTTCAGGACCATGGAATGAAAACAACATAAACCCAGGAAAAATCTTGAATTTCCAAGCAGCTAAAATGGAGCAACGGTTTGGAGTTATCGGAAAGACCCAAGCTTTTGTTTCGGCAATTCAAAATTATTGTATTTTTCTCTGACAGCTTTAGAGATAAATAAACATATAGCTACTGATTCGGAGGGGAGAAACAATTTTCTCTCTGAAGGCGAGAGAGAGAGAGAGAGAGAGAGAGAGAGAGAGAGAGAGAGAGATCACACGACATTCTGGAGTGAGATGAACATGGCGTGATTAAATTATTAGGCTTAAATTTGTTAGAATTCGTTAATGTTAGAGTTTCTGAGGATGACTAGCGTGAGGAGTTTCACAATATCTATGAGATAAACTTTGAATATTTGTATTTGGCTCTTTTGAGAAAAAATGATAACATCGAATTAGTATGTATTCTATCTTGCCGGATGTAATTATAATTTAATGTTCTGTAGTTTAATATTTAAATAATGGTTTCAAATCGGATATTCTACATATATTTTAGATTGTATAATCTAAAAATTTACCTAATGTATATCGAAAAAATAGTATGGGTGGATCCCCACATTTATTTATAAAGAATTTTTATATTTTAAATCCACCTAAATGAACGTAATAAATCTAGGGGCATATATTGCAAAGAGACAATTTTGTATACTTAAAATGTTATGTCTTTTTTGAAGTCATAGATTATCTCCTTCATTACAGATGTTATTGTACATTTATTGTTGTAAAGTTAAATCTCCACTGGACAATTATCAATTATAACCAATTTCGTAAATCATTTAACCCTAAATGGATTGTTAAACCGAATAATGTGATTAACCTTACGAAAATTCGTAAATCAAGAAGTTGATGACTATCGTGGATGTTTCATACTACAGATTATTAAAAGACGATCTATGTATTGTTTGTTTATTAAAATAAATAATTTTTTCATGAAAACGGATTAAATCTCTAAATAGATTGTTAAAAATATATTTTCGTTACTTGTACAGTAATCCTATAGCAATATTAAAGTGTTTCGTCATTTATAGTTTGAAGTATTCTGAATATTCGAGCGAACTATCGATTGGAAAGTCGGTTTTAGGATGTTTTGTTACATCGTATGAGCATGATGAAAGTCATATTCAGTCAAATAGTTGGACTGTTCGGAACGACGAATTCTCTATATGAAACAATTTGGATAAAAAATTGTTTGCGATAGAATGATTTTATGTTGGATGATGCACTCAATTGAGTTATATGATTATTGTACCGAGTAATCTCTCGAGAGGCCACGTTTGGTCGATATTGTGGAAGTGATGTTCGGTCGAGTAGGATGACTCCAAGACCCGAGCATTTTTTTTTGAACCTATTATGGGATCGAGTAAAGCTATTATTTAATGTGAGTATTTTCTCGGGAATCAGTATTCAGCCGAGTAGTGCGGCTACTCGATCCTAGCATTTTCACTGGAATAAAGTTTTCGACCCGAGCAGTGAGTCAATTCGATCGAGCAATATAATAGAAGAATATATCAACCTTCGAAATATTGAGTTTAAAAAGGTAAAATAGTTTTACCTTATAGTTTTTATATCAAAATAACACATTAGTTAAATCGTATTTATATAGAGCGATTTGACAACCAACAAAAATATAATTTGAGAATTAATTATGTAGATCTATTGCATTAGATGCATAGTGTAAGAGGATAATTAATTTATATTAATGGCGAGATTAACTTGAATATATGAATTATAATGTTTCACTAGCCAAATATAGTGGATGAACTCAATTAGACATAGAATTATATATACATATATAATATGAACTTGATTAGTATGTTTGAGAAACGACTTCAAAATAAAGGATTCATTCGTATTAGATAGATTAAACATTTGTTAATATTTAATAAAAATTTCATATATTATAATAGTTTTGATTATTAAATAATATTGTTTAGATGAAAGTCTATGTCTAGATGATATAATATGTTTTTTTTTTTTATGTTGGTGTGTCTATTTTTTTTCTTTTACATTGCTATTCAGATTTCTAAAAATAAAAGAAAGAATGTCTTTCATCTCTTTCCAGCCCATCTTACATATCCATAAACTTGTTGACATGAACATCGATAATTGGTATCACAGACTTATTTTGATTATCGTACATGAGAAACTTATCGATACTATCGAAAAACGAGTTAGGCAGGCACCCCCTGCAAAAGATGATGATACCATAAGTGTTTATTTGAAGTATTTGGTGATGTTACAACTGCAAAGTATATTATCCTAGTATCAGTGATTTCTAAACTTCAATTATAACATCAGGATATGGATCCACTCGCCGATAATTGAGCATCATAAACAGATGTACAGGTCTCATAGCATAACGATAAGATATCAGTTGTCAAAAACTTTATTCAAGTCCATATTGGTTGTCAACTCTCTTGGTTGACCCCATGTTCTTAAGATGACTATTCTTATAAAACAATTTGAGATGTTGGATTGCAAGTTGTGTAAAGAGTTCTCTGAAGATCTGATCTTTCAATCATTGCCCTAGACATTATCATCGTTCATGGTTAACTATACATGAACAATATAAACCATGATTTCTAGAAGATGTTGAATTTTATTGATTGTTTATGAGAATAAAGTTCTCACTAAAGTAGTTGCTAAACCTATGTATGTGATACTGAAAGAACGTAAGATGAACCTAAAAACATAAGAGTATGGGATTGTCTAACTTTTGTCAAGAAGAAACTGTTTGTTCTCATAGATGTAACCTTTATAAAAAAGAGAATTCTTCATTAAAGGAGATCACGGTGAGGAAATAATCTTTATAAAATTTAAAAATCAATTGAATCGACACAAGCTCAAGAGCATGAGATGAAACGTGAGAAATACTTTATGGACGTTTTGAAGTTGACTAAAAGAGTTTTGTGTTCAAAAGTTGAAGATCAAGGACACATACCGAACGAATTCAAGAACCCATTCAACGACAAAACTCTCAAGTTCCTCTAAGAAGGTCTATATGTTCTTTACATGCTCATGATAGATTAAACTTAATGGTACAAGAGAATAAGGGTAATCATGTTGGTGATGACCAAATGAATTTTAAGGAAGCAATACATAAACTACGAAAAATGGTGGAAAGCCCTAAAATCCAAGATGGAATGGATAAAGGTTAACAAAGTATGGATTTTGATAGAACCTTTAGACCAATTAGTTGTAAAGGGGTTACAAGAAAAACATTTTAGCGGACGATAAGTTAGAGATTTATAAAGCTCGTCTAGTAGCTATGAGTATAGTCAACATGAATGAATTGAGGATGAATAGACTATATCCCATGTGGCAGTGCTCAAATCTATTCATATTTGGTTTTTATTGCATTGTAGTACAAGATATGGTAAATGGATGTGAACACAAGTTTTCTCAAAGGAGATCTCCAAGAAGAAGTCTATATGACT
This sequence comes from Gynandropsis gynandra, assembly GCA_036759665.1. Classification (NCBI taxonomy): domain Eukaryota; kingdom Viridiplantae; phylum Streptophyta; class Magnoliopsida; order Brassicales; family Cleomaceae; genus Gynandropsis; species Gynandropsis gynandra. Next base: position 19,170,866 of record CM071872.1, on the reverse strand, counting down.
TAACCTGAGGATTTCACATTATGAGTAACATGGTATGTAAGATGAAAATATTCATTTATGTCGGCTTCTCGAAGTGAATATTTTCTTTAACAAAGAAGTTGAGAAGTCCAACTTTGTTAGATGCGAAGAAGAATGATGTGTCTACAAAAAGTTTAGTAGAAGTAATGTTTTTTTCCTTTATATGTGGATATAACATGAAAATTTTCAACAAGTTTTATCTACTTATAGGTACTGAAATTACTCACTCTAGGGAGGATTATTGTTAAACCCAAAAAGAAAGATAACACATTAGCCGAATCGTGTATGGTAGTGTAGTGGGAGTTATCATGTACACTGTAACATGTACATGACATGATGGAACCTTCGTGTTAAATATAGCGAGTCGATAAAAAACAATGAAGATTGGTAAATACCATTCTTAATTATTTGAGAATGACCAAAGATCAATTTCTCATCTATGGAGATTATAACTTAGAGTTAGAAAGATACATATGGAAGTTCTGCATCAAAAAATGATGAAAAAAATTCACGTTAAGCTATGTAATTTATTTAAACAATGGAGCAATGAGTTAGAAAATTTCAAAACAAGCTATTTTATAGCCAATGTTGTAATTGAAGTCGAATATATAGTTGCATGTGAGGTAGCTAAAGAAACAATCTAGAAGAGAAAGTTCATTATATATTTATTTATTATGTATAATACCAAATTGATAACTTAAATGAAAAAACTAAGATCTCATCGAAGATACAATCATTATCTGTTGAAGTAACATCTAATTCAAAAAATCATTGAATATATGGATATTTGAATTCAAAAAGTAGATTGAAAGGAATTGTAGTTGATCCATTCACAAATGTGCTTGTTTCAAATGAGGGTGACAAACAGATACTCAAGATTAAATTGAGAAATATGACATATTAGAGTCTTAGGAATAATTTAATTGTTAAAATTGTATAAAACTAGAATGTTGTAATGTAATATTTAAATAACTTTTTTATATATAAAATGTCTTTTTATTGATCACATGATTATATAATATATATATATATATATTAAAATGGTTTATATTAATATATATATATATATATTAATATAATCATGTGATGAATAAAAACCATTTTATAGAAAAAAAAATTTGTTTAAATATTACATTACAAGGTGCTAATTTTATACAATTTTAACAACTAAAGTATTCCTAAAACTCTGATATGTCATATGAATAGGGGATAGGCTATAATCCTAGTTAATATTAGAAATATGTCATCATGATAGGGATTATGATAAATAGAGTTAAAATTCCATAAATATTAATCGAAATATATTTTTGATCACAGGATCACTAATGGGATGTCACTCGCGGGTATATCAAGGTATCAATGTATATATGATGGTTTTTATTTGTTAGAAATTAGTAAATATCTTTTCTAAACCGCATATATAGATATCACACATGGAGAAGTGATTGTTGAACTTATTAAAGTGAGATTCCTAATAGTTAAATTATCATTTACATGTCAATAAGTTTTCTTTGAAGTGACTAAGTTTTAACATTTTCTTTGACCTAAGGTCAACCGAATAGTTAACAAGTCATTTATTATTCTTTGATTCTAGAGAATTTATGCTTTAGAATGCTTGTTGAGAGGATATTTAAAATGATTAAATGCTTATGCAGTTGATTTTTGATCAATATGAAATACATCAACTCTTGATAAGAGTTTGAAAGAATATATTGATATAGAAATCGATCTATTGAAAATGAATACCTTAGTTTTACTTATGAAATATGCATATAGATGTATGTATCATGATATATATGTATATATATATATATTAAAATAGCTACAAGAGAATAATTATAGAAAGATTATAAATTATTAAAAGTCTAATTATGAAGCTCTATAATAATATGATTACCTCAAATTAATGTGATTACCTCTAATTCTACTAGTTGATTGATAAACAAAACAAAAAAATCTCATAAAAGTTTTTAGAGGACCATGGAGAGAAACATGCTTTCTCTTTGATTCCATCCATAAAAAAGAGTTGACGTAAAGAAACGATCTGGAGTGAAGGTTTCGTATTATCAAAATTTCATTCTAGTGTCTATAATTTACTTTAAAATTAGTAAATCCAACCTATGTATTGTTTGTTTAGTGTAACACATCGAAACTCCAAAACATTGTACAAATATATTATTAGATTATTAAAATTATATTTATGTTATGTGTATAACAATCTTACATTGTACATGTATATTATTAGATTATTAAAAATATATTTATGTTTTGTGTATAACAACCTTACATTTATCTTATATGTCGAATTTGTCTACAATAAATATATTTGATTTATACGGTTTATAGTCCATTATACACGGAGATTTATTCAATGTTCATCTGAAATAGAATATAATGACTACGAACTTTTGCAGTCATAAAATTTTGTTAATACAATAATAAACATATATTAATTGAAGTTCTAGTGAAACATCGAATTTCAATAAATTACATAACTGAATAAAAAATGTTATGTGATATTGGATTTGCAATAATTGAAATATTGAAAGTATTTTACGAGATTATATTTTTATATAAAAAACACATATTAAATGTATATATTACAGAATAACCTTTATTTTTTTCACAATATAAACCAATAATTAATGAGTATGTATGTGGATGAGTACGTCGTAACAGAAAAAATATACATAGAATTTTGACATTTAATAAAATAAACTATAAATATTCGTCGAGATTTTAAAAAATATTAAACCTCATTAAAATCTATGAATAAAATATTGTTTAATATGTGTTTCTTCTGAACTATAAAATCATATTCATGGTTCACATTTTGGAATTTCCGAAATTATATTGTAAACAATTGTATCACCATTTTTTCTCAAGATAAAAACTAAGCTAAAACAACATAAAAATTTTAAATCACATCAAACGTAACCACAAATAAAAAACAAAAATACGATTTTGTAAAAAAAACACGAAAAAAATCATTCAAATGATTTAAAAAGAACTATTTAATTTTAATGCATAAAAATAATTATTTTGAGAATATTTGTTTAACTTATTAAAAGGTCATTGTCAAACAAATTATATAACGCCTAATTATGGAGGGAAGGTTATATTTGTACCTTCGTAAGATTATGTCGTATAATTTTTAATATTAGATATGTAAACCAACCATTACTTTTTCCATACGTGTATAAAATCAGTTGTTGACTCGTTAGCGAGTTCTAACTCGGATTATATTTGAGCGAGTTAAGTTAGGTATTTTTAGTTTATTTAAAAAATGAGTTGAAAAATTGAGTCGAAAACGAATTAGAACTTATGCAAGTTGGCTCCTGAACTGAATATAAAAGCGCATATTTTCTATTTTCACATATTATACATATCCTTTGTATTTATTATATCTTTTAAAGAGAAAATAATATATTATTTACATATAATAATATTACTAGTTTTCTATTTATACTAAATTAATATAATTTTATTAACAAAAACATAAATAAATATTTTAATAACTATTATAAAAATATATATTTATATATTCAATATTTTATCTAATTTTCGATAAATTTATTTTCAGTTAGTATTTTTTATATTTAATAACTTTTTTTCAAATTAATGTTTATATATATATATATATTATTTGGTTTGTAGGAAAAATATATAATATTAATATATTACAACTCTTTCAAATTAAATAGTTTAGCTCACGAGTTAATTTCTGTTTGGATGAGATAAAGACGAACTGAATTAAGTTGGAATTCTAGCTCGTTTCTTAAAATCGTACCAAACTGAGCAGTTTATTTTTTTACAAGCTGATGGCAATGTGAGCCGAAGTGAGCTAGACTAAGATTTTCTAGATAACCTTGCATCTAATCTTATAGACTATATATATATATATATGAGAATAAACTTGATTAATAATATATATATATATTACTCAATTGAAATTTTAATATACTTCTATTTTCTTGTTTAACAGAAATATATTTATTACTTTGAGGTTCGAAAAAATATATATAACAGTGAATAACTTTTTTTAACTAATATAAAAATCCACATTCATCACTTAAGGCCATTTAAGGACATATTGAAGATCTCACACTAAACATTTCGTGTAAACAAATGCAAACTATTTTTAGATTTTATTACAAATAAATTGTCACAGAAGTCACTGTCATTGTCGAAATATATATATATATATATTATTTTTAGAAATTCATCAAATTTAAAATATTTTCTAATATCCCCTAATGCTATGCCAATAATTGGATATGTCATTAAGTTTATCGTTACTCTAATATGGTATCAAAGGTCTTTGAGAAAATTTTAAAAATTGAGGAATTTTCCTTAATAAAATCTAAATCTATATTTTTGATAATTATACAAACTTTAAGATTTTTTTGGCAAAAAATGGCATTTTAAAATTTCATAGAACTTTTTTCAAAACCATATTATAAATATAAGATATTTCAACTCTCGATCTAAATAACAACTCGTAAAGTTTGAATAGTAAGACAATAACAATTGTTTATTTCATAAAATCTGTTTTGACGTGTATTAATATACAATGCTCAAGTGAGAAACTGATAAAGTTCTCAAAGTACATGTGTTAAATTTAATAATATCATAATATTTAAATCAATACAAAACAAATTTTGATAATATGTAATAGTACAAGAATCATTGTCATTATGAACCGATAAATCTATATTTGAAATGATATAAGATAACACAAAATAATAACATTATTATCACGTTTGCGAAATCGTAAATATGACAAAGAAAACAATCAAATGCACAGAAGAACAAACAATGATAAACAAGATATTACGAATTCACACATTCACTAGGATGATGACAACTAATTTCAAAAAGGATTTTTTTGTTGTCTTTATTAGCAAAAACCCTCAAAAAAATAAAAGAAAAAATGTGTATTCCCCCTAAACTACTACACTTTAATCTAATTCTCCTTAAACTTTCTCTCTTATTCTATTTCCCCCTGAACTATTATTATTCATCATATTTTCCCCTAAACTTTAAAAATTCATCGTATTTTCCCATCTGTTAAATATTCGTTAACTTTTGTGTTAATTTTTTTTTAAACAATCTATTTTCTCTCAAACTATATGATTTATCGGTTCATAATGACAATGATTCTTGTACTATTACATATTATCAAAATTTGGCCTATTTCTCCCGAACTATATTACTTTTAGCATATCTCTCCCTGAACTTTATAACCTCTAGTCTTTTCCCCCGAACTATATAATCTCTATCCTATTCCCCCCGAATTATATGAGTTCTAGCCAATTCCCCCTCTCCTTCCCAAAAAAAAATTTGTACCTTCAACGTATTTTCAAAATTTTGGTTATTATAAACGTAACATATTTTCTTTAATGGTAATATATTTTTAAATTTTGGTTAGTATAAACATAAACATTTTTCTTTAATAGTAACATATTTTTAAATTTTGGTTATTATAAACGTAACATATGTTCTTTAATATTAACATATTATTAAATATATCTACCACGTTATCGAATTGTCTTGCACATGAATCAAATACTTTGCAACCATATATCAAATGTAGTGTAGTCTAATTTCTATACGCTTTATATGCTCGTAATGACCACTATTCTTTGCTAAACATGTAACATTTTACGAATCACACCATATCGTGATTGATTCTTGCATAAATATTAATTCCTTTCACAAACCCTTATCTACAAAACTTCTTAAATAGGTTGTGTGAGAGCTATCTACTCTGACTATAGCAACTACATATTTGAGGCCTTACCTCCAACTTAGCGTGTTCTGTTCCACTGAAAATATATAACCCGTTATAGACCTTCTCCTCCAAATCCTATGTATATTCTGCATCACAATAACCTTGTTTCTAATTTTTTGAACATTGCTAGTAGACAAGTTTTACCTTCAACATTCTTTGAATGAGAATCCACCTTTTAGCTTCCTAATCAATTTTCTATAGACTATAATAAAAATGTTTTCACATGTCTACACAGAAAGGCACATGACGTCAAGTTCTTGTCATAGAATACATGATGCATCCTATTGTGTTATAATATGAAACACCCTCCATAAAATCACATTTAGTCACCTCTACATCTTTTGTCAACGTTTTCAACTTAAAATGTAATCCAAGTGGCGCCAAGATAGGTTTTCCGCCTAAAATTCTATGCTTATAAGTTTCTTTACCTTCAGAATCTCATATTTACTTGTTGACAACAATAACATATCGCCAAAGTGAGATGATAAATGTATATATTCTCCCCCTATTGCAAATATAAAATTAGTCATACTTACTATATTCGAATCCCATATGAATCATTAGTGACTTAAACTTCAAATTCCATTGCCTATAAGATTTTTTCAACCCACACATATCTATTTTTGTAGAAAACAAGCTTTATTCGTCAAGCTCTTACGCAAGAAGGTTGTTTTTACATAGAATTGTTCAAGTCCGAGATGTTCAGATGCTACAAACGACATATCCTCAAGGATGTGTGTTTAGTCACATGATAAAAAAATCTCATCATAATCTACTCATTCGACTGATGTGAATCCCTTTGCTACTAATGAGCCTTGAATTTAGGTTCTTCCACACACAAGTTTCTTCTTAAGGAACCACATACCTTCTTCCGTTCTAGTTTGTGTATCGATTTTAAGGTTTGATTCCTTTTTAGAGAATCAATTTCTTCAATCATTTCTCTCTAAACGATTCCTAGTTTATGTTCTTCTTAGCATCCTTGTAATTTTTTTGTCTCATCTACCTCAAGTTAACTTGTTATATTCAATGCAAAGACAACAAAATTTGTTTTATTAAACCTTTCTAGTGGCTTTATTCTCCTTCATTTTCTGTCTCTTGCTAAGAGATAATTCTCTAAGTTAGGTTCGCCTTTTGTTTCATATTCAACTTCAATTCTTTTAGCTTCATCTGATAAAATCTCAGGATTAGTCTTCTTCGACGCAACACCACCTTCAACATTATCTATTTCTGATTTTCATTGAGTTTTATAGTTATCTTCTCAATACTTTAACCTTTATTTGTTCTTGCTCTTGCATCTTATGCCCTCATATCGTTGTATACCTCTTTTAATGAAAGATAACCTTTATGTTGACAAGTCATTTGCCTTCTTAGATTGACCAGATCTTCTACCCTTTGATTCTTATGGTATAACAAACTTTCTCATTTGTACATAGTTAGGTTCCTTTCTTGTTCGATATTGAAGGTGAACTATTTATTATGTATAATAGTTGGTTCAGTTTTGGTCTAGAAATTTGTTCCATCCCTAATTCGAATAACATGCATCTCACCTTTCCCATGATTATGTGATTCATCATCTCCAAAACTTCATCTTTTTATAGCATATATGTGCACGTTATTTGTCTTATTGCGTTCTCATATTTGTTGCACATGTTATGAAGCTATAATATTCATAATTCTAACCCATTAACCTTTTGTAAAAACTTAATTTTATTATCAACTTGGTTTTCAATAAATTACTTCTATAATAAATTTTCATGAATGATTCACTCTTGGTTTACAAGAAGAATATCCATACTTTTTGCATATAATCTTCGATAACAGACAAAATGTGATGGTTGAATTTGAAGCGATCCTAATAGATCTGAAATGACATATTTCAAATTTCTTTTTGTTTAATTTTCTCGAAGTATATAAGATGATGAGATTTACCAAAATCATAGTTTTATAAATTTCACGCTCCCAATTCCTTCGTTTAAGAGTCCCTCTTTGCTAGAACGTCTAGTCCTTTCATGTTCATGTGAACAAGCCTTGAATGTCATAGTTCAATATTTGTCTTTTCTTATATGATTTAGTTTGCTTCTTCATAGATCTTTTTCCATAAAATATGTACATGTCACCTTTAAAATCTTCTTTCTATTTGACCATCTAACCTTTAAACACCTTAAGAACACCATGTTTTGACTTAAACCAAAACACATGTATGTCAAAGAAAAGGAAATTAAGTCCTCTTCAGTTATATATAACATTTCATTTAAAATATTTTTTTGTTATGCAATGAGCATTGATTTTATCAGTCCCAACACCATGAATGCTACAAGATTTGTTTCCTAGAAGAATTCTACCTCATGTTACCTCACGAGAAACACTCATAGTGATTGCCTTTTAAACCCCTTTTGAATTTTGTTACAATTACAAACTCATTCTCAGCTTATGGTGAATCTTTAAAGTCGACTTCTTTTCTTTCTTTATGAGATTTAGTCTCCTAAACCGCGTCGAATAATTTGTTATTCTACCAAAATTCATAACAAGTTTTGACTAGCCTCATTGAGTTCGACATCAAATGAATTATAACAAGGATCTCTCAAGTGGGAGATCTACCTATCCACAAGTGAATTCTGATATCACTAGTTGCGTTTGTGAAATCGTAAAAATCACAACGAAAACAACTAAATATTTAAAAGAACAAACAATGAACAAATCGAAACATAAGATATTGCGCGTTTACATGATGATGACTAATCTTGAAAACGTATTTATGGTCAGCTTTATTTATGGTCAGCTTTTTTTTTACTTTGATCTCCTTTTGTTTTTCGATTACATTTCATCAGTAGTTTTGAACTTTATATATGTTGAAAATGACCCTTGCACGGGACTTGCACGCAACTTACTAAAACGATTTCCAAGATAAGAAATTTATCTTCGTAACCTTCACTCTTCTTGTTCATCAAATCAAAATAATAATTATAATGAGTTTTAAAATATTTTTTAAATAAATTATACAAGTTTTGTTAGAAAATATTATAAATAATAGTTATTATTATATTTTTATATTTATAGTCTGTAACGGCTAGGACAAATGTAAATATATATAGTGGCTCTTGTATTTGAGCTCGGAAAGATTCATTCGAATTGCAACAGAATGTATTCTATAAAAATTTAGGCAAATAACGAATATTTGCGAATATCCGACTATTTGTATTTGTATTTATATTCGGCGAATATCCAGATTTATTATTTGTATTTGTATATACGGATATTTGTCGGATATACGGATATCTATATATGACCTAAATGTTTTTAACGTAGAACATATATATAAAATAATTTTAATAAAAAAACCAATAATCATCAAATGTAATCTAAAACTAAAATTCAAAATATACATAATATAAATAAAACAAAGTACCAAATCTTCATAATAATCACCACATCAGTTATTTAAATTTAGTTTCATCAATGATTCTACGGTTATCGTCAATTCACCTAAAACTTTGTATACTAAAATAAAACTCGCAAAAAAGTTATATATTTAGTGAGTTGTTTTTTTTCATATATTGTAATGTCTATATAATATTATCCAACTCATTTGGATTAGAACCAATTTTGAGTGTAAATTAAATCTTCAACAAATATTAGTTATTTTAAATTATTTGATATTTTAGTCATCCAATCATAAATATATTGCATATTTGTCTATATATTTATATAATAAGTGTTTAATTAAGATTAATAATGTTTTATATTTTCAAATTGACCATTAAAATCAATTTTGTTATATATTTATCTACATATTAACTAAATTTTATATTTAGTACTTACGGATACGAATAGTTCGATTAATTGAGTCTACTATTCGTATTTGTATTTGTCGAATATCTGATTTCTAATATTTATACTTGTATTTGTGTGAACGGATATTTGAATTTTCTGTTCAAATACAAATTAAATACGGATCGGATACGAATACTTCGAATATTTTGTCCAGTCCTAGAGACATTTGCCCCAATACTTTTTTTTTCAAAACATCTTTATTTATCAATTAAAAGATTAATAAAAAATTAAATTTAAAAACATATAAAAATGGATTTAAGGTAATATGATAATAATGCATAAATTATTGTTTCTCTTGTTTTTATTTACAAAAAAAAGCAATTATATGCTTTTTTATAAAATAAATAATATCCCTAAAATTTAAACTATATTTTTCTCACATTTTTAAATATTAAGTGATTTAATTTTTAAAAATTTGATTTTGATATTAGATTATAATAAAAAAATTACTTTTTAATCATTAAATAAAATAATTTAAAATATTTGAATGCTATTTCAATAATATAGATATCAAAACAACAATTATAAAAACATAAATATGATAAACGACATTCTCTATTAGAAACAAAATTTTTTTAATAGCGAAATATATAGTATTACAATAATTTATGATGATAGATTTTACAGTAAATATATTTGTAAAATATATCAATAAAATATTTTATGCGTCAATGTTATATTTTAATTGTGTATAATTCAAAATTATTTTCCATCGCCATTCAATATCTATATTTCAATTTAAAAAAATAATAATATGGATTTAAAATAATTTATATATAAAAATATCTTATCATATGTTTTTATTAATTTACTTTTATATATTTTATATTCTGGAATTTTATGTTTTTTCCTTTGAATTATAATTTCTAAACTTTGATAAGAACTATCTCAAATAATAATAAATTGAACTTATTATTTCAATGTATAAGAAATACAAATTAAAAAATTATTGTATATTATTTTTATTTGATTTGTGTACGTTTTTTTTATCTTTGTTTATTTTTTGTTTATATTATAACTTTAGAAATGTATTTATTTTTTGTTTATATTATAACTTTAGAAATGTATAAAAATCATTTCGAATATTACGAACTATTATAAAACAAATAGTAAATATTGTCTACACAAATTAATTTGTTGGAACCATATTTCTTGGAAAAAATAAAATTTTAATTGGGTCTTGTTATTATCTAAATAAATATTTAAATTGTTTTGAGAATCTCAAAAATATTAGTTGCATATCATAAATATTTATACCTTAGTTCTTCCGCTGATCTCAATCCATTGTTAAATTATATATAAACAAAGAAAGAGATGATAAAATCTCTCGAACGAGCGAAATGTTTCTTAAATATTATATAATTAAATATAGAACAGATAATATCAAAATAAAAGTATCAAATATTATTGAATTATTTGAGGGAAATATACTATGAAAAAAAAGATCGAGATCGTTCTCCAACAAATGCAACAAAAGGACAAAGAAAGGTGAGCTGGGGCTCTGACTGCCATTGGACCACGACCGTACTCATCCTTTTAATCCTTGTGGACCCTTTTTTAACAGTACATTAATAATCATATTGAACCTTATATTAAAATATATATTTTGATTTGGTACTCTATAATCGTTCAATGAATTCAATACAAATTTCAGCACCAAATCTGGATTATTGTTTGTATTTATACATTATAATTATAAAATTCAATTATATACTATAACAAGATTCAATATCAATTATATAGTAAATAAGTAATTGTATATTAAAACTTTACTTTGAAATCAAGATTCTAATAGTAGATTTTTTTTAAACAAAACTTAGTTGTTTTTCTCTTTACATTCTAATTTTTATTCCTAATATGCAATAATTTATTAGAAAACTTTTAGTGCATTTTTATAAAATAATTTGAAAACTCTATATCAGTGAGAGTGAATTTTTAGTGAACGATTTTATATCAAAGAGTATATACATTTATTTAAATAATAAAAATTATATTTGAAGTGTTTTATTTTGTATTAAAATTCATATACCTTGAATCAATCATAAAACTTAATATTAAAACGTTCGATTCTGGATTACAATTTATATATCCAAATATTACATGTGGCAATATAAAATAGTTTAACATTATCCCATTTCACCATATTATGATTGAAGAGCCATAAATTATAATCGCACAATTTTATATTGAAAATTTTAATTGAATTACAATTGATTGGATTAAGACAGTCACACGTCATTTAGCAATGTAATTTATTTCAAATATCACAATCAATTTTTGCTCCATCCTTCGATGACCAAAGAATATGAATATAAACATATGAACATATTATGCATATTATCTCATTAATCATTTGGTGTACCACAACCATAGTGGTAATATGACTAAACAATTCATAGAAGATCATAAGTACAATGAGCAAAACCATATAGTGAAAAAATTATATTATAGCAAATATACCCATACGTTTGATATGGATCTTAAATCTTTTGGGTGGCAATCCCTCTATGGATCAACTACCATAAGATAAATCCTAATATGCTAGAACAACACTGTATGTTTCTTCAATTTTTCCTTGACGACTAAATATTCGATCGTTCTTTGGGAAGAAAAATATTGTGGAATAACCACAATAAATTCTCAATGATATAGAGTCCACATACCAATAAACATATTAAATGAAATGTAGCATAAAAAACTTCCATAAATTAACCTTTATAATGGAAGTAGTGACGATAAACTACTTTTCATGTTTCACAGCCTAGCCATCCATATAATAGGAATATGTGTCTGAAAGTACACTTTTTGGTATCAACACATCCAGCCAAATCCGAATCTGATACTCAATGACCTCCAGATTTTAAGGTGTTATATATGTAAACATATGCTCTTTGGTGTCTTGCAAATATCTTACGTTTTTTTCACATCTTTCTAGTGATCTATTCCGAGATTAATTGGGTAAAGACCTAACATTCCACCAACAAAGCTTATATCTTGTCGTGTACATAGCAAAATGTACATTAATCTCTCAACAACTGATGTTTTCAATTTCGTCATGTTCCAAATCGTTCTTTGGATATTGTATGTTATTGAACTTTTCCTTTTCTAGATTGGCTATCCTTCTGAAACAGTTTTATATCTTGTATCTCTCTCATATATTATTGATATAATGTTTCTAATACAACTCTAACAATCCTTGTTATGTTCTAGAATATTCATCTTCCAATCACATAGGATTCTTCACCCATATATTTCATTTCATAATTCTTAGAGAGAAATCTTAATATCAAAATACATCCTACATTATTTGCAACAATTCATATATCATCGATATATAAGACCAAAATAACATATTTACTACCACTGACCTTCATGTAGATACATCAATTCACATTGTTCTCTACAAAACAATAAGATGTTATGGTATCGTTAAACATAAAATACCATTTTTGGGATATTTGTATTATTATGTATATCCTCAGGTTACACACGAAATTTTCTTTTCATGTGGCTATAAGAACTTAAGATGGATCCATATATACTTTTCCCTCTAAGTCACCATTAAGAAAGACGATTTTTACACCCTTTTGGTGAATCTTTAGGTTTTAATGAGCCACCAAAACAAAAAATTCTCAAATATCCTTTATTATAAAGCAGAGAGAAAGTATTTCTATAGTCAACACTATCTTTTTAGTTGTAGCCTTTATTAACAAGTCGGGCATTCTACCTTTGTATGTGGCTATTCGAGTCAAATTTAGTTTTAAAGATCCATCTTCAACCGACACTCTTTGAATCTCTTTGAATCTTTTGGTAGCACAAATAAGTACCAAACTTTCTTATCACCTGTTGACTTCAAAATTTCTAACAATTTTTTAGAATTTTCACTTTTCATGACTTTCTTAAATGAAAAATATATCCACAGAATGCTTAAACCACATTCATGTTTGAGGATGTAAGTCATATAGTCACCTCGCATGACATATTGTACGCCATCATTGTGGATTTTGGATATTTTCTTTGTTGTCCTGAATTATCGTGTTATGATGTGACATAGAAAAGATAATACTATAAGAGATATCGAGTGTTGAAAAATTATAATGAATATAGTTGATGTCTATTTTACATGATTCATCACTCCTATTAATTTGACCAGTCACAGCGAATCTAGCATTATCAGTCGTTATTATCCTCGTTTTGTAAGTAGGGGAATAAAACATGAATCCCTTAGAATTTCTGTGGATAACTTATGAAAAAAATCATTGATTATCCTAGGACGATGTTATTTTCATGTAGATTGATTACTCTTATTTTTTGCTTGACAACCCCAAGCATGCATGTGTTTTAAACTTGGTTTTCTTCTTGTCTGAAATTCATAAGGTGTTTTAGGGACATATTTACTAATACCACTTTAGTGATATATTGTTGTCTTTAATATGTGCATCCACAACAAAAATTGGTAATGAACTATGACTCAACATGCTCCTAGTGACATTGATTAACATACGATTTCACCTCTTAACTACAACATTTTGCTCGTATGTATATGATATGATATATTGGGCACAAATACCTTTACTTTCAAAGAATTCTGCAATTGGATCTGAACATTGTTCATTTTTTCATATTTCTAATAAAATTTATCACATCTATCATATCTCACAACTTTAACCTTACTATCTAACCTCCTTTCAACCTCTTTAATGAACACCTCAAGGACGTGCAGTAATCGAGACTTATCATGCAGCAAATAAAAACCATATCGTGAGTAATCGTATAAGGGTGATAAAATACCTCTCTTCGTCCCATGAAAAAATGTCAAAAGGTCTACATATATCAGTGTGGATTAATTCTAAAAGTGTAATGCTTCTTGTGATTCTTTTATATGTGTTTAATCTGGTTTACTTTAGTGTAGTCTATACACTACCCCATATCACCAAAATCAAATTGGGATGAATTTCATTTTTATTAGCCTTATTCGCCTGTCTATGTGATATAATATTTTATGACACAATAAAGTAGAATTATAATTATTTGATGCATTATGTTTTATACCCACACTACATTTAATATGAATTAGGTTTCGATATTTTTGTATAAAGATCAAATCGATAAAGAACATCTATTAAAATATCATAACTATAAGATGTATTGATACATGTATAATTCAAAATCTCCAAAAACAAACTTGGATAAAAAAATCTAATACATCCAATTTTTCAAAAAAAAAAAAGGATTCTAACAAATTCATGAACAAAAATATATCATTCAAGATCCACATGACAATCGGTATCCAAGATCAATCTATAAGTCTCAATGCCTTTTATCCCTGTCTTCTTCATTTTTATTTTAACCATGTATTTTTTCAGATCCTTTTACGGGTTGGATCGTAAAAAATTTCTTTTCGATGTGAATACCGTGATTAGTCACACAAGAATATAACCACCAGATTCTATTAAAATTTCTAAATTAGATATGTGGGTCACATGATCTTGGATATATTGAGCCCAATGGATCTTCTTCGTGATTAACTCACTCATAATGTTGTCTACGATCAACTTGTCACTTTCAACCATGGTAATGTAGAATTTGTAGAACAAAGATGAATCAGCGGAAACAAGATAGAAAGACTATGAGCGAGCGAAAGATCGAGAGAATTAGAGAGAATAAGAATAACTATTCTCTTATGTATTTCATTAGAACTAAAGGTACCTATTTATACAAGTAGAAAGGGTGAAAAACAAGGAAAATACAAGTACAAATGTAAGGCACAAGTTTAGATGTAACATGCATGAGCTGGAGCGGTCAACAAGGCATAGGAGACCGCAGAGGTCATAAATAGGTGATGTGCGTAGACTCAAGTAATAAATTACCTAGACTAACGCTTCCGCAAGAATACGGATCGTGTAGTAACTAGGGTCGAACACAAGGAATTGATGCGACTTCGTAGCTGTTAAACTAATTGAATTAGACACGTGAGAAGACTAAAATTGGAATCGTGGTTGAGCTGAACTAAATTAGATCGAAGAGATAAAACTTTATGGCTGAGAACCATGGGTATCGAGAGTTTGCCTAATGAAGTAACGAAGTTCTAAAAGGATAATTGGTCTAGGTACTATCATGAATTCAGGGAATTCAAGCTCTCCTATAGGAACTGACTGGCGTAGACTTGTCCACTATCTAGCATGCATATACCAATGTATCCATTGCGTATCTTACATGCATAGACGCATTATGACCGCTATCCTAATCCCTAGATTTAACCGATTGACCTGGCGTAGATTCTAAACCGGCAAACCCTAAATCATGGCTAAGTTCCAAAGTCTAATGCCCTGGCGTTGGTTTATTAGACTTCTAACATCATTCATTCGAGTGGCGTTCAAGTAGAGAAAGCATTAAAAACAACCATGAAATCTGAAAACATGATAGATACCAAATTCATTCATTCAAGTGGCGTACAGGAAATGAAAGCATTAAGTATCACCATTCATTAAGCATACGACTTCGTTACATCATATCAAACCTCTCTAACCCATGGCAAAGGAATCTACTCAGACATAGATACAGAAAAGGAAACACAAGAGAAGTCTAGATTCAACATAGTTATAGAAAGAGATAACTCCTTATTCATAAACCGATGTCTTCGGTAGATTCTCCTCGCTCCCGATCCGTAGATCCATCTTTTCTTCCTTCTTCCCTCTTGCCCTAATGTCTCTCTATCTCCTCTGATGTGTTCTGGTTCGTCCCCCCACTTTTAAGATCTGATTTCCCTTTAATTTGCCCGTTCTAGATCTTAGGAAAAGTTGTTGGGAATGAAAGCCCCGAGCGGGCACATCATGCCCCCGATCGTGCAACCACTATGCCCGACCGTGTTGCCTCTTTCAAGCCCGAACGGGCACCCATGCCCGGTCGTGTGCTTCATCGGCCCGAGTCGTGCAAACCTTCGGGGTTTTCATGACATGATTGAGCCCGAGCGGGCACTCCAAATGGACCCGAGCGGGCACACCTCCCAGGTCGTGTTCCTTGAGTGCCCGAGTCGTGTAAAGCTACGGGGATATTTGGTAGCAATCAACCCGACCGGGCACTCCCAATCCACCCGAGCGGGCATGACTTGAGGTGTTGTTTCCGCTCCTTTCGCTCGGTGTTTGAGTGCTCACTTCCATCCGTCGCCTCGCACAAGTTGATCCTACGTTTCCGGGGTTAGATTGCCAAAATCACTCGTGTTTCTTCTTGTCTCTTCGTTTCCTACGCAAAACACGAAATGTGGATAAAGTCTCCGAATATACTCAATAAATGAATGAAATATGAATAATCTACTCTAAACGAGACCTAAGAATTCTTTTCTTCTCTTTTTTTTTTTATGATTCCACGCTCGGTTCCTAGGACGTCGAAGTCGAAGAGGTTGGCTACCAACTCTCCTAAGCTTTAGATATCTTTAAACTCATTTCTCGTTCTTATTCTTCTTTTTTTTTATTCTTTTCTTCTCTTTTTTTATGATTCCACGCTCGGTTCCTAGGACGTCGAAGTCGAAGAGGTTGGCTTTCTACTTAGACCCAGGCTGCCTACGGCACACTCATAAGGTTGCGCGGCCTTAGAGGAGTGAAGGGATGCGTCATTGAAGCTCATTTTAGACCATGGTCTCTTTTTTTCTTTTTTTTTATTATGAAAAATACGCATCACTCTAACCCTTAGGACGTAGAATAACGCCTCAACCCACCACTTAGACCCGAACCATCGATATCGATGTACTCATGTCAATATAAAGTCGAGATAGTTAGAAAGCTTATCCAAAAATTGACAGCGGAGTATAAGCGTGTAGAGTCTAATGAACGCTAAAAATCTATCAAACAAGCATCGATTAATTGGTATTCACGGAGATATGATACTTGGTACCGAAACTAGGAGGTGAATGTAACTATAGGTCAAGGCTTCAAGCACAATTACTTAACTAATCGGAATCAAGAAGACTTCTAAGCAAACCTAGACCATTGTTCACGATTCGACAAAGTTGCACTAATGACTAAAACTCGAAAATTTATGCTAAGTATCCATCCGTTTATTAACAAAAACAAAAATATACATCTAATCCTAATAATCTAATCCTAATCACATAACAATACTCGACGAGTACCCCCCCAGACTTGAATGAAACACCGTCCCGGTGTTCAAAACCTCAAAAAAAAAATCTACATCTAATCCTAATAATCTAATCCTAATCACATAACAATACTCGACGAGTACCCCCCTCAGACTTAAATGAAACACCGTCCCGGTGTTCAAAACCTAAGAGAAATTCGCATACCAAACAACGGGAAGAATAAGGGTTAGAACGTGTGCACCTTGTGTATCTTGCAATCCCGTGCTTGTGTCCGGACAGTGTATGCGTCTCCTCCTCAAGGATGATATCAACGTTGAAAAACCTGTGAAAAAGATTCACACAATCCCAAAAGAAGGAATACTATCTACCGAGTAAGTCAATGTGAAAAGAAAAAGAAATAGTCCGAAAAAAATGAAATGAAAAATGCAAAAGTCGGGTTGCCTCCCGATAAGCGCTTGTTTAAGGTCTTGAGCCTGACCAAAATGTGCTACCAATTAGATGGACGACCTTGACGTCGTTGAGTGTGTAGCATCTTGCGTACATGAGGTGGTCGATAGAGTGCAGTACGCGGATCAATTGAATTCCTTCCCCGATCAGTCATGTCGTCCCCAATCTTCATTTCAACCTTCATCTTGGATGCCTTATCAATGTTCCAATCTGATGCTGGACGTTTGTAGTGGCTGCTAGGCATCTCAAGAATAGACAAACTGTCGATGTAAGCCGTTTGTGTCATGCTGGAATCTGCCTGGGATTGTCGGAGGGTTGTGCACTGGTTTGCAATGTTTTCGTGACTTGAAACCTTCCCCAACTGATCTGTACTCATGTGGTTATGAGTTGAGAAATTGCCTTGATGAGGATTACCCGAGAATCCATCCTTATCTGAGGTTGCGATCCGCTTTGCTCGGGTCGCGCAGAATTCTGCTCGGTGTTCATCTAACTCGGGGTTTGGGATTTCTTCTATACCCTTTTCATCTAGCAGCTTTGTACAAAGCTTCTCTCCATTAGGAATCTCACAAAAACCCTCTCTAGCTGCTGGAAGAGTCATCTCAAAAGAATCTAACTTCCCAAACTTCTCAAAGACCTCGTTGGCTAACTCCTCTAAGACGTTGATGTGGAATACCGAATCCACCATACATGGCCGCTTAAGTGTGTCGTTCAGATTGAACTCCACTTCTTCATCCCCGAATTTAAGTGTGAGTCTACCCTCAGCGCAATGTATAATCGTCTTTGCCGTATTGAGAAACGGCCTACCAAGGATGATTGGAATTTTCTCGTCCTCCTCCATATCCAATACAACGAAATCAACCGGGACGAAAAATCTTCCTACCTGCAAAGGCACGTCTTCCAGCCTTCCCTCGGGTATCCTAACACTCCTATCAGCCATGGTTAACGCCATTCTCGTCGGTCGAAGATCCATCTTACCCCTAAGATCCAATTTCTTATACAAAGACAATGGTAGCACGCTTACGCTTGCTCCGACGTCGATTAGCGCATGGTTTATTTCATAATCTCCAATTTTACAAGGGATTACGAATATACCTGGATCCGGCATCTTTTTGGGTAGATTAGGCTGCAGCATTGAATTCGTTACCATAACGGATTCCATCTCTACATCACGCTTGTTCGCAAGTATCTCTTTGAGGAACTTGGCGTATGAAGGCATCTTCTTCAACGCCTCATGGAATGGTATCGTGATGTCCATCTTTTTCAACATCTCAGCAAATTTCGCAAATTGAGCATCATCATCCTTTTTGCGTTGACGTTGAGGAAATGGCAAAGGAGGTGGTCTCGGTTCCGGTTTCACGTATTTCGGCTCTCCCTCCTCCTCGGGTCTATTTTTGTGCTCTTTGCTGCCACTGCCCTTTTTCATTGCTTTATTTGACTCTTCATCTTCGTCAAATGTCGAGGGAATGATCTGATCCATGAGTCTCTTACGTTGACGTTGTGGGAATGGAAGAGGTGGCGGTCTTGGTTCCGGTTTCACGTACTTTGGCTCTTCCTCCATCTCGGTTTTCATGCTTCGTTTTTCAACGTAGCTACCATTCTCCACTGCTGTGCCGGTTGCTTCATCCTTCTCAAACATCAAATGAGTGGGCTGATCCACCACTTTGCCACTCCGAAGATATATAGCATTGACGTGTTCACGAGGATTTGCTTCCGGCCGCGCCGGTAGAACCCCTTGCGGTCGCGATGATTGCGCAGCGAGTTGTGCAACTTGAGTATCCAAGATTTTTACATGCGTCTTCAACTCATTAAATTCTCTCTTCAGCGAAACGAAGTCATCGGAATGCTCCTTCTGCCCTTGAATGATTTGAGCTAGCATTGATGCAATATCGGGACTAGCTTCTTGTTGTGGAGGGGCCGGTGTACGTGGTTGGTAATACTGATCTTGGGGTTGCGTTTTTGGTTGAAAATTCTGATTGCGTTGCATCAAACGCGGCTGAAAATTCCCCCATGAGCGTTGTGCATTGAATGCACCGTCGGAATTCTTGTACGAGAGATTAGGGTGATTTCTCCACTCGGGGGTATAGGTATTACCCAAAGGTTGGTTGTTACCTACATAATTCACCCCTTCGTACGCTTGAATTCTTTGTTCGTCCGGCTGCTCATAATATTGCTGTTGATTTACTCCGGACATCAATTCGTAGAGCCCATTGATTTTACCATTCATCTCGGCTCTCATATCGGCTAGCTCGGCATATATGTTATGCGTGTTATCAACATTGGCTACCCTTGCTGGAGCGTTGCGATTGTACTCTCCGGCGTTGTGGTTTCCCTCGTAAGCCATACGATCTATAAGATCCTCGACTTGTGGGAAGGTGAGGTTGCTTAAAGAACCTCCAGCAGCGGCTACGATCAAGATCCTCGTATTGTCCGATAAACCTTGCATGAAATTGCATATGAGGTAACTTTGATCCATACCGTGATGTGGGCAAAGGCGTTGGTAGCCTTTGAATCGCTCCCATGCTTCATATAAGCTCTCGGCTGCCCCTTGCACAAATGTGTTGATGTTATTCTTGGCTAGCTGAGCTTTGTTTTGAGGGAAGAATCTCGTCATAAACTTCTCCTCTAGCTGTTCCCATGACGCAATAGAATTCGCTGGTTGCGAATATAACCAATCTTGTGCTCTATCCTTCACCGAGAACGGGAAAGCAGCTAGCATTATATCCTCATCCGATACCCCATCTCCACCCCTTACGGTTCGGCACAGCATCTTGAAATCAGTGAGATGCTGGTTTGGGTCCTCGGTTGGTCTCCCTCTAAACGCCGCGTTACCAAGCATTTGAATGAATGCCGGTTGAAGCTCTACACGGACGTTTCTTCTTGCAATGCAAGATAAGAGCTGCGTGTGCCTAGGGACCGTGTATGATCCATAGGTCAGTGCCGGTTGCACTTGCTGCGCATTTTGAACGTTCATATCTTGACGTTCAGCCATTAGCTCTTCGACAAACGGTTGTTCGATCACTTCCTCGGTTTGGAAATTCAAATGTGCTTGCGTGTTATCAACTGAATTGCTTGCACTAGCTTTCGATTCTTTCCTTAATTTTCTGAGTGTTCTATCAATGTCGGGGTCGAAAACTAGATCCGCTTTTCCGGTGTTTCTCATGCACAATTAAGCTGCACAAGAAAAAGAAGACAAACACAAAGATCACGTGAGATACGAGAAGCAAAAGAACTTGACTCTAAACGAATAAACCAAACAAAAACACGAAAAAGCAAGAAACAAACAAGACTCCTAAAAACCTAATGTCTAATCTAAAAGTTTCCTAACTCCTAAGCCGTAATCAACTCCCCGGCAACGGCGCCAAAAACTTGATATGCGTTATATCGAGTAATAAAACCTAGACTAACGCTTCCGCAAGAATACGGATCGTGTAGCAACTAGGGTCGAACACAAGGAATTGATGCGACTTCGTAGCTATTAAACTAATTGAATTAGACGTGCGAGATGACTAAAATTGGGATTGTGATTGAGCTGAACTAAACTAAATCGAAGAGAATAGACTTTATGGCTAGGCACCATGGGTGTCGAGAGTTTGCATAACGATGTAATGAAGTTCTAAAAGGATAATTGGTCTAAGGTACTATCATGAATTCAGGGAATTCAAGCTCTCCTATAGGAACTGACTGGCGTAGACTTGTCCACTATCTAGCATGCATATGCCAATGTATCCATTGCGCATCTTACATGCATAGACGCATTACGTCCGCTATCCTAATCCCTAGATTTAACCGATTGACCTGGCGTAGATTCTAAACCGGCTAAACCCTAAATCATGGCTATGTTCCGAAACCTAATGCCCTGGCGTTGGTTTATTAGATTTCTAAGATCATTCAATCAAGTGGCGTACAGGTAGAGAAAGCATTAAGAACAACCATGAAATCTGAAAACATGATAGAAACCAAATTCATTCATTCAAGTGGCGTACAGGTAATGAAAGCATTAAGCACCACCATTCATTAAGCATATGACTTCATTACAACATAGCAAATCTCTCTAACCCATGGCAAGGAATCTACTCAGACATAAATACAGACAAGGAAACACAAGAGAAGTCTAGATTCGACATAGATGTAGAAAGAGATGACTCCCTATTCATAAACCGATGCCTTCGGTAGATTCTTCTCGCTCCCGATCCGTAGATCCGTCGTTTTCTTCCTTCTTCTCCTTGCCCTAATGTCTCCCAATCTCCTCTGATGTGTTCTGGTTCGTCCCCCCTCTTTTTAGATCTGATTTTCCCTTTTAATTTTGCCGATCTAGATCTTAGGAAAGTTTGTTGGAGTGAGTGACCCGAGCGGGCATGCCTTGCACCCGATCGTGTAACCACTATGCCCGACCGTGCACACACAAAAGAGCCCGAGCGGGCACCATACCCGACCGTGCACTTCATCAGCCCGAGTCGTGCAACCCTACGGGGCTTTCTTGGCATGATTCAGCCCGAGCGGGCACTTCAAAGGCACCCGAGCGGGCACATGAGCCCGAGTATGTCCCTTGAGCACCCGAGTCGTGTAGACTTACGGGGTTGCTTGGCATGAATTAGCCCGAGCGGGCACTCTCTATCCACCCGAGCGGGCATGTCTTGAAGTGTAGTTTCCGCTCCTTTCGCTCGGTGTTTGAGTGCTCACTTCCATCCGTGGCCTTGCACAAGTCGAACCTTGTTGCACAACTTCGTTTTCGGGGTTAGATTGCATAATCACTCGTGTTTCTCTTCAAGTCTTCGTTTCCTACACAAAACACGAAATGTGGATAAAGTCTTCGAATATAATCAATAGATGAATGAAATATGAATAATCTACTCTAAACTAGACCTAGGAATGATATAAAAAACTATAACGAATTACGTGTTATCAATAGGCTTGACCAGGTCGCAGGTCGCGGGATGCGGCTCGAGATGCGGAGAAGGGAGCGGGACGCGGCTTGGGATGCGGAGAAGAGCGGGACACGGATTGAGACACAGATGCGGAGAAAGGAGCGAGACATGAAGAGCGGGATGCGGCTTCAGATGCGGAGAAAGGAGCGAGACATGAAGAGCAGGACACAACCTTTCTTCTTAACATTCCCCCTCAAGCTTAGGCGTTCAAAAGCAACATAATTGAAGCCTAATTGTAACCTTTTCGGGGAAAACCCAATTGGGACAAAAAAACCCGACAAAGGAAAAAGAGTACAACAACTTATGATCTCGAGGGACGATCGACTAAGCTTGAATGCGATGCCTTGGGACTGAAGATATCAATGAGGTCGATCCGATAATGGAGATCTTTGCAGACTTTTTCACTTGTGGCTTTGGTGAAGACATCGGCCAACTGAACTGCGCTTCTTGTGTATATGAATTCAATGACGTCATCTTAGAGCTTCTCTCGAACAAAATGACAATCAACTTCAATATGTTTTATTCGTTCGTGGAACAGCGAATTGGATGCGGAAAAGAGCGGGATGCGGAGAAGGGAGCAGGATATAAAGAGCGGGACACGACCTTTCTTCTTAACAAGTAATCCTCATGAAATTGAATTTATCCATGAATTAACACTTTCTACCATGGTAATTCTCATGAAATTGAAGCACATATGATTAGACCGCTCCTAAGCCTTGTATTAGAACTTATCATTTTTTGAGCTAATCGCTATCAATGTTCTGGGTTTTTTATATATTAAAAAACTAAGTCCAATTCATTAACATCTATATAAAATGTGTTTTGTTTAGACTAGTCGACATAATTTAACCCATTAAATTTAACAACGATGTTGCATCATACCTTTAGGTTAAAGGAATCTACTAATAATTTGTAACGCTTACTAGTTTGGAAAATATTCAAAGACGCAACAATCATCGATAACAAGTAAAATACTTCAATCGATATAATTGATCAACAAATGTTCAAATTTTGGATGTACACACTTATCTATATCAATTATTAGTAATTTTAATGATGTTAATCATATGCAATGGTTCACCATAGAGTAATTTACTAACAATAAAACTGATAAATTATAATATTAACATAATTTAAATCAGATGAATATTTTTTATTTAATATATCATTTGTAATTAGCTATATAACCAACAAATTTTCATAATTTAGATATTGAGTTAACCGATTGTAAATACATTAATTTTTAAAATTAAAATTTTTGAAAAATTTATTTATAATTTTATTACAAACCTCGACTCGAATATCATTTCAAGCGATCTTACTAATTCTATTATTCAACAGAGTTAATCTAATTAATTTATAGTACCAATCGAGTAGTTATCATGCAAAACCGAATTTCATATGTAAGATTACAAATTAAACAAGAAATATACATAAAACACATAAGTCTGTCTTTCTGTGCAATAAAGTGTTGTGGTGCAATCAATATATACAAACATATATAGTTATTTACATGCATCTTTTAATGCAGTTCATGTTACATAATCATTTTAATCTTAAATTAAGGTTTGATATCACGTGTAAGATTACAATTTAATTGCCACCATATTTTATAATTATAAGACGCAATTGCATGCTAAATCTAGGTTCAATATGAATTATATAACAAAGAAACAATAAGAACATATAAACTTACATGAATCCATAATTCAAATGCTGGTATAAATTTTTAACAAAATTATTTCTTTCTCTCATTGCACATAAGTTTTTATTGTGTAATTTTTATAGTTTACTAGATGATACTCGCGCGTTGCGCGGTGATATGATAGTTATGTTGTATGTTTTTTAAAATTTGTATATAATTCATCAATTCAAACATTTTCATGACATTTGATATATGTATCAGTCAATACAAGCATACGAATTCCAATTTTTAGTGTAAAAATTTAAACAATAGCAATCGTTTCTGCCCTTTTTCGGCTTTCAACGGGTTTCAACGAAAACTCTTTCATAGACTTCACGGATAGCTCTTTCTACCATATTTCTTTCCTTCTCTCTCTTTCTCCCTCTTTTGTTTCATCCATCTTTTTTTTTATGGTTCTCTGCTGGTTCCTTTCTTCCTCTTTTGTTTCATCCATCTTTTTTGTATGGTCTCTGCTGGTTCCGCTTTGTTTTGTGAGGCATCAGTGGTAGTAGCCCCTCTCTCTCTTCATTCACCGATAATCGAAAACTATACTCTCTATACTTTCTTCCAAACCCAAGAGTGTAGACATCCCTTCATTCACCAACTTTTGAGAACTATACTCTGTGTTATTTTCCCAAACCCATATTCCCTTCTGTCTCCACCAAGAGTTCTCTCATTCATTCCAGGATATACATTCGATCGAACTCTTTGAAGGGGTTGTTCCACACAGTGTATTTGGTGATGTTTTTAACCAAATCCCAGTCGATTTCTTTAATGGGTTCCAGAGAAATATTTTCAACCAAAGGAATAAATAAATACGCCTTTGCAGGATCCCATGGTGTCGTGGAAGGTTCAAAATCAACATCTAATACAATACTCATCAATCTCACATGAAAGTTTTTTCAGAAAGGCTAGCTGCAAAAGCAAATATCAGCAATAAGAGAGTATCGATCAATAATTGAAATGAAGGACATGAACTGAAACCAAATTATTTAACCATAGTTCGATGCTTGCATGTGTTAGCAGAGTTTTATTTGACTCAAGGAAAAAACTCAGAATTCTGTAACTCGATGTATTTACAAATAGTCAAAAGTATTTTCTTAGTAGACTACAATCTAAACCAAGTAGAGGAGATAGTGGACTAAATTCATATACCTAATAACTTCCACAGAAGTATTTGCCGACAATGATCTCAAATACAACAAGATTTTGATAACAAAGGACGACAAAGTCTAAATCACAAGCAAGCACAGAAGCCTATAGAAACAGAGTTGTCCAGACTAACCTGGCTTGCTATAATCTCAAGTGAGCCCCTAAAAGAAAGAGATGCTTTAGTGATCATGGCCCGAGCGAAAAAAAATCCATCGACATTGATTATACCTGAAATAGTAAATATCGTCACAAACTTTGGTGCGATTTAGACCTGAAAATTCTGAAACCCAATGTCCAGAGGTGGGATTGTGTACCTCTGCATCCAACTCATTACCAAATAGAACCGCGAAATCTAAAACTTGATTTAGGAATGGATGTTTGGAAGACCCAGAATTCACATTTGACAACATACATGTATAGATGGAATACGTTTGAGCTCTCAGAGTCATCCTTTCCACATAAAATCCATTCTCCCTGTGTACCATAAACGTCAAGCAAGCATTATAAGATTACAGCTCAAACCGTATAGAAACCTAATTTATATTCGCTAAGAAACATAATTAGAAAATTTAGTAGTTAGAACTAACCTTTAGAACATCAGCAACACCTTCAGGATAGAACTCTCTGTGTCTAGCAGTTCCGGGAAACAGTTCACCTTCATCATCTTGGTCAGCCTTTTCTGCATCTTGACCACTTCACTTTGTCTGGCAATAGTATATCAGTAAACGCTCCCATCTCATGCAGCTTTTTGCAAGCAACCAGTCATACAGCCTACTCATCAAGTACACCATAAGTGAAAGTATATTATGCCAAATGATAGTATGCATGATATAACAAAAAATAAAGGCTTATCTGGTGTGCAAGACGCATTGAACTGCAAACGGGACCCTCTAGTTTTTCAAATGGTACATTGCATGGGAGTTGAAGCCTACAAGATTACTCAGTAAAGCCTACCGGCTTCTCATGCTTCTCCATGATAAACTCCGGACGAAGTATCGTATACCTGATCTCATGAGAATTGCCTCTATCTTACGCATTCCCCTTATTCCATTCTAAAACTGTCTCTTGTAATAGTACACGGGTTTGCACAACCACCGGTTAGTTTGGCCATGTGCGAGGGAAATCGACACCGAAAAAATCATAAACTCAAATCGAGAGGAATTAACCTTCGTGGTACCTCTTCCCTCCTCCGTGATAATCATAAACTCAAGCAAGTACCTTGTCTTAATACCAGATATCCAGATCTCTAATCCATTCAAGCATTTGAATGACCACGCTCGTGGGCTACCACCAAGAGGTTCTCTGAATGGACAGTTGAGATGCACTGGTCCACGAGGCTGAGCATGTTGCCCAATGTACAACAGAAGCAAGTGAGGTAAGCAACATCCGGACTGGAATCGGATCGATTGGAGCAGGAAGATCAAAGAAGAATCTCACAAAAGAACCAAAGTGGTTTACCTATAACATGAATAAAAATTAATGAATTTATAACAGTAGATCATGCCAATTAAACCAAAAAAGATTACTGACCGTGGATAAAATTTCTATGAGTCTACACACCTGATTTATTGCTTGATTTGCTCCAATATTCTGAAGTTTAGGAGGACGATCTGCAGTAAGAAGTAGAAGTGGTAAAAGATCTTCACTGGCTTCAACCACCTGCAATGATTCTCGTATCAAAACACCTATGAGAATACAAATGCATTTGTACAGTATTGAAAGCAAACAACAACTGAAACATAAATCTACTCAGTGACTAATAAGTACACGTTACAGTAAAACTCATTGCAAGAAGAAGATTTGAAATAGTTGTTCCTAAAGATGTTGTAAGGACTGACGGTTTAAGAGATCCTCTAGCATACTCGATAGTATGAAATGCAAGTCATGGTTCATCAAACTCACCTGCAACCGGTACAAACATAGGAAACTAACAACTTCAGCATCCAAATTCGTTAATAAAGTAAAAAGATTCGAAAAACCCCTACTGGAGACAATTCGTAATGAGAAATTAAAAGCACCCCGTAGCTTGAATCCTTTCCATCATCAAACCTTGTTTTTTTTGTATATATGAACAAATAAATCATGTTGTTAGAAATCAACGAACATACCAAAAATAGAATAGAATAACAAAAAACAAAGAGGTGGGTTCACCGCGAATCATCGTAGGACAGGAGTTAGACTGATTTCGGGTCTTCGAATCGAATCAAACCATATATTATAATAATCATGTATCACAATCCAAATAAAAAGACTGTACCTTGCACATGTTCAGAGGGCACAGAGAGCATCCATGCGAGGAAATGGTGAAGTGGTGGTGAGGTGAGATTCGCATCTGTCATGTTGTTCGACGAATCCTGGATTCGTTTTAATCTCAGAGAATCAGTCCTTGATCTCATGATGCGCAAGAATTGTGACGATGAAGAACACGTTGGCGACGCTCACTATCCTCAGCTCACATCTGAAACCGAACCACAAAAACCTCAGATCAATAATCAGTGTGTTATGTCTAGAGATTATTGGCAGCTCTTAATCAGATAATTTCCAACGATACGAAATAGAAGTGATGTAAAATTACCCAAGTGCGTGTGCTGATTTGATGGCAAGGATAACTCGGGGGTGGATCGGCATCGTTATGAGGACTCATGGATCGACGTGGTTACGCCATTATCGTGGAGCTCGTTCATCATCTAAGCATGTCACATAAGAACACAAATGGAAGAAGATTGATTCAAAATGGGTTTGCGATTCAGAATTAGAACATAAAAAGGGAAAAAGAAGAAGGAACCGAACCTTGAGAGAGTTCCAAGGCATGGTTGGGAGAAGCATATTGAACAAATCAGCGAAAACCCATTCATAGCTCTGAAGGGGTTGACACATGAAAGCGTCTTCTTTGAGGGAAATCGGACATGAGGTTTGATTTACGGAGGAGGGAGTGTCGTAGGGACACCGTATCCAGGAGCGAAGAAGGCGAAGAGGCACGGGGAAATCGACGGAGGAGGGGCGTATGAACATGGAATACAAAAGGTTTGCTTAGGAACAGAAGCAAAGGCGAAGAGTCAAGCACATCAAATGACTATCTCAAACATACTTCATTAGCTCAGATTCACCATCTGGTGGTACAAAAGTAACGGTCTTCTCTGAGTTAAATCTTATCAGGTTAACGCATTGGTGAAATCTAACATCATCAAGCTCAATGGTCTTACCACTGCCAAAAATTTAAGAAATTAAAGTGCAAGTCAGAGAGCATCAAATAAGTAATAGTTGTTGGGCATCTTAAATTGACAGAAAATAATCCAAAATGGGTAGTAAAAAAAGAAAAACATATTGTTGAAAGAGCTAAAGAAGTATACCTTGAGCGTAGCAAAAAAATCTTGCTGGTACCTTTGGTTGCAAATGAATTGAAGAAGAAATTGACATTCGCATTGTAGTTGAGTCACGGTATACAGCTTATGCAGTTTCATTAGCCCAATTTTGCTACTTCATCACAATATCTTTGAAGCAATTTAACTGTCTCCAACACTAATGGTTGTCCAGATCATCGAAATTGTTCTCTCGAGGTATTTTTTCATCGATGCAAAAACAAAACAACCATTAGACATGACGATAAGGATTAACAGAACCAAACAATAGCGAGTAACATTACCTGTAACCTATATCCAAGGCTAAGCAGAACATGAAAAATCTTTTAGCTGGCATCTTCGTGTTTGATGGGTCTTAGTCGCTTCCTATTGGGAACTGCAATACATGAGAGCATACATCTTATAAGAAACCTAGAATATAGATCTAAACATACAACATATTCCATTACTCGCAACAATTCAAGCAATTATGCCATGGTGCTCAAATATTTATAAGCAGCACATCATTCTTTTAGATCAAATAAATTGCAGAAGCGTAAACTCTTATATATCAACAATGTCCAAGCTCAAATAACTGCAAACCCAATATTTTTCGGCGTCAACAGTTCTGCAATCTCTTTAGGAACATCCCATATACATAATATATATATATATATATATATATATTTGAAACTCAAGCATCAAATACCCGAAACCACTATGAAATACTCGCTATGTCACTTCTTCAACTAACCGAAACCAAACAGAATAGAACATAAATCGAAAAGAAACTTACCATTGAAATGGTCTATTTGCGAGCGCGGATGATGCGCTGGAGATTTCCTCAGGCATGATTGTTCGTCCACATTCCTCGGTTCGAATTGCAAGTTCGGTTGTGATTAAGTTAGTTTTAAAAGTATACATATATATGAATACAAAAATGTTTCAAAAGTAATTTCGAATTCACCATCGTCGATTTGAGGATTTCTCCAAAGGGACCATTGGAAAGTACCTTCTTCACTTCATCATCTCCTACAAATTCGAGTTCATCGATCAAGTTATGCGGTTGTAGAATCCCTTTTCCCTATTCCACGTACCTTCACCCCATGTTCGCAGGGCAAAGACATCATCCATGCGAGGAAATGGTAAAGTGGTGGTGAGGTGAGATTCTCATCTGCCATGTTGGTCGACGAATCCTGGGCTCGTGTTAATCTCAGAGAATCAGTCTTTGATCTCATGATTCTCAAGAATTATGTCGATGAAGAACACGTTGGCGTCGCTCACTATCCTCAGCTCACATCTAAAACCGAACCACAAACCTCATATCAATAATCGGTGTGTTTTGTCTGGAGATTATTAGCAGCTCTTAATCAGATAATTTCCAACAATTAAAAATAGAAGTGATGTAAAATTACTCAAGTGTGTGTGCTGATTTTATGGCAGGGATAACTCGGGGTGGATCAGCATCGTTCTAAGGATTGTGGATCGGCATGGCTAATCCATTATCGTGGAGCTCGTTCATCATCCGAGCCTGTCACATAAGAACACAAATGGAAGAAGATTGATTCAGAATGGGTCTGCGCTTCAGAATTAGAATAAAAAGAACACAAATGGAAGAAGATTGATTCAGAATGGGTATAGGATTCAGAATTAGAACATAAAAAAGGGAAAAGAAGAAGGAATCGAACCTTGAGAGAGTTCCAAGGCATGGTTGGGAGAGGCATATTGAACATATCAACAAAAAATCATTCATAGCTCTGAAGGTGTTGATGCATGAACCGTCTTCTTTGAGGAAAATCGGTAATGAGGTTTGATTTAAGGAGGAGGGCGGTGTCGTAGGGACACCGTATCCAGGAGCGAAGAAGGCGAAGAGGCATGGGGCAAGCGACAGAGGAAGGGGCGTGTGGACAGGGAATACAGAACGAAGAAGGCTTGCTTAGGAAGAGAAACGAAGGCGAATAGTCAAGCTGTTGAATCAGTGGAAAAATCCCGGTGCGTGTGAAAGCAAGCGAGGCTTAGGAATAGAAGCGAAGGCCGAGAGTCAATCTGCTGAAAATCATTATCCGTGTGAAAGGGTGATTTTTCCTTCGGACTAACATGACAACATCATAAGGGAGGAAAAATCCTCCCTTTTATATGTAGTTATATGATTATACAACTTTTAGTGTTATTTTATAGGATTGTGTGAAAAAACTTAAACTAAAAAGAATGAGTCTTTTTATGAGTGACACCCCTCATCTTTAATTATATGATAAACATTTATAAAAAAGTTACTCAATTTTATATTAAATCTCAAATGCAAATAATGTATTTTTTTATTAAAATAGATGATTTTACAGAAACACCTATATATCTTTAACTCAATAATAAAAACTCGCAATTAAAATTTTCGACTACTATCATTGAAATTTATATGCATTTACTTCAATTATGTTAGCTTACGATTAAAATGTTATATTTGATATTAAAACTTATATATATTTAATTCAATGATAAAAAAATTACTATTAAAGCGTCGAAACACATTACAATTTATATATTCCGTGATCTATTCATAAAATATTCTAACAATACTATTTGATATTTGTTAGAACATTTATGATAATAATAATCATAAAATTTTAAGATAATTATAAAATTTTGATCTAAATTTATTTATGATATATATAAATACGATATATATATATAAATATTTAGAGAGAGCAACTAAAAGAACTGATTTTTAAATTTTATGATCTAACTAATTTTTCTATATGAATTCTTTTTTATATAACCTCAAAACAGTAGCATTTCTGAAACATATATACGGAAAGTAATAAAAAAAAACCTCACTTAAGGTAACCAATCTACGAAAATAACTAATACATTTTAATCACTATTAAAAGAAAATGATGAATTCGAATCAAACTCCAATTTAAAAAAATATTTCTACGTTCAAATGTAATTTAGTATCATAACATTTTGCATCTTTTTAAATTCCATTAAATTCATATATTTATATCTATAACGAAAATTGGTGTTGTAAATCAAGATTAGGATTTGCATGTTAACTAAGAATGTCACAGAGAGAATAATATTGATAACATGTTTGGAATACGTTCAATGGTGCCCTACTCATGGCCAAATGTGAAAAAATACTCTATAAAACTCATAAAAAAGATGAAATACAACTGTGATTATCATCACCACACCCCAACCCTTCTAAATCATGTTCATATATACAGGGTAAAGAAGACAAAACTTTTTCGTAGATACAACGGCCTTAACGACCTATATATATATGTGTGTGTATATATGTTATCCACGTGCGTCTCACATGCGGTGTTTAATGAACCGCACTAAACTAGAAAATTCAGCAACGACAAAACCAAGACAGATAAACCTTCCTTATTAAACCGGCTAGAACCCTCCACGTGAAATGGAGACTTTCAAATGCTCACGCTAAATATAAACAATTCTCTACCTTAGACTGAACATTCTAAGTCCAATCTTCAATCTTCTTTCTGATCCCACAGAGTAACATATGCATTTTATGATACATATAACCCAAGCTACTCTAGTGCTTGATTGAATTTAGCCACTGTGGCGGTTTTTGTGAAGATATAAGCTAGGTTTTGTTGCGTAGATGATTTTTTGACTTGGACAAACCCCTGCTCTATAAGTTCCCTTATGAAATGAAGCTTTACGTCTATGTGCTTTGTTATTTTGTGATAAACGTTATTTTTTGACAAAGAAATGACACTTTGAGAATCACATCAGATAATCAATGTCATTTGATCAAATTTTAATTTCTTCATGATGCATTTGATCCAAATACCTTCTTTTATAGCTTTTGTCAAGGATACATACACTGCTTCTATTTTGGATAGTGGCAGAATATGCTGAAGACTTGATTTTCAACAGATGGTATTACCTCCCACCGTGCAAACATAACCAGAGATGGACCTCCTTCTATCTGGAACACTAGCAAAATCAGACTCACATTAACCTTCAACTTTGAAGTTGTCATCCTTTTTATAAATCAGTTTCAAACTATCAGTTCCTTTGAGATATCTTAAAATCCATTTTACATCTTTCCAATGTTCTTTTGATGGATTACTCATGTATATGCTTACAACTCTAGTGGTCTATGCTAAGTAAGGTCTTGAACCTATCATAGCATGCATAATGCTTTCTACAACATTAGAGTATGAAACTTCATCCATTATAGGATCTTCATCTCTAGTTGTTGAAACCAGTTTAAAGTGTTCCCCTAGAGGTGTTGACAATGCCTATGCTTCCATCATCCTAAATGTGTTCAAAACCTTGAGAACACACCCTTCCTAAGATAATAAAAACAACCTTTTCTTTAAATCTTTGTGATTTCTCATTCCCAAAATCTTAGTTGCACTTCCCAAATTCTTCATTTCAAATTCTAAACTTAATAGTCTCTTGAGTCTTGAAATATCCTTCATGTTTTATGAAGCTATCGGGCATGTTAACCACATATAAGAGGAGATATATATGAGACATGTTTGGGGTTCTTTCGTAATATACACACTAATTATATTGACTCCTTGAGAAACCCTAAAGTAGCATGAATGAGTCAAAACACTTGTTCCATTGCCTTGGTGACTGCTTCAAACCATACAAGGACCTTTTCAGCTGACACACATGATCTGTTCTAGTTTTGTCTATAAAACCTTCTGACTGACTCATGTAGATATGTTCTTCTAGATTTCCATGTAGGAATGTCGTTTTACATCTATTTGTTCCAGTTCTAAATTTGCATAGACCATAAGTGACAACAATAATCTAATTGACCCATGTTTTACTATTGGTGAAAATAATTCAATACCCTCAATTTGTGAGTAGCCCTTTGCTACCAACCTTGACTTGCATCTCTACCGATTATCTACAAATATCTCTGGCTTACTTTTAAATATCCATTTACAACCAATTATCCTCTATTTTTGGAGGTCAATCCATTGCTTCTCATGTCTGACTCTCATGTACAGAAGTCATTTTTTCTATCACGACTGTAAACCACATATTTTTGTCTACTCTTCTCATTGAATCATTAAACCTTTTAGGTTCAACTTGATCTAGATCCTTTGTCACTAATAGAGCAAATGCTACATAGTCCTCTCATGAATAGTTCTTTGGAGTAGTCTTGGTTCTTGGCTTTTTGTCCCTTATTAGTTTATAGTTTTGTGTTTCATCATCTAATTCAAATTCACCTTGAACTTCATAACTCTTGATCTCTTGTTTTCCTTTATCACAGTCTATGATACCTTTATCCAAGTCTCATATTTCCATCCTTCCCATCCTCATCTCTTTTCCTTTAATAACTCTACCTTGAACTGAATTAGTTGTTCCTCTGGAGTGATGATCATCCATAACCATATGAATGGTTACAACACCTTGGTTTGATGGGGTTTCATATGTTTCTCAACTTCTTCATCTGACATTAGATCCTTAAACACCAGACTTCCCCTGAATAGAACATCTTTGTTGATAACAAACTTTCCATCATTTACCAACTAGACCCTATACCCCTTTACCCCTTGTGGATACCCTACAAATATACCTCTCTTAGCTCTTGGACTGAGCTTACATTGTTCCCGATGAACATATGCAATAGATCCAAACCTTCTGAGATATTTGTTAGCGGGCTTGTTACCTGACAACCTCTGTTGAGGAATCTCAAAATCAATAACCGTAGAAGGTGCCTTGTTGATTATATATATTGTTATATTTGTAGCCTTAGCTCAGAAATCTTGATCTAAACCGGAATCTGCCAAGAGATACCTGACCTTATCCATGATGATCCTATCCATTCTCTCTCCAACCCGATTTTGTTGTGGAGTATAAGAATAAGTTATGTGCCTTACAATGTCATGGTTCTTGCATATTTCTTCACAAAAATTATTACAGAACTCCAAACCATTATCAGTTCTTATGCACTTCACTGGTCTACCAGCCTGCTTTTTAGCCATTCTTTTCCAAACTACAAACACTGTAAAGGCCCCTTCTTTAGTCTTGAGAAACCGGATCCATACCTTTCTAGCATAATCATCAATGATGCATACTGCTTTCTTAACATTGATGGTGTAACTAAAGGTGATCACCAGAGATCAGCATGAATATGCTCTAGTGGCGCCTTAGCTATATGTCTTCCAATGGAGAACTTTGCCTTATGATTTTCCCCATAATGCGACTTTCATAGAAAGGAAACTTCTCAATCTCCTTTCCTTCTAGTAAACAATGTTTTACTAAAATATCCATTCCCTTTAAACTCATATGGCCTAACTGTTTGTGTCACAAACTAGATATGTTCTATTTGTTTGTAACATGATTTACTTCTCCAACTAGAGTTCAACCTTGTAAAACATATAACCCTCCCTTCAAATGTTCTCTCAAGATTGCCATGGAACCTTTTGGTGACTTTTAAGACTCCATTCTGAAACTTGTAAGAAAATCAATGTCTATCCAGGGAACCTAATGAGATTAGATTCCTCTTAAATTCAAAAAAAATATCTCACATGATAAAGTAACCTCGTAGTTCTATCATGAACCTTGATCTCAATAAAAACTATATCTTTTACCTCATAGGTCATGTTATTCTCAATCAATACCTTTCTTGCATCTGAAAGTATCAATTCTTGGAACCATTCTTTGCGAAGGGTCTCGTCTGGTGGATCTTGGTCTGAGATTGATAAAACCTCATTGTCTTCCTTCGCCAATACAACCATGTCATCTCTCTCTTGTTCCTTCTGCAATCCTTTTTGAAGTGACCTTCCTTACCACAATACCAATAACTTGATCATTTCTTTTCTTTGACTTAGACCTAGTCTTCTTGCTTATGTCTCCTATTTCCCACTTTTCAAATCTTCCCTTACCACTAGTCCCTCTTTTGTGGTCTTACTAAGTTTGCCTTTTGCCTTTAGTTCCATTTCTCTGGTCCTGGCAGTAGCTTTTACCTCTTCCATAGATATTGATGCCCTCGAGTACTTTAGTACTTCCCTTAATTGTTCATAAGGAGAAAGCAAGGAGTTGAGAATTTAGACTACTTGGTACTCATCTTCAACCTCTACTTGAAGATTTTGCAAGTGTGATAACATCTTCTGGAAGTCATCAAGATTGTTTACCACAGATCTATTCTCATCCATCTTGAAATCAGCCACATGTTGCATCAAGTACATCCTATTTGAAAGAGATTGCTCAAGGTGCAATTTGTCTAGAAAAATCCAAATATCATACGTAGTTTTCTCTTGTACTACCTTCCTTAGTATCTGATCTGAAAGACACAATACTATCATATTCCTAAACTTCTTGCTTCTTTCCATTCATTTCTCCAAAGATCATTCTTGCACATACCTTGATAGCGGTCTAAGTCTTGTATCTGTAGTGAGAATTAAGGCCATACCTTGTGAAGAACCTGACTTATGCAACTAGATACCAGTTGCTTTCTTGACTGTTGGAGTTTGTGACTTCCACATGTTCTGTTACAATAGGTTCAACCCAGGTATCAGGATTGTCGTTAAGAACTCTGTGTAGTCTCATATTTTCAAGACTTGCCCAGACGTTTTTTTTCAAAGGACAAAGTCCCCTTTGTTGTCAAGCTTTTCCACATTTAGTTCCCAAATTGCCATTGTCATCTTGATTCTACCTTTTACCCAAGTTCGAGAGCCTTTAGTGGCGTCGAGTAACCTGCTTCCGGCGAGAACTTTACCTAGTTCCAATCGGAGTACGGTTGAGCCTTGAATTTTCGAGATGCGTCGATAAATTCAGTCGGTGACAGTCGTCCTTGATCGCAACCCAACTCTGATACTAATTGTTGTGAATCAAGATTAGGATTTGTATATTAATAAGAATGTCGTGTTGAGTTTAATGAGAGAGACAAGAGAATGGTGTTAGAATTTTTGGGTCACACATGTATTATTTATATGTGTTATGTCATTATTTAATTAGTCTAAATTAAAGTGGTCTAAGTGTAATTAAGTATAGACTAAGGGCATAATTATTATGATGTTATTGTGTAGATACCATTTGTGTAATTTCTAATTTGATGAGGGGCCGAGTTAGAAATAATAATAAATATATTCTAAATATTAGGGTTATGGTCCCCAATGCATAACATATAGAAAAACACAAAAAGGAAAAATCTCTTTGTATCCCCATCAACAAAGAGACTAGGTTCTAAGGTGATTGCATTGGAAGATTACATACCCGAAAAGCCTACGACCATATCCGATGGATCCATCAGGTATGCTTCCGCATCCGGTAAATAATTTCTACAATTGGTATCAGAGCATGTAGAAATTTTGTAAATTTTGGGGAAAATTTTTCCAAGGTCGTAAATTTTGGGGTTGATTTTCCTATACTAGTCAATTCATGTTTGTGTGAAAGCATGTTTGATCTAGTTGTGATGTGTGAAATATATTTGACACCATTAGAATCAATAATATTAAGTTATGATGTTCTCATATATGAATCGAAGTTTTCTGAATAATTTTTTTTTGTGAATATTTTGGTATGTCTTATTAGTTTACATACCGCACAAAAAAAAAAGGTTCTTTGACAAAATTAATTTGTTAATTATATTATTATTGGTATCATAAAAGGAAATTCGATTAATTATACAATTGATAATAATCGATTTTTAATTGGTATCATAAAAGGAAATTCGATTAATTGATATTGATGTGTTTTCTTTTTTTTCTACTGATTTGAATTATTCGTTTATTATTGATATCATAAAAGGAAATTCGATTAATGGATATTGATGTGTTTCCTTTTTTTCTACTGATTTGAATTATTCGTTTATTATTGATATCATAAAAGGAAATTCGATTAATGGATATTGATGTGTTTCCTTTTTTTCTACTGATTTGAATTATTCATTTATTATTGATATCATAAAAGGAAATTCGATTAATTGATATTGATGTGTTTCCTTTTCTTTCTACTAATTTGAGTAATTCATTTATTATATTTATTATGCAATTATTGCTTGCTTTAATTATGCAATTCATGATTCACACGAATTATTGAGTTATTCAGGAATTAATTATGTAACGGTAAATTATTCAGAATTATTGAGTTGAATTACATAATTAATTTATTAATAATAATTAAAAAGTATTGGTTTGGGCTTTCTCCCATTAGATTTTTTTTAATGAGGAAATCGGGCTGAGTCCATAAGGTTTCAAAAGTTTTTTCCGGGC
The DNA here is from genome assembly GCA_036759665.1 of Gynandropsis gynandra. NCBI lineage: Eukaryota > Viridiplantae > Streptophyta > Magnoliopsida > Brassicales > Cleomaceae > Gynandropsis > Gynandropsis gynandra. The sequence goes on along the minus strand of CM071872.1, from coordinate 19,132,373 downwards.
CTGAACCCATCAATTTTTTTGGGCTTGAGCCCGTCGAGAAAAAAAAAATTTTAAAAAAAGGTGTTTAAATAAAAGGTTTAGAGATTATGGGGGTTGAACCTGCGACCTGTACGCCCAGGTCAGTTTAGACATTTCTCTCCAGACCATTAAGCCGCAGTAATTTCCATGCATATATTGCCTCTGAATTTATTATATCACTTATAGAGTATATAGAAAATAACTTTTGCATTCAACCAACATTGACTTCATTGTACAAGTTTGATACTTTAAATGATTTAATAGAAGCAAGATGGCACCAAAGTGTCCTCTCTTGTGAATATTTTTCATGAGAAGTATTGAATGATATATACATGTTTATCCATGCGAGTATTAATCGGCCCAAAGGAAGATTCATGTTTGGCAGTATTTCATGTGTATGTGTGATGATAAATATGTGATAATTATTTGGTTAACATGTGATGATAAATCGGTCCAAAGAAAGGTTTGTTATTTAACATGTCTTATTATCGGTGTTTGATCATTACATCAAGGTATCACTAGCAATTAATACTATTGTCCAAAGACTTGATATTGATGTTGCACTAGGTATCTTGAGATGGGTTGTACAATCATATGTTTTGTTGATTGGTTTTGATAACTCATGTTATAATTTGTTATCTTTGTCAGTTAATCTTGCTGCAGTATCTGCAAACATCGGCCTGATTCCTGCCCTTAATGGTTCCAACTTTAAGGAATGGAAGGACAAGGTCAAAATAGTTCTTGGGTGCATGGATCTAGACCTAGCATTGAGGATTGAGCCCCCCATTTCTCCTTCGGATACAAGTGCCGCTGAACAGAAAAGAACTTATGAGAAATGGGAGCGTTTAAATCGCGTAGGTCTTCAGATCATTATGAGCACTATTCCAGAAACCTTTCGAGGTGCCGAGGATGCCAATCTTAAGGATTTCCTTGCTGAGCTTGAAAAACGCTTTGTTCAAAGCGATAAGGCTGAGATAAGTGTGCTATTGTATCGCTTTAGCACCATGAGGTATCAAGCCAAAGGAAACATAAGGGAGTACATCTTGGAGATGGCAAATATTGTTTCAAAGCTCAAGACACTTAAGATCGATATATCGGAAGATGTACTCGTACATTTTGTCTTGAACTCTCTTTCTGGATAGTTTAACCAATTCAAAATTAGTTATAACTGTCAAAAGGATACGTGGTCTCTTAAC
>CM071872.1:19074941-19099579 GCA_036759665.1 Gynandropsis gynandra | reverse complement strand
CGTGCTCTCTTCGCCAGTTTCCTTCTCGCCAACTTCAAATCGTTCGCCAACTTCAAATCGTTCCCTCTCAAGTTTGAAATCACTTATTTCTTTCTTGCTATCAACTTTTAAACAGGTTTCATGGCGAAAAACTGTTCGGCTTTCTCGTTTTCGGCAATTTTTCACGTCGAAAAACTGCCGAACTTCCATTTTTCCACGTTCGAACGTTAAGGGCAAATTTGTCTTTTCTTCAGTTTTTATTTTTTTGGATTTAATAATTATTTTGGAGACGGGTATTTTTGAAGTGATTTAGCCCTATGAGGGTATTTTTGATATTCCGCCAGTTAAAAGTCGTAATCATTTTCTCTCTCTTTCTCATGAAGATGTATACATAGTTCTTGCTCTCCGATGAGACTTTTTCTTATTCTCTTTGAACTAAGATGGGAGAATGGCGTTGATGTGAAAACAATACAATGGTGTTTTTAGAAACATCTAGGATTTTTTTAGTTAATACCTTAGGCGAATCTGGGCCTATTTGAAAGCTCGTGTGTCGGGCAACAAATCTAGAATCTAAGCCAATTTAAAATTTCATTCAAGCTGGTTTAATTGACATAACTTTCAAAGTTTGAAGAGAAACAAGAGAAAATATAGAAAACGTTCTCACATTCTTACTTAATGAAAGAGGTTTGTACAAAAGCTTATATACATGTGGATAGGGTTTGTGAACTCTTCGTTATAACGACGTTAAAAATACAAACGGTAAAAATACTAATATATTTACATGCTAATACTCCCCCTCAAGATGGGAGGTACAAGTCATGTAAACCCATCTAGGACATGAGATACTGAAACTGAGTGGAGGAAAGAGGCTTTGTAAGCAAATCAGCTAATTGATGGTGTGTCTTGACATGAAGAGTCTTGAGGAAACCAGATTGCAATCTTTCTCAGACAAAGTGGCAATCCAATTCAATATGCTTCGTTCTTTCATGAAAAACCGCATTGTTGGTGATGTGTAGAGCAGCTTGGTTATCACAAAAGAGAGTAATGGTGTCTGTCAATGAGATGTGAAGATAAGAAAGTAAAGCAGCGAGCCATACTAGATCAGAAGTTGCGTTCACCATTGCTCGGTATTCAGATTCGGCACTACTGCGGGAGACAGTCACTTGTTTCTTTGATTTCCAAGAGAAGAGGGAGTCACCCAGGAAGACACAATAGCCAGTAACAGAGCGCCTAGTGTCTGGACACGCAGCCCAATCAGCATCTGCGAAAGCACGAAGAACCAGAGAAGAAGAGGCCGGGTAAAAGAGTCCTTGACCGGGATTATTCTTAAGATACTTCAAAATCCTTTGAGCAGCTTGTAAATGGGATTTACAAGGCTGGGACATGAATTGTCTGACCTTGTTGACAGAAAAACAAATGTCAGGTCGAGTAATCGTAAGATATATGAGCTTGCCCACAAGTTTTCTACAGTAAGTAGGGTCTGGAAGAAGATCGCCTGAATCATGAGATAACTGCAAATTTTGTTCCATAGGGGTCACTGCAGGCTTGCATCCTAGCATACCATACTCAGATAATAATTCTAAAGTGTATTTTCTTTGGGAAACAGAAATACCCTTTTGAGTTCTTGCCACTTCAAGCCCTAGAAAATAACGAACAGGGCCAAGATCCTTGATCTTAAACTGACTCTTCAAAACCTGCTTAAAACTATCAACAAGAGAGTCATCATTGCTAGCAATCAAGATGTCATCCACATATATTAAAACAACCACAAATGAAGTGCCTGTATGTTTGAGAAAGAGCGAATTGTCTACTGCAGATTGACGATAACCATCAGCTAACAACACTTGAGAAAATTTCTGATTCCATTGCCTCGAGGCTTGCTTCAAGCCGTATAATGATTTGTTCAATTTGCAAACAACATTTGGAGGTACATGCTCCCCCTTAAGCTGAGAATACCCAGGTGGTAATGTCATATAAATATCTTCATCTAAATCACCATGTAAAAAGGCATTAGCCACATCCATTTGAGTGAGTGACCAATGACAGCAAGAGGCTAGAGCAAACAGCAAACGAACAGTAGACAACTTGGCAACAGGGCTAAAGGTATCGAGGTAATCAAGGCTTTCTTGTTGTGTGTACCCTTTAGCCACTAGGCGAGCTTTGTATCTCTCTATTGACCCGTCTGAGTTATATTTAGTCTTAAAAACCCATTTACAACCAACATGATTTTTGGCAGCAGGCAAGGAACAAATGGTCCAAGTTTTATTGTCAATTAAAGCATCAAGTTCTTGAATCATAGCTTCCTGCCACTTTGTCATCTTAACAGCTTCAGAAAATGTTTTGGGATCTGTAACTTGGGATATAGAAAGGATGGAATGGCGAAAGGAAGGAGATAAACGATCATAAGAAAGATGAGACTGAATAGGATATGGAGTAGTGGACAATGAAGGAGAAGACATGAGATTATTATTAAGTTGATAACAATGATAATCAGATAAGTAAACAGGAGCTTTTGTTTGTCTGTGAGGTCGTCCACTGTTTTCAGGTTTATCAAGTGCATGTTCAGGAGCAGGTGCATGTAAATTAGAGGTGGAAGAGTCTGAGGAAGTGGTAGGATTTGGTGCATAATTTATGGTTGTAGAAGATGAATTAGTGGGTGAGGGATCAGAAAACTAGATGGTAGGATCAGGAATAGGTAAAAAACTAGAATGAAAGAAGTCTTTGGTTTGCGAGGAGACTGGTGTTTGATGAAAAGGAAAACGTGACTCGTGAAAGACAACATGACGAGTGACAAAAACAGTGTTGGTTTGTAAATCAAGAACTTTATAACCCTTGAAACCCGAGGGATAGCCAAGAAAAATAGAAGGTCGAGCTCGTTCAGTGAACTTGTGCCAATCTTTTAGAAGTGTAGAAGCATAACAAAGGCAGCCAAATACCCGTAAATGAGAATAATCTGGTAATTTATGATGTAGAACTTCGAAAGGAGATTTGTTGTTGAGAATAGGGGTTGGTATTCGATTGATAAGATAGACAGCCGTTTTGACACAATCTCCCCAATAAGCCAAAGGTACATTAGATTGAAAAAGAAGAGCTCGAGCAACATTGAGGATATGTTGGTGTTTGCGCTCAACAACCGAGTTTTGTTGTGGTGTATAACGATACCCTTTCGAGAAAGAAAAGTGGTGAAAGCTAATTCAGGAGCATTATAAGACCTTATAGCTTTGATCTTTGTGTCAAACTGAGTTTCAATAAGAGAGATAAAGTCGGGAAAAACAAAAGAAACATCACTTCTATTAATAAGCAAGTACACCCAAGTGGCTCGAGAACAGTCATCTACAACTGTCAAAAAATATCTATGTCCATCAACAGAAGGGACATGAAAAGGCCCCCAAATATCGATGTGAATAAGATCAAAAGGATGAGCGCAGCAAGTTGGTGAAAAGGGAAAAGGCAAACGTTTTTGCTTTGCAAGATGACAAACTTCACAATGGAAATTCGGAGAAGAAGAAACCGAAACAAAAGTAGTTTGATCTGGAACAACTTGAATTTTGACGCTAGAAGGATGACCGAGTCTTGGATGCCAAGTATCTGGAGTAACTTGAGATGGCGAGCAAGCTGAAACAATGTTTGCAAAAGAAGGACCATAGTGAAGGAAATGGGCATCCAAGACGTAAAGGTTGTGAAGCTGGCTACCCTTCCCAATCATCAAGGCCTGAGAAGGATCCTGTATGATACAGGAATCAGAAGAAAATGTGACTGAGTACTGAGACTGAAGGGTAAGAGCACTGACAATGAGCAAGTTAAAATGAAAAAAAGGAACATAAAATACGGAAGTGAGAATCAAATAGTCGGAAAGCTTGACAGAACCAATTTGATTAACTGGTATTTTGGTGCCATTTGGTAGGGTTATGGTAGTATGATGAGTAGTGTGAAGGCTTGAAAACAGTGTACGATCAAAACAGACATGGCAACTAGCACCTGTATCAACTATCCATATATGTGAAGGAAAATTAAGGCTTGGTTCCATCGATGCAGAAATAAAATGAGAAAAAGTAAAGACAGTACCAATATGTGGTGATGAAGAGGAAGGAAGAGGGCGAACTGAAGCTGATGCAGAAGACTCAGTGGCAGTTGTGCCATGTCCTCGAAGTTGACTATTTAACTGAGTAATAAGATTCTGAACCTGTTCTAAGGCCTTTTGCCCTGATGCAACATCAAAACCTCCAGCAATTGGTGGGGAACGTGGACCAGCACTATCAGGAGCAGAGTAAATCGGGGTAGAATAGGCTGAAGAGTGCACTGAATTAACCAAGGATTGCTGTTGTGGCGGAAATTGTGGCCTATGAGAATAGCCTCGTGGTCGCAGCATGGGTGAACCTGGAATTCTATAGCCAGGAGGGTAACCATGTAGTTTGTAACATCGAGTAATAGTGTGTCTAGTAAGACCACAATGAGAGCACATATGACGTCCTTTAGATTGGTTCTGATTTGGAAAATAAGGAGCATGAGTTTTCGGCCTCTGCATTGTAGAACTTGTCTGGAAGACAACAACATCAGAAACAGGAAGCGAAATGCCACGTTGTTACTCTTCTTGACAAACCATATTATAAACCTTGGTGAGACCTGGTATAGGATCCATCATCATAATTTGACGTCTAGCAGCAGCATAAGACTCATTTAGCCCCATCAAAAACTTAGTGACACAATCCTCTTCTTGCAACTTAAGTACCTTCTGATCTATATGGCATTCACACTTGCCACAAGTACAAACCGGAAGAATCTGAAAGCACTTCAGTTCTTCCCAAAGTGTGTTCAGTTTCGAGTAGTACTGATTAAGATCCATAGAGCCTTGATTCTAATCAGAAGTTGTTGCTTCAACCAGTAAACCCTAGGGGCATTACTTTGTTCAAATCGACCCTCCAAATGTTTCCAAACAGCATGAGCAGAATCAATGTAAATGATGTTATTCTTAATCTCTCTAGACACAGCATTCACAATCCAAGTACATACCATATCATTGCAGCGTGTCCAGGACCCGTAATCCGGATGCTCATTCAGAGGCTGCGGTAGTGTCCCATACACAAAACTGAGCTTGTTTTTGGAGTTCAAAGCTTTGATCATAGATCGCTTCCAAGTATTGTAGTTTGCAGCACCTTCAAGCTTATCAGACACAAGAAAAACCCCAGCATTATCAGCCGCATGAAGGAATAGCGGGTTGCTGTAAGGATCTACGTTGGAGGAAGAAGAGGCAGGTTCTCCAGTGGAATGCATTGACATAGAATCACTCATAACTTAAGATTGGAGAAACTTTGATGTTTGGTTGGTGGAAAGGATTTAGAAAATAACTGAAAAAGAAGATATATATGTGTAGTGGATTAGTGCCCACCAAGTGTTCGACACAATGTCTATGAGAGGGTTTCCATGTTATAAGAACAGAAAAGTGAGAAATCAAAAGAAAAGTGAGAAATCAAAAGAAAATAAAGATAGATTGAAGTAGAAATGCAGCAAACATAAAGGAATGCTCTGATACCATTTCAAAGTTTGAAGAGAAACAAGAGAAAATATAGAAAACGTTCTCACATTCTTACTTAATGAAAGAGGTTTGTACAAAAGCTTATATACATGTGGATAGGGTTTGTGAACTCTCCGTTATAACGACGTTAAAAATACAAACGGTAAAAATACTAATATATTTACATGCTAATAATAACCATCCCTAAATATGACGTGTGATTCAAACTTACTTATTTTGTAAGATATAATCTACATGATAATGCCGATAATTTTTTCACCATGTTTCTTTCATGAAATTATTGTTGTAATATAAAGATATTCTTATTTTTATCATTTATTGTTTCAACATGATAACCATTTCGGTGTATATCCTTGAGACTCGATAATTTCTTTAAAACTATTGGAAGAATAATGTATCTTGTATTATAAAATTTGTCAATTTAGATAATAGATAATTTTCTTTTTTTTCCTTTTTAATTATCATATGAACTCTAGATTCATACATTCTCAACTTGAGAAATTATTTATTATCTTTGAGTAAATTTTGTTTCATACCACAATCCAATACCACAATCCACTGAACATAAATCTTCACAACTTATCTTTTATCGTAATTTTTTCTAGTTATCCTATAAATATATTAATGAACCTGAAATACAAAATTTAAAGTTTCATATAATAAATAAACATTTAAATAAATATTACTATAAAATATAACCTAAAAAAACATACATAAAAATAAAAATACATCTAAAAAAATCACAACAAGAAGAACTGCATCTCGACTTCCCGTTGCTTATATCATTTTTAATTATTGGTAGATGACAAAAATCATTGGTGTCTAAATGCATATATTTTTCTTAATCCTTTCGTGACTTGTGAAATAATTTTACACGATGATTGGGCGTATGATATACATTAGATCGATGTCCACTCATAGCGCAACAGTATTATGTACTCTATTTGCGCCTTTTATTCACTTTTCTAATTCAATATCTCGATATTTACCTCATATATGAAAATTAATTGGTGCATTAAATCGACCTCATCCCTTACCATAACCACGATTGCTACCATGTCTATATATGATTTTATATCGACATATTTTTTGTTATAAAGGTGGAAACGGATAGAAAATCCATAACAAACCGATAGTAAAATCTAGATCTTTTCTTCGAAAATATTTCGATATCAAATAAGATATCAGATAATATCTAGACTATCTCGTAAAATATCATCAGAATAATCAGTGTGATCTCGGAGAATATTCTCGTATTAATCACACGAATTATATCCGTTATAATAATAATGGAAATTGACTAAAACATAACAAATTACTTAAATGTGGCAAAGGTGCTCGATCGAGCGATGCAACTGCTCGGTCGAGCACCACATCAGTCTCTCAAACATTAACTTAGCAAAACTTAAGTATGTTTGGCTTAGCAACATTTATGCTCGATCGAATTCTCCAATGCTCGCTTAAACAATGTGATGCTCGAGTCGAGTGGTCCAGTTCTCTGCATGTTCTATTGTCTATATAATTTGCTTGGGTCGAGTGAGTCTTTGCTCAAGCCAAACACTTCGAGCTCCATTTGTCTAGAGAGTTTACTCGGGTCGAGCGCCTTTTGCTCCTCTAGCTTCTTGCTCCTTACGGTCTCGTTCAATTGTGGATAAGTCACATGAGCTTCCATTGATGTCTCTTGATGGCCTTGTGTGCCTTTGCGAGTTTGTATACCACCATTTAAGTGAACATGTTATGCGTCTTCTTAGCTTTAGCCCTTGTGAACAGTCCGTGTGTTATTAGTGTCTCGTGCTGAGTCTCATCCTCTCCTTCTTCAATATAATTTGACCTCAAATCAAGCTTTTCATATGTATCAAAACGAGCCAAGTCAGCAACGTTCAAGGTTGAACTAACATTGTAGTCACTATGTAACCATATCTTGTAGACATTGTCATTGATGCATTCGTGCACTTTGATTGGTCTATCTCTACGGGGCATGAGCTTGGATTTATGTTGCTAGGAAAACGTTCCTTTAAAAAATGGATCCACATGAAATCACCAGGTTGAAATACCACCTTCTTTTGTCCCTTGTTTGCATGTTTGTCATATTGCTTTGTCTTCCTTCGATATTGGCTCGTGCCTTCACATGTATCTCTTTAACTTTTTTCTTGCCATCAAGTTTAGTAAACTCCAACTGTAAAAAGGTCATGTCTAATGGTGTAACCAGGTCGAATTTATACACGATTTCAAAAGGTGAAAGTTGTGTAGCACTATGAATCGCTCTATTATATGCAAACTCGATATGGGGTAGAAACTCTTTCCATGTCTTAAGATTACTCTTGAGCAACACATGTAATAAGGTTGGCAAATTCCTATTGATACATCATTGGTCTTATAATATGCAATGAAAAGAGCCATTTTAGAAAACCGATCAACTACGACAACAACATAATCATGTTCGGATTTGGACCTAGAGAGACCTAACATGAAACCTATGAAAATATCAGTCCATGTTGTACTAGGAATGGGTAAAGGTGAGAACATACTATGGATGAATTTGGGATTTGACCTTTTTACAAGCCACACATCTTCCACAGATGCATTCGACACCTCTTTTCAATTGGGGTCAGTAGAAATGTTCCTATAACACAGATAAAGTTTTGGACTCTCCAAAATGTCCCATTAGTCTTTGCCATGCATGTCATGAACCATTCAATCCCGAACAGAACTCTTGAGTATGTACAATTTATTCTCATTAAATAAGTAGCCATCAATGTAAAAATATTTACATGTGACAGTGTTCTCACAAGACTTGAATATGTCGCTAAAATGAAGATTCTTCTCATAGAGTTCTTTAATATGATAGAAAATGAGAACCGTAGCGTATATTTCAGAAAGCAAAGTATAGCGCATCAATGATTCATTATAAACAACATTCACCTTACCTTGCTTGTACTTGATGATGTACGGAAGATCACTATGAATTCCACCCATTTTGTGTGTCTAGAATTTAGCTTATGTTGTCCCTTGAGATGCTTGAGTGACTCATGGACGATATGAATCACAAACTCCTTGGCCCACAAGTATTGATGCCATGTCTAGAGCGCTAGCACCAATGCATACAATTCCTTATCATACGTTAGGTAGTCTAACTTGACGGGTCTAAGCTCTGCATCAACATTGCTCCCATTCACTTGAGGCATCACATTCAATCTATGAAAGCCTTTGATCTCTCCAATCGTTTTAAGGCTCGACCAATTGCATATGGTCTTGATCTTTTCTTCATGAACATGTATTCTCTATTCACTTGCAACAAATATTAAGATCATAAGTTTTTAATACAAAAATGCATTTCTTAAGATTAACATACAATTTTTCGCTTTGCAACACGTCTAGAACTGAGCTTAAGTGTCCTACATGTTCTTCTTAGGTCATGTTGTACAGTGAGATGTCGTCAAAGTATACAACCACGAATTTTACTATAAATTTCCAAAGAACATGATTCATTAACCTCATAAATATCCAAGGTGCATTAATTAATCTAAAAGGCATGACTTACCATTCATAAAACCACAACCTTGTCTTAAAGGTTGTCTTACATTCATCACCCACCTTCATGCAAATTTTATGGTATCAAATCTTCTAAAAAAATACAAAAGATCCATGGAATTCATCCAACATATCATCCAAACTTGGTACGGATGATGAAACTTTACTGTAGTGTTGTTGATTGCACGACAATCAACACACATACGCCATGTGCCATCCTTCTTAGGCACGAGTCACACCGGTATAATGCACGATGACATGCTCATTGACTTTCCTCTCGAGCTCCTTATTCTCCTCGAGATTGGTTTAGTATGATGGACGGTTTGGATTGCTCGTGCCAGATACAAAATCAATATGGTATTAAATCCAATGCAATGGGGGTAATTCGTTGGGTGTTTCGTTAGGAAACACATCCTCAAAACCCTGCAACAAATAAGTGACAACACTAGGAAAAGAAGGGCTGAGCGCGTTAGTAAAATAAGACTCTTTGGACAAGAGTAGAAACATAAGCTTGTTTGAAAGCCAACTTCTTGAATTCGCTCGGTGTCATCGAAAGAAACATTGTGCATGGGTTATCTTTAAAGTTATGTTTTTAGGTTTCTCTCAAGACCTCACAGATTTTGTAAACTACCTCATGGTCACTCATAATATGACATTTCATTTCTTTAGTAACCATACCTAATCTTCGAATACTTCCTTTTGTGTGAGTGCACCTAGAAGATGTGTCGTACTTTGAAGTCAAAGGTCTACTTTTTGATGAACCCCTCGTGTTGTAATCGAGTATTAAATTGCCATATTTTTCTGAAGAAGAGTTGACACGTTTGCATTGGAATTCCATCACACAATACCTCATCCTCGTACTTCCCAATACTAAACTCAACCTTCACCTGACGGTTAACCTTGGTTTCACCACTGTCGTTCACCCACTTTAACTTCTATGGTTTGGGATGCTTAGTAGTATTCAACCCATTTTGTGAACAAGGGATGCACTATCCAAGTTCATGGAACTGCCTCCATTCACAATGATGATACACACCTTGTCCTCGACATGCCCACACGTGTAGAAGATGTTTTCTCTTTGTACTATGGCTTCTTCTTTAGCTTCCAGATATATCAAGTCGTCTATGTCTATGTAATGGTGAGTATCCACACAGTCCCATATGTGAGGGTTGAGATTGCTTCAAAACTAATCTATTGTTGCCTCCTGATCTTCCTTGATGTTCACCCCAAATCAAGATGTCTATCTCCTTGTAGTAGTCTTCGACGCTCCTATTACCTTGCACCAATTGCCTCAAATGTTGATTGACCTCTTGATTTTTAAAGAAAGTACAAATCGATACAACATGATGATACACATCTCGTCCCAAATGGTGACAGCAAAATCTCTCCAAGAAACCTTCGAGAAAGTGTGTGTTAATACCACCAACTAGTGCATAGTTGTTGAACTTGGTTGTAGTCAGTCTCACCTTCTTAAGTTTGGAGTATTGATATTAGTTGAAAACCATCTATGTGTTCCGTTCTCACTCCAAATAAGCTTCTGGATCATTTGACCAATGAACGTAGGAATCTCTATCTTGATATTGTTGATGTCAACGTTAAGTTAATCTCTTACTCCTTGGTTATGCCTAATGGGACGATCAAACTCCTTGTTAAGCACCTTAGCATCCTTATCCTCATCCATTTTTTATAAAGGAGAAGGATTATGAGTTGCGTTGGTATCCTCCTTTGTGATTCCCTAGAAGCTACTGCATCTACCCGACCTTGTAATTGGTTGCAGTGGTGAATCCTAGCATCATGTGTTTGAATTCGACCATCATCAACTACCATTGTTAATGCATCTACGTGCCTCCCTCACTGTATGGTGGTTCGTCATGATGGTTCCCAGAACAGGCATCAGAAAGTAAAATATAGAAAATATGAAAGAAAAAAGATGAACGAAGTTCACAGTCTCTCAGAATAAGTATTTCGATCAAATTTTTCTCACTCACTTGCCTTTCTTTTCCTCAATATTTTTATTTTCGATTAGTTTAGAACTCAAGAATGACTCGAAATGAATTTTCGAAAGTGTCAAACTAAATTTTGACGCAATATGTGTATAACGTCGATACTAAGTTAAGTTTCCAAGTTTACGACACTTCTACTTCTCTCTAATGGCTCTTTCTATTTTCTTTTTTACCATTCCGTTTTGTTTTTGTAGTTTTTTTCTTTTCTCTTCTCTTTTCTTTATGGTTTTTTTAATTTTCCTTTACCCTTCTCTTCCTGTGGTTTCATTGTTTTGTGTTTTATTTTTTTGTGGTCTTCCTTTTCATTTTTTAAAAACGATAAAACTATCTAAGCTAAACTAATATTGAATCAAATAATAGAGGCAACAAAAATTGGACAGATTAAGACGAGAACAGAGCTCTAATACCATTTAATATGATCCTAGACCGATGTTCTATTGTTGAATGAATGGAAACATACTAAAATCCTTTAGAAACCTGATAGTAGAACCTAGAACTTGTCAACCTGAAGAAAGAACATCCTAAACCCCAACTATAATTTGACTAAAAAATCGCAGACCCAACAAACGATGCCACAACACTTGTGATCTAGTGTTGGTAAGTCAATGAAAAATCTCTCAAAGACTTTGGTTGATAAATCTCAAGAATTAGCAACAAAAACGAAAAATCTCAATTATTCAAAATTCAGTTAAAATATCATATAATGCTTCCTCTATTTATAAAGACAAAAAAAAATAATGGAAACTAGATAAAACAAAACAACTTAAATAAACCGAACAAAAGTGCTCGATCGAATGTTGCATAAGTATTAGACCCTAATTCCGTAAAGCTAAAGTACATTCGGCCGCACTTATGCTCGATCGAGTCCTCCAATGCTCGATCGAGCTATGTGATGCTCAGGTCGACTAGTCCAGTTTTCTATATGCTCCATTGTTCCAGAGTATTTACTTAGGTCGAGCAAGTCTCTACTCCGGCCAAGTGATTTTGGGCTCCATTTGTCTAGAGATTTTTCTCTGGTCGAGCGAATCTCTACTTGGCTCGAGCGCCTTGGGCTTATCTAGCTTTTTCCCCTTCTGGTTTCGTCCACTTGTATGTATATCACATAAGCTTCCGTTAATGTCTCTTGATGCCCTTATGGTACCTTTGCGAGTTCTTCTACCATGATTCATGCGAATAGGTTCTAAAATTTATGAGCTATAGCCCTTGTGACCTGTCTTTGTATTACTGTTGTCTCGTGTGGAGTTTTATCCTAACCAATATATCCACACCCATGACCATGCATATGAGTATAATGAGATGAAGTCATGTTTGTTTCAGAGAATGGTGCAGAGCGAGTCAGGCATGCATGAAAGTTTTGATTAAAAGTGTGTTTGTTGTTCTACAACGAGAAGAAGTTGTAATAACTCACAATATACTTTCAAATATTTTGTTCAATATTTTTTTTTATAAAAAAATTATCAGCTTGCAATGTTGATAATGTGTTCTCAAGCTTATGATAATTAGTTATCTTGAAACCTCATATTTTACCAATCATTCTTTCCTTTTGAAGAATAACCTATTTATGATAATCACATTTACCTTTAATAGACCATCATAAATTTGTGAGATATTTTAGAAGATGCTCATTTTTAAGCCCATCGCCAATATTATAACATTGAAAAATCACGTATTTTGTTTTATCCTTTTCTAAGAAATTATTTATTTATCAATTGGGCTAAGGATTTTTTTGTCCTCACACACATTTTAGCATAAAAAATCCAATTTTATATATATTTTCTCTATAAGACATCACGGGTCATGATGATTTTGAGATTTACAATATTCGAAATGAGAATATGTTATTTTAAAAACTTAAAAAAATGTTATTATGATATTGATATCTAAGTTATAAAAATAAACTATAAATATTAATATGAAAACAAAATATATCTTTGGATGGTTTAATCGGGGGAACTTCAAAAATACCTTTTTAGGGCTAAAGTGTTTCAAAAATATCCTTCGCTGAAAAAAAAAGTTTCAACTTCAAATCTACCCTTAAAATGTTGATAATCCCATATTACCCTTGTCGACAAATTTTCTCTCTCCTCCAGAGCACCTCGATTTCTCTCTACTGTGGCGCAAAAATAACTGTTCTCCCACACCACGATAGATTCGGCGAGAGTAGCTTGAGATCGGCATTAGATTCGTTGCCAATAGGTTGAAATCGTTTGTTGTCAACAAAGAAGCTTGAAATTAAGCAGGTTCCGCAGAAAAACTATTGCACTGGGTCACAGAGTCTTAGGGGCCCAAGGGTCGTAGGGGTAAAGGGGTCGCAAAGGGATCAAAGAGTCGCAGGGTTTAGGATAGGGTCGCAGGGGTCCAAGGGCCGGAGAGGGTAAAAGGGTCGCAGGGGTCCAACGGTCACAGAGGTACAAGAGTCGCATAAGTACAAGGGTCGAACGGGTCCAAGGGTCACAGAGCCTCATACAACCCTTGCGACCCATGTGGACATTGCAACCCTTCCGGCCATTGCGACCATTGCAACCCTTGCGACCCATTTATCCATTTCCACCCTTGCGACCAGTGCGACCCTTCCGACCATTGCGACCCATTTCGATCCTTCCGACCATTGTGACCCTTCCGACCATTGCGACCCTTTCCACCCATTTGTCCATTTCGACCCTTTCGACTAGTCTTTTCAATGTCAGACTACTGCTTTTTCCAGGTGCTAGCTATGCTTTTTATTTTACTAATGCCATAGTCAAGACCTTTGGGACACGTCTCTGTTACCCCTATATTAAAAGGTTCTTTAATATGGTCAATACATGCACCTTGGTCATTCTTTGTATTTAGTGTCTTTCTGGAATTTTATGAGTCAATTTAGTTTTCATTAAATATGAGTTTATAAATAGAGGAGGAAAAACCGAAAAGCTACAACAATTTGTAGCACCAAATCATCTCTTGTTTCGAGTCTTTCATTCTCTCAAAAGGGAGATTCCTAACATCTAACCCTAAATTCTCTGAAAAATCCTTGTTACTTTGTGACCGTTTTGACCTTCGTCACGAAGGTCACATGGTCGACCCAGGGCATCGTACTGTCTATTTGTGACTCAACGTCTTGGTAATCATCGGACTCGGTCTCTATGCAGATACACACAAGTACTTACAACGTGGATGAAGGACTTTGTGATGTATCTGCACTACCTAAGGTCTTGGTAATCGGTGGACTCAGACATCAAGCTGTATCCGCATTACCTAAGGTAACGGTTGGAGGTCAACTTTGAGAAGGCAGTGAGTCGCACACGACTCTCCTTGCGGGGGAGGACTCCGATGTGTCTCTGAATTCGGCAAATTTGACCTTTTTTTCTTGAACTTCTTTTTGTCTTTTTTAACCGTTGTGACCTTTGAGACCTTATGTAACCTTATGTAACTTTTGTGACCTTTGTAACCTTTGAGACCTTATGTAATCAATATTTAAACGTTGAAAATGTCTTATTTTGCATCTATTGTTCGTAAGATTATGACCCATCGACTCATGCGATCCAATATGACCCTTTATACGACGCTCAATCGGATTAAATTAGAATCAAGTTTAAACGGGAACCCATCCGACGCATGCGACCACATATGACCTTTGTACGACTCATGCGACCACACATGACCCATGTACGACTCATGCGACCCAATATGACCGCATATGGCCCTTTTACGAATCATGCGACCCAATATGACCACATATGACCCATGGACGACTCATGCGACCACATATGACCCTTGTACGACTCATACGATCTAATATGACCACATATGACCCTTGTATCACTCATGCAACGCAATATGCGACTCATGCGACTTGTCGTTTTGCTGTCAGACTCCTGTCTTCCGACCCTTGTGACCCTTCCGACCCATGTGACCCTTCCTACCCATGTAACTTGTCGTTTTGCAGTCAGAATCCTTTCTTCCGACCCATGTGATTTGTCGTTTTGTTGTCAGACTCCTGTCTTCCGACCCATGTGACCCTTCCGACCGATTTATATAAGTTAACGTCTACGTCTCTTCTCTTAGTATGCGTATCTAACCCATATTTCTATGAAAGATATTTTTTACCTTTGTGACCTACATGTCGCAGTCACCATTGTCGACGCAGGGCATCGTGTTGTCTATGTGTTACTCAAAGTCTTGGTAATCGGCAGACTCAGGCTCTATGCAGCCACTGACGAGTTGGGGGGGTGACTTAGGTGACGGTGTTGGGTCACTCTTCAAATGTGACTATAAGACGAAGTACATGGCAGGAGATGACTTAGGTAACGGTGTTGGGTCACTCTCGGCTAATGAACTATCTCTCCAGTGAACCCATGCGACCCATGCGACCCTCATTTGGCATTAATTGGTTTGACATTGTAAATGTATTGTTTTGATTGATTTTTGGTATTTTATCATTATAAACCTGTAAATTGGTCGAGTTCGCATCTATTCATCCATATATGCGACCAAGCGACCCATGCCATTATCAATATATTTGAGTTGTATATGTCTAGTTTAGAATCAATATAGATAATAATATCAATAATATCGACATTTGAACAAAATGTTAAATGTATTGTTTAATCATCTGCCGAGTTCTTAAAACACTACTATCACTTTTGAAACACAAGCATTGGTTATACACAACTCAACTAGGTACACATGGGTCAAAATCTGTTCTAACCGTTGATTGACGTTGTAAATGTATTGTTTTGATTGGTTTTTGTCATTTTATCATCATAAACCCGTAAATTCGTCGAGTTCACATCTATTCATCAATATATGCGACCATGCGATCCATGCGACCCATGCGACCCTCATTTGGAATTAATTAGTTTGACGTTGTTAATGTATTGTTTGATTGGTTTTTTTCATTTTATCATCCTAAACCCATAAACTCGTCAAGTTCACATCTATTCATCAATATATGCGACCATACGACCCATGCGACCCTCATTTGGCATTAATTAGTTTGACGTTGTAAATGTATTGTTTTGATTGGTTTTTGGAATTTTATCATTATAAACCTGTAAATTGGTCGAGTTCGCATCTATTCATCCACATATGCGACCAAGCGACCCAGGCCATTATCAATATATTTGAGTTGTATATGTCTAATCCCTTCCGACCCATGTGACCCTTCCTACCCATGTAACTTGTCGTTTTGCAGTCAGAATCCTTTCTTCCGACCCATGTGATTTGTCGTTTTGTTGTCAGACTCCTGTCTTCCGACCCATGTGACCCTTCCGACCGATTTATATAAGTTAACGTCTACGTCTCTTCTCTTAGTATGCGTATCTAACCCATATTTCTATGAAAGATATTTTTTACCTTTGTGACCTACATGTCGCAGTCACCATTGTCGACGCAGGGCATCGTGTTGTCTATGTGTTACTCAAAGTCTTGGTAATCGGCAGACTCAGGCTCTATGCAGCCACTGACGAGTTGTGGGGGTGACTTAGGTGACGGTGTTGGGTCACTCTTCAAATGTGACTATAAGACGAAGTACATGGCAGGAGATGACTTAGGTAACGGTGTTGGGTCACTCTCGGCTAATGAACTATCTCTCCAGTGAACCCATGCGACCCATGCGACCCTCATTTGGCATTAATTGGTTTGACATTGTAAATGTATTGTTTTGATTGATTTTTGGTATTTTATCATTATAAACCTGTAAATTGGTCGAGTTCGCATCTATTCATCCATATATGCGACCAAGCGACCCATGCCATTATCAATATATTTGAGTTGTATATGTCTAGTTTAGAATCAATATAGATAATAATATCAATAATATCGACATTTGAACAAAATGTTAAATGTATTGTTTAATCATCTGCCGAGTTCTTAAAACACTACTATCACTTTTGAAACACAAGCATTGGTTATACACAACTCAACTAGGTACACATGAGTCGTAATCTGTTTTAACTTTTGTCATTTTATCATCATAAACCCGTAAATTCGTCGAGTTCACATCTATTCATCAATATATGCGACCATGCGATCCATGCGACCCATGCGACCCTCATTTGGAATTAATTAGTTTGACGTTGTTAATGTATTGTTTGATTGGTTTTTTTCATTTTATCATCCTAAACCCATAAACTCGTCAAGTTCACATCTATTCATCAATATATGCGACCATACGACCCATGCGACCCTCATTTGGCATTAATTAGTTTGACGTTGTAAATGTATTGTTTTGATTGGTTTTTGGAATTTTATCATTATAAACCTGTAAATTGGTCGAGTTCGCATCTATTCATCCACATATCCGACCAAGCGACCCATGCCTTTATCAATATATTTGAGTTGTATATGTCTAATTTAGAATCAATATAGATAACAATATCAATAATATCGACATTTGAACAAAATGTTAAATGTATTGTTTAATCATCCGTCGAGTTCTTAAAACACTACTATCACTTTTGAAACACAGGCATTGGTTATACACAACTCAACTAGGTACGCATGGGTCAAAATCTGTTTTAACCGTTGATTGAGTTGCAAATGTATTTTTTTGATTGGTTTTTGTCATTTTATCATCATAAACCCGTAAATTCGTCGAGTTCACATCTATTCATCAATATATGCGATCATGCGACCCATGCGACCCTAATTTGGCATCATAAACCCGTAAATTCGTCGAGTTCACATCTATTCATCAATATATGCGACCATGCGACCCATCCAACTCTCATTTGGAATTAATTAGTTTGACGTTTTAAATGTATTGTTTGATTGGTTTTTGTCATTTTATCATCATTTTATCATCATAAACCCATAAATTTGTCAAGCTCGCATCTATTCATCAATATATGCGACCATGCGACCCATGCGACCCTCATTTGGAATTAATTAGTTTGACGTTGTAAATGTATTGTTTTGATTGGTTTTTTTGGCATTATCATTATAAACCTCTAAATTGGTCGAGTTCGCGTTTATTCATCCATATATGCGACCATGCGACCCATGCCATTATCAATATATTTGAGTTGTATATGTCTAATTTAGAATCAATATAGATAATAATATCAATAATATCGACATTTTAACAAAATGTTAAATGTATTGTTTAATCATCCGCCGATTTCTTAAAACACTACTATTACTTTTAAAACACAGGCAGTGGTTATACACAACTCAACTAGGTACACATGGGTCAAATCTGTTTTAACCGTTGATTGACGTTGTAAATGTATTTTTTTTGTTTGGTTTTTGTCATTTTATCATCATAAACCCATAAATTTGTCAAGCTCGCATCTATTCATCAATATATGCGACCATGCGACCCATGCGACCCATCCAACTCTCATTTGGAATTAACTAGTTTGACGTTGTAAATGTATTGTTTGATTGGTTTTTGTCATTTTATCATCCTAAACCCGTAAATTCGTCGAGTTTGCATCTATTCATCAATATATGCGACCATGCGACCCATGCGACCCTCATTTGGCATTAATTAGTTTGACGTTGTAAATGTATTGTTTTGATTGATTTTTGGCATTTTATCATCATAATCCCGTAAATTCGTCGAATTCGCATATATGCGACCTATGCCACCCTCAATTTTGATTGGTTTTTGACATTTTATCATTTTCACTAGAATTTCCGCCGAACTTTTCACCAAAATTTGAAAAAACATTTCGAATTCCATCTGCCGGCGATTCGATGTCTGGGTCATGTCTTTTCGTATTCCAGCCGCTTCCTTTTTTCTAATAACGACACACCTCTCTCTCTAACTCTCATGATCATCATCATCATCATCATCATCATCATCATCATCTTGCCGAAAATGCAACATTTCGTAGAAGCAGGGTCATCTTCTTCTGGTGAGAAGATTTTCACGGTACCAGTCACGCGTTCAAATTTGGCCGTAGATGCAGTGATAAGTGAACTCAAACCGATTTATTCGATTCATCAAATCTGGCCGTATATGCATTAGTTTGGCGTTGTTGTAAATTTATTTGGTTATCGCAGACACTTCCGATAGAGTTTGCGAGGTTGAATGGTCTTTGCGGTAGACGATGTAAGGTTGATCTGATAACCAATTACACAGACATTTGGGAGGCAAATCTAAGGCCCGTGAAACGCGGTGGCGCTAGCATCACCAGGGGCTGGACAAAGTTTTGTCATGATAATGGCTTTAACGTGGGTTGTACCCTCAAAATCGAACTGGACACCGTTCTTGATGATGTACCTTGTCTACTACTTGCCCTATAATCTTCATACATTGAATTCCGATGTATTTTGATTGCTTTGAACCTCATTTGAACAACAAAATTCATGTTTGTATTGGTTGGTTTTTTCACTATTATTCAATCGAATGTATTATTGTTATTATGATATTTTTGTGGATTTACTATTATTGTAATAAGGGTCGCAGAGGGTCCAAGGATCGCAGGGGACAAAGGGTCGCAGAGGTACAAAGGTCGAGGGGAGACAAGGGTCGAAGGGAGATAAGGGTTGCAGAGGGTCCAAGGGTCGCACGGTCCAAGGGTCGAAGGGAGACAAGGGTCGCAGAGGGACCAAGGGTCGCAGAGGGTACAATGGTCGCACAGTCCAAGTGTCTAAAAAAATGTTTAATCGTTGATTCAACTTGTTCTTTTTTTATGGTCGCACAGTCCAAGTGTCTAAAAAAATGTTTAATCGTTGATTCAACTTGTTCTTTTTTTAACACTTTATTTGTAACATAATTTTGGGAATGAATAATTCAACTTTTTTTATTGTAATTTTTTAAAAAACTATTCATATTATTTGTAAATAATAAAGCGTAAAGGGTCGTAGGGGTCCATCGTCGCATAGGTACAAGGGTCGCACCATTTGTCCCTTCCGAACCTTTTACCCGTTCGACCCTTGACCCTGCGACCCTTGACCATGCGAGTGAGACAACGGCGTAGGGGTCCAAGGGTCACAGAGGGACAAGGGTCACAGAGGGACAGGGGTCGCAGGGATCCAAGGTTCGAAGAGGTACAAGGGTTGCAGGGGTCCTAGGGTCTAAGAGGTCCCTCTGTGACCCTTTTACCTCTTCCAAAGTGTCGAAATGGACAAATTTCTAGTAGTGGAAGAAGAGATAGAAAAATCATAGTCAAAAGACGAGGAGTACGAGCTGAAGGAAGGGTCGCAATGGCCGGAAGGGTCGCAATGTCCACATAGGTCGCAAGGGTTGTATGAGGCTCTATGACCCTTGGACCCGTGTGACCCTTGTACCTCTGCGACCTTTGTACCTGTACGCCTGTTTGACCCCTGCGACAATGTACCAAATATTAAAAAAAACAATGTACCAAATGTTTACATCTACCATTAAAAAAAATACAATGTACCAAATATCAAGTTAGTCTTCTTCGGGTTCATAGATACGTTCTCCATTACTAAATATATCAGTCGCCATCTTCTCACGCATGGAAGTAACATTGTCGTCGCAAATTAAGTGAAACATATTCCTCCTTTCAATAACGAGGATTCTAAGAATTTGTAGGAGAAAACACCACAGTCATTCGCGTTTTGGTTCTGTGACAGTCCTTCATAATACTCATACTTCCATTCATCTTCTCCAGAAGCCAAAGAAGGAAACCCTCCGAGAATGAGCATCTTGGGGACAACTTTTCTTATCTTCTCAATCACCGGATCGATATGCGTTTCCTTAAGCTTCATCTGACAGTCGTATACCGTGATGTATCGGGTTTTGAAATCCGCTTTTATGGCTACCCAATGACATCCTACCCATCGATTTTTGTCCGATGGAATGTTTAGAACCGAGACAAAACCTTCATAATCACTAATTGGTGACTTCCTACTTTTGAATGGATACTTGGCATTCAAAAATCACTAAGCATTTCCGACAAAGTTTTTATATCCTCTTACATCCACATCGAGAGCGTCTGCATGAAAGCAATAAGACAAACGTAATAATTCTGATTCACGCCGGGATTCAATGCCGAGCGAGAAGACAACACCATCAATTCCTCATCCACTTGCTGCAAAAAAAAAAAAAATTAACACACATGAATACATTTGTCACAAAGCTCTGTGAGACTAAGGGTTTAAAGAAACTTACATCATCTTCAAGCCATATGTTGGCCTTTAATATAATCTCCCAAAACTTTGGCCCCCAAGGAATATCTAGCTCAGATTTCCACCACCGCTCATGTCGAGGTGCCTTCAGGAACCAATATAGTTTAGTCAACTTTTCACCGCTAGCGTCAATGAAGGAAGGAAATCGGCTTATCAAGTCCTTTGCTAATCCCTTGGGAATCCACACAGACTCCTCTCCCCCTTCAGGTTCTTGAACCATTGTTTTTGCTCTTTTTACCGGTGGAGGTTCAACACATGGTGCAGACTCATTCGATAAATGTCCAGCACCTGCATAAAATTTACTTCACTAAACATATGGCGACCAATGCAACCTATGCGACCCATGAACCCCATGCGACCAATGCGACCAGTGCGACCTCAAATGACCGTACTTACTTGGTGGTGCTGGAGTATCCTTGGCAGGAACATCGTTGGCGACGTCATCGACAGGACCCACTCCCACTAAAGTATCTTTAGTGTGCGACCCATTCGACTTTAGCGACCCAGTGACTCATATGACTCTAACGACCTTGCGGCTTATGCGACCCTATGACTCTAACGACCCTACGACTTATGCGACCCTATGACTTATATGTCCCGATGGAAATTGATACTCAAATGACCTTTTCACTAAATATTACTTACTTGGTGGAACCCCATCAGGAGCAATGTTTGCCAAATCCTCTTCTGAGCCATCTCCGCTTGGCTCTTTTTTTGACATTGGATTTGGACGTCGAAGGAATTCAAAAGCAAAATCACCAACAGTGTCGGAAGATTGGTTTTCGGTGATCGCAACTTTCTCGGTAGCCTTTGATTTTGGATTATGCATATGAATCCCAACATCCCTTAGAAGGTCTCTTACGGCATTGATGATTCTCTTCTACGACTTCCTTATTTCCCCTATTACACTCACGCTCTCCTTCCTCTTAGTCATTCCTTCTCATTTTTTTGATCACCAAGAGCTGCTTTTCGTGTCAGCAGTTCTTGCTTACGGATATCCTCCCAACAAATACCCTTCGGATTTCTACGAAGATGTTTCATCCATATCTAAACATCGGGATCGTCACATCCCTCGTAATCCTCCAGATCAGAAAGTAAAGCTTCCTCTTCGTGTTCAGCACGAAGAATACTTAGAATATCTTGAAAAACAAAAACGAAGAATACTTAGAATATCCTGAAAAAAAAACATAACCATTATTACCCTCTGTGACCATTGTTTCCCTTGTGAATCTTGTGTAATTGTTACCTTAGAATCTCTAATCTGCCTTATCACATCTACATACTTTGGGTTAAAATTGGATTTAACCATCTTCTTGCACATTCTTGGGCAGGATCGATGCGCATCCACAACCTCAATATACCATCCCTTTCCATCCAAACTAAGGATGGTTTCGAATGGAAGTAATTGAAACATTAAAACAAAATGATAAGAATGCAAAAAGTACGAAAACATTCAAGTTATTAGAATAATATATACAACTTACCATTAGTGGGATCATAAAACTGCCACAATACCATTTTAGTTTCAGTGATTCCCAGCTAACGTGCTTGTGGCAAGTATCCATAATCTTCTCGAATGTGTAACGACCCCATGGAAAACCTTCACAAAATTCCAAGTCATCAACCATGTCAATGAGATCATGGCTGATAGAGTTTTCTGCTGAAGGCTTGTGAGCCATAACTTGCGCCAACAACATCAAAGTTGCGAACCTCTTCCGGTCGTCGGAATTCTTCGCCTTCACAAGCTTTTTTGCCAACCTCTTCCGGTCGTCGAAATTATTCACCTTCACAAGCTTTTCACTGACTTGTTCGAGGGTCACCTTTCCACGGCCGAAATTCTTCAGCCTGAATGTGACACCCATCATGGACTCCCATCCTATGGGCTATGATCCGCATTTCAATCCGAAAATTAGTGCGTGCTCCAATATAGAGTACCGGATGAGAATGCCGTTTATGACGAACCACAACTCCGTCTTGTCAATCACATAGTGATTTGGTAGGACATACATTTGAACCTTCATCAATGTGGAGTCACATTGTAAATGGAATAAATGCCTAAATTGTGACTCCTGCTCGAAGTAATGCAACTCCTGTTCATTTAAGATTCCTCTCAGCGTCCTTATTGTCTCGTGAGGATAACACTTCGTGGTGATCTTTGGAATTCTGTCCATGTGCTTGAATTCATACACAAATCTCGGCTTTGGCTTATTGTCTCCTGAGGATAACACTTGGTGGTGATCTTTGGCATTATGTCCATGTGCTTGAATTCATACAGAAACTTCAGTTTTGGCGCCACCTGCAAAATGAACAATTTCGAATACATTATACTTCTGCCGACTTAAGCGACCCATGCGACCGTCCGACCTATGCGACTCAACCGACTTGTGCGACCCATGCGACTCAGTCGACCCGTGCAACTCAGCCGATCCGTGCGACCCATGCGACTCAAACGACCCTCAAACACTCTACGACACTCAACCGGCTCAATGAGACTCGACCGGCTCAATGAGACTCAACCGACCCACGCCCCTCAAACGACCATTGCGACCCATCCAACTCACAAAGACAACCGACTCACTAAGTCGAAGATGGTCATGCAACTCCTGCGATCCTTGCTACTCAACCGACTCACTGAGTCGAAGATGTTCATGCAACTCCCGCGACCCTTGTGACCTAACCGACTCACTGACACTCACCCATTTCAAATCAATAAACCATTTTGTGACTCGAAAGCTTGCAAAACCTAGAAATCGATCTACTTACACTTATTGACGCCATTGAAATTTGACTCGTGCTCTCTTCGTCACTGCTGCTGATGATTCTAGCCATTTTCCTTCTCGCCAACTTCAAATCGATCTCTCTCAAGTTCGACATCACTTATTTCTTTCTTTCTATAAACTTTTAAACAGGTTTCATGTCGAAAAAGTATTCGGCTTTCTCATTTTCGACAGTTTTTCACGTCGAAAAACTGCCGAACGTTGGTTTTTCACGTTGGAACATTAAGGGCAAATTTGACTTTTTTCAGTTTTCTTTTCGGATTTAATAATTATTTTAGGGAAGGATAATTTTGAAGTCCTATAAGGATATTTTTGATATTCTGCCGGTTTAACCATGACAAAAAAATAGTAATATGACTAGATAGTTTGAGTAAAATATTTTTCATTCGAATAACATAAATTAAATAAAAAATTTGGGGTGAATAAACTGGGGGATTATCAAAAATGCCCCTGTAGGGCTAAAGTGCTTCAAAAATACCCTTGGCTGAAAAAAAAGTTTCAACATCAAATCTACCCTTAAAATATTGATAATCCCATATTACCCTTGACGACAATTTTTCTCTCTCCTCTAGATCACCTCTAATTCTCGCGCAAAAATTACTGTTCCCCCACACCACAACAGATTCGGCGAGAGTAGCTTGCGATCGGCATCAGATTCGCTGCCAATAGGTTGAAATCCTTTGTTGTCAACAAAGAAGCTTGCAATTAAGCACGTTCCGCAGAAAAACCAGG
>CM071872.1:19014487-19066692 GCA_036759665.1 Gynandropsis gynandra | reverse complement strand
GTCTTTTCTCCAGTTTTTTTTTTTCCGATTAAATAATTATTTTAGGGAAGGGTATTTTTGAAGCATTTTAGCCATATGAGGGTATATCTGATATTCCGCCGAATAAACTATCCTTTCTCGCAATCACAAAAAATA
The DNA here is from genome assembly GCA_036759665.1 of Gynandropsis gynandra. Taxonomy (NCBI): domain Eukaryota; kingdom Viridiplantae; phylum Streptophyta; class Magnoliopsida; order Brassicales; family Cleomaceae; genus Gynandropsis; species Gynandropsis gynandra. Next base: position 19,066,557 of record CM071872.1, on the reverse strand, counting down.
GATAAGTATTTTTCAAATATTAATAATATAGATTGATAGTTGCGTTCGAGAAGTTATATAATTATATGATGAAGATATATTATTATTGGAAACTTGGCCATGTCTATATATATATATATTCATTTAATTTTTATCGCAATATCTATATAATATATAATGTGATATAAATATTTTATGTCCAAATTTTAGTCTGGCATATATATTATATAGCAAAAAAATGACCAAGATGCAAGGAAAAATCATTTCTTTCGTATTTAATCTTAGTGTTGTAGTTTTGGCATCAGAAATGTTTTTCCTACAACCCCATATGAGATTGATTACGTGTTTTAAGATTTCAGTTTTATGGGTTGGTATTTGCACTAAAACTATATAACTATTAGATTGATTTATTGAAAGTTAGTGATGTTTAAGACGATTACAATGCAACATCAATGATGCAGAACCTTCACGAATAATCCACATTGAGATTACTTCATCATTAAAAATTGACGTGGTCGGTATGTATATATATATATATATCACAATTTGGATAAGTTATTATTAATTGATTGCCTAATGATCCTAATAATTATCCTTTAATTGCACGTGAGGCATAAAGAATTTTACCAATATTCCACTTGCTCCAGTGTTAATTACTCGATAATTTAATTACGCATACCTATGCATATGGTACCATAAATATCATATATGCTAACCTCATATAGACATTCATTCTCAATTGTGCAATTCTTTTCATTAATTATATTTTCGATGCTAGTAGAAAACATAGTTGATCATCACGCTCTTTGTGTAACAATCATTAGTGAACACTGGAATACTTTCATTGGTCTACATACATCGCTATATACGAGTCCTAAGAGTTTTGTAGCTCTTTATCTTTTTTTTCTGTAAAAGGAGACTCGGTCATTTTTCCTGGGAGGCAGGATTCACAAGTCGTATATAATTCATAATCATAATATCGATGATATCCATCCCGGTGCAATGATTTCATCTGATTTTCATAGATATGAATAAGCCTACAATGGCAAAGGAAGGTGTGATTACCACGATCATCCCTTTCCCTCTTGTGACCGGATACATTAATGTTAACCAAATCAACATTCGCATCAGGTAAAACATAAACGTTATGGTGTAAATAACCATTTGTAAATAATTCATCATTGTGAAATATAATGAAAAATTTTATTATAAATACAGTATATATCCATACCATCCAACGTAGAAATAAAAATTATGAGTGAAATAAATTTTAAAACATAATAAACGTCTTCTAAGCACAAAGTCTCTCTCGTAGGCACACTAAGCAAAGCTATATGTACATCTAATGTCATAATGCTTGCATCGTTCCCTACTTACTTATAGGTTGAAGTCTCCTGTCAGATGTGCGCGAACTATCAAACAATAAAATCCCTAATACTCACTTACCGCAAAGATATGGATCAGTGTAATACCAGAATCGAGCTCTAGGGACTAATGCAGCCTAAGCTAAGAATGTAACTAAACTAAGACGGATGAAAGTGATGATGATATGAGGTAAAATCTGAGAATGTTAAATTGAAATATGACAGCAATGAGGAAACACAAAAGACTTGATAATTAAGAACACTACGGGCTTCGGGTTATCGGAATTGAAAGGGTGCAACCAACAAAAGATCATAAATCAATCAAACTTTCTTGATAACGGGGAATTCATGCTCGTAAGTGGAGAATGATTCTCTCGACACCTGAACTCCCTAACAACAATAACATCCAATCCTTCCTCCCAACAGTGATTAACACGCAATTACAGTAGCATTAAGCATGCAATCCTAATTTCTGAGTCGATTAACCGACTGATCAGATTCTCATTAATCAAACTCAATTAACAATTAATATTTTTGGATTCATAATCTAACCTACCAGTTAAACATGAAATCCTAAGTTACTGAGCGGCCAACACAAGTATAGAATGTTCATAACATTGATCGTAGAACCGAAATAAAAGAAACTTTGAAAGATCTAAGCATTAATGCATAAACATAAGCATCCGTTACAAAACCGGTGTCCCTAACCCATAGCTAAAGGCTGACTCAATCATGGAGTATATTGTGAAATAGGAGAAAACAACAATAAACATGATACAAAGTAGGGAATACAGTGCCTCGAGCTTCCCTATCTCGTCACCGACGTTCTGATATTGTTTCCTTGCTTTCCAACTCCTCATGACCTTTGCTCTGTGTCTTTTTCGTCCTCCCATGTGTTTTGAGCCATCTCTATTTATTGGCGACACTACCTTTAATTTCCTTCATTTCAACCCGTATTAGGGTTAATGTCTCGACACGCGACCCGTGCGGGCTAGATAGCCACCCCGCGTGGGCTCCTCTTGAACTTCAACTCGAGCGCGCTTGCCCTTAACACGAGTCATACTAATTCTACTGGAAGTGCATCACGTGCGGGTTAAGAGGACTACCTAACATGGGTTCATGGCTTGGTCATGGTTTAGCTTCTTTCGCTCGATGCTCAGGTATTCCGTGCTGTTCCTTGGCCTGAATCTGCTCCGAGTGGTTCGTAGTTCTATGTATGTGCGGTTGACTCCAAGAATCAACATCGGTATACTCTATTATGCCTTGTCACTTTAAAACATAAAAAATCAACAAAATGACTAGATAGAGGACATTCATGTCGGTTTTGTAACTCGTGCTATGCAAACTATGCAGAAATGATCTAAATGGGTAGCCTAAAACTAACCTACACTAATTCTTATTACTTTCCATATCCTAAGCATCCACAAAAAATTTCAAATGTTACAACTATTGTCGGTATCTAATACCCAAATGGTCGAGTCAATAGTAGCAAGTAAAATCATGAAACATTTTTCACGTATGTCATACACTATTTCTTTCCCTTAAGAGATAAAATATATTGCATACAGTTGCTCTTCCAATGTCCTTATTCTTTCAGAATAAACACTTTTCATAAACACAATCGTTTTGCCTTCATTTGCTCTAGGTTTGGTCGCACCATCATTAGCCCTAGAAGGTTTCTGTTTTGGGCCAACTTCTACTCTTCATCTTCTTTGAAGATGAGTCAACAACAATCATAGGTCCATCGACCTTTGACACACCTTTGAGTGTATAATTCTCGTAATGAATAAAAAAAAATAAAGTATCTCATGCAACTTAGTGTCCATTATTTTCGTGTTAAATTTAATGACGAATGATGACGACATGTGAAGAAGTGACTACATGATGAGATACTGTGCCAACTCCTTACCCAATATGAACCAAAACTTCTCAAACTCTTATATGAGATCTATCATCCCAAGAACATGGAGTCCAAAAGGTATGTTGGGAATTCTCATGGATTTAAACAAAGTCTTGGACAACTGAAACCTAGGCCTCTTACTTTGCGATCCATACATTTTTTCTTAAGATACATGATGATTTACATCGGGTCTATGTCCTAATGTAGATGCTGGAGTTGAAGACTCATAGTTGCCAATTATGTATACTTTGAAGTGATCATACATCTTCTTGCTTTACATAAGTAGATATGGCATTGGTGTCATCAGCATTGGGTGCCGCCATGACTAGCTTATCGATCTTATCGACAAGTTTTTTATGTATGACAACAAGCTGAAGGTTTTTGTACTAGTCTTTAAAGTTGATCCCTACCAATTTGTGGACTTCTAGTATCGATTGTAGTGCGATGGAAGACATTTTTCCTCACGAATCGAAAAACCAGGAAAAACACATAGAAATGCAAGAACGTAAAATCATTTCTCAAATATAATATTTAGTTATTAATTTCATCTAAATAATGCCAACTAATAATGATTGTTACGTAACACTAGAAATCTTATTTAGTATTAACAATTATTTAACCCAATTTAATATGAATGAGCCGCTTGGTATTCAGGTCACTTCTCAAACATAATAACTTGGTTAATAGTGCATTCTCCTAATGACTCTACATCGCATAGTTCACTAGTAGTCAGGTTGCTCATTGGACATAGTTGAGTTCAACCATCAGTAATGGTTTTCAACGATTAAGATATATACCTCCGGATAGGCCAAGCATTTGTATAATCTAATTGTTGACACCCACTATGTATCATATGTAGCAGAGTACACTCGTTATATCTCAACTTATATATCTCGAGGTAGTCAAGTCGTTCCATATAGAAGAGATTCAGATAAATGCATCTACTTATGACGAGAGATTCACTAGTCAAAACGTTTTTGACCATTTGGAACTCTATTACTAAGCAATGTCATGCTACTGTGATTGATCTTTTAGTCAAGTAGTCATATTGCTCGACCACTTTGCGAGTCACGGAAAGAATTCTCAGCCTAAGTATTCACATGTTTCATCGAAGTAACAATTGATCGAGAAATTGTAGGGTCAAGCAACACCTTGCTCGGCCCGATATGACTTTGCGCAATTTAACTCGTAAGCTCGCTCAACTCGAACAATCATTTTTTCAGTCGAGTTGACCTCCCAGTAGAATTGCTCGACCTAATAACTATTGCTTAACTCGATCTGCTATTTTTTAAAATACCCCATAACTTTGTCCGGCCTGAAGTCTTACAGTTTGGTCGATTGATATATTACAGAAATGGCTCTGTTCGAGCAACTTTTGTTTGATTGATCATTTCAAAATGTTTTAATATCATTTGATCTGAGTAAATTATTTTTCAATCAATATTTTTCCAATTCTACGCCGCCTCGATGCTTGATCGAATAATTTCATAAGTGCACCATTTCTAAGAAAACGGTTGGTCATGTGTCATTCAACAAAAAACCTAGTTTTTTCTTGAGATTTCGCTCGACTTGAGGAGTCATCCTATGTGACCAAGTTCGAGGAATCAACGTGTTAGCATATACAATTGACGATACCGCTTGGCGCAAGCATTTGTTTGCTTGGCCCAACATCGCACTCAAATCTCACAAAATCACCATTTCCAAGCAAATTTCCGTCCCCAAAAAATCATATCAACAGATGAGCAGACGCTTTGATACCACTATAGTATTGTAAGTTAGGCAACACGTTATTATTACAACCCTATATGAGGTCTAATCCGTATTTTAAGATTTCATGTTCATGGATTGGTATTTTCACTAAAACTATACAACCAATAGATTGATTCACTAACATTTAGTGGCATATGGGATGGGTAAATTTAGCACCGATGATGCGAAGTTGCCACGAGTAATCCACACCAAAAAATCATTTACCGTCAGTAGTCAGAATGTCGAAAGAATTTTGTCTTCTCTATTTTCTCTCCATTTTGATTTTTGTAAATTTGAAGTCCAACTGTTCTAATTTATAATGCTAATCAGGTATACATATATATCATAAGTTTAATGTCACTGTAGAATTAGTTAACTCTTAATTAATAGCCTAATGATGCTTGTAATTATACTTTAATTGCAAATGGAAATAAATAATTTTAACATTTACACTTATTTGTTCCTTTACCGGGTTTAGCACAAATTACCTACTATCCATTATTCGATGACCCCACTGCATTCGGTTTTTACACCAATTTAGTTGTGATTTGGGAAAACATTCTTGCTTGGAAAAATATTTTCGATCACTAAACGGTAGGAAAATAACATAATTTGGACTGATTAAAATATGATACGATGGATTGAATAGGAGAGAATACCAAAGATATCCTCGTAGGGGTGAATTACTTCACGTGTATCCTCGTAAAAATAATTATTAAATAGAAAAAAATTGGAAAAAAGACAAAATTTTCCTTCATTTTCGCACATGAAAAAACATATGTTCTGGCGGTTTTTCGAAAGGAGAAACTATTACACAGTTGAGAGCAAGGAATACGAGGGGATTTCGAACTTGAGAGGGATCAATTTGAAGGTTACAAGAAGGAAAATTCAAGTTGAGACCAAGGAAATTTTGAAGTGAGAAAGAAATGGTAAGAATTAGTAGTGAAGAAGAGAGCCTGAGTCAATCTTCAATGGTGTCTGTAAGTGTTAGTAGATCGATTCCTAGGGTTTTGCAGGCTATTGAAAGCAAAATTGTTTGTTGATTTGAAATGGGTGTGAGTCTTGTGAGTCGGTTGAGTCTCAGTGAGTCGGTTGAGTCTTAGTGAGTCGCTTGAGTCTCAGTGAGTCACTTGAGTCACAATGAGTCGCTTGAGTCTTAGTGAGTCACTTGAGTCGCAAGGGTTGATCGAGTCACAAGGATCGCTTGAGTTGCATGGATCGCTTGAGCCACAAGGGTTGCTTGAGTCTCATTGCATCGTTTGAGTCGAAGAGGGTCAAGAGTCTCGGTAAGTCGCTTGAGACTCATTACCCTCTTTGACTCAAGCGACTCACTGGGTCTCAAGGATCGCTTGAGTCACAATGGTCGCTTGAGTCTAATAGAGTCGCAAGGGTCGTTTTAGTCGCATGGGTCACTTGAGTGCAATGGGTCGCTTAAGTCACAAGGGTCGTCTGAGTCGCATGGGTCGCTTGAGTCGCATGGGTCAATTGAGTCGCACGGGTCGCCTAAGTTGGTAGAAGTCTAATGTATTCTTAATTGGTCATTTTGCAGGTGTAGCCAAAGCCAAAGTTTCTGTATAAATTTAAGCATATGGACAGAATGCCAAAGATCACCACCAAGTGTTATGCTTACAGGTTAATAAAGAATTTGAGAAGAATCTTAGATGAATATGAGTTGCAATACTTCGAAAAGGAGTCACAATTTAGACATTTATTCCATTCCAATGTGATTCCACATTGAAAAAGGTTCAAATCTCTGTCCTACTAAACCACTTCGTGATTGTATAAGATGAGAAGGAGTCTTGGTTCTTTGTAAACAGTGTTCCCATCCGATAATCTATAGTGGAATGATGTGGTTAATCTCAAGTAATAATTACCTAGACTAACGCTTCCGCAAGAATACGAATCGTACAGTAATAGGGTCGAATAGAAGGAATTGATGCAACTCTAAAGCTAGTAAACTAATGTATAGGACGATTATAATCAACAAGTTTTTGGAATGCGAATAAAGCTAAACTAACTAATCAATGGATTAAATTAAATTACCTAAATACCACAGGTTTCGAGAGATGCACGATGATGCAATGAAGTTCTAACATGATCATTGGTCTTAGATATTATCACGAGTTCAGGGAATTCAAGCTCTAATATAGGAACTGACTGGCGTAGACGAGTTCAGGGAATTCGATGATGCGTAATCTCACCCACTAGAGTCATTAAGACCGCTATCCTAATTCCTAGATTCAATCAACCGACCTGGCGTAGATTCTAAATTGATTATATCCTAAATCATGGCTAAGTTCCAAAGTCTAATCACCTGGTGTAGATTCATTAGACTTCTACAATCATTTATTCAAGTAGCGTGCAAGAACAAAGGCATTAAGAACAACTAATCATTCTGAAAACGATCAAATACCATAATTATTCATTCAAGTGGCATACAATAATAAAATCATTAAAAACCACCAAGCATTAAGAACAAAACTTCATTACATATCGGCAAGACTCTCCAACCCATGGTTATGGATCTACTCGGACATGGACTTAGAAAACAAAACACGAAGAAAACTATATTCGACATAGATAAAGAACGAGATCCCTCCCTATTCTATTATCGATATCTTCAACAGCTACTCCGCGATCCGGTTTCGTCGCCCTGTCTCTATCCTTGTTTGCGTTCCGTTCTCTCTCCATTCTCTCTCCATTCTCTCTCCACGTTTCTGCTCTGTTTCTTTCTCTAACTCTTCTGATTCTGTCTAAATGGCTCCTCCCCTCTTTGCCCCCTTTCTTCCTCTTTCCTTGTCTCTCTCTTTCCTTTTTGGTCGTTCACTTCCCTTCTGGTTCAACGGCTACAATTTCCTCTTTGTTACAACATCTACAGTTTTACTTTTTTTTTGTGTTTCCAACTCTTGTTTGCATTGGTTTCTATTCTTGTGTAAGTGGTCAACGTTTCCTTTCTATTTTCCAGCCATGTGGTTCCCATTCCTCTTCTATAACCATGTTTCCTTTTTGTGTAGGCGGCTATCACGTTCCTTTTCTTGCAGGCCGCACGGGCTGGGTGAGTGGCCCACGCGGGCTTGCTTGGAGATGGCGATCCGCTCGGGCTAAGCATAAGCCCGGGGCGTGCTAGAATTGCTGGAACAAGTAGCCCGCGCGGACTAAGGGATCCACCCTGCGCGGGTTGAGTTGGGGGTGATGATCCGCTCGGGTTAAACATTAGCCTGAGATGTGTTGAAAGTGATGGAACATGTAGCCCGGGCGGGCTAAGCGAACTACCTCGCACGGGTTTCTTCTCCTTTGATGGGGCACGATCATGTTTTGCGGCATTTTCTCGTGTTTGTATCCTGGTATCTCCATTTACTGGAAAGTACGAGAAAACACTAGAAGAGGACTCCATGATGCTTAATGCTCGGTAAAGTCTAAATGAATGATGAAACTAACTATAAAAATATACGACAATACTATAACAAAATAGATTTTATTATAGAACATGCACTAATTACCGGATTGAATGGACCTTATCCCAGAGGATGAGAGTCCAAAAGGAGTGATACATTCATGGTGAAGAAATTCGGCCGTGGAAAGGTTATCGCCACACAAGTGAGTGAAAAGTTTGTGAAGGTGAAGAATTCCACCCACTGGATGAGGTTGGAAACTTTGATGTTGTTGGCGCAAGTTCTGAAACCAAAATGACATTGTGGCAATTTCATTATCCCACTAATGGTAAGTTGTATATATTATTCAAATAACATGAATGTGTTCGTACGTTTTGCATTTTAATCATTTTGTTTTAATGTTACAATTGCTTCCATTCAAAACCATCCTTAGTTTGGACGGAAACGGATGGTATGTTGATGTTATGGATGTCGATCCATCATGCCCAAGGATGTGCAAGAAGAGGGTTAAATCCAATTTTAACCCGAAGTATGTTGACATGATAAGGCAGATCGGAGATTCTAAGGTAACAATTAGACAACGGTCACAAGGGTAACAAGGGCCACAAAGAGGGTCATAATGGTTATTTTTTGTTTTTGCAGGATATTCGAAGTATTCTACATGCTGAACACAAAGAGGAAGCTTTACTTTTTTATCTGTAGGATTACGAAAGATGCAACGATCGCGATGTTCAGATATGGATGGAATATCTACATAGAAATCTGAAGGGTATTTGTTGCGAGGACATTCGTAAGCAAGAACTGCTGACGCGAAAAGAAGCTCCTGGTGATCAATAAAATGGGAAAGGAAAAAGGACTAAGACGAAGAAGAGCGTGGTTGAAAAAAGTAATAGAGGTTGTAGATGTTCCACCCATATCAGAAGCTGACGAAGAGGAAGGATAGGTAGGTGTTGCTGAAGCTGATGAAGAAAGAGAAAGTGATGCTGAAGCTAGAGCTGAAGGAGATGGTCATGATGAAGGAGAAGAAGCTGCAGTCGCTTTGACACTGGAGTAGAAATTAATAAAGAAAATAAAGAATTCAGAGAAAAAAATCATCAACTCCGTAAGAGACCTTCTAAGGCATGTCAGGTTTCATTTGCCTAATCTAAAATTATAGGCAGGAAATTCCAAAGGTGCTAACAAGGCAAAATCAAAGTCTGCCGAGAAAGATGCGAGCACTGGACACCAATCTTCTGGCACTGTGAGAGATGATGATTTTGAATTCCTTCAACGCCCATATCCAGTGTCAAGAAAATAGCCAAGCGAAGAGCCGGTTGAGTCAGAGGCTGAAAATGACTCTAAAGATGGCTTAGAAGAGGATTTGGCAAGCATTTCAAGATTAGCTGAAAATCTTACATCTGCCGCCATCATTCCTCTAATTGAATACATTGTCGAAGAGGTTACTCCTGTCGAAGTTCCACCAAGTAAGTAATGTTGAGTAAAAAATGTCATTTTAGTCAAAAGGTCGCATGAGTCGGCATGGGTCACAATGGTCGTATGGGTTGCATGGGTCGCATGAGTTACAAGGGTCTCATAAGTCGCAGGGTCGCAAGGGTCTCATAAGTCGCAGGGTCACAAGGGTAGCATAGGCCGCAAGGTCGCATGGGTCGCATATGTCCCATGGGTCGCATGGGTGAATAACCCGCAAATGCTGAACCCACAGAAAATGTGATTCAAGAATCCATAAAAAGATGGTTGAAGAGCCCACAGAAGAGGTGGTTCAAGAACCCGCAGAAAAAGTGGTTCAAGAACTCCTAAAAAAGATAGTTCAAGAACCTGTAGGGAATCAATATTTTGTGTGGGAGCCCAAAGAATCGGTAGAGGGCAGGATAAAAAGGTCACAAAAGTTAAAAAGGTCTCATAGGTCATTTTTGTGGCATTAGTATTCATGTGTATTAATTTTTTGCAGCCATTGGATGAGGCGTTGTTCGAGCTATATGATCGTGTGAGCATATTTGAATCAATATATCAAAATTATTACATTTTTCCTATTATAGAAGTAACAAGCTGTCCAAGTAGCCAAAGAAGAGTTAAAAGTGGTTCCAATGGTTCAAAAAGACAAAGGAAAAGCCGAGGTAACTACATCTAGAGCTCGGGATGTAAAATGCTTTAAGTTTCAAGGAAAGGGCCATTATGCGAATGATTGCACAAACAAGAGGGTTATGATTATTCATGAGGATGGGGAGATTGAATCCGAGGACGACGAATCTGAATCTCTGATCGAGGAGTATGAAGAAGAACCGGTTAAATGAGATTTGTTGGTAGCAAAAAGATCTTTGAGTGTGCAAACTAAATCCGATGAGCAAGAAAAACGAGAGAACTTGTTCCATACCCGTTGCCTTGTTCAAAGGAAGGTGTGTAGCCTGATTATAGATGAAGGGAGTTGCACTAATGTAGCAAGTGCTACCATAGTTCGAAAACTCGGTTTAAAAGTTGTGAAGCACTCAAAGCCTTATAAACTATAGTGGCTCAATGAAAACGGCGAAATCAACGTGACCAATCAAGTGACCGTGCCTATAACCATTGGAAAATATGAGGATGAGATCTTGTGTGATGTTCTTCCCATGGAAGCGAGCCATATCCTTCTCGGTAGACCGTGACAATTGGATCGTAAGGTCTTACATGACGGTTTTACTAATAAATATTTGTTTGAGTTTAATGGAAGGCAACAGTCCTTATACCTTGGCCAAGAGAAGTGAAACAAGATAAAATTCATCTCAAACAAAAAGAAGAACGCTTACCAAAATCATCGAACTTCTACGCTAAATCGGGTGAGATCAAGAAATCTCTTCACTCTAGTCAATCTGTTTTGTTATTTGTGTTTCAGGAAGCTCTTTCGAGCTTAAGTAACCTTGCACCGGTGTTACCGAGTGAGATAACATCTTTTTTGCAGAATTATGAAGATGTTTTTCCCAAAGCCAATCCTACAGGATTACCTCCTATACGCGGCATCGAACGCCAAATAGACTTCGCCCCTGGAGCCGCACTTCCAAATCGGCCAGCTTATCGTACCAGCCCGGTTAAGACTAAAGAGTTGCAAAGACAAGTGGAGGACCTCATGAAAAAGGGACACATCCGAGAGAGCATGAGACCATGTATCGTTCCCGTATTACTCGTGCCAAAGAAGGATGGAAGTTGGCGTATGTGTGTTGATTGTCGAGCAATCAACAATATTACGGTGAAGTATCGACACCCTATTTCTAGATTAGATGATATGCTTGATGAATTGAATGAGTCTAGGATATTCTCTAAGATTGACCTTAAGAGCGGATATCATCAGATTAGGATGAAAGAGGGTGATAAATGGAAAATTGCATTTAAGACTAAGCACGGTTTATATGAATGGTTAGTGATGCCTTTCGGGTTGACAAATGCACCTAGTATTTTCATGCGCCTAATGAATTACGTTCTTAGAGCATATATAGACCGATTTTTTGTGGTTTACTTTGATGACATATTAGTCTAAAGTAAAGACTTAGAAGAACACAGTGGGCATTTAGAATCGGTTTTAAAGGTACTTAGAAAGGAACAGCTCTATACTAATCTTAAGAAGTGTAACTTTTGTAGGGATAACATTGTGTTTCTAGGCTTTGTGGTAAGTGCAGATGGAGTTAAAGTGGACGAAGAGAAGGTTAACGCCATTCGGGAATGGCCGAGTCCAAAGACTGTTGGGGAAGTCCGAAGCTTCCATGGACTCGCGGGGTTCTATCGTGGTTTTGTAAAGTACTTTAGCATCTTGGCAGCCCCACTCACTGAAGTTATCAAGAAAAATGTTGGATTCAAATGGGGAGAAGCACAAGAAAAAGAGTTCTAAACTAAAAAAGAAGCTTACTCATGCACCTCTTTTAATTTTACAGATTTTTCTTAAGACATTTGAAATAGAATGTTATGCGTCCGGTGTGGGAATTGGTGCAGTGTTGATGCAGAAAAGGAAACCAATTGCTTATTTAGCGAATAGCTTGGAGGCACAACCCTAAATTATGCCACTTACGATAAGGAGCTTTATGCGTTTGTTAGAGCTTTGCAAGCGTGGCAACATTACCTACGGCCAAAGGAATTCGTTATACATACCAAACACGAATCACTCAAGTACTTAAAAGGGCAGAATAAACTCAACAAGAGACATGCAAGGTGGGTTAAATTCATTGAGACGTTCCCTTATGTCATCAAGTACAAGCAAGGTAAGGAAAACATTGTTGCGGATGCTCTATCCCGAAGGTATGCTCTGCTAACTACTTTAGATGCTAAGTTTCTAGGATTTGAACAACATAAGGAGGTATATGCAACTGATTTAGATTTTGGAGAAATGTATAAAACGTTTGAGAAGTTTGCATTGGATCGTTACTTTTGGCAAGATGGATTTTTGTTTTATGATAACCGTTTGTGCGCACCTAATTGCTCTATGCGTGATCTGTTTGTTAGAAAAAGCTCATGGGGTTGGTCTTATGGGTCATTTTGGAATTTCAAAGACGCTTTAAGTATTACAGGATCACTTCTATTGGCCGCATATGAGGAGGGACGTTGAACGAATTTGTGAAAGGTACGTCATGTGCAAACAAGCTAAGTCTAAAGTTCAACCTCACGGGTTATAGACTCCTCTACCTATCCCGACTCATCTTTGGAATGACATATCTATGGATTTTGTTGTTGGATTGCCTAGAGCTAAGACTGAAAATGATTCTATCTTTATGGTTGTTGATAGATTCTTTAAGACGTCACATTTCATAGCATGTCGCAAAATCGATGATGCATTGTACGTAGCAAATCTGTTCTTTAAGGAAGTAGTCAAGTTGCATGGGATGCTTAGGACAATAGTTTCGGATAGAGATACGAAGTTCTTAGTCATTTTTGGAAGACTCTATGGTCTAAGCTAGGAACTAAGTTATTGTTTTCCACAGTGTGTCATCCCCAAACTGATGGTAAAACCGAGGTAGTTAATCGAACCTTAGGAACTCTTTTGCGTGCATTAGTTAAGAAAATATTGAGAACATGGGAAGAATGTGTACCGTATACTGAATTTGCATATAATCATGTTGTACATTCTGTTTCTAAGTATTCCCCATTTGAAATCGTTTATGGATTTAACCCACCTCACCTTTGGATCTATTGCCATTACCTTTGAGTAAAGAAGTTAGTTTGGATGGAGAACAGAAATCTAAAGTGGTACAACAGATCCACGAGAAGGCTAGGAAGAACATAGAGGAGAAAACAAAACTCTATGCAAAGCAAGCAACAAGGGACGAAGGAAAATGATTTTCTAACCCGGCGACCAAGTGTGGATTCATTTGCGAAAGGAGCAATTCCCGAACAAGAGAAAATCAAAGTTGATGCCTCAGATAGATGAGCCTTTCACAGTACCCAAGAGAATGAGCAACAATGCTTCTCAACTTGACTTGCAAGGTAAGTATAACGTGAGTTCCAGTTTTAATGTTACTGATTTGATGCATTTTATTATAGATCAAGCATATTTGAGGACAATTCTCTTTCAAGAGGGAGGAGATGATACAAACATGGACAACATCGAGGAACCCGAGCATGAAGAGGACGCCTTAACAATACAAGAAGGTTTGTGACCCATGCTAAGGCTAGGAAGATCAAGGAAGTCATCAGAGGACTACTTGCAGCCGCGCCAATTCATGACGAGTGCTTGAATCCGTAAGAAGACTTCAACATCCGAGTTGTACTTCACATCGAAGGTCAATTGAAAACGATCAACAAATAGGAAAGTGTTTCGTGTGTACTCTTTTTCCCCATCGGCGGGTTTTTAACGAGGCCATGAATCACTTACGTCTTTCTATTTATTGATCTGAGGCTTCATAAGTCGATTGTATCGTAGCAAACTATCTTTATATTTCTTTTACGTTAATTTAATTCCTTTAGTAAAAAATTCAAAGAAGCATTAAAGAAGACATTGGAGGTCACGAATGGCTCTTCGACTCCTCCTTCTTCTTTATGTATCGGCCAAACTCCTTTGTAGAACACAACCCTTATTTTGATTTTTATCATCAGCTTCTTTCTGTGAGAATTAATTCTTTGTTGGTGCGTAATATTCGACAAACAATCATTTCTATTTCTTTGGTGTGTCATAACCAACTAAATCGATCTTAGGTATATCGAGAGTCTTCCGCAACTCTCGTGCGACCATTCGATCCACATGCCTTGTGTAGGAGAGTCTCTCGGCTCGGCTGCAGCAAGGATTATCCCACGTTTACCTACGTCCTAAAATGTCGATTCAACGAGGATCTCATCAGGTCGCAAGGGTTGCAAGGGTCACTTGAGTCACAATAGTGCTTAAACATCAATGAGGAAAAATATATGCAAAATTGAAGAATTTATCGAATTATAATGATGAAAGTCACCAAGATTTATCCAAATAATATAATATTACAAACTAATAATACAAATAATATAATATTACATAATAACAAACCTTTTTTTTTAAGTTGGCGTTGTGTCGGTTGTCATGTTCCAAACACTATGAGTGATGCTGGCATTTGAACTCATTTGTCTCGACGATATGGGGTTTGACTCGATGAAGATGGGGTATTTCTCTGAGCCTCACCGGATCTAGGTAACGATTCTCTTTAGGCCTCCCACTTGCCCTTTTCTCAACCAGCATAGGAGGTAGAACACCATGTCTCCCGAAGGTAGTATGTTGAAAAAAGTTATGGTATCTTGTGACCTTTACCAATCTTATTTGCAGCCGCAATTGCGTGACTGCGTTGATACTTATCCACATCAAACATTTTGCAGTTGCACGTTCTTTTTTAAGACTCACTAAAAATCTTCTACCCATCTCTTTTCTCACCTCATACTCATCACCCAGCCTGTTCAATTCAACAACATCATACTTGGATGCTTGTCGAAACCGTTCATGCAATGTTTTCTCAACGTAAGGTAATAATTTTGAGAATCATCACTAGTAGCTGTTTCCAACCTATATCTATTGAACCATTCCATTGTATTTCCCAAACAAATATCTAAAACCCTAGGATCATTTTTTGTTACTTCTTCAACGTTGAATTTATTTACTCGGCCCCATTAGTGGTTAATAAGTTGTACCTTTCATCTTTAAATTTGCATCTTGCCCACTTAACGGGATCAAGTTCCTCTTTCTCCAAATAATTTGCAATATTAGGATATGTGTGCAAATGTCAGAAAGGTCACAATGGTCACAAAGTTCACAACAGCCACAAAAGTCATTCAATAGCACTTAAAATTCGTTCACTATGTATTTTGCTGCACATTTGAACAACATTTCCGCCACAGTATCACCCTTTGAAGTCTTTCTACCTTGCCCTTTATTGACGTAGCTCTTTATATTTTGCGATATATGACGCGTACATCGCGTCCATCTGGTATCACCTCTTTCAACCTTGAAATAAACCACGTCCATGATTTGTCCTTCTCTTTGTCGACTATTCCTCATGCAAGAGAATATTGGTGATGGTAACCATCTTGCGTGGTCGCCACAATCAATGATCCCTTGTATACTCCCGTCAAAAATGTTGCATCCACAACAACCACTTTACGCATATATTTCCATTCTTTTATAGCAGCTCTGACAGCCATAAAAAGGTATTTGAAGCTTTTCCCATCGCCGGCGAGCTGAGAGATTTACGACAGATCCGAGATTTCTTTCTGTAAACATGTACAACCACCATGGAAGCCTCATATAATGTTCAAAGTCATCACCACGAATCTCCTTTTGAGCATTGTGTTTGTCTGTTAATGTCATCAAATACGATGCGTTGGCACCGTAGTTTGCTTTTACACGAGCCATCAATTCTTTTACTGGAGGTGTTTCATATTTCCCATATTTCTCATTCAAATAATCCTTAACCAATTGCGTTGTACCCTTTGTAACTTCTGTCGATTTAGATACATGTGAACAATTATGAATGGGATAGTGTGTTCTCACACTAAACTGTTTGAAATTCCATTTACAACCACTTCCGGCAAACTTGCATCGTTCTTTCCACAGCTTGGAATCAAAACTCAATGTTCTATATCTAAAACAAGCTGATCGTTCCATTTTCATACGTATTTCTTGCACGATATTAGAGATTTTTACGATATAGATGTGATGTTTATGTATGATTTTGTATCTGTTTTACTCGTTTTCATGTTTTCGGGTTCTTACAGGTTTTAATGCGTATTCGGTTCATTTTGGAGCTAAAGGACGTACACGAGACAAAGTACCAACATCGAGGATCATCACGGAACGAACGAGACAAGAATTGGCGTGGAACAAGCTCAGCCTGTGCGGGGCACACCCTAGCCCACACGGGGGCTTTAGTTCGGCAATTGGTCCAGCAAATTGAGCACGAGTAGGGCAATCCATCAGCACGCTCGGGCCCCCCAACCAGCGCGGGGCACATCTCAGCTCGCGAGGGCACTCCCCAGCCCGCGCGGGCACTCCCTAGCCGTGCGGGGTCGCCTTGATTTCCATCGCGATCGTTGTGCCACACCCGCGTAGGGCACAAACTCAGCCCGCGCGGGTCGCATCTGTCACCTGCAACACCAGATAAGTTAATTTGTCTTAAAACGAAAAGGAACGTTTTGGTGACTTATACAAAATGGAAAACGACTTTAGAGAAGATGAATAATAGATATTTTGCGGCAGAAAGTAATGGAAACGTTGCTCAACTTAATCAAGAATGGAAAACTCATGAAAAGGCAAAATCGGTGGCTGCTGCAACAAAAGGAAAAGAACTGAACAACCAAAAGGAAAAAAAGAGGATAAAAGGAAAGAAAAGAAGAAGGAAAACGAATAACATGAGCTAGGGGTCGAGAGAGCTTGAGTGGGAGAGTTAGTGTTGAGTTTTGGATCGAAGAGAGTGAGTAGAGAGAGAATCGAAAAAGGAGACTCTTGCGAAGGAGGCATACAAGGAGCATTGGAGATCAATCAATGACTTCGGTTTCCTTTGGTTTTCATGTTCCTTAGACTATCAATTTTGATTATGTTTTTTACAGACGCATGAGCGAGTAGTTTGTTTTGTTCTAGAAGAAGGGATTAGCCCATGGCCATCCCGGAACTACTTTGATTTTTCTTTGAATGCATTTTCCCGTTTTCGTCTATCTATTCTTTATCTGAGCGCTTCACTGACTTGTGTTTGCGATGGCCACGTATATACTTGTTTTAGGAACTTAGGAGAAGGACCAAAAGGAGAATTCTAATTCCGAAGAATCAGGTTTAGAACAATCGAGGTTAGGCCACGAAAGTAGGGTAGCAGCGGTTGAGGGTAAAACGGATGAATCACAGATCTTATTGGTTTAGTTCAAGGTGTCAGCCACGAAAGTAGGGGATAGCTTGACTAGACCACGTGTCTATGCCTTGAGAGGGGATGTATATCATATTAGGATCGTATGGCTTAGATAACTTAATTGGGATTCCATGATTGGATAGGTTGATTGTTGGTTTCGGTGGTCTTGTGGTGAAATCGGATTCCTAGAACGTTTGTCTCATTGTTAAGAACTAGTTTGTTTATCTATTTTTAGTATTTCATTCTCAAATCCCATATTCGTTTGTTGCAAGTTTGATTCATAGTTTGAGTTTAGGTTGTGTTGCATAGTCCCTGTGGGATCGACACCTGAAGTACTACACACGTGTTGTGCACTTACAGGTAGTTTAGGTTATTTGTTTAACTTTGATACGCATCAAGTTTTCGGCGCCGTTGCCAGGGACTATAGTCAACACATCTTAGATTCGAGCCTAGAGTCTTTCTTATTTTGTTTTTGTTTTCTTTCGTTTCTTTCTACCTAATTTCGTTTGTTTGTCCTTTGTTAGTTTATGACCAGATCTCAAGGTGCTTCCAATCTACTCCAAATCGACCCCGAGATCGTGCGTACTTGCATACAACTGAGAAAGGGAAAGGCAGAAGGTAACACAGAGCCGTCAGATCAACGAGATATAGATAATCGGTGGCTGCTGCAACAAAAGGAAAAGAACTGAACAACCAAAAGGAAAAAAAGAGGATAAAAGGAAAGAAAAGAAGAAGGAAAACGAATAACATGAGCTAGGGGTCGAGAGAGCTTGAGTGGGAGAGTTAGTGTTGAGTTTTGGATCGAAGAGAGTGAGTAGAGAGAGAATCGAAAAAGGAGACTCTTGCGAAGGAGGCATACAAGGAGCATTGGAGATCAATCAATGACTTCGGTTTCCTTTGGTTTTCATGTTCCTTAGACTATCAATTTTGATTATGTTTTTTACAGACGCATGAGCGAGTAGTTTGTTTTGTTCTAGAAGAAGGGATTAGCCCATGGCCATCCCGGAACTACTTTGATTTTTCTTTGAATGCATTTTCCCGTTTTCGTCTATCTATTCTTTATCTGAGCGCTTCACTGACTTGTGTTTGCGATGGCCACGTATATACTTGTTTTAGGAACTTAGGAGAAGGACCAAAAGGAGAATTCTAATTCCGAAGAATCAGGTTTAGAACAATCGAGGTTAGGCCACGAAAGTAGGGTAGCAGCGGTTGAGGGTAAAACGGATGAATCACAGATCTTATTGGTTTAGTTCAAGGTGTCAGCCACGAAAGTAGGGGATAGCTTGACTAGACCACGTGTCTATGCCTTGAGAGGGGATGTATATCATATTAGGATCGTATGGCTTAGATAACTTAATTGGGATTCCATGATTGGATAGGTTGATTGTTGGTTTCGGTGGTCTTGTGGTGAAATCGGATTCCTAGAACGTTTGTCTCATTGTTAAGAACTAGTTTGTTTATCTATTTTTAGTATTTCATTCTCAAATCCCATATTCGTTTGTTGCAAGTTTGATTCATAGTTTGAGTTTAGGTTGTGTTGCATAGTCCCTGTGGGATCGACACCTGAAGTACTACACACGTGTTGTGCACTTACAGGTAGTTTAGGTTATTTGTTTAACTTTGATACGCATCAAGTTTTCGGCGCCGTTGCCAGGGACTATAGTCAACACATCTTAGATTCGAGCCTAGAGTCTTTCTTATTTTGTTTTTGTTTTCTTTCGTTTCTTTCTACCTAATTTCGTTTGTTTGTCCTTTGTTAGTTTATGACCAGATCTCAAGGTGCTTCCAATCTACTCCAAATCGACCCCGAGATCGTGCGTACTTGCATACAACTGAGAAAGGGAAAGGCAGAAGGTAACACAGAGCCGTCAGATCAACGAGATATAGATAATCAGAACGACCACGAACAACTTCAATTACCTCTCGATAATTTGGGGCACATGCAGCAACAGCAACTCGCGCCTCAACCGCGAGAACCACAGGCTCCTCCACGACGTCGCCTCAGAGATTACGTGGTGCCGAACATGAACAACGTGCAAACAACCATAAGGATGTCTGCTGTTGCTAGAGATTAGTTCGAAATTAAGTCGGCAATGATCAATATGCTTTATCAGAAGCAATTCATGGGTAGAATTCACGAGGATCCCCATCAGCACCTCAGAGACTTCCTTGAGCTTTCCGGTACATTCAAGATATATGGAGTCTCAGAGGACGCGATCTTACTGTGTTTCTTCCATTTTTCAATTGGGGGACGAGCGAAAACATGGCTGCAATCACTTCCCGCTGGTTCAATCATGACTTGGGACCAGCTCTGCACATTGTTCTTATCACGCTTCTTTCTTCCGAGCAAGACGATTCAGATGAGGGGGGAAATCACAATGTTTAGATGCAAAGATGGAGAAACATTGTTTCAAGTGTGGGGCAGATTTAAGGATCTCCTACAGATGTGTCCACACCATGGGCTCGAGCAGTGGTACGTTATCCAAACCTTTTACAACGGAATTTAAGATGAACACCGAACGACGTTGGATAACGTTGCTAGAGGATCATTTATGGATCTGAGCATCGAGGAGGCATACAAGCTGATTGATAACCTCGCCATGAACCAAACTATGTGGTCAACACCGAGAGGTATGCCTAACAGCACTCGACGCCTACACGAGCCGAATCATAGCAGATCGACGGGCAACGCAGCAAACGCCATGTACTGTGTGAATTGCGGAGATACGGAGCATGTAGTGTATCAATGCACGGTACATGAAGACTTCAAACAGATGAACTATGCCCAGCAGCAAGAAAACACTCAATTCGGGAATACCTACAACCCGAACTGGAGGAATCACCCGAATCTTTCGTATCGAACGACTCAACCGGTAAAGTATTTGGGATTTCAGCAAAGACATCAAACATAGCAGCAAAACAACAAGCAATTGCAGCAAGCTCAGCAAGTTCCGCAAGCTCCTCAACCTCCTCAAGCCCTTTCGTCAAACCTTGAGGGAGTGTTGCTCAAATTTATTAAGGAGCAAATGCAGCAACAATTGACTCAAGCCAAATTCAACACGGATGTGGGGACAACGATTAGCGAGCTTAAAACTCTTATGGAATCCTTGAGAACACATGTGAAGATGTTAGAAAATTCCATTGCACAACAGGTGGCCTCATCTTCTCAGAATCCCGGACAACTTCCCGGTAAACCCGATCTTAACCCGAGAGAGCACGTGAATGCCTTCACCTTGCGCAGTGGTAATGTGATCGAGAATCCATCCCCGAAAGAGCAAGGGCATTGTGAATGAGGGAGGAGCTAAATCAGAATTGGAGAAACCATATGTTGCCTCGGCGTACAAACCTCCAATACCGTTTCCTCAACGGTTGCTGAGCAGCAAGAATAAGGTAAGGTGTGGACGGTTTGTAGAGATCCTCAAGAAGCTTCACATCAAGATACCGTTCGTAGAAGCCTTCCAACAAATGCCCATGTACGCCAAATTTCTCAAAGAAATTCTGTGTAAAAAATGGCGTATAGAAGAGAGTGAGACGGTAGCACTCACCGAGGAATGCAGCGCCATTCTTCAAAACAAGCTGCCCCCGAAGTTGAAGGACCCCGGAACCTTCTCCATTCCGTGGACAATAGGTAATCTTGATATTGATAAATCTTTTTGTGATTTAGGAGCAAGCATGAGCCTCATACCACATTCGGTCTTCAAACGGATGAACTTTGGTGACCTCAAACCTACCAAGATGTCTCTCCAACTCGCTGACCGTTCGGTAAGATATCCGGTGGGGATTGTTGAAAACATTCCCACTAAGGTAGGTAATCTTTGTATACCCGCTGACTTTGTTGTAATTGATATTGAAGAGGATGCTAGGATACCAATTATTTTGGTAGACCGTTCTCTGATCATGCCCGCCGCTGGAGATGAAACGATTGAATTCAACTTGTCCAAATCCATGAACGGACCCTCCATCAAGGAGTCTTGCTTTCGTATTGACTTGCTGGACGAGTTAACGAACGATACGTTTGATCAAGTAAGTATTTTCGATCCCCTCGTGAGATGCTTAACTCAAGTTTGCAAAGATGCAGGATTTACCGATGAAGAAGCTGTGGCGTACGCAGAATTTATGAGTGCTATTGAAGCACTAAGAGACGCCCTATATGAGAAGATACCACACGAAGCACATGCTGACTTCGCAGTGGAAAAGGCGCCCAAACTCGAGTTGAAGCCTCTTCCTTCTTCTCTTCGGTATGAGTACCTTGGACATAATAATACATACCCCGTTATTGTTAATGCTGACTTGAGTGCAGATGAGATGCAAAAGCTACTTGAATGCTTAAGGAAGCACATGAGAGTGATCGGATACACCATCGAGGATATCAAGGGACTAAGGCTTTCGTTATGCATGCATCGAATACTCATGGAAGACGGGCATAAACCATCCATCAAAACGCAAAGGCAACTGAACCTCAACTTAAAAGCGGTAGTGAAAAAAGAGATACTAAAACTTTTGGATGCAGGTATCATATATCCTATCTCAGACAGCGAATGGGTAAGCCCCGTGCATGTCATACCAAAGAAAGGAGGAATGACAGTAGTACGCAATGATAACAACGAGCTCATTCCAACAAGAACCGTCACGGGATGGAGGATGTGTATAGACTACTGCAAGCTCAACAAGGCAATGAGGAAAGATCACTTCCTCTCCCATTCTTCGACCAAATGTTAGAATGGTTAGCGAATCCTGCCTATTTTTGTTATTTGGACGGATATTCTGGTTTCTTTCAGATTCCCATTCACCCTCAAGATCAAGAGAAGACGACTTCACGTGTCCTTATGGGACATTCGCTTACCGTCGTATG
The DNA here is from genome assembly GCA_036759665.1 of Gynandropsis gynandra. Taxonomy (NCBI): domain Eukaryota; kingdom Viridiplantae; phylum Streptophyta; class Magnoliopsida; order Brassicales; family Cleomaceae; genus Gynandropsis; species Gynandropsis gynandra. Next base: position 19,044,016 of record CM071872.1, on the reverse strand, counting down.
CCTTTTGGCCTCTTCAACACTCCAGCTACTTTCCAGCGTTGCATGATGGCAATCTTTTCCGATTTAATTAAGCATATCATGGAAGTGTTTATGGATGATTTTTCTGTTTATGGCTCTACATTCGATGATTGCCTTGTTAACCTTTCTAGAGTTTTGCAGCGATGTAAGGAAGTGAATCTTGTTCTTAGTTGGGAAAAGTATCACTTTATGGTGAAGGAAGGTATTGTACTTGGACACATGATCTCATCGAGGGGCATAGCAATCGACAAAGCCAAAATTGAGGTAATCGAAAAACTTCCTCCACCAGTTTCAAGTAAAAGAAATTCGTAGCTTCCTAGGGCATGCATGTTTTTATCGGATGTTCATCAAAGACTTCTCAAAGATTACAAAACCGTTGACGGAGTTGCTGGCCAAAGATGCTACATTCGACTTCTCTCAAGAGTGCCACAACGCCTTCAACACCATCAAGACAACATTGGTTTCGGCGCTATCAATCAACCACCCGATTGGAACCTACCATTCGAGATTATGTGTGACGCTAGCGACTACGCCATTGGAGCTGTCTTAGGGCAGCGAAGAGGCAAGGTCTCTCATGTCATCTCCTACGCTAGCAAGACACTAGATGACGCTCAAATCAACTATGCCACAACCGAGAAGGAGCTCCTTGCCGTCGTCTTTGCCTTTGAAAAGTTCAAATCCTATCTTGTAGGCTCAAAGTTAATCGTTTATACTGATCATGCAGCGCTTAAATATCTTCTAGGGAAGAAGGACGCAAAACCACGCCTCATCCGATGGATCCTTCTCTTACAAGAGTTTGATCTCTAAATAAGAGATATGAAGGGGTCTGAGAACGTCATTGCAGACCACCTCTCTCGCATCATTTGTGGATGATGAGAGACCTATCGACGATTCCTTGAGAGACGACATATGTGCGCAATTACTGCAGGTAACCCCGCTCCTTGGTATGCTGATTTTGTTAATTTTCTTGCGTGCGGTATACTATGCCCCGTCCTTTCTTTTCATGAGCGCATGAAGTTCTATGCGGACATCAAACATTACCATTGGGACGATCCAATTCTCTACAAGAGATGCACGGATGGAGTATCTAGAAGATGCATCCCCGAGGAAGAGGTAGAGAGCATCTTTTTCCGTTGTCATGGATCGGATTATGGAGGTCACTTCAGCAAGTCCAAAACCGCTTCAAAGGTGCTACAAGCGGGTTTTTATTGGCCGAACCTCTTCAAGGATGCCCATATGTACCTTTCCTCTTGTGATTGATGTCAAAGAACGGGAAATATAGGAAAGAGGAATGAGATGCCACAGAACAACATCCTTCAGGTGGAATTGTTTGATGTTTGGGGTGTAGATTTCATGGGACCTTTCCCCTCGTCTTGTGGCAACCAATATATTTTGGTGGGTGTAGATTATGTGTCTAAGTGGGTAGAAGCCATAGCAACGACGACTAATGACTCTAGGGTAGTGATGAAATTCTTTAAGAAGATCATATTCCCTCGTTTTGGAGTTCCTAGATTAGTCATTAAAGACGCAGGTTCACACTTCATTGCAAGACAATTCGAGTCGTTCCTTAAGCATTATGGCGTGAAACATAGGATAGCTACACCGTACCACCCACAAACTAGCGGACAAGTAGAGATTTCGAATAGGGAGATTAAGAGTACACTAGAGAAAATCGTGTCTAGGTCTCATAGAGATTAGCCGATGAAATTAGATGATGCGTTATGGGCCTATAGGACTGCGTTTAAAACTCCCAATTGCATTACTCCTTTTCAGCTTGTTTATGGCAAGTCTTGCCACCTACCTATCGAGCTAGAGCACCGCGCCTATTGGGCGACAAAGCTCCTTAACTATGATCTTAAGAGTGCAGGTGAGAAACGACTTTTGCAAGTGAACGAGCTCGACGAGCTCCGTCTTGATGCATACGATAATTAAGATCTACAAGGAGCGTGCTAAGAGATGGCATTACAAGAAGATCCTACCTCATGACTTTCAGCCTGGTGATTTAGTTCTACAATTTAGTTCTCGGCTTAAGCTTTTTTTAGGCAAACTACGGTCCCGTTGGTCTGGTTCTTTTCAAGTACGAGAGGTATTTCCGCATGGGGTAGTAGAACTTTGGAGCGAGACAAGTGGGACATTCAAAGCTCTACCAAGCCGCTCAACCGATCGAAAGTGGAAACTCCATTTCCCTTTCCGATCCACCCGTCGCTTTTTGAGAGGCAACCCAGCTGTTTGTTTTTTTTCCTTATTTTTTAGTTAAAGACTCGGTTAATTTAAAAAACACAAAAAAATACCACCACAAACATGACTTCACTTCCCTTACCCTCCATCTGAGCTTCATGTCGAGGACGCCGTCCAATTCAAGTGTGGGGGAGCAGCTCACGTTTGTCAGGTGATTTTGTTTTATTTTCTTCCGTTTTCTCTTTGATTTCGTAGTTTTAGGTTGTTTTTGCTTTCGTGAGTCAGAGTCGTCTTAGGCACTTGTCCGGTGCCACGTTTTGAGATGAACCGTGAACCTAGGATACTTAAGAAGTTGGCCTTTTCCGTGAGATTTTGCATGTTTGGGCTAGGTTTTTCCTAAACCTTAGAGTTTATTAGTCGGCTGAAAAACAATAGGTAGTAATTCTTTAGGAATCCTAGTGTTGCTTGTGGGGGGTTTAGACGAGGTTGCTAGGCTAGTTTATCGTTCATTCTCTCTATCCAGATGGTCATACTTCGTATAGACGATGCTTTAATTCTTTTTTATGAGGATTATTATATCGTATGAGATCAAGCTTATTTTGCAGATTAAGAGCGCACACTAACACTCCGTTGTCGATAGAAATAATGCCTAAAAGTATGATCTAAAATCGATATGAGTGCATCGACCTTGATAATATTTCGATGGTTCGGGTCTAAGTGGTGGGTTGGCGATCATCTTTCTACGTCCTAAGGGCATGGTACAATAAAACGCCACCTACTCCACTGCACTCTTGAACGAGATGCATGAGTATACCGTCATCAGTAGTATGGGTCTAAGTAGAGGCTGGATCCCTTCAAATCCGACGTCCTAGAAGTCTAGTTTGTATGCATAACGAAAAAAAGAAAAAAAAGAAGACAAAAAATAAAATAAAAGAAAAAAGAAAGAAAAAAAAAAGCTCAGAAAAGAAACAAACATCCTCGGTTGTTCTAGGTTTAGCATTTGTCTGAAGTCTTGTTTGGTGGAGAGGGTTACGGTGGTTTATTTAGTTTGCCTTTGATTTACTTTCTCGTGGGTAGCCTTGGTGAACCTAGGATGAAGACTGAAAATTTAACTAGGCCAAATTTGCTCTCGACTTGCTAGTTGATCGGTTAGGTTCCCTTCAGCGGTATTTCTAGGAGAAAGAGAAATTCTCGGATTTTGTATACCCCACGTGTTCCACGTTTACGTTTGCTTAGGGACAAGCAAACATTCAGTTCTGGGGGTTTTGATCGTTCCATTTTCATAAGTATTTCTTGCACGATTTTAGAGATGTTTATGATATAGATGTGATGTTTACGTATGATTTTGTATCTGTTTTACTTGTTTTCGTGTTTTTGAGTTCGTACAGGTTTTAATGTGTATTCGGTTCATTTTGGAGCTAAAGGAAGTACACGAGAAAAAGTACCAACATTGAGGATCATCAAAGAACGAACGGGACGAGAATCGGCGAGGAACAAGCTCAGCCCACGCGGGGCACACTCTAGCCCGCGCGGTGCCTCTAGTTCGGCAATTGGTCCAGCAAATTGAGCACGAGTCGGGAAATTTATCAACACGCTGGGGCCCTAGCCCGTGCGGGGCACATCTCCGCCCGCCCGGGGCACTCCCCAGCCCGCGCGGGCACTCCCTAGCCCATGCGGGTTGCCTTGTTTTCCATCGCGATCGTTTCACCACACCCGCGTGGGGCACAAACTCAGCCCGCATGGGTCGCGTCCGTCGCCTGCAACACCAGATAAGTTAATTTGTCTTAAAACGAAAAGGAACTTGTTGGTGACTTATACAAAAAGAAAAAAGACTTTAGAGAAGAGGAATAAGGGATATTTTGCTGGAGAAAGTAATGGAAACGTTGCCCAACTTAATCAAGAATGGAAAACTCATGAAAAGAAAAAATCGGTGGCTGCTGCAACAAAAGGAAAATAACTAAACGGCCAAAAGGAAAAAGGAGGAGAAAAAGAAAGAAAAGAAGAAGGAAACGGAAGAACAGGAGCTAGGGGTCGAGAGAGCTTGAGTGGGAGAGTTAGTTTTGAGTTTTGGATCGAAGAGAAAGAGTAGAGAGACAATCGAAGAAGGAGACTCTTGCGAAGGAGGCATACAAGGAGCATTGGAGATCAATCCAAGACTTCAGTTTCCTTTGATTTTCATGTTCCTTAGACTATCTATTTCATTTATGTTTGTTTATGGACGCATGAGCAAGTAGTTTGTCTTGTTGTAGGAGAAGGGATTCGCCCATGGCTATCCCAGAACTACTTTGATTTATCTTTGAATGCATTTTCCCATTTTCGTCTAGATCACGTTTCTATGCCTTGAGAGAGGGTGAATATCATATTAGAATCGTCTGACTTAGATAACTTATTTGGGATTCCAAAATTATCCGAATCCAAAATATTTTCGCAGAACTACTTTGATTTATCTTTGAATGCATTTTCCTATTTTCGTCTATCTATTCTTTATCTGAGCGCTTCATTGACTCGTGTTTGTGATGCCCACGTATATGCATGTTAAGGACCGAAAGGAAAATTCTAATTCCGGATAATCAGGTTTAGAACAACCGAGGTTAGACCACGAAAGAAGGATAGCAGCGGTTGAGGGTAAAACAGATGAATCACATATCTTATGGGTTTAGTTCAAGGTGTCAGCCACGAAATTAGGGGGTAACTTGACTAGATCACGTGTCTATGCCTTGAGAGAGGGTGGATATGATATTAGGATCGTCTGACTTAGATAACTTAATTGGGATTGCATGATTAGATAGGTTGGTTGTTGGTTTCGATGGTCTTGTGGTGAGACCGGATTCCTAGAACGTTTGTCTCATTGTTAAGAACTAGTTTGTTTATTTGTTTTTAGTATTTCATTCTCAAGTCTCATATTCGTTCGTTGCAAGTTTAATTCGTAATTAGAGTTTAGGTTGTGTTGCGTAGTCCCTGTGGGATCAACACCTGAAGTACTACACACGTGTTGTGCACTTGCGAGTAGTTTAGGTTATTTGTTTAACTTTGATACGCATCACAAGCTTCAATTGAACCCTTTGTTACAAATGTTGTACATCCTTCTTGCGATCAAACTCTTACCCAATTTTAAGATGCAATCCATCTTCGAACTCGAAGATATTATTTTCACAGCCTGACTTCTCGTGAATTACCATTTCCAAATTGTTCTATCACTATCCTTATACTCTGTTGGCACATTAGAATCAACTTTATTACTGCCACAAACAACTTCATCAACTACCACATCCATTGTACACCCACCATCTTCTCTTAATCCGCTGGTATGTTCACTATGAAAATTATCTGCCCATGGCTATCCCAGAACTACTTTGATTTATCTTTGAATGCATTTTCCCATTTTCGTCTATATATTCTTTATCTGAGCGCTTCATTGACTCGTGTTTGTGATTGCCACGTATATGCATGTTTTAGGAACTTAGGAGAAGGACCGAAAGGAAAAATCTAATTCCGGATAATCAGGTTTAGAACAATCGAGGTTAGACCACGAAAGAAGGGTAGCAGCGGTTGAGGGTAAAACAGATGAATCACATATCTTATGGGTTTAGTTCAAGGTGTCAGCCATGAAAGTAGGGGATAACTTGACTAGATCACGTGTCTATGCCTTGAGAGAGGGTGGATATCATATTAGGATCGTCTGACTTAGATAACTTAATTGGGATTGCATGATTAGATAGGTAGATTGTTGGTTTCGGTTGTCTTGTGGTGAGACTGGATCCCTAGAACGTTTGTCTCATTGTTACGAACTAGTTTGTTTATTTGTTTTTACTATTTCATTCTCAAATCCCATATTCGTTGGTTGCAAGTTTGATTCGTAGTTAGAGTTTAGGTTGTGTTGCGTAGTCCCTATATGATCGACACCTGACGTACTACACATGTGTCGTGCACTTGCGGGTAGTTTAGGTTATTTGTTTAACTTTGATACGCATCAGAAGCTTCAATTGAACCCTTTGTTACAAATGTTGTACATCCTTCTTTCTATCAACCTCTTACCCAATTTTAAGATGCAATCCATCTTCGAACTCGAAGATATTATTTTCACAGTCTGGCTACTCGTGAACTACCATTTCCAAATTGTTCTCACCATCACTATCCTTATGCTTTGTTGGCACATCAGAATCAACTTTATTACTGCCACAAACAACTTCATCAACTACCACATTCATGGTACACCCACCATCTTCTCTTAATCCGCTGGTATGTTCACTATCAAAATTATCAGCCCATGGCTATCCCAGAACTACTTTGATTTATCTTTGAATGCATTTTCCCGTTTTGGTCTATCTATTCTTTATCTGACCGCTTCATTGACTCGTGTTTGTGATGGCCACGTATATACATGTTTTAGGAACTTAGGAGAAGGACCGAAATGAAAATTCTAATTCCGGAAAATCAGGTTTAGAACAACCGAGGCTAGACCACGAAAGAAGGGTAGCAACGGTTGAGGGTAAAACAGATGAATCATATATCTTATGGGTTTAGTTCAAGATGTCAGCCGTGAAAGTAGGGGATAACTTGACTAGATGACGTGTCTATGCCTTGAGAGAGGGTGGATATCATATTATGATCGTCTGACTTAGATAACTTAATTGGGATTGCATGATTAGATAGGTTGATTGTTGGCTTCGGTGGTCTTGTGGTGAGACCGGATCCGTAGAATGTTTGTCTCATTGTTAAGAACTAGTTTGTTTATTTGTTTTTAATATTTCATTCTTAAATCCCATATTCGTTCGTTTCAAGTTTGATTTGTAGTTAGAGTTTAGGTTGTGTTGCGTAGTCCCTGTGGGATCGACACCTGAAGTACTACTCACGTGTCGTGCACTTGCGGGTAGTTTAGGTTATTTGTTTATCTTTGATACGCATCACAAGCTTCAATTGAACCCTTTGTTACAAATGTTGTACATCCTTCTTGCTATCAAACTCTTATCCAATTTTAAGATGCAATCCATCTTCGAACTCGAAGATATTATTTTCACAGTCTGGCTTTTCGTGAACTACCATTACCAAATTTTTCTCACCATCACTATCCTTATGCTCTGTTGGCACATCATAATCGACTTTATTACTGCCACAAACAACTTCATCAACTACCACATTCATGGTACACCACCATCTTCTCTTAATCCGCTGGTATGTTCACTATCAAAATTATCCGAATCCAAAATATTTATTGTTTCTATCGGATTACTCCCAACTCTACTTTTGTTATATGGATCTAAAATAACATAGTCACCATAATCTACAACACCTCCATCCTCACCTTCTCTAGCAATGCTCCCAAAAGCATGAATTAGAGGTTCAACTTCCCTCCCAATTTCCAATTCACACTTCACATTTGTCCATTCTCTTCGCGTATACAATAGTGGATAAATTCCTCTTATGCAGTCGAATAGATAACAAATAAGATGCTTGTCATTCATTATATATGCCCACTTCCTATTTTCACAAATATTGGGCAAATAGCTTAACTTCAACTTCACTGTATTTTTTCACCATCATATCTGTGCATAACTCATTAATAAGTTGCTGGTATATCAGACTAATAAGAGGACAATAGAAAAATACTCTCTGGTTTTCCCGAACTCTACCAGCCCATTCAAATTCTCCAACTAGGTTTCTTTTCCATTTACCATCATACAAAAATAAATCAGTATGATTTTCTAATCCACCGAATCCATTATATCTGTAACAAATCTATATAAAGAGGGTAAATTCTGTGACCCCCTACGACCATGTGTTTCAAATTCATAATGACCCAGTGCAACCGTCTATCTCGATCAGACTATGTGATCTAGTGTGATCGTACGACTCAATGAGACTCTGTGATCCAGTACGACCGTGCGGCTCGATGAGACTCTGTGACCCAGTGCGATCGTGTAACTCGATGAGACTCTGTGACCCGGTGCGATCGTGGGACTCAATGAGACTCTGTGACCCGATGTGATCGTGAGACTCGATGAGACTCTATGACCCAATGCGACTGTGTCACTCGATGAGACTTTTTGACCCAGTGCGACCGTGTGACTCGATGAGACTCTATGATCTAGTGCAATCATGCGACTCGATGAGACTGTGTGACCCAATGCGATCGTGCGACTCCAAGAGACTGTCACTCATTGCGATGTTTTGATATTTCAATAAATATGACTCTTTTTTACTACATCAATGTAAAACTCGTTTTGATAAAGGGAGAAAATCGAAGCTATACATATTACTCATTACTCACTTGGGTTATCCAATTCACAAATAAAAAACACGAAAAATACAAGAGAAACACGAAAAAAGTCACTATACACCTGGTTTTTCTGCGGAACGTGCTTAATTTCTAGCTTCTTTGTTGACGATAAATGATTTTAACCTATTCGCGATGAATCTGATGCCGATGTTGATTTCAAGCTACTCTCGCCGAATCTGATGTGGTGTAAGAGAATAGTGATTTTCGTACCACAGGAGAGAGATAAATCGAGGTGCTTTGGAGGAGAGACCCTACTAGAAATCCAGATTTATGTTTCTCTTTAATAATTTAAGAGATGTTAGGCAGAAAATAGGTACATTTGCATACATATTTGTGATTTTGTTGATTATATAACTATTTGGTTTTTAAAATTTTAATATAAAGTGGTGTAAATACAATTTTACCCGTAGTGAGTTACACTTTATAAAATACATTTAGTTTTTTAAAACATCAGAAAAAGAAACATTTTTTATACTTTTGTATACGTAAAAATATTCTTTATATGTTTAACAATCCAAATATGTAATGATCTTTAGAAATATAATTTTTTTTTCATTTTTTTAAAACAATATAACCTTTAATTATATAAAACGAATGAGGGGTAGGATTAGGCACCAGTCGAATATCCGAAAATTTAAGGTATCCAAACTCGAAGATTTTCTATCTAAACTCGAACAAGAACAAGTCATATATGGATATCTAAGATATCTGAAAAATTAGTCGGATATTCATGGATATCCAAACCCGATGATATAAGAGAGGTTACGACGATGCGAAGGAATGAGGCATAGAGAGGACAAATGACATGGAAAAAACGAGTAACAGAGAGGACAAACGATGCGGAATGGCAAAATGCACAAACAAGAGGAACGAGCGTGGAAAAGACGAACAGTGTAGAGAAGACGTTGCGGAGTAGACACCGAACAAACAAAAAAGGACGTTGGAAGGTCTCTCTTTGGCCAAGATGTCAATGGGGAAGATGTTGGTAACAACAATTATAATTTGAATAGACGTTGGTTTGAACATTCTGAGAAGAACTTTGTCATTGCGTTCTTGTTTAGATTGAATGAAACTTGTGAATTTGTTTGTGGTCAGATCGTTATGATGGATTATATTCCTTATCTTCAACGAGATTTTCATCTTGTTTATCAACATGAGAAATAGAGGCTTATCAAACCTTTTTCTACCTATAAAAATGTTGTTTTTTAGTCTCACCATACTCCTTTGTCTACTAAGTTGGTTGTAGCAGTTCTAGGTGGAAATTTAAGGTCTACACAGACCATTTTCTGCTCCAAATTTGTTTTCTAAAGAGAATCAGTTCTCTTCCCAACATAATAAACTAAACCATTTTCCAAGAGAAACTGTGGTCATGGTTTCCTTGAACTCAAGTGATAGACTTATTTCTCCAGCTTCATTGAATGTCGATTTGGGTTTTAAGCATGCAGAGCAATTGCATGATAACTACTCTTGCCATCACTATTTTTGGAGCATCTGAATCCTCTATCATTTGTATTACACATACTATATATTCTGTCATTACTTCTTCTACTTGTATTGTTGTTTTGTTTTTGGAATTCAACACTGATTGGATTATAGACTCTGATGCATCTACGCATGTTTTTGCCAAAGCTTTGTTGCTTGGATTTATTGGATGAAGCATGAGAATGATGTTATGCCCATATCCTGGAGTTTTTTACATTGATTGAAACTCGGTTTAATTGTAAATTCAAATCCATTGAAGTCTATACACATAAGAGAATACATCATTATTTCTCTTGTGCATATACATTGTAGTAAAATTCAGTGATTGGAAAAAAACAGTAATATATTCTTAATGTGGTTAGAGCACTCATATTTTAGTATAATCCACCTTTGGCATATTGGGAGTGATTGTGTGAGATCTCTTGTTTATCTCATTAAGAGATTTCATTCTCCTTTGTTAGACAACAAATCTTCTTTTGATGTTTTTCATCATAAAGTTCCATATTACTCACACTTTAGCCTTTGGGATGCAAATGTTATTGCACTATTCACACATGAAAGAAATAAGTTCTATGCTTATGCAAATGCAATTGTCTTCATTGGCTATCCTATTGGTAATAAAATTTATAGATTGTTTGACATTGTTATAAACAAAATATATATTGCTAGACAACGTTGAGTTTCATGAGAATAAATTTCCCCTTGTTTCTTGCAATTGAGAAATGTTGTTAGATGATATCTTTCTCACTCAGCTCTACCATTGCTTATGTCAATCATAGACTTTGTGGTTCTTCGCAGATTGTTGATTCTTCTCTAGATGTTGCCTTGTCATTTTCCAGATGTCATAAGAACCCATCCCAAAATAGGCCCAAACCAATCCCATAAAGTTCCACGGATCTCATCCCCAAAAGCTAACTTATGGGGTGAGGGTGCCCATGGCCTTATATGGCACCACTTAGTCCCATTTCTAAGCGATGTGGGATCCTTACAATACCGTCCCGTTAGAGCAGCGACGTCCACGACGCTGACGGCCCACTCTGGCCCCCCAGGTCGCTCCTTCCCCGGGTCGCCCCTTCCAGTCATCGTTGTCCCCGTGCTGACGGCCTACTCCGGGTTGCCCACTCTGGGCCCTACCAGGTCGCTCCTTCCCGGGTCGCCCCCTCCAGACACCGTGAGCCGCATACCCGCCGGATCGAATTGCTCTGATACCAATTGATAAGAACCCATCCCATAATAGGCCCAAACCAATCCCGCAAGGTTCCACGGATCTCATCCTCAAAAGCTAGCTTATGGGGTGAGGGTGCACATGGCCTTATAAGGCACCACTTAGTCCCATTTCTAAGCGATGTGGGATCCTAACAATACCGCCCCGTTAGAGCAGCGACGTCCATGGCACTGACTTCCACTCCGGTTAGCCCACTCTGGCCCCCCAGGTCGCTCCTTCTCGGGTCGCCCCTTCCAGCCATCGTTGTCCCCGTGCTGACGGCCTACTCCAGGTTGCCCACTCTAGGCCCTACCAGGTCGCTCCTTTCCGGGTCGCCCCCTCCAGACACCGTGAGTCGCATACCCGTCGGATCGAATTGCTCTGATACCAATTGATAAGAATCCATCCCATAATAGGCCAAAACCAATCCCGCAAAAACCCACGGATCTCATCCCCAAAAGCTAGCTTATGGGGTGAGGGTGCCCATGGCCTTATAAGGCACCACTTAGTCCCATTTCTAAGCGATGTGGGATCCTAACATTGATCCTCCTGATTTTATAGAGTTTCATTTTGATATTACTCATTATTCTCCAATTAACAATGACAACTCTCTCTAATTTTATATTTTCAGTACAAGTTTATGACAAGTTATCTAATCCTCACAAGCAATATAAACTTTAGATTTTAATTACTACTAAACCTCGCAGTTTTAAGGAAGCTGTGTCGTTTGCGACTTGGCACAATGCCAAGAATGAGGAAATTTAAGCTTTAAAACTTAATGGTGCTTGGCCTATTACCTCTTTCTCAGCTGGAAAAGCAGTAATGAAGTCTTAAGTGGGTCTTTAAAGTTAAACATAAATATGATAGCATTGGTGATATACTTAAACCAATATTATTTGCCAAGGATTGTACAATGTCAATATGACTTTCATAGGGGCTTTGCGACCATCAAACAAATAGGAGACACAAATCATAACGTTTGGTATCTGGTGAGTACAATGTTAATATGGTCGTTAATGTAAGTGACATGGCTAGTTTTGATGCAGTTGAAGATCAATATTTGAGCTCAAATCCTCTTCATGAATGAGTAGATAAGACACAATGTGTACGAGGACCAATCACGAAGACACAATGTATACGAGGGCAAATAATATTTATAATATGCTCGCTCACAAGGACGTTAAATATGTGGCAATGACTTTACAAGGATGTCAAGAGGCAACGACCGAGACCACAAGGCTTGTCTAAAACAAGAAGAGCTCGAGAAGAGTAAGGAGTTGGAGGAGCTGAAGGCCCTTGGCCCGAGCAAAGAACTGCTTGACCCGGGGAATTCCTTTGTACCAATGTGAACATAACACATATTGGTCTCTCGATCCAATCATCACACCACTCAACTGAGTAATATGCCCACTAGACCAAGCAATTATGTGATCCCACCAACCATATTATTCTACAAATAATTTATATTAAAACTTTATCTGCGCTAGACCAAGCAATCACCTCGCTTTAGCAAGGACTTTCCATAATTTTTTTATTTATTTCTTTATTTTACCTAATTTTCAATAATTTTTTGGTCATTATAAATAAGAAACCTACTATAGAATATGATAACACGTAATACGTTGTAGTTTTTATATCATTCTTAGGTTTAGTTTTGAGTAGATTACTTAGATTTCATACATTTATCGAGTTTATTCGAGGACTTCATCTACATTTCGTGTTTTGCATAGGAAACGAAGACATGAGGAGAAACACGAGAGATTATAGCAATTTAACCCCGAAAACGTAGTTGAATGACAAGGTTCAACTTGTGCAAGGCCATGGATTCAAGTGAACATTCAAACACCGAGCGAAGGGAGCGGAAACAACATCTCAAGACATGCACGCTCGGGCATTGGAAGTGTGCCCGCTCGGGTAGTTGTTGCCAAGACACCCCCGTAGCTTTGCACGACTCGGGCACTCAAGGAACGCGACCAGGAGCATGTGCCCGCTCGGGTGGAAAAGAAGTGCCCGATCGGGCTAATTGTCACCAAAATGCGCCGCAGGTTTGCACGACTCGGGCATGGGTGCCCGCTCGGGCTAAAATGAGTGCACACGGTCGGGCACAAGGCCTGCATGAGCGGGTAGAAGCTGTGCCCGCTTGGGCCCTTGTTTTTCTCAACTAATTCCTAAGATTTAGAACGGTCAAATAAGGAGAAATCAGATCTAAATAAAGGGGATTCGAACCAGATTGAAGGGGGGACGATTCAGAGACATTAGAGGACAGATTTGGAGAGATCGAGAAGGACGGAACGAGGGATTCAAAGCATGGAGGATCTATTGAAGACATCGGTTGATGAATAGGGAGCATTCTTATTCTCTTTCTATGTTGAATTTAGTATTCTTTTATGTTTCGTTTTCTGAGTTCATATCCAAGTAGATCTATTGCCATAGGTTAGAGAGTATTGCCAATATGTAATGAAGTCTTGTGCTTAATGAATGGTGGATCTTAATGCTTTCATACTTGTACGCCACTCGACAATAGATATATTGGTATACGCATGCTAGATAGTGGACAAGTCTACACCAGTCAGTTCCTATAGGAGAGCTTGAATTCCCTGAACTCGTGATAGTATCTAAGACCAATGATATTGTTAGAACTTTGTTACATCGTTGTGCGACTCTCGATACCTATGGTGTTTAGTCTTTGAGTCATTCCTATCATTAGTTTAGTTTAGTTTGCATTTGCATCCCATCCACTATTTGATTTCACACGTCTTATTCATTAGTTACTAGCTTTAGAGTTGCATCAATTCCTTGTGTTCGACCCTAGTTGCTACACGATCCGTATTCTTGCGGAAGCGTTAGTCTAGGTAATTTATTACTTGATATAACGCACATTAGAATACTTTAACCAAGTTTTTATTTTAAGGTAATCTATTTTCTTCTTGTTAATTCTTGAGAGATTTAACTAATGAATTCTTGGAACGAATATGAGTGTTCAACTAATTTATTAACACTAGATCACAATTCTTAGGATGTCTTCCCTTGTATGAGGTCCGTTAATGAAGTTGTAGGAGGGTCTAGAACATTCATCATCTAAAGAGCAATTTTCGAGTTCCGCTATTGAGTTATTAGTGGGTTTAACTCCTCTTTCCATCCTCATTAATAATAGAATGTTGGTCGAGGTTTATATCAAAGGGTATCAAAGTTTCGTTCTTGTGTTAGACTATCCATACTATTTTATTTTATCTAGTTTTGTAACTTGTTGATATTTTATCTTGTGGGATAAAGTAAAAAAAAGACAAAAAAAAGGAAAACAAAGAAGCGAACAAAAAATAGAAGTCAAACAAGAGAAAGAAGAAGAAAAAGCTTTTCACGACTAATCTCAGGGTCTAGGACATCAAGATTTAGTTTTAATCATAGGGATCTAACCCGTAATTTTAATTTTTTGGGTTCTCAACTAGATCTAACTAGACAAAAAAGGGAAGAGACAAGGGCAAGAAAAAACAGAGTGAGGCGCACATTTGTGAGTGATTGTGAGATTTGTTCATCCTTTTTCTTCCACCTTTGTTTTTTTTCTAAAGATTTTTTTGTTTTGTAGCATCTTTGATGTCTAGTTTAGAAAATCATCACGATGAACCACCACAAGATGAAAGAGCATCTCTGTTGCAGACAAAATGCAACTCATGATGGTGGAGTTTCGTAGGATGTTACAAGATGAACTCATGGTTTTCAACCAACAACTTGATCGGGTGGAAGATACTACTCGTGGAGTTTGTCAAGAACAAATGAGGAAAACACTACCAATAGCTAGGAATTAACAACCTGTCGATATTGGCACATACAAGTACACTGAAGTAATGGATGCCAAGGAGATTCAGGCAACACGATATGTCCATCAAGTCAAGAATTGGAAAGATGGTGGTATAAGTAACTTCAAACTAGAGATCTCGACTATAATGGGACCAAACGATGTGGAAAAGATTAGAATGGGAGAGGAACACTGAGATGGTTTTTGAATGCAGTCACTATTCCAACTTTAAGAAAGTAAAAATGGCTTCAGCAAAGTTTAGTGAGCATGCGCTTGCATGGTAGGATTTGTTCACTCTGTCATGTCAAAGGACACGTGATCTAGTCAAGTTATCTCCTACTTTCGTGGCTGGGACTTTGAGCTAAACCCATAAGACCTGTGATTCATCCGTTTTACCCTTAACCGCTGCTACCCTACTTTCGTGGCCTAACCTCGGTTGTTCTAAACCTGATCTTCTAGGACTAGAACTCTCTTTTCGGTCCTTCTCCTAATCCCTAACACATGCATCTACGTGGCCATCGCAAACACAAATAAATTAAGCACTCAGATAAAGAATAGATAAACAAAAACGAGAAGATGCATTCAAAGATAAATCAAGAGTGGTTCTGGGATAGCCATGGACTAATCCCTTCTCCTAGAACAAACAAATTACTCGCTCATGCGTCCGTAAACAAACATAAACGAAATAGAAGGTCTAAGGAACATGAAAACCAAACGAAACCGAAGTGTGGGGTTGATCTCCAACGCTCCTTGTAAGTCTCCTTCGCACGAACCTCCTCCTTCTCTCTACCCTCTCTACTCGATCAAGAACTGAAAGCTGAGTGAATGAGCTCGACCTCTCACTCATCTCTTCTTCTTTCCTTCCTCTTTTCTTTCCTTTTCTCCCTTTTCTTTCCTTCTGGACGTTCAGTTATTCCTTATGTTGCAGCAGCCACCGATTGTTGTTTTTTCATGAGTTTCCATTCTTGAATAAGTTGGGTGACGTTTCCATTAGTTCCTCCAGCGAAATATTACTTATTCCTCTTCTCTAATGTCGTTTTCCTTATTGTATAAGTCCCCAACAAACTCTCATTTGTTTTAAGTCAAATTAAATTATTCGGAGTTACAGGTGACAGACGCGACCCGCGCGGGCAGGGTAAGTGACCCATTCGGGTACGGCGCGGAAGGTCGCGGGGGATCACGATGAGAAAAGAGGCAGCCCGCTCGGGCTGAGGTACTTCCCGCTCGGGTTGAAGTGATGCCCGCTCGGGCTGATGTGATGCCTGATCGGGCTGAGGCCCCGGGCGTGGTATTTCTTGCCCGACTCGTGCTCAATTCGCTGGACAAAATCACCGTAACAAATGCCCGCTCAGGCTAGGGAGTTACCCGCGCGGGTAGTGGCTATTCCTTGCCGATTCTCGTCCCGTTTGTCCCTGATGGTCCTCGATATTGGTACTTTGTCTCGTGCACGTTCTTTAGCTCCGAAATTAACCGAATACGCGTAAAAACCTGTAAGAATATGAAAACACGAAAACAAATAAAACGGATACGGAATCATACGTAAAGCATCACATCTATATCATAAACATCTCTAAAATCGTGCAAAAAATACGTATGAAAACGAAATGATCAGATACCATCGTGACATCCTTTAGAATAACATTTTCTAGAGAACCAAACCGTAGTATCATTCTTTATATTAACTAATAAACTTCATAAATGTTAGTATACTAAAAAAAATTATATTTAATTATAAATTTATGTTAAAAATAATAAATGTTTACCTATAAAAAAATCTTATCAATATGTAAAGGAGTAAGTTCATCAAGAAATGAACTAAAAACTTATGACTCTTGTGTGATCTTTCCCGTCACAATCTTCACCATCTGTTCTGTCCAACTCTCGATAAACTCGTGTTCGTCGGTATCTTCCTCGGTGATAGACTTCTTCTTAGAATGTATCTCGACCACAAGCTCGTGAAGCATCGGTTCTCTTTGCTTCTACTGCATCTACAATATAATATAAATATAATTTTACATTCAAAATATAAACATATATAATTTAAAATTCCAAATTCTTACAAATTGTTTCTTTATTTTTGGAAACGATTTTGATCTTGAGGTGTGGCGATGTCGACCATCCTTGGGAACCTTTTCAATGTACCCACATTTTTACGCTCTCAATATTAGACTAGTTAGTTGAATACCTCCTGTCTAACCCATGTCAATTTCACGTTGTTGTTGAGATAATTCATTTTGGTGGTTTTTATCATGAATTTGAGTCATAATTGCATATCGTGCATCCATGCAATCAAATCTTGGATTATATGGTGGTTTGTATGTTTTGGGACATCATCCAAGTCCAAAATACACTCGTAAAAGAAAGAATTAAATAATTAAAGTTACAAATACATAGTAAGGGAAAATAATTATATCACAGTGTTCCATCTAGTCGATCATTGGAACTCTTGAATATTATCATTTTTTACCTTTCGAACCGTAATAAATTTTTTACAATTTAATAAAATATATATGTGGACATGATTATACTACTCTTATGTTAATCAATATTCTTCTGATTTCCCCTACCAATTGGTGTAAAAATAATGACACCAAAATGAAGATTATATTGATATAAATAGTTTATATGATCTTCTTCTAAAATTCTCTATTTTGTCCGAATATGCGATTTGAAATAGAATGCATTGAAATAAATTATCTTTCCCTAATTTTTTTTCTTCAGATGAAAAAAACCTTTCGAATGAATACATCCATCTAAATTTGAAGTGGCATACTGAGTATTGGCTGGTGGGGTAAATGTATTGCAAATGTTCCATGACATCGAAAAAACTAAGCTGAAAATTATTTTTTTAAAGATCATAATACGTCAGGGATATTGTTTCTTCAATATGTCAAAGTCATTTCTTTTAAAATATTACAAATAAATATCTCTGAAGAATATATTAATTATGCATAAAGCTTTGTGTACAATACATGGTAATAACTACACAAACACAATTGGGATGAACCGCTACATGAAAACATAACAATCATGACTTCCATGCCAATGAGCTTCAAATACAAAATATTAACACATCGAAGGATGTTTGATATACTTATAAAAAATGGTGTATTATTTTAACTACCCAAACAATGATGTTTATAAAGGACTGAATAATATAGATATCAGTTATGAAGCCTTTTCAAAAAATGTTGCGTTTGTACCAGTTATGCACCTTGGCCTAACAGTTTTTAATGCCCATGATCTCCTCCATATTCGAGTGATTCTTGTAAATATTTGATGTGGTTAATCTCAAGTAATAATTACCTAGACTAGTATTTTTGCAAGAATACGGATCGTGTAGTATCAGGGTCGAACACTAGGGAATCAATGCAACTATAAAATTAGTAAAGTAATGAATAGGACGGTTAAAACATTAATGATTGAATTTGATGTAAAGAATAACTAATCTCGGCCATCAATGGGAGGAAAAGCCGAGTTATCTTAGGAATGACAAGTCTGTCCCAACAGCAAAAGACGAGGTAAAAGTGTTTCCAACGGCTCAAAAAGCTAAAGGAAAAGCCGAGGCCACTACATCGAGGGCTCGGGACGTAAAGTGCTTCAAGTATCACAGAATGGATCAATATGTAGATGAATGTATGAACAAGAGATTTATGATTATTCGTGAGGATGTTGAGATTGAATCCGAGGACAAGGAATCTGAATCTTTGACCGAGCAGTATGAAGAAGAGCTCGGGTTAAAGGTGAAGAAGCACCCGAGGCCTTATACACTACAATGGCTCCATGAGAACGAAAAAATGAACGTGACCAACCAAGTGGCCGTACCTATCACCATTGGAACATACGAGGATGAGATAATGTGTTACGTTCTTCCCAAGGATGTGAGCCATACCCTTCTCGGTAGTCCGTGGCAATCAGATCATAAGGTAATACATGACGGTTCTCCTAACCAGTATTCTTTCGAGTTTAATGGCAGGAAAACGATTCTTATTCATTTGACGCCAAGATAAGTGCAACAAGATCAAATGCACCTAAAACATAAGGAAGAACGCGTAATAAAGCCATCAAAATTCTACACCAAATTGGGTGAGATCAAGAAATCTCTTCACTATAGTCAATCGGTTTTGTTATTTGTTTAAGAAAGCTCTTTCGAGATTGACTAACCTTGCACCGGTGCTGCCGAGTGAGATCATTTCTTTAATGCAGACTTATAGAGGTGTTTTCCCGAAGATAACCCTATGGGATGACCTCCTATACGCATCAACGAACATCAAATAGACTTCATTCCGAGAGCCGCACTTCCAAATCGGTCAGCTTATAGTAACAACCCGGTGGAGACTAAGGAGTTGCAATCGTGGCAGCATTACCTTTGTCCGAAGGAGGTCGATATACATACCGACCACGAATCACTCCAGTACAAGCAAGGTAAGGAAAACGTCGTAGCGGACGCCCCATCCCGAAGGTATGCCCTACTAACTACTTTAGATGATAAGTTGCTAGGATTTGAACAACTTAAAGAGATATATGCATCTGATTTGGAGTTTGAAGAAGCGTACAAAACGTGCGAAAAGTTTGCATCAGGTCGTTACTTTAGGCAAGACGACTTTCGGTTTTATGATGACCGATTATGCGGACCTAACGGTTCTATACGAGAATTGTTTGTTAGATAATCTCATGGAGGTGATCTTATGAGTCATTTTGGGATTGCGAGAACACTTAAGATATTACAGGATCACTTCTACTTGTTGCACATGAAGAGGGATGTTGAGGGAATTTGCGAAAGATGTGTCACATGCAAACATGCTAAGTCTAAGGTTCGACCTCACGGTTTTATACCCCTCTACCTATCCCGACTCACCCTTGGAATGACATATCTATGGATTTCGTAATTGGTTTGCCTAGAACTAAGAATGGAAGGACTCAATCTTTGTGGTTGTTGATAGACTTTTTAAAATGTCACATTTTATAGCATGCCACAAAACGGATGATGCATTGCACGTAGCAAATTTGTTCTTTAAGGAAGTAGTTAGGTTGCTTGGAATGCCTAGGACGATAGTTTCGTATAAAGATAAGAAGTTCGCTAGTTATTTTTGGAAGACTATGTTCTAAGCTAGGAACTAATTTTTTATTTTCCACAACATGTCTTTCGCAAACTGATGGTCAAACCGATGTAGTTAATTGAACCTTAGGAACTCTTTTGCGTGCAATTGTTAAAAAGAACTTAAGAACGTGGGAAGAATGTTTACCGCATGCTGAATTTGCATATAATCATGTTGTACATTGTGCTTCCAAATATTCCCCGTTTGAAATCATTTACGGGTTCAAACCCTGCTCACCTTTGGATCTAATATCGTTACCTTTAACTGATCAACTAATTTTTAACGGAGAAAATAAAGCTAAGATGGTACAACATATCCACGAGCAAGATAGGAAGAACATAGAGGAGCAAACAAAACTCTATGCGAAGCAGGCAAAGAAGGAACGGAAGCAAATGATTTTTGAACCCGGCGACCAAAGTGTGGATTCTTTTGAGAAAGGAGCAATTCCCGAACAAGAGAAAACTTACGTTGATGCCCCGGATCGAGGACCCTTCACAGTGACCAAGAGAATCAGCAACAACGTTTATCAACTCGTCTTGAAAGGTAAGTATAATGTGAGTTCCCATTTTATTTTACTTATTTATTGCATTTTGTCGCAGATCAAACAGATTTGAGGATAAATCCTTTTCAAGAGGGAGGGTATTATATGATCATGGACAACGTCGAGGATTCCGAGCATGAAGAGGATGTCTCAATATTACGAGAAGGTCTCATGACCCGAGCTAAGGCAAGAAAGGAGAACGCGACCCGTGCCATGGAAAACGAAGAGGATGCGACCCGTACTGAGGAGGACGTGACCCGTGCTGAAGAGGACGTTACCCGTGCTTAATCGAAGGAGAGAAAGGCATATGCGACCCATCCTAAGGAGAGAAAGAAGGACGTTGGTCCCGTGACCCATGCTAGGGTAGAGAGGAGGATGCCTTAACCATACCAGCAGGTCCCGTGACCCGAGCTAAAGCTAGGACACTCAAGGAGGTTATTGTCAAAATTCTCACGGACGTGCAAGTTCATGACGAGTGCTCGAGTCCAAAAAGAAGTTCCGACATCCGAGTCATACTACAAGACGAAGCACATCTCGTAACAATCAACGATTAGGGTAAGTGTTTCGTGTGTGCTCTTTTCCCACCGTTGGTTTTTTTCCACGTGTTTTTCCAACGACGGGTTTTTAACGAGACCACGACTCACTTCTGTTTCCCTAATTGTTGACCCGAGACTTCATAGGTTCATCGTATCAAAGTATTTTATCATTACGTTTATTTTTATTTCGAATTTTAAATTTTTGTTCATTTAAACTACAAGCCTTGCATGGCTTGCATGCATTTATTGTGGCATTGAAGTCTTGCATGACTTCTTCCTTCATATGGCCATCCACCCCCCTGTACACACAACAACCTTGATTTTGATTTTGAATTTTGAATTTCTCTTTGAGAATTTCTCCATTGTCGGTGTGTCATATCCAGCAATTGTTGGTGCGTAATATCCAACACTCGTTGGTTCTTCGTAGGTGTGTTATATCCTCAAATACGAGCTCGGTAAATCGAGAGCCTTCCGCAACTCTCGTGTGACCTATCATTCCACACGCCTTGTGTAAGGTGTCTTCCGAGTTGGCTGCAGCAAGGGTTACCCGTCCTACCAATCGAGAGCCTTCCGCAACTCTCGTGTGATCTATCTATCCACACGCCTTGTGTAACGCGTCTTCCGGCTCGACTACAGCTAGGGTTTCCATCATACATTCGTTCTAAAGTGTTTTTCTAGCGAGGATCGCATCATAAGCCCTTGCGGTAAGGGCTTCAACTCCACCTTGGGTGCCTTTTCAACGCTCCATTCAGGCGTTGGACATTCGGTATGGCTGTTAGGCATCTCAGGAGTTGTTTAACTCGCATTGCCTGCTGCTTAGTGATGTGCTCGGAACACGAGTTATAATTTTCCTAGACCACTTCACCGCAAGTATACGGATCGTGTAGTACCAGGGTCGATCTCTAGGGACTAAAGCAGCTAAACTAAGAACAAAACTAAACTAAGACGAAAGAGATAGTAGGGGTGTGATCCTAAATTCCTAAAACTATCCTAATGGTGACAACAAAACTAGGTTGGGGATAAAACTAGATATGGCAAACACTACGGGTGTACGGGATACCAGGAATTGCATAGATGAACAACTAAGGATCATAGATCTATCAACTATTCTTGACAACGGGAAATTCATGCCCTACGGCGAGGAGTGATTCTTCCGAGCCTAAACCTCCTAACCATGGATACATGCAACCCTACCCTCCAGCAGTGATTAACACGTACCATGGCAGCATTACGATCGCAATCACTATCCCTAAGATGACTAACCGACCGGTCAGATTCTCATTAGCCGATCTTAAACTACAACTTAGCGGACCGGATTCGTTCCTTAACCTTCCAGCAAGGTTCGAAATCCTATGTCGCTGAGCGGTCAGCACTAGCGTAGGAATGATAATGCTAAGTGTAGAACCGTAAATCGAGAATAAATTGATAAAACTAAGCATTAACGCAATTCATCGTTCATACAATACAAATCCGATATCCCTACCCGCAGTAGGGACTCTACTCACTCATGGAAGAAACAAAAGAGGAAGATAACAAAGTACTATACATGATAAACTCTAATGAATTCGATGCCTCGACCTTCCCTATTGTGTTACCGGTGCAAGGATTGATGCTTCTCTTCTTCTCCGATGCCTCCCGAGCCTTTCCAGATATTTTTCCAGCCTTTCCTTCCCCTGTACGTCGCCCCCTTTGCTCTAGATCTATTATGTTCCTTAAATCCGCTCGTTTGAATGTTAGATCTAGGTTGTTGCGAAATACGCGGCTCGCTCGGGCACAGGTGTTGCCTGGTCGTGCAGAGGCTCGCCCAGTCGTGTTGCTGTATGGTGCCCGATCGGGTGGACATCACCCGATCGCATGGTTGAGCAGGCCCGAGTCGTGAAAACTCTCGGGGCAAATTGGGTGAATAATAGCCCGAGCGGGTATACTTCTTGCGCCTGATCGGGTAAAGCTACCCGATCTCGTTGCCTTTGTGCCCGGGTCATGCAAAGTGTGCGGACAAACCCCGTAGGTTTTACCCGAGCGGGTGGAGTAATAGTGCCCGACCGGGCACCCTTGTGTCCATGATATTTCTCTTTTCCGCTCGTTGCTCGGGTGTTCCTTTGGGTTTTGGAGCTCGATCTTGGCTCTGAGTAGATATTCTTCAATTCATGTGGTTTTGATCAGGAATCCTTCATTTTAAGCTCATTTAGGCCTTGTCGCCTAAAAACCTGAAAACCAACAAAACGGGTGTGTGAAGCTCGAAATCATATCGGATAAGTAAATGTATACATAGAATATAAGCAAAAATGACTCTAAAACCTATCCTAATATTGATACACTTTCAGTGTTATCAAACTCCCCCAGACCTAAACCTTTGTTTGTCCTCAAACAAAACCAAAGTCTAGCCTGAGAAGAATCTAATAACGATGGATACTAGCTCAAAAATTTCGAAGGGTTAGTCACTTTGCATATCAGCGCGTCACATGGATAAGAGCCTAAGCGTACCGAGTATAGCCTTATGTCTACCGAAAGTGCTGAGCCATGAAATCCTTCCTAAAATCTAAGCCTACTTCACAATCCTAGATAACGTCCAAGCGATCTCCTAAAATCTAAGTCTACTTCACAACCCTAGATAACGTCCAAGCGATCTCCATACCGATTTCTCTAAGCTTTTGATGTCATTTGAATCTTTTCTTCTCGTTCTTATGCATTTTTTTTCGGTACTTAGATCCACGCTTTGTTCCTAGGACGTCGAAGTCGAAGAGGGTTGGCTTTCTACTTAGACTCAGGCTGCCTATGGCACACTCATAAGGTTGCGCGACCTTAGAGGAGTGAAGAGGTGCGTTATTGAATTTGTATTATTTTCTCTTTTTTTTTCTTTTTTTTTCGAGATTACGCAACACTCTAACCCTTAGGACGTAGAATAGCGCCTCTACCCACCACTTAGACCCGAACCATCGAATATCGATGTACTCATGTCAATCTTAACTCGGAATAGCGTAAAACTTATCCTAGATGACAGCGGAGTATAAGCGTGTGGAATCTATTTCTTGAACGCTAAACATATCAATGAAGTTAAGCTAGATGGTATATACGGAGATATGTTTACTTGGTATCGAGATCTAAGGAGTGAATTCAACTAGATAGAGGTTTCAAACACAACTACTCGACTAATCGGTATCAAGTAAGGATTCTAAGCAAACCTAGACCATTATCTACGATTCAACAAAGTCGTAAAATATGACTAAACTCGAAAAAATTTTCACTAGATCCATCTTATTCCTAACCTAATCCTAAATCTAAACATGCCGCTCTAAATGTACATCCATGTCGTATCACAAAATGTAAGAATACCCCCCAGACCAGAACGGAACACAGTCCCGGTGTTCTAGACCCATAAGAGACCTCTACATGAAGAAAATTCGGGAAAGTATGAAAAGGTAGCGAATACACCTGGTGTGTGCGTGTGTCTTTCTCGAACCGTGATACGTCTGGATGTAGTGACTCTTGCGCTCTAATGCATTTGCAAATGTGAAACACCTGTGATACGACCATACAATGCAGAAGAGTAGAACAAAGAGCACTAAATAAGTCTGAACGAGCGTACATAGATAGCTAACTAAAAACAAGAAAATGATAAAAAGATGTCCATAAAAGAAAAATAAAAAGAAAGTGAAATAGGAAAAAAAAGGAAGAGATAATCTAATCCTCATCCGCTCCATCGCGGGTAGTCGGTAGATCCGCTGGCTCCGCTGATGCTCCTTCCCCAGGTGGGAAGTAGAACGCCTCCAACTCGTACGGGATATGAGGACGGTAAGGGATGGCTCCGGTGTGGTAGTCCTGCAGAATTGGAATGTAGGGCTCCTGATAGTGTGTCATGCTGAGCTGCTGAAACCGCCGGACGGACTCAGTGAGATAGTAGGTATGCTGGATGGATTGCTCCTGGAACTGCTGCTGCTCTGCATACCTTGCAGCCTCCATGTCGTACCTCTGCTCTTCCATGAAAGACTTGTACCTGGTCTCCTCCGCTACGTACCTGAGGGCGTCGGAGACTCCTTCCATCGAGGGGAAGTCAGAGCGGCTGTGAGGGTACTCTGGACGTGCGCGTGCATGTGTGGTGCGTCGGCTGCACTGCCTCGAGGTAGACGGTCTAGGTGCGGCGGCGGGAGGTGGATCCATCTCTGCTACCCTCGGGCCGATGTGCCCGATGTTCGGATCAATCCTGAATCGGGATCCCTCCTCGTCTAAGCCCGGTACCTCAATTTCGCTGATGTCAACTTCTAAATTCCGACCGTGCTCGTCCTTGTAGCACCAAATAACGTTGTACCTTTCCAATGTGATTGCTCTTCGGTTGTGCAAATTCTGGAGGTTCAACTCTGGTTCCTCGTCTATCTTGTCCTCGGTCAGGATCCCAAGGTTGATCCCGACCCTCCGTGCGATCATGGTGACAATACCACCGCACATGATCTTCGTATCCGTGCAAACCTTCTCGTTGGATATGTCGAGAAAATGCCCAATGACCAGCGATGCTAAGTCGATGGTCATGACGTCTAAATCATCGTCCGCAATCTCCGTCTGCACCACCCGCCTCAAGTAGCCTAGCTCGGTGTGGTTAACACCACCTTGTGCTCCCTTTCCTAGCATAGAGGAAACTAGGAAGTAGTGAAAATACCTTAAGGCGGGGTGGCGTATGTGACTCGCCTTCGATCTCGTCGAGTACTCGCCATATGCAATCTGAGACCAAAACTCTGCTTGACGGTTCCGGTTGATCTCGGGTAGCCTCGCATACACGCTATGCGGAACGTCAAGTATCGTCGCGAACTACCTCGCGGTGATCCGGTAGTTCTGCCCCAGCAGGCGGAACTCCATAAATGTCTTCTCTCGGTCTTCGGACTCAGCGAAGAAGGCAATGAAAGTTGCGAAGAACTCCGCTGTGTGTTTGGGGTAGGTATACTCCTTCGCTGTCTGCAATCCCGTCCATCCCAAGGTGTGAAAGATGGTGTTGATATGCTCCCTGATACCGAGAGCACTCATCGCCTCGGAGGATAAGAACCGGGATGGGAAGATCCGCGACTGAAGTTCAGCGAACGTCGACTTATGGCAGGGCAAAAAGGACGTCGTCCTGTAGTTGTACTGCTGATGAGAGGTTGTGATTGGCATGTACGGCGTCAGCTCCGTAATCATGTCCGACCTCGCGGGCCATCCGTGCTCTGGGTCATGAGCGTCTGATCGACGTTTCTTTGAGCTCTGGGAAGTTCTAGAGGCCACCTTTAAAACAATCGGAAGATAAAAATCAATATAGAACTGAGTTTGCAAGATGCCTGATCGGGTACCAGTGCATTGACCGATCGGGTAAAATGTGTCGAGATATCCCCGTGAGTAGTGCCCGACTCGGGCGAGAACGTCGCCCGATCGGGTGAATATCTGTGCGGCCCGATCGGGTTGCTAGCTTTGCCCGATCGGGTGGGATCGCGAATTCGCGATCTGCAGTTCGCGAATTGCGACTAATTCGACCAAAATTCCTCTAAATCTTCCTATTCAGACCTAGATCTAACCCATGCCAGTCCTAATCTCAAGAAATTTTACGATTTTACCATAGTTTCGCGATTAGAATGAGGGAATTTCAGATTTTTCGGAGAAAGGGAGGAAGTTTTCGAGTGACCGAGCCTCTCTACCGGGTGCGGTGAAACGGCGGCGATACCCAAGCGGCTCCGGTGACAGGAATCGGCGTGAGAGGGTTGCCAACTGAGAGAGCACGATCGGGTATTTGCTTTGTGAAGTGAATGGTCGCTCGGGTTACTCGAGTTTTTAACTTACCTGGTAAAATTTTCGTTGCCCGATCAGGCACACTGAAGACGCCTGATCGGGTGCTCCCTATTTGACCTACCCGGTCGGGTCTTGTGCAAGGTCGCCCGACCTGGTTCTCCAAAACCTGAAACTGCCCGATCGGGTAGCAATTTCGTGCCCGATCGGGTACTGCTGCAAAAATCGAAAATTAGACGAGGAAAACAATACGCAGCAAAAATCATAGATCTCTACGTTCCTAAATCCTAGAAAATTGTCTGAAACAAAAAAATGAAAAGGAGTCCGAAAATTCGAAAATAAAAAATAACTAAAGGATATGCTCGGGTTGCCTCCCGAGAAGCGCTTGTTTAAGGTCTTTAGCTCGACCATGGCGTCTTCATACGCTGGTGGACACGGATAGAGGAGGTATGCTTCTTCCGTCTTCTATACGATCGACAAGCTTGGATTCGAAACCTGGTGGACTTCTTAGGTGCAATCCTCGATCCGTATCTCCCGGACTCGTGCCTTTTCCGCATCTCCATCGAAACCGGTTGAGTTTGAGCGTTTCTTCAGTGTTCCATCCTGGATAAGAATGTATGCGTGCCACTGAAGATGTCGGAGATAATGCGCGTGACTTTGGAACTGTTCCCCGTGTCGAAGTATCGCTTGAAACGTGAGGCAGTTGGTTTCCTATAAGTGCCCGATCGGGTACTTTGAGAACGCCCGATCGGGTATTGCCTGTTGCGCAATTTACCCCCGTGGGGTGTACACGAGTCGGGCGATCTGGTCGCCCGTGCGGGTCATCATCCACAGTGCCTGCCCGATACGCAACCACCCAGTCGGGTGATTAGATTGAGGAATTCCCCCCGTAGGTACTGCCCGACTCGGGCGCTGAGGTTGCGCGATCGGGTCGCCTAAAAATCGGTCTGCCCGATCGGGTGAAGTATGCTGCCCGATCGGGTGGGTTCCTTGCCGAATGAAATTCGGCTTCTCCTCGATGTTCGTGAGTGCATCCGATCTTACCTGAGAGTGATACTGTACCTCTGTGCACTGGGACAATGGTGTGTCCTTCGGATGAGTGTCTCCATACGCGTGTCTAGTCTCCTCCATTGATGCATTTGTCGCTGTGACGTTCATTGCGGGTTCGGTCATGAAGAGCTTATTCAATGTCTCATCGAGTTTGAACTCGATAGACTCGTCCCCGAACTTCATCACCAATCTTCCTTCAGCACAGTAGATGACCATCTTTGTTGTATTGAGGAATGGTCGTCCCAATATGATGGGGATCTTCGGATTGATCTCCATGTCCACAACAACAAAGTCCACGGGGAACCAAAATTCCCCCACTTGGACCGCAAAATTCGTCAAAACACCCACGGGGGTACGGACGGATTGATCAGCCAATGTGATTTGCATCCTCGTGGGTTGAAGATCTGCTAGCCTATTGAGCTTTTTAACGAGAGATAATGGTAGCAAGCTCACACTCGCTCCAATGTCAATTAGCGCATGCTCAATATATCATAATCGTAGATCTTACATGGTATGACGAAGTTACCTGGATCGGGCATCTTCTCGACCGTGGGAGGAGGTTGAATAAGAGAGTTTGTGACCATTACCATCTCACTGTCCACGGTCCTCTTCCTCGTGATGATGTCTTTGAGGAACTTTGCATAAGAAGGAATCTTTGTGAGAGCGTCATAGAAGGGAATTGTGACTTGTAGCTTCCTCAAGAGATCTACGAATTGGGAGAATTGAGTCTCATCACTTTGCTTCTTTTGGAGTTGACGCTGTGGAAAAGGCAATGGCGGAACTGTCGGGGGAGGTGCTACGTAGGGTAGCTCCTTCTCCTCATCGGTTGCCTTCTCTTCCATGGCTGGAGCGATTGGTTGTTCGATGTCATCGCTTTTAGGCTCATCTCCCTCAGCTGTGGGTGGCATGGATTGTCCCACCGTGTTCCCGCTCCTTAGAAAAATGGCATTCACTTGCTCGCGGGGGTTCGCTTCGGGCTTCCCGGGAAGCTGTCCGGGTTGTCGATTTGAACCTTGGGCCAATTGTGCCACTTGTGTCTCTAGAAGTCTCAAATGCGTCTGAAAACCATCCATCCTCTTCTTCATGTCCTCTTGCTCAGCTCTAATCCCTCCAAGTGCACTCTTTTGCTCTTGGTGCATCACTTGGAGCATCGATAAAATGTCGGAATCACTCGAGGATTGTGCACGTTGCTGGTACCCATAGTCTTGGCCATTACCCCTCGGTTGGAACCCTTGATTAGGGTTTCTCGTCATTATCTGCGGTTGAAAGTCTTGCGGATTTACTACGTTGTGTGTGTTGTCGTATGAGAGGTTGGGGTGGCTCTTGATGTAGCCTTGTTGATAGCCCCGATTGGAGACATAATTCACTTCTTCCATCCCTTGGCCTACGGATGAGTCATGTCGATCCACATGAAGTCCAACAATCATCCGATGAATTTCGCCAACTTGTTGTTTCAGATCCGTTAACTCCGGGTTGGCGATACCAAGCTCGTTTACTGCAGCCTTGATGGGTAGTTGCGATTGTACTCCCCCACTTTCTTTCCTCCTTCCCTAGCCATGCTCTCGATTAGGTTCTCGAGCTGATCAAACGTGAGGTTGCTTAGGGAACC
>CM071872.1:18995415-19014328 GCA_036759665.1 Gynandropsis gynandra | reverse complement strand
TGTAACGTCTCGCCTCTTTCTTGAAGGAAAGAATTTATGCGACTCTTGGCGAGAAGCGTTCTGTGGTCCGGGAAGAATTGCTGCATGAACCTTTGTTCCATATCATCCCATGACGTGATTGATGCAGCCGGCAAGTTGAAGAGCCAACGTTGTGCCGCATCTTTGAGTGAGAATGGGAACGCCATCAGATAAAGATCCTCTCGAGTGACTCCTTTTCCAACCTTAGTTGTGCTACATAGCATCTTGAAGTCCGTAAGGTAGGAGTTCGGATCTTCGTTCTCCATTCCACGAAAAGCCGAATTGTTGAGCATTTGAGTAAAAGCTGGTTGCAGCTCAACTTGAGTATCGATCATGCGGGCCATGCACGAAAGTAACTGCGTGTGCTTAGGAGCGGTGTATGCTCCATAAGTCTCGTCAGCAGCAGCCATATCGGGAGTACATGCGTTTTCTCCGCTGCTTGCACTATACGTATCTTCCTCCTCAGAGGCGTGTTGCTCGTGGTAGCTCGTTCTTTCTACCTCGGATTGGAATCAACTATTTTGATTCTCCTTTTCTTGCGCAGGCTTCTTAGTGTGCGTTCAACTTCGGGATCATAGATGAGAAGTTTCTGGGTAGAGCTTCTCATGCAAGTCTCCTGCACAACAAGAAACAAAACACCTAGCGTAAATCCGCGGTAGATAGAAAAGACTCGATAAAGGGAAAAACAAACAAACACAAAAACAAACAAACAAACAAACAAATAAAGACTCCGGAAAGGAGTAGATCTTAATCTAGCTAATTCCTAGTCTAGGCCGTTTTTAGTCCCCGGCAACGGCGCCAAAAAACTTGATGTGCTCGGAACACAAGTTATAATTTTCCTAGACCACTTCACCGCAAGTATACGGATCGTGTAGTACCAGGGTCGATCTCTAGGGACTAAAGCAGCTAAACTAAGAACAAAACTAAACTAAGACGAAAGAGATAGTAGGGGGTGTGATCCTAAATTCCTAAAACTATCCTAATGGTGACAACGAAACTAGGTTGGGGATAAAACTAGATATAGCAAACACTACGGGTGTACGGGATACCGGGAATTGCATAGATGAACAACTAATGATCATAGATCTATCAACTATTCTTGACAACGGGAAATTCATGCCCTACGGCGAGGAGTGATTCTTCCGAGCCTAAACCTCCTAACCATGGATATGTACAACCCTACCTTCCAGCAGTGATTAACACGTACCATGGCAGCATTACGATCGCAATCACTATCCCTAAGATGACTAACCGACCGGTCAGATTCTCATTAGCCAATCTTAATCTACAACTTAGCGGACCGGATTCGTTCCTTAACCTTCCACCAAGGTTCGAAATCCTATGTCGCTGAGCGGTCAGCACACTAGCGTAGGAATGATAATGCTAAGTGTAGAACCGTAAATCGAGAATAAATTGATAAAACTAAGCATTAACGCAATTCATCGTTCATACAATACAAATCCGATATCCCTACCCGTAGTAGGGACTCTACTCACTCATGGAAGAAACAAAAGAGGAAGATAACAAAGTCCTATACATGATAAACTCTAAGGAATTCGATGCCTCGACCTTCCCTATTGTGTTACCAGTGCAAGGATTGATGCTTCTCTTCTTCTCCGATGCCTCCCGAGCCTTTCCAGATGTTTTTCCAGCCTTTCCTTCCCCTGTACGTCGCCCCCTTTGCTCTAGATCTATTCTGTTCCTTAAATCCACTCGTTTGAATGTTAGATCTAGGTTGTTGCGAAATACGCGGCCCGCTCGGGCACAGGTGTTGCCCGGTCGTGCAGAGGCTCGCACGGTCGTGTTGTTGTATGGTGAATAATAGCCCGAGCGGGTATACTTCTTGCGCCCGATCGGGTAAAGCTACCCGATCTCATTGCCTTTGTGCCCGGCTCGTGCAAAGTGTGCGGACAAACCCCGTAGTTTTTACCCGAGCGGGTGGAGTAATAGTGCCCGACCGGGCACCCTTGTGTCCTTGATATTTCTCTTTTCCGCTCGTTGCTCGGGTGTTCCTTTGGGTTCTGGAGCTCGATCTTGGCTCTGAGTAGATATTCTTCAATTCATGTGGTTTTGATCAGGAATCCTTCATTTTAAGCTCATTTAGGCCTTGTCGCCTAAAAACCTGAAAACCAATAAAACGGGTGTGTGAAGCTCGAAATCATATCGGATAAGTAAATGTATACATAGAATATAAGCGAAAATGACTCTAAAACCTATCCTAATATTGATACACTTTCAGTGTTATCACTTGGGACGCACTGGAATCTGCCTAGGACGCGCGGAAACTTCTGCATTGATCCACAAAGATTTCTAGATCTGAACTGAGGTCCACTCGAGCCATGCTTGTGTATGTGTGAGCTGAGCATTGCTCTTGATATAATTTGTCCAAAATTTCACCTTTAGCTCGGGTTGCGATATGTTGTGCTCGGGCCGCATAGAAATCTGCTTAAGTTACATCAAGCTCGGTGTTCGGAATCTCCTTCGCCTTTCCTTCGTCCAACAGCTTTTTGAAATATTTGACTTCGTTAGGGTCTTTATATATCCCTTGTCATGTTGCTAAAAGAGCCATCTCAAGAGAATCCACGTTCCCGAACTCTTCAAGAACTTCCTCCACTAGTTTCTCTAGGACGTCGATGTAAAATACCGAATCCACCATACAAGACTGCTTGAGTGTGTTATTCAGATTGAACTCCACTTCTTCATCTCCGAATTTTAGTGTTAGTCTTTCTTTAGCACAATGTATGATTGTCTTTGCCGTATTGAGAAATGGCCTACCGAGAATAATTAGGAATTTCTTGTCTTCTGCCATTCTAAGACGACGAAATCGACCAGATGAAGAACTTCCCAACTTGTAATGGCACGTCTTCCAGCATTCCCTCGGGTATCCTATCACTTCGATCAGCCATTGTAAGTGCCATTCGTGTAAGCTGAAGATCCATCCTGCCCCTAAGAACCAATTTTTTGTATAACGACAATGGTAGCACGCTTACGCTTGTTCTGACATCGGTTAGTGCATGGTTAATTTCATAAATACCTATTTTACAAGGGATCACGAATAAACTTGGATTGGTCATCTTCTTGGGTAGGTTTGGTTGCAGCATCGAATTTTTTCGCAAGCACATCTTTCAAGAATTTAGCGTATGCAGGTATCTTCTTCAATGCTTCGTGGAATGGAATGGTGATATGCATCTTCTTCAACATCTTAGAAAACTTAACAAATTGGGCATCATCGTTCTTTTTGCATTGACGTTGTGGAAATGGCAAAGGAGGAGGCCTTGGTTCGGGTTTCACATATTTCGGCTCCTCTTCCTCCTCAGGTTTCTTCTTGGATTTATCAACGATATCAGCCCTCTTCGCTGTTGTGATGGATGATTCACCTTCTTTAAATGTTGCGGGGGTTGGCTGATCCAGTGTCCTACCCCTCCTTAAATGGATGGCGTTGATTTTCTCTCGCGGATTAGGTTCGGGTCTCCCCGATAGAACTCCTTGTGGTCGTGTTGTCCCATGTGCTAGTTGTGCAACTCACGTCTCCAAGTGTCTAAGGTGAGTTTGAAAGCCCTTTATCTGCTTCTTGGTGCTATCTTGATCCACTTTCACTTCTCTCAACAAATTATTCTGATTTGTTGCACTTCCATTAACAAGTTACTTTTATTTTGTTGGACTTGGAGGAGACAGGCGAATATGGTGTTGATGTCGGGGGCTTCTTCAGATTGGCTTGGTTGTGACTGAGACGCATGTGACTGATAATTATGAGTTTGGGGCTGTGTCTTTGGCTGAAAGGTTTGATTTCGTTACAGCATCCGTGGTTGGAAATTCCTCGATAGTTGTTGTGTATTAAATGCACTGTCGGAGTTCTTATATGAAAGGTTGGGGTGATTTTTCCATCCGAGATTATAAGTGTTACCTAGAGGCTGATTGTTGCTCACGTAATTCATGTCCTCGTACCCTTGAATTCTTTGTTCTTTCGACTGCTCTAAGTACTGCGAACGATGCACTTCGGACATCATATTGTAAATTCCCGCAACTTGATCTTTTACTTCAGCTATCTCGGCATATAATGCGTTCGTATCAATCACATGGGCTACTTTTGCTAGAGTGTTGCGGTTGTATTCTCCAGCAGTGTTGCTTCCTTTGTCGGTTATTCGATCTATCAAATCCTTGATTTGTGGAAACATGAGGTTACTCAAGGAACCTCATGCAGCATCGGCTATGATCAAAATCCTTGTGTTGTCCATAAGTCCTTGTAGAAAATTGTGTATTAGGTAACTTTGATTCATGTCGTGATGTGGGCAAAGGCATTGATAGCCTTTAAATCGTTCCCATCGTTCCTTTAAATCGTTCACATCGTCCCTCCCACGCTTTGTATAGACTCTCAGCTGCTCCTTGCACGAACGTATTAATCTGATTCTTAGCGAGCTGAGCTTTACTTGAGGGAAGAAGCGCATCATGAATTTTTCCTCTAGTTGTTTCCCATGATCGTATAGAATTATGCGGTTGAGAATACAACCAGTCTTGTGCCTTTTCTTTCACCGAGATCAAGAAGGCAGGGAGCATGACGTCTTCATTCGAAACTCCTTCTCTCGCTCTAGTAGTTTGGCAAACCATCTTGAAATCGGTAAGATGTTGATTTGGATCCTTGGCGAGTCTCCCTGTGAACGCTGTGTTGCTAAGCATTTGGATGAATGCTGGTTGTAATTCGAGTGAACGGCCCTCCTAGTGATGCATGACAAGAGTTGTGTATGCCTAGAAACAGTGTATGATCCATAGACTAACGCGGTTGGAATTTTTGGCGCAACAAGACGTGGTGCGTTTTGGTTGATGTGTTCTGCCATGTATTCTTATTCGCTCTCGTCTGCAAGTTTTGGTTCGATTACCTCCTCGGGGCTCGCTGTCTAAGTCCACTGGTGTGTGGTGTACCGGTTGGCTTACAGTAGCTTTCGATTTCTTTCTCAATTTCTAAAGCGTTTTATCGATTTCTGGATCGTAAACTAGATCAGCGCTTCCGACATTTCTCAAACAATAGTGAGCTGCACAAGAAAAGACAAACACAAAGAAAATCGCGTGACTGCTCCGAAAGGTAAAAGAAATTGACTAAGAAAAAAAGAAAATAAAACAAAAAATATGAAAAAAATAAGACTTCGAAAAGGACTATACTAAATCTAACTCTGTAATCGATTCCTTGGTGACGGTGCCAAACATTTGATGTGGTTAATCTCAAGTAATAATTACCTAGACTAACATATGCGCAAGAATACGGATGGTGTAGTACCAGGGTCGAACACTAGGGAATCGATGCAACTATAAAGCTAGTAAACTAATGAATAGGACGGTTAACAAATGAATTATTGAATTTGAAGTAAAGACTAACTAATCTAAACTGTTGTAAATTCAATAAACTAAACACTACAGGGTTCGAGAGATGCACGATAATGCAATGAAGCGCTAACAAAGATCATGGTTATAGATATCATCACGTATTTCGGAAAATCAAGCTCTTTCCTAGGGAATGACTCTTCTGATGCCTAAATGTATTAAGATCGCTATCCTAATTCCTGAGTTCAATCAACCGACCGGTCAAGGTTCTAAATCGATTAACACCCCAAATCATTGCTATGTTCGAAAATTTAATTCATATTTCAATACAATCAGACTTTTATAATCATTCATTCAAGCGGCTAACAAGAACAAAAGCATTAAGAACAGCCTATCAATCTGTAAACATCAAATATCATAACCAAACATTAAGCATAAGACTTCATTACATATCAGAAAAACTCTAACCCGTAGCTACTAAACTACTCGGACATGAGTTCCAAAAACAAAACACAAAAGAAAACTATTGTAAACATAGATAAAGAATGAGATTCCTACCTATCCTAATATCATAGTCTTCAACAGCTCCTCCGCGTTCCGAGTTCGTCGCCCCATCTCTAGCCTTCCGACGTTATGCTCTCTCTCTTGCTCCTTCATGCGTGTTGTGTGGTGACTTGTGTGTTATGTCCTAATTCTGCCTTGTCCTCTTGACCCCTTCGTGCCTCTTTCCTATTCTCTTCTTGTCCTTTTCTCCTTCTTTCTTGTTTGGCCGTGCATTTCCCTTTCTCTTCCAGCGGTTGTAGTTTCCTTTTTTTTTCTTTAGGCAGCATGGAGTTTACTTTTCTTCTAACTGGCTGGAGTTTCCTTTTCTTCTTTGCCGGCTTGAGTTTATATTTCTTCTTTGTGAATGGAGTTTCTATTTCTTGTGTGCAGCGGTTGCCTCTTCTGTTCCACCAAGCTTCCATTTCACTCTAGTCGTGTCCTTCCAAGAATTGCTCCAGCAAGTTTCCATTTTTTTGTCTAGCGACCAACATGTTTTCATTTTTGTTCCAGCGGCCAGCATGGTTGATAGGAGAGTGGTTTTTGCGTCATTTACTCATGTTTGTACCCTGATATTTCATTTTCTGCAATAACACGAGAAAACGCTAGAAGATGACTAAATGATGCTTAATGCTCGGTAAAGTATAAATGAATGATTAGACTAACTATGAAAAATGGACTAAAATACTATAATAAAATAGACGTTATCAATATTCCATCATGTTTAGTCGTTCGTATAGGATTTGTGTACTTGTTGCATGAATAGTGCCTCTTTTTTTCATAATACGTTCTTTCAAAATATTTCTTGTGTTTTCTAAATGTATATACATTAGGAAAAAATATTCTATGACAATAAAACCAATCTATATATGAGACTAAATGAATCAGTATCTTCCATACAATATGCGCATGTCATCTCTTGTGTGTGCTTAATCTATGAAACAGTCTATACGTAAGAAAGTCGTTAATTTTCTTTCAACATGAAGTTATGCTTTAGTCTTACGTGGTATTCAATAATTCTGTTGTTTTGTAAATCTCTCAATTTGTGAATCAACGGTTGCAAGAAGATATCGAAACGTTTCTTTGAATGTTCTCGCATTAGAATCATTCGCGTTAAAAATATAACTTTTCTTTTCAAACATATATCGAAAAGTAAATTATATGGAGATAAAATCGCATGACATAGAGAATATTGACTTCCATATTGTCCATATGGACTAAAACCTTCAATGCACAGACAGAGATAAAAGCTCATGGTTTCGTATGCAAATTCAAGAAATATCTTGTTGATATCCTTCTAGGCCTTAGCATCCAATAAATGTTTCACTACTCTTTCACTAGTCGGGTGTTTTGCGTGTTATCTCATTAATGTAGCGATTTTGTTCAACTCGCATAATATTCTCAACCTTTTTTACTACAGACATGTAAATTATCTTTTTGTATGACATGTGTTTCCATAAAGATAGTTTTTTCAGATAAACTCTATTTGTACCGTGAAATTCAAATTCCGAAAGGTCTTTGTCTCCTCCCTAAAACAATATGCAACTATTTCTACAAACAACAATCTTCTGATGCGCCATGCCTAGATTTTTTAAAACGTTATTTATTTCATTATATATGTCTAGAGCTTAATTATTTTGCTGTAAATATTTAAGAAATGTTTGACAAAATGTATCAATGCATTTTTTTTGCCACATTGTAATCTGATTTTTTGTACTTATCAATCTTGATGATAAGGATAAATGAGATTACCCTTCACAAAAACTTCATATATAGGTTGTTTTGTTGCATCCAATAAGTAAAAAAAAAAATCATCGTGTGTCATTGTTTTGCGTCTCTTCATGTGTTTCCTCAACGACTCTAGGAAAAACGTCATACACATTTTTGACATATGGAATGATCATCGCTGTTCCTATAAGATCCTTCTCATTTCTTTCGATTGCTTGTGATTCTTGCAAAGTCACACCTCTAACGCCACTATCTTCAACATGCAAGAACCAAACTTGATCATTCTCAACAAAATGAACCTTACAACGGTGTTTTGCAAATAATTTCTTGATTGTTGTACTTCACATTTTTGCATCATATGCATGGATATAACATTGTCACGTGTTCTTGACACAAAATTTGCATCGATGCAAAATTGATAAATTATTCCAAACCGAGTATGAATTCTTATGTAAACTCTTTTGTTACCTAATCTTTTATTTTATACATTCACTCTCTTGATCAATACATATTTATATTTAAAGAGTATGAAATTATTTGAAAGTATGTCTCTACTTGAATGATTAATGTTAAACAAAATGAGTTAGTTGTATAAAAGTGGAATTTTCAATGGGTAACCATTGAAAATATCATTGGATGAACATTGAAAATAAAATGATAACAATTGAAAATACCAACAGAAGACTGTTCAATTGTAATGTTTGAATTTTTCCAACAGTTGCTTCGAAACTCTAAATATATCAACGGTCAACCATTAGTATTTTCAATGGATACTCGTTAAAACTTGCAACGAGCATCAATCGAAATACGTAACCTGTTTCTATCGGCCAACCAATGGATTTCAATAGGTCGTTTATCCATTGAAATGCCATTGTTAAATGCCCACAGACCAAATCCATTGATTAATTGTTAACACTTACGGTGGAAGTTTTATCAGATATCAACGGATGCCTCAATCTCACATATACATTGATATTATGTCAAAAGTTACAAAGATTCCAATGTATTATCCACTAATGATATTCATTGGTATTTTATTTAATAGACAGATTTGTTGAAATGTCCATTGAAATGAGCATTTTTTTAGTAGTGTGATACGAGACCTTCTCAAAGAAAAGGTGTAGTATTATCATAGATAGTGAAGATGTACATAAAGGAAGTACTTTGTTTGTCAAGAATCCAAAGTTGTACAAGTTTCAGTGACTAAACTATAGGAGAGAGACTAAGGTACATCATCAAGTGGATGTCTCATTCAACATCGACAAGTACAAAGATGACGTTCTTGTGACATTGTATCGATGCAAGCTGGATATTTGTTACGGGAAGATTGTAATTTGATACACAAGCACATGTTTACTTAAAAAAAAAGTACACATTCAAATTCAATGAGAAACATGTCTTATAGCCTTTACGCCCAAGGAAACCTATGAAGATAACCCTATCAGAGATGTGATAATTTGAGTGACCTCGAGCTAGTTTGTTAATATAGTGAGATCTTGAGAAAAATCTAGAAAAAGTTGAAAGTACATATTTTTAGGAAAATGATATTTCTTTCTATGAGAGCGAGAGAGAAAACAACGAATTTACCAATGCCTCAACCAATGAATTTGCTCACGCACATAAAGACGTTAATTTCTCATGAACTAACTCGTTCTTTTTCTAATATTGTACCTCAATTCTTAAAGGATTCTGGAGATGAGTTCTGGAAGAAGAAACCACTAGACTTTAGATTTGTACCTCAACTCTTAAAGCATTCTGAAGATGAGCTCTAGAAGAAGAAACCACTAGACTTTAGATTAAAGACACCGCCAAAGCTTCACGACCAGCAGAGAAACAAGAGGCGCATAGCTTCTGTTACCAAGTGAATAAATTGTTATTACAATTTTCAATGTCACTGATTTGGCTCGCTTTTATGCAGTTTAAAGTCTAGATTTGAAGTTAAATCCTCTTAAAGAAGGAGAAAATGATGAGGACGAGGCATTGGATAAAACACAACATATACAAGCATCAATCACGAGGGTGATGACAAACAAGATTCAGAATATGCTCATTCACTAGAATGCTAAAGAGGTTGCAATGGCTCCACGAGGATATTTAAGAAACGTCGATTCAAGACCACAAGACTTGTCTACAAATAGAGAAGGCAAAAAAGAACAAAGAGATGAAGGAGCTGAAGGTGTTAGACCTGGGCAAAGAACCTCTCGACCCGAACTATTCATCTGACCAATGTGCGCATAACACTCGCTCGACTCAATCATCACACCACTCGACAATGCACTACCCCCCATTTGACCAAGCAGTAGCATGAAGCAGACGAATGTATTATTTTAGTCAAGTTTTAGGTTAAAATGTCATCTGCTAATACCATTGAATATGTTGGATGGGGTAAGCAAATGGTATGATCCAAGTGCAAGAACAATACCAAACAACAGTTACACTCCTAAACCATAAACCATTCATTATTTAAGTTTGAGATCACATCAAGGCGTGGTAAACCTCGAAATATTTATTGTTTACTTTTTACTATTATCCACAGATAAAATGCTCATCACGTACAAACAAGGAAGATCTTGTCCACTTCTTCAACCCATGGCACAGTTTCATACAATTCTGCTTACATGGCAGTGACGATTGTATCCCATCACCTGTGAATCTCTGTGGAAAGAGCGTAGATGCTGAAGTAGATATAAGGTCGAGGAAGAGAAGGATTCCGAGACAAGCGAAATGCATCAAAATTTCATCGGGCATTACATAGATCGCACGCTAGCTAGAAACATGTTTTCATCCACAGCATAAGGATCTGCACGCAAGAATCTGAAAATTTCTGATTATCAAGATGCTAATTTACACAACCGTTAAAAGACATTGATAAGTTGTTCTTTATCATCACTAAAAATTTTAACGAGTCCCTATTATTACTAATAAACCAACACGCCCTCCATTGCATGACACTAAGAACCCTATGCCAAAGCATTTTGTTCCACATAAGCCTATATACACTACGTCTCTGTCTTACACATCAAGTTTTCACATATCAGCAGACCTAGAAACAGCGCTTCTTCAAGGGTAAGAACCCTGACTTCATTTTAAGGATATCAATCAGCAAAGGGATCTCTAATTTTCTCGTTCCATACGCACACAGCCAACAAATTTACAAACTCCATCTCGGCATTACAGGACCCTAGTTAAACGACGTGATTATTGAGCCTCAATAACTTCTAAATATCTCTTCTCCATGAAGTTATAAGAAAGAGATTTTTGAGAATGCAGTACCAGAGTTTGCATCAAGCATTTAAGTTCTCCATCTGAATGTTGCTCTTGAGAGGCACGTACTCTCCAAGATAGCCGCCAAGGTGATCATGCAAAGCAGTTTTATCGATTGACTCATGGTGATAACTCTTGCAGACATAGTAGAATACACTCTGAACCAGCAATCCCACGAGATTCACAATCACAAGAACACCCACCAGCAAACCACCGACCACAATCCTCGCCCAAATTCCATACTTTTCACCTCCACGAACCACAATGGAGCCGAAAACGCCCCCAATTAACGCGCAGAGTATCAGATACACGAAAACCAGAATCATCCCCATCCGGGTTCTTCCTTTCAGAAGCTCGTAACTCTTTTTCATGGCGGCATAGCCATAAATCGGCTCGAGCACGGACACAACACTACCCAGATGCCAAAGAGCAGTGATATAGACGTGAACACCGAAATAGAGCGCGGAAATCATCAACCCAGCCAGAACAGCCAAACCCATCTTGTTCATATCAATGGCAACGAGAAGAATAACGAGGAAGACTGCGAATACCGCGTTGTAAGCGAACATCAACAGAGCTATCCATAAGAAGGTGATGAAGAGGCGCTTGAAGACCTTGGGAATGGCAGAGATGGTGGATGAGAAGGAGACGGGCTTGGCCGTGTAGAGCGAAGCGACGGTGAAGACAACAGCTGCGGTGGAGAGCAGAGAAAAAACGAAGAGGAAGATCAGGTAACAAAACAGAAAGACAAAGAGGACGGTCCAATCGTGACGAGCGCGAGCCGAGTTGTGCGAGTCGAC
This sequence comes from Gynandropsis gynandra, assembly GCA_036759665.1. Lineage (NCBI taxonomy): Eukaryota > Viridiplantae > Streptophyta > Magnoliopsida > Brassicales > Cleomaceae > Gynandropsis > Gynandropsis gynandra. The sequence goes on along the minus strand of CM071872.1, from coordinate 19,002,665 downwards.
CGAGTCGAGCTTCACTATAATGGGGTGGGTGAAGAGCGAGTGAGCTAGGATGGCGAAGGAGAGAGGAAAAACTAGGGTTAGGGTTATGAAATAGAACGATTTGGGCGATCGTTTCGTGATCGAGATTGATTCAACGAGAACCTGAGGAATCGTCAAGAACTGGAGCTCCTCTGGCTCAAGATCCATGGCGGTCAACTATGAATTTTTTCAGTTCTTGTGCAAAATCCTCTCTGGGTACTCTCGATTAGATCGGGAAATCAAAATCGCACAAAAAATCCGATGAAAGAGAAAGGTAAACGCCGACGGGTCAATATTGAATTGTTAGAAGAAAGCTGATAACTTTGTGGTTCCGTTTGGACGGAGAGAAAACGCAAGAAAAACAGTGTTTTCCAGGATCCTTCTGTGAGACTTTTCAAACACCTTTATAACTTCCTCAAGTTACCTACTCTTTTTTTTTGGCTTGATGAAAATCGTAGTGAAATTTCTAGAAACGAAATATGCGGAAATTAGAAAAAAACAAGCTGACACATAAATACAATATATATATATATATATTATAATATACCAAATTCATAGGGATATTCAATTAACTTAGCAAGGAAGATATAAAATATTATTTCAGTTTGAAATTGTATTAGAAATATATTTATATTAGTAGAGATCACATTAGGTAAAATCAATAGATCATAAAGTTTATAAATTTATATATAAAAAGAAGCAAAATTTTTTAGAAATATATTTATATTAGTAGAGATCACCTAAACATTATTTTTTATTTTATTTTATTTTTTTTTACAAAAATTAATATATTTGTTTTGTATATTTAACGATATTTTTAAAATATGTTTCTTCAAGTAATGTGGATTAATCTAAAAATTTAAAATATTTTAATATATTTCAATAAAGAAGGTTATTGACTTCTTATATTGCCACTAAACAAGGTTATTCTTTTAAATTTAGTTTTAAATGTTATTTTTTAACTAAATTTATCTCATTCAATCAATGATTTCTACCGAAGCTTGGATCGACCTTTTCCCGTTCATTGGTCATTGTTATAGTACTTTTATTTTTAATTTCAGTAATAAATACTTCAATTATATTTTTAATTTCAGTAATAAATCAAATAAAAATAAAATTGAATTAATTACTTCATTATTTTTTAGAAAGAGGGAGAGTAATATAGAAACGTTTTCAGAAAGTTTAAGTAATAAATGACTTAAAAATAAAAATTGAATTAATTATTTCATTATTTAAGAGGGAGAGCTACAGACAAAGGTTTTTAGCCAGACGAAGAGACAAGCGTTTTTTGAAAAGCAACGAGGAGGAGAAACAATGGATTGCGTGCGACAAAAAAAAGATGCTATAAAGGAGACAACAAAAGATTGGGAAAACCAGAGGCCATTGCAGGAGAATAGAAATCGAATCACTAAGCATACGGAAGCGATGGAGCACATGATCCTATGATTCATCGGAACTCTTCTTCTTCTTCTTCTTTGTGATGGGTATATCGGGATCTATTCATGGAAAAGGTCAAATGGTTCTTGGAGCCGGATTTGACTTCGCCCGTGACCTTCTCTCTAATGATGATTTCATAGAAGGTACCATGACGTGTACAATTTAGCCCAAGACTTGCAACTTCCCCCTGAAAACAGCCCTGCTGCTGTAGAAAGTACTTTAACAATGACCAATGAACGGGAAAAGGTCGATCCAAGCTTCAGTGGAATCGCTAAGAGCGTGGAGGCCGTACTTCATAGGCTAAAGATCATAAAGCAAGAGATATGAGGCCTGAAGCAGGAGATCCAAGGGCTGAGATATTATGAGCAAAAACTTCTCATCCAAGTTCACCACAAACCATCAGGGCAGAAAACCACCACGGCTCCTTCGCTGCCAATGAACTTGGAAGCTGCACCAACCTTCCTCGCCACTTCCACCATTTCTATGTTGAGGGCCCCCAAGAATTCTTCGCCAAACATGCTCCTAGAGGATATTTCAAAATGGGTATTTTATATATATATATATATATATATATATATATATATATACACACAACACTACTCTACTCATCTAGAGAATTACTCTTATTACCTTCGAAGGTCAAAGTTACAGTTGATAAGTTTGAAGAGTGTGGAATAGTCCTTTCTGACCAATGCATTCTGACCTCCTTCTGCTATATTTGCTACTTGTACCATTGATGATATTATAAACTCATCACCGTTTAACCACCTTTGTCGAATTGAACTATGTACCTGCAACCAATGCTAATGTCAGATAAATTGGATTGGATTTTGCAGTTTTTTTATTTTTAGATACTGACCTTGCCAGAGTCACTTTGATTCTCAGCATAAATGAGATGCACCCTTGGAAGGAGAGTGGTATCCATAGGAGTGTAAATCCCATGTCCCAATTTCTCCATGTGTTCTTTACTAAAATCCTGCAGAAAGTAGATGGAGTAAAGATGATTGAGAGGATGAGTACAAGTACAAATCAATGTTAAAGATGATTGAGAGGATTACTACAACTGAGTGTTAAGAGTAAGATTTACCATGTGAACAAGACACCCATAGACCTGAGCAACCCTATCCTGTAGACCTGCAACAATCACAAGCTCTTTCTTTGCGTTAAAGATATGGTTGGGTCATACTTTCACTTTTATTAATTGTCTGACATTGTAGAAGTCAAGAAGGCAGCTAAGAGCAACGCATACGATGGCACTGGACCGTGAAAAATAGATTTTGGATTCAAGTTATAATATAATAATATAAAGAAAAAAAAAGAAAAGTAGTAAAAGGAAAAAAGTAGAAGAAAAATATAGAGACACAAAAATAAAACCATTATAATTTTATTTACTATGTTTATGTGTCTCTATTAATAAATTAACTTTAACAAAACATACATAGAATTAAAAAATCATATATAATTAAAATACAAAAATATGTGAATGTTGCCCATTATTTTTAGAGGAAGAATATTTATCGCGTTTTTACATTAATATTTTTAAATACATTAAATTGTTCATTTCAAAAATCATATATATTAAAATGGCGGAATATCAGATACACCCTTATAGGGCTAAAATGCTTCAAAAATACCCTTCACTAAAATAATTATTTAATCGAAAAAAACTGGAGAAAAGACAAATTTACCCTTAATTTTCGAACGTGAAAAAACCCGCATTCTGGGTATTTTCGACGTGAAAAACTGTCAAACCGTGTCAAAACCAAGGAAGAACAAGTGATTTCGAACTTGAGAGGGATCGATTCGAAGTTGGCAAGAAGGAAATGGCTAGAATCAGCAGCGGTGGAGAAGAGAGCACGAGTCAATCTTCAATGGTGTCAATAAGTGTAAGTAGATGGATTTCTAGGGTATTGCAGGATATCGAGTCCCAAAATGGTTTATTGATTTGAAATGGGTGTGAGTGTCAATGAGTCGGTTGAGTTGCAAGAGTCGGTTGTCTCAGTGAGTCGGTTTGGGTCACGATGGTCGGTTGAGCGTCGATTTCTAGGGTTTTGCAGGCTGTCGAGTCCCAGAATGTTTTATTGATTTAAAATGCGTGTGAGTGTCAGTGAGTCTGTTGAGTGTGAGTTAGTCGATTTGGGTCGCAATGGTCGCTTGAGCGTCGCAGGGAGTCTAAGGGTCGTTTGAGTCGGTTGTCTCAGTGAGTCGGTTTGGGTCGCATGGGTCAGTTGAGTCACATGGGTCGGTTAAGTCAAAGGGTCGGTTGAGTCGGATGGATCGGTTGAGTCGGATGGGTCGGTTGAGTCGCATGGGTCGGTTGAGTCACACGGGACGGTTGAGTCGCATGGGTCGCTTGAGTCGGTAGAAGTATAATGTATTCTTTAATTAATTGGTCATTTTGCAGGTGGTCCCAAAGCCGAAGTTTGTGTATGAATTCAAACACATGGACAGAATGCCAAAGATCACCACCAAGTGTTATCCTCACGAGACAATAACGAAGCTGAGAGGAATCTTAGATGAATACGAGTTGCATTACTTCGACAAGGAATCGCAATTTAAGCATTTATTCCATTTCCAATGTGACTCCACATTGACTAAGGTTCAAATGTCTATCCTCCTAAATCACTCCGTGATTGTACGGGACAAGAAGGAGTTATGGTTCGTCTTAAACGGTGTTCCCATCTGGTACTCTATAGTGGAGCACGCACTAATTCTCTCGGATTGAACTGGACCATATCCTAAAGGATGGGAGTCCAAAAGGGGTGATACATTCAGGCGGAAGAATTTCGGCCGTGGAAAGGTGACCCCCGCACAAATCATTGGAAAACTTGTTAAGACGGAGAATGCTGAGAACCGGAAGAGGTTGACAACTTTGTTGTTGTTGGCGCAAGTTATGGCTCACAAGCCTTCATAAGACAACTCTATCAGCCATGATCTCATTGACATGGTTGATGATTTGGAATTTTGTGAAGGCTTTCCATGGGGGCGTTACACATTCGAGAAGATTGTGGATACTTTCCGCAAGCACGTTAGCGGGGAATCACCGAAACCAAAATGGTATTGTGGCGGTTTCATGATCCCACTAATGGTAAGTTGTATATATTATTCGAATAACTTGAATTTTTTCATACTTTTTGCATTCTTATTTTTTTTAATGTTGTAGTTACTTCCTTTCGAAACCATCCTTAGTTTGGGCGGAAAGGGATGGTATGTTGATGTTATGGATGCGGATCCATCATGCCCAAGAATGTGCAAGAAGATGGTTAAATCCAGTATTAACCTGAAGTACGTACACTACGTAGACGTCATAAGGCTGATCGGAGATTCTAAGGTAACAATTATACGTCACAAGGAAAACAAGGGTCACAGAGGGTAATACTATCTATTTTTTGTTTTTCAGGATATTCGAAGTATTCTTTGTGCTGATCAAGAAGAATACGGTTTAGTTTTTGATATGGACGACTATGAGGGATGCCACGGTCCCGATGTTCAGATATGGATGGAACATATTCGTAGAAATCCGAAGGGACTTTGTTGGGAGGACATCTGTGAGCAAGAACTGCTGACGCGAAAAGCAGTTTTTGGTGATCAAAAGAAGGGGAAAGGGAAGAAGAAAGGAAAGGGGAAGGGGACTAAGAGGAAAAAGAGCGTGGGTGAAAAAATGATAGAGCTTGGAGATGATGAAGCTGATGCTGAAGGTGATGAAGAAAGAGATGGTGATTTTGGTGATCAAAAGAAGGGGAAAGGGAAGAGGAAAAGGAAGGGGAAGGGGACTAAGAGGAAAAAGAGCGTGGGCGAAAAATGATAGAGCTTGAATATGATGAAGCTGATGTTGAAGCTGATGCTGAAGGTGATGAAGAAAGAGATGGTGATGCTGAAGCTGATGCTGAAGCTGAAAGAGAAGGCGAGGATGAAGATGAAGATGAAAGAAAAGAAGCTGCAGTCCGGCTGACACTGGAGCAAAAATTAGTGAAGGAAACAAAGAAGTCGGAGAAAAGAATCATCAACGCTGTCAGAGATCTTCTAAGGGATGTCGGGTTTCATTTGCCTAATACAAAAGCAGAGGCGGCAAATGCCAAAGGTGCTGAAAAGGCAAAATCAAAATCTTCCGAGATAGATGCGAGCACCACAAACCAATCTTCTGTCAGTGTTAGAGATGATGAATTCCTTCAACGTTCATATCCAGTGCCTAACGAAGAGCCGGTTGAGTCAGAGTCTGAAAATGTCTCTAGAGATGGCTCAGAAGAGGATTTGACAAATATTTCGAGATTAATTGAAAATATCGCATCTGCGCCACCATTCCTCTAACTGAATACATTTCCAGAGAGGTTACTACAGTCGTTGCTCCTGATGAAGTTCCACTAAGTAAGTAATAAATAGTGAAAAAGTTCATTTGAGTTAATTTCCATCGAGAGTCGGCAAGGGTCTCAAGGGTCGCAAAAGGCGCATAAGTCACACAATCGTATAAGTAGAAGGGGTCGCATTGGTCGCAAAAGACGCATAAATTGCACGGTCGTATAAGTAGAAGGGCCGCATCTAATGAATGAAGTAATTTTATGCAGATGCTCCAGTGGTTACTGTCGATGAAGTCGCTGAGGTTACTACAGTCGTTGCTCCTGATGAAGTTCCACCAAGTAAGTAATAAATAGTGAAAAAGTTCATTTGAGTTAATTTCCATCGAGAGTCGGCAAGGGTCTCAAGGGTCGCAAAAGGCGCATAAGTCACACAATCGTATAAGTAGAAGGGTCGCATCTAATGAATTAAGTAATTTTATGCAGATGCTCCAGTGGTTACTGTCGATGAAGTCGCTGAAGAGGAACCTACAGTCGGTCCTGTTGAAGAGGGTGCCCCTAAGGAGGTTCCTTCCGAGGAACCTACAGTCGGTCCTATCGAAGATGCCCCCCTAAGGAGGTTCCTTCCCAGGAACCTACAGTCGGTCCTATCGAAGAGGCCCCTCTAAGGAGGTTCCTTCCGAGGAACCTACAGTCGGTCCTGTCGGAGAGGCCCCCCTTAAGGAGGTTTCTTCTGAGGAACCTACAGTCGGCCCTGTCGAAGAGGTCCCCTCTAAGGATAAGGAGGTTCCACCAAGTAAGTACGGTCTTTTGGGTCACAATGGTCGCATTGGTCGCATTGGTCTTATGGGTAGAATGGGTCAAAAAAGGTCGAATGGGTCGTATGGGTCGAATGGGTATACAAGGTCGTATGGGTCGAATGGGTCACAAAAGGTCGAACGGGTCGTATGGGTCGAATGGGTATACAAGGTCGTATGGGTCGAATGGGTCCCGTGTGGGTCGAATGGGTCACAAAAGGTCGAATGGGTCGTATGGGTCGAATGGGTATACAAGGTTGTATGGGTCGAATGGGTCACAAAAGGTCAAATGAGTCGTATGGGTCTGCATAGGTCGCATGGGTCGCAGGGTCGCGAACGGGTCGTATGGGTCGAATGGGTATACAAGGTCGTATGGGTCGAATGGGTCATAAAAGGTCGAATGGGTATACAAGGTCGTGTGGGTCGCATTGGTCGCCATATGTTTAATGAAGTAAATTTTATGCTGGTGCTGGACCTTTATCCAAGGGTCGCAGAGGTTCAAGGGTCGCAGGGTCGCAGAGGTTCAAGGGTCGCAGAGGTTCAAGGGTCGCAGAGGTTATGCGATCCTCGGATCACTGGGATCACTGTCCATCTGCGACCCTTGGACCCCTTTCCTATGCGACCCTTGGATCCCTTGTCCCTTTGCGACCCTTGGACCCCTGCGACCCTTGTCCCTCTGCGACCCTTTTCCCTCTGCGACCCTTGG
>CM071872.1:18980776-18993513 GCA_036759665.1 Gynandropsis gynandra | reverse complement strand
GCTCGGTGTTTGAGTGTTCACTTGCAGTCCATGGCCTTGCACAAGTCGAACCTTGTTACTCAACTACGTTTTCGGGGTTAGATTGCCATAATCACTCGTGTTTCTCCTCATGATTTCGTTCCCTATGCAAAACACGAAATGTAGATAAAGTCTTCGAATAAACTCGATAAATGAATGAAATCTAAGTAATCTACTAAAACTTAGACCTAAGAATGATATAAAAACTACAACGGATTACGTGTTATCAAAATCAAGTTAAAATTGGGTGAAATTGAGTCAAAATTGGATGAAATCAGGTTGAAATTCGGTGAAATGTGATGAAATCGAGTTAAAATCGGGTTAAAATTAGGTGAAATAAAATTGAAATCCGGTGAAATTGGATGAAATCGAGTTAAAATTGGGTGAAATTGAGTCGAAATTGGATGAAATCAGGTTAAAATTAAGTGAAATGTGATGAAATCGAGTAAAAATTGGATTAATATTGGATGAAATAAATTTGAAATCCGATGAAATTGGAAGTAATTGAGTTAAAATTGGGTGAAATCGGGTTAAAATGCGATGAAATCGAGCTAAAATTGGGTGAAATGAGGTTAAAATTGGATTGAGATTCGGTGAAATTGAGTTAAAATTAGGTGAATTGGGTAAAAATGTGGTAAAATAATATTAAAATTAGGTGAAATAGGGTTGAAAGTAGGTGAAATCGAGTAATTAGGTGAAATCGGGGGAAATTGAGTGAAATCGAGTTAAAATTGGGTGAAATCGGGTTAAAATTGAGTGACGATTTGAAATTCGATGAAATTGGGTGAAATCAAGTTAAAAATTAGACAAATCGAGTAAAATATATAGGTCAAAATCGGATATTCGGAATCACGGTGAATTTGAAGTATTTGAAGTGAAAGATAAACGGGTTTAATGGGTTAAATGGGTAAAACCCATTAAAATGAATGTAAATGGGTTTTAAACCCATTAAACCCATACAAATTTATATCCACTTATGAAAAACCCATTTATATTTTAAATGGGTTGGGTTGGGTTAAACCACTAAACCCAACCCAATTTGACATCCCTATGCAGACCCATACGACCCATTCGACCTTTTGTGACCTATGCACACCCATACGACCTGTTCGACCTTTTGTTACCCATTCGACCTTTTGTGACCCATTCTACCCATAAGGCCAATGCGACCAATGCGACCATCGTGACTCAAAAGACCGTACTTACTTGGTGGAACCTCCTTATCCTTAGAGGGGGCCTCTTCGACAGGACCGACTGTAGGATCCTCGGAAGGAACCTCCTTAGGGGGGCCTCTTCGATAGGATCGACTGTAGGTTCCTTGGAAGGAACCTCCTTAGGGGCGCCTTCTTCGACTTTACCTCGACTGTAGGTTCCTTGGAAGGAACCTCCTTAGGGGCGCCTTCTTCGACTTTACCGACTGTAGGTTCCCCGGAAGGAACCTCCTTAGGGGCGCCCTCTTCGACTGGACCGACTGTAGGTTCCTCGGAAGGAACCTTCTTAGGACCGACTCTAGGTTCCTCGTCAGAGACTTCATCGACATTAACCACATCAGCATTTGCTTAAAATTACCTCATTCATTAGAGGCGACCCTTCTACTTATACGACCGTGTGACTTATGCGTCTTTTTCGACCCTTGCGACCCTTGCCGACTCTCGATGGAAATTGACTAAATGAACTTTTTCACTATTTATTACTTACTTGGTGGAACTTCATCAGGAGCAACGATTGCAGTAACCTCTCTGGAAATGTATTCAGTTAGAGGAATGGTGGCGGCAGATGCGATATTTTCAATTAATCTCGAAATGTTTGCCAAATCCTCTTGTGAGCCATCTCCAGAGTCATTTTCAGACTCTGACTCAACTGGCTCTTCGTTAGGCACTGGATATGAACATTGAAGGAATTCATCATCTCTAACACTACCGGAAGATTGGTTTGCGGTGCTCGCATCTATCTCGGCAAATTTTGATTTTTCCTTTTCAGCACCTTTGGGATTTGTCGCCTCTACATTTGTATTAGGCAAATGAAACTCGGCATCCCTGATAAGATCTCTAATAGCGTTGATGATTCTTTTCTCTGACTTCTTTATTTTCTTCACTAATTTCTGCTCCAGTGTCATCCGGACTGCAGCTTTTTTTCCTTCAGCTTAATCTTCATCCTCGCCTTCTCTTTCAGCTTCAGCTTCAGCATCACAATCTCTTTCTTCATCACCTTCAACATCAGCTTCAGCATCAGCTTCATCATCTTCAAGCTCTATCATTTTTTTCCCATGCTATTTTTCCTTTTTGTCCCCTTCCCTTTCCTTTTCTTTTGATCACCGAGAACTACTTTTCGCGTCAGCAGTTCTTGCTCATGGATGTCCTCCCAACAAAGTCCCTTCGGATTTCTATGAATATTTTCCATCCACATCTGAACATCGGGATCATGGCATCCCTCATAGTCGTCCATATCAAAAACTAAACCTACCTCTTCGTCTTCAGCACGAAGAATACTTTGAATATCCTGAAAAACAAAAAATAGCCATTATTACCCTCTATGACCCTTGTTTTTCTTGTGACCCTTGTGTAATTGTTACCTTAGAATCTCCGATCAGCCTTATCACGTCTCCGTACTTCAGGTTAATACTGGATTTAACCATCTTCTTGCACATTCTTGGGCATGATGGATCCGCATCCATAACATCAACATACCATCCCTTTCCGCCCAAACTAAGGATGCTTTCGAAAGGAAGTAACTGCAACATTAAAACAAAATGATAAGAATGCAAAAAGTATGAAAAAATTCAAGTTATTCAAAAAATATATACTACTTACCATTAGTGGGATCATGAAACCGCCACAATACCATTTTGGTTTCGGTGAATCCCCGCTAACGTGCTTGCGGCAAGTATCCACAATCTTCTCGAATGTGTAACGCCCCCATGGAAAGCGTTCACAAAATTCCAAGTCATCAGCCATGACAATGAGATCATGGCTGATAGAGTTGTCTGATGAAGGCTTATGAGCCATAACTTGCGCCAACAACAACAAAGTTGCCAACCTCTTCCGGTCCTCGTCATTCTCCGTCTTCACAAGTTTTCCAATGATTTGTGCGGGGGTCACCTTTCCACGGCTAAAATTCTTCCGCCTGAATATATCAGCCCTTTTGGACTCCCATCCTTTGGGATATGGTCCGCAGTTCAATCCGGAAATTAGTGCGTGCTCCACTATAGAGTACCGGATGAGAACATCATTTAAGATGAACCACAACTCCTTTTTGTCCCATACAATCACGGAGTGATTTAGGAGGATAGACATTTGAACCTTAATCAATGTGGAGTCACATTGGAAATGGAATAAATGCTTAAATTGTGATTCCTTGTTGAAGTAATACAACTCGTATTCATCTAAGATTCCTCTCAGCTTCGTTATTGTCTCGTGAGGATAACACTTGGTGGTGATCTTTGGCATTCTGTCCATGTGCTTGAATTCATACACAAACTTCGGCTTCGGCGCCACCTGCAAAATGAGCAATTAATTAAGAATACATTATACTTCTACCGACTCAAGCGACCCATGCGACTCAACCGACCCATGCGACTCAACAGACACATGCGACTCAACCGACCCATGCGACTCAACAGACACATGCGACTCAACCGACCCATGCGACTCAACCAACCCATGCGACTCAACTGACCCATCCGACCCAAACCGACTAACTCAGACTACCGACTCAAATGGCCCTTAGACCCCCTGCAACGCTCAAGCGACGATTGCGATCCAAACCGACTCTTTGAGACAACCGACTCAAACGACCCTTAGACCCCTTGCGACGCTCAAGCGACGATTGCGATCCAAAACCGACTCACTGAGACAACCGACTCAAATGACCCTTAGACCCCTTGTGACGCTCAAGCGACGATTGCGACCCAAACCGACTCACTGAGACAACCGACTCAAACGACCCTTAGACTCCATGCGACGCTCAAGCGACCATTGCGACCCAAATCGACTCACTGAGACTCAATAGACTCACTGACACTCACACCCATTTCAAATCAATAAACCATTCTGGGACTCGACAGCCTGCAAAAACCTAGAAATCGACGCTCAACCAACCATCGAGACCCAAACCGACTCACTGAGACAACTGACTCTTGCGACTCAACCGACTCACTGAGACTCAACCGACTCATTGACACGCACACCCATTTCAAATCAATAAACAATTTTGGGACTCGACAGCCTGCAAAACCCTAGAAATCGATGTACTTACACTTATTGACGCCATTGAAGATTGACTCGTGCTCTCTTCTCCACTGCTGCTGATTCTAGCCATTTTCTTCTTGCCAACTTCGAATCGATCCCTCTCAAGTTCGAAATCACTTGTTCTTTCTTGCTTTTAACATGGTTTGATAGTTTTTCACGCCGAAAAACTGCAGAATGCGGGTTTTTTTCCGTTCGAAAATTAAGGTAATTTTGTCTTTTCTCTAGTTTTTTTCGATTAAATAATTATTTTAGGGAAGGGTATTTTTGAAGCGTTTTAGCCCTACGAGGGTATATCTGATATTCCCCCATTTTAAAAACCGCTTTTGGGGAGCGAATTTTATGACTCAGTTCATTTAACATCTAAGCTAGGGCCGGCTAAGGCCCTGTTTAACAGGAGCCTTGGAACAGGGCCTTAGTTGAATAGGGGCCCAATATTAAAAAAATTAGTTTTTATTTTTTTAGAAACCCTAATCTGGTGGCTAGCTTCTTTTTTTTTTTGGTGCCTCCTCCACGATTTTCCTCTCTTTTTTTGCTCTCTTTGTTCCAAATTTCGTCCCCTCTCTTTCTTTTTGATTTTTTTGTTTGTTCACGGAATGAAGGTCTCTTCCTCTCGTCTCTTCGCTGGTATGTTCCCGATCGTCCTCTCTTTTTTATTTTATTGCGTAGTTTGATAGTTAGCTTCGCTGGTATGGTAGCTTTTGATATCTAAGTTCCCGATGGTTAGCTTATTTTGCGTATAGAATCTTATTGACTATTCCAATTACTGTTGCTTCTGCAGAAAGAAGTTTTCCGAAGCTCAAATTATTGAAGTCGTATTTGCGAACCACTTTGTCACACGAAAGATTGAATGGATTAGCTTTGATGGCAATTGAAAGCTGTCTCCTAGAAGATTTAGATGTGGAAAGCTTGATCGACTGTTTCGTTTCAAAACATGCAAATAGAATAACTCTTTTCAAATGAATGTTGTAAATATTTATTACATGTAAAGGAAATTTTTTAGCACCGAATATTTCGTTTCAAAAGGGTCTATTTTAATTTTATTGCACAGGGTCTCTTCTCTAGTTGAGCCGGCCCTGATCTAAGCCGAGGCAAAAAAAAAAGCTCAACCAAGCCTTACATGTGGAAACAAAAAAAAACTTCATTTTCTGAGTGCACACACACGCGAAGACGGTCGCCTCTCTCTGCTCAAACCAGCAAAAGCAGCTCTCTCGAGATTAAGGTTCAAGAAAGCGCTAGGCGTTACGAACACCTAACGCCTAGCGTCCAGAACGTCTAGACAGAGTTTAGGCGGTGTCTAAACGGGTTAGACGGATATATATATTTTATTTTTAGTTAATATAATTATAATATAAATATTTACTTTTAAATATTTATAAATATTTAATTTTATAAAAAATAAATATAAATAAATAAATTTTAGTATTTATAAAAAGTATTTATAAGTTAAATTTACAATATCAAAGTTATAATGACAAACAAAACATAGAAAATGGTTGTCGAGTGGGGATGATGTTTGACCAAGACAATGGCAAAGGCGAGAACTAATGCTAGCGATGAAATAAAAAATGGAGATAAAACAAATATAAAGATGAGAAATGAAGGCGATGACAAAAGATGAAGACGATGACAACATACGGGAGACGATAGAACAGAAAAATAAGGATGAAAGCAAAGACGGGAATGAGATACGAATGCAATGACAAAAGATTCAGATAAAAACAATAAACGATGTAATAGATATAAGAAGACAAATAAAATAAAAATGATAAAATCGATAAAAGATAAACGCATAGATATATGTCATTCTTAATGATTTAATGTCAATTTTTCTTTAGAAAAAAAAAGACCGCTAAAAATTAATGGGGGTGAGCGCCTAGCGGCGCCTAGCCGGCCTCTAGCCGGATTTTTAGAACACTGCTCAAGATCGACATATATGGCTTCCAGATTGTTGTGGGCTTCTAGGATTGCTTCTCACCTCAGGATCTTCGTCTTCCAGCGAGGTTTTTCTTCTGGTAAATCTCAATCCTAGAGCTCTCTTTATATTTTTTTTGATCTTTTTGTTTCCTGCGTCTGCCGAAGCTTTCCGAGGCATTCGTCTCTGCGTTTATTGAGGATTATGCGGAATTTCGATCTGTGATTTTGGTTTTGGTATGGGTCTATGTTGTTTTCTTCTATCTGATCGGACTATTAGCAAATAATTTATTGCTCTAGATGTTGCTTTTTATCGGATTGAGTTTGAGTTTCATCTTTTCCTATAGTCTCTGATTCATGAAAGAATATCAGATGTGTTGTTATTAGTGAAAAAACGATTGTGGATGAAATAAGTATCGTATGATCTTTTGTAGTGTTGATATCTATCGTGTAAGTGTTGGAACTATCATTTCTATTTCGTGGAGCATATATCCTATGTTTCTGTTTCTCATCTGCACAAGCAAAAGATCCTTGCAACTTCTGTTTCACTCTGGTTTGGTCTCATATGAGAGTTCTTATTGGTGCATAATGATAACACTGTAAGTGTATCAATTTTAGGTTAGGTTTTAGTGCCATTTACGCATATATTTTATAGATAGGTTTACATATCTGATACGATTATGAGTTACATACACCCGTTTTGTTGGTTTGCAGGTTTTTAGGCGACAAGGCCTAAATGAGCTTAAAAAGACGGATTCCTGAACAAAACCACGTACTTTGAAGATAAATCCACTCAGAGCCAAGATCAAGCCTTAGAACCCAAAGGAACACCCGAGCAACGAGCGGAAAAGAGAAAATTCAAGACAACAAGGGTGCCCGGTCCAGCACCATAGTCCACCCGCTCGGGTAAAACCTACGGGGTTTTATCCGCACACCTTGCAAGACCCGGGAACGAAGGCAACGAGATCGGGTAGTCCTACCCGATCGGGTGCAAGACGTATACCCGCTCGGGCGTTAATTCATCCCAATATCCCCGAGAGTTTGCACGACTCGGGCCGCTCAACCAAGCGATCTGGTGCTGATGCCCGATCGGGCTCTATGAAGGAACACGACCGGGCGCGCCTCTGCACGACCGGGCAATAGTGGTGCCCGAGCGGCCCGTGTATTTCGCAACAACCTAGATCTTGCATTCAAACGACCTATTTTATATAACAGAAGAGATCCTAAGCGAAGGGGGCGACGTATATGGCAAGGAAAGGCTTGGAAAACATCTGGAAAGGCTCGGGAGACGGTGGAGAAGAAGAGAAGCATCAATCCTCACATCGGTAACACGATAGGGAAGGTCGAGACATCGAATTTCCTAGAGTCTATCATGTTTAGGATTATGTTATCTTCGTCTTTTGTATTCTCCATGAGTGAGTAGAGTCCCAACTACGGGTAGGGATATCGGATTGCAATGGATGAACAATGATTTGCGTTAATGCTTAGATTTATTGATTTATTCTTGATTATCGGTTCTACGCTTAACATTATCACTTGCGTTCTTAAAGCTGCCATGGTACGGGTTAATCACTGCTGGAAGGTAGGGTTGCACGTACTCATGGTTAGGAGGTTTAGGCTCGGAAGAATCACTCCTCACCTTACGACATGAATTTCCCGTTGTCAAGATAAGTCGATAGGTCTATGATCCTTAGTTGCTTCATCCATACGATTCCCGGTATCCCGACACCCGTAGTGTTCGTCATATCCGAGTTTACCCCAACCTAGTATCGTTGTCACCACTTAGGTTAGTTTTAGATATTTAGGACCATTTTCCCATCTATTTCTATTCGTCTTAGTTTAGTTTCATTCTTAGTTTTTGGCTGCTTTAGTCCCTAGAGATCGACCCTGATACTACACGATTCGTATACTTGCGGTAAAGTGGTCTAGGAAAATTTATAACTCCTGTTTCCACACGTCACATAATTTTATCATTCATCACAAGAGTGGTGTTTTTTTGGAGTAAATTTTTGAATTTATTTCAGCGCGTTTCTTAGATATTCTCACGCTTATTTGCTTTATATGATGTGTATGTGTTGTGAAATGTTCTGCCTGATACCCCTTGTATTCAGAGAACAATAGTTTCATGGATGAGCCTTACTTGATTCTGGTTTGATGTTATGCTATTTACCTCACAGATCCTTTTCTTATTTTGCCCTGTGGTCTAGTCATTCTGAAGGACCTGAAATACGCTGACTCCCATGAGTGGGTGAAGGTTGATGGAAACAAAGCAACTGTAGGAATAACTGATCACGCTCAAGACCATTTGGGTGATGTTGTCTATGTGGAGTTGCCTGACGTGGGACGTTCATTGTCGCAAGGTGAGAGTTTTGGGGCGGTGGAAAGTGTCAAAGCTACTAGTGATATCAATTCTCTAGTCTCGGGAAAGGGTAAGGTTGTCGAAGTCAATGAAATGTTAAGTGATTCGCCTGCTTTGGTGAGTGTTCTTTACGCTCAAAATAATCATGTAGAATCATTGCATTTGCCCAGATGTTCACCTAAAAAATGTATCATAACATCGCTTCCACATGACCAAATCCCATTTCGCTTTGTTTACTTGCCCTACATGAATTAGTTATTTTTCTGAATCGACATTTTTCACGTTGGTCTATCGCATTCGTCCTGTGCGGTATACCTTGTGTAATCATGAAGCATTTCAGCCTATTAAACAAAATTTCAGGTTTACGGTTACGGCTCTCGTTAATCGCTGGCAAGTTCATCTGATGCAGTCACTTTCTTCGACCACATATTGTCTTGGTTGACATTCTTTTCTATCTCATTCATTCGTCTGCCAGTGCAGTCGACATGAATCTCTTAAATGGGTCAAGTTGTTGATTCGTTGGTGATGATCATCACTGAATTCATCTCTTTTTGTTCTCATTGTTGGGTGCACAGGTGAACTCAAGCCCGTACCAGGATGGGTGGATCATAAAGGTTGAGCTGAGCGATTTGGGTGAGTTGAACAACCTAATGGACTCAAAGAAATATTCCAACTTCTGTGAAGAAGAAGATGCCAAGCACTGAACTTTTCCATTAGTCCGGAATTTTGCGAAGATCGTCCCCGGAGCAAGACCAAAAAAAAGGCACGCACAAGATTTCGGTCTTGTTATGGATGATCATGAACAATGAAGAGCCTCTTTCTCAGTGATGTTTGCGTTTGCATGATTCAGTTCTAGAGTTCTGTTTATTGGTAGAACGAATAAAGGTTTGGCCTTTGTATTGTTTTTTACTCTATTATGGAGATACCTCTTGGTTTTGCATATGGATCAAATATCAGGATTTGTTTTTTTCAGGATACACGTTATATGATCCATTCTATCATGTTCAGATATTTAAATTTGTTATTTGTAACAGATTTGTCCTTTCAGAATATTTGAATTATCATCAAAATATATGAATTTGTTGTAATATATCAATCTGTTTAAAACAGTCTATTGCCCACGCTTGGGGTCTGAAGGTATGTTTCAAATCATTTTGTAGACAGAATGCACAAAATCAATATATTGTCTAGATGTGTAAACTGCAACCGACATATAATGGGCTATATGGGATCTCTCTGATTTCTACGTGTAGATCTAGATATCCTCTGTTTCATCCAAAAAGATTGATACATCTTTTCTACCAACTTAATTGTCATCCTTATACATTTCTTTATAATATATACCATACGATTGCCACTATTCTTCCCGAGGTAGAACTAAGAACGGTACAAGTTCATACAGAGTTGTATGCGCACAGATGGTTACAGCGTTTGGTAAACCGAACATTCTCAACGAAGATGATGCCTGCGAAACAACGACCACGATACATGTGCATATGCAATTACCATCCAAACATGCAAATACATTGCCAAAATTTTGAATATTCCGAGGGCAAACCTTAGAGTTTCCTTTGTTCCCTTGCGGACTTTGCAGCGTATAGTTGGAAGCCCAAGCCGCTGGTGTGCCTCGTACCTGTGACAACCGGAGAAGCCTGCGAAAGGGAAGACAAGATTAAGCTTTCGCTGTGAAGACTGAAATAGCCGAAACTTTCAAGGATAAGGTCCATAGAAGGATCATAGCAGCAAGTGAAATGTAAAAATGACTTCACCGTAGTAAACTCCTTCAACTTCAAGCACATCGATCTGCACAAAGCGATGGGCCCGAAAACATTAGTTTCTTCACTCAGTGACATACTCCAAGATAACTCTCAGTTCACGACGACCGAATCTCATTCAAACAGGTCAAAATATACACATTGTGCATTCATCAAACCTCACAACACAAGTTCTGATTTTTGGTTAGTTTTTGCAGTTGAGGGTTTCAACTCAATCAACACGAACAAGCTCTCTCCCTCTCTCTCTCTCTCTCTCTCAGACCCTAAAGTTACAGAATCCACCCATAAATCCGAAATTTTAAAGCTCAAGCAGTGATAAATCATACACAAATCCTTACCAACGTAAAAACTAAAAAATAATTCGATTCGGAAAAAATAGAGAATCATGGGGAAGAAGAGGATTTACACACCGGAACTTGGAGGCCGATCTCGCTGATGCTATCCATGAGCTCCTTCACCTTGTTCTGATTATTATCTCTGGTTCGCATCAAAGGTCTCCGTATCTTCTCCAATGGAAGCTCAACGATCACGGGCCCTCCTCCGCCGCTCGCCGGTGATGATGCTGCACCTGAAGCATAACAAAGACACTGAAGAAACAAGCTTCCCTCTCAGCAGTTACGTTCTTCAGAATTAGGGCTTTGAGATTACCATTAGACAAAGAAGCTGACACGGAGAAGTTTCTCACGCTCAAGCTGCTTGGTAGTCTCAGCATCATGTTGGCCATTGTTTCTCGCCGTCGTCTCCTCTATGGGAAAAATTAGATAATATATTGTGTGAAGGGAAAATGAAGCATGAAACACGTTTTTGGTTTGGAACATAGCATAAAAGAAATATCCAATTTTTTTTATTTTAGTCTACATGAATTATTATTTTTAATCTAAAAAATTCAAATTTATATTTTTTATTTTAAAAATGTTAATATAGGATTAATTTGATAAATTTGTGTTTTTTATATAACACATTCAAAGAGTTAAAATATGATTTAGTGTTTTTGTTTGTATATGATATAATTAATTTGATAAGTTTGTATTTTTTAGACAAAATGTAAAAATTCAAAATTTTTACGTTCAAAGTAATAATTTCTATTTTATAGGCAAAAATTAAAGATTTTGGTATTTTCTACACTATATTCCTAAAGTTAGTGTTTTTAAGAAAAAAAATAAATTTTGGTTTTTTAGGTTAAAGATAATAATTCATGTTTTATAGGCTAAGATAAAATAGTTTGATATTTTTTTTATGCTATATTCCCTTTTGGTTTCTATGTATGGAAAATTTTTTTGTAACATTTCAATGTCATAAAATTCGTTAGGTCTTAGTGGAACGGTCGATCAATATTTAGGATCTACCAGATTAATCATCAACGTTTTCTTAGTTTTAATTTCTTTTCTCAAAATTTTATAAAATTTTTAAATTTTTATAAAAGCATAAAATATCAATACGCAAAATATAAAATTTTAAAAAATCAATTTTTAAAATCCTTTTATGTTTTTATGTTTTACAACAAAGGAGTAAATAAACTGATTCGATTCAAATCGGTTTAAATTTTAAATTTTTATAAATATCAAAATGATATTGTGTTGAAAATAAATAAAAAATTTGTTTTTTATTAATTGATATCCAAGGACAAAACTGCACAGATTTTAAAAGGCGGAATATCAGATATACCCCGTAGGGCTAAACCACTTCAAAAATACCCTTCCCTAAAGTAATTATTTAAACGGAAAAAAAAATGGAGAAAAGACAAATTTACCCTTAATTTGCCAACATGAAAAAACCCGCATTCTGGGAGAGTAAAAGCCAAACCCGCATTCTGGGAGAGTAAAAGCCAAAAAAGAACAAGTGATTTCGAACTTGAGAGGGATCGATTCGAAGTTGGCAAGAAGGAAATGGCTAGAATCCGCAGCGGTGGAGAAGAAAGCACGAGTCAATCTTCAATAAGTGTAAGTAGATCGATTTCTAGGGTTTTGGAGGATGTCGAGTCCCAAAATGGTTTATTGATTTGAAATGGGTGTGAGTGTCAATGAGTCGGTTGAGTCTCAGTGAGTCGGTTGAGTCGCAAGAGTCGGTTGTCTCAGTGAGTCGGTTTGGGCCGCGATGGTCGGTTGAGCGTCGATTTCTAGGGTTTGCAGGCTGTCGAGTCCCAGAATGGTTTATTGATTTGAAATGGGTGTGAGTGTCAGTGAGTCTGTTGAGTCAGAGTGAGTCGATTTGGGTCGCAATGGTCGCAAGGAGTCTAAGGGTCGTTTGAGTCGGTTGTCTCAGTGAGTCGGTTTGGGTCGCAATCGTCGCTTGAGCGTTGAAGAATTTATCGATTTATAAGGATGAAAGTCCCAAAACCTTTAATCAAAATAATACAAATAATATAGTATTACACAATTACTAACTAACAAAGCTTTCTTTTTTTTGAAGTCGGCGTTGTCTCGGTTG
>CM071872.1:18936721-18971067 GCA_036759665.1 Gynandropsis gynandra | reverse complement strand
TGATGAATAGATGCGAACTCGGCGAATTTACGGGTTTAAGATGATAAAATGACCAAAACCAATCAAACAATACATTTATAACGTCAAACTAATTAATTACAAATTAGGGTCGCATGGGTCGCATGGGTCGCACGGTCGCATATATTGATGAATAGATGCGAACTCGGCGAATTTACGGGTTTAAGATGATAAATTGACCAAAACCAAGCAAACAATACATTTACAATGTCAAAATAATTACGGATCGCATGGGTCGCATGGGTCGCATGGGTCGCATGGGTCGCACGGTCACATTACATGCGAAATCGACGAATTTATGGGTTTATAATGATAAAATGTAACAGACCAATCAAAACAATACATTTACAACGTCAATCAATGGTTAAAACAGATTATGACCCATGTGTCCCTATTTGAGTTGTGTATAACCAATGTCTGTGCTACAAAAGCGATAGTAGTGTTTTAAGAACTCGTCGGATGAGTTTGACAAAATTTCAAAAAATACATTCAACATTGTTTTCGAATGTCGATATTATTTATATTATAGTCTATATTGATAAAATGTCGAATGGGTTCTAATTTAATCCATGTGTTCTAATTTAATCCATGTGAGGGTCGCATTGGTCGCATTAGTCATATTTGTTCGCAATGAGTCGGATGGGTTCTAATTTAATCCAATTGAGGGTCGCATGAGTCGCTTTATAATGAAGAATTTATCGAATTATAAGGATGAAAGTCCCAAAAACCTTAATCAAAATAATACAAATAATATAGTATTACACAATTACTAACTAACAAACCTTTCTTTTTTTGAAGTCGGCGTTGTCTCCGTTGTCACGTTCCAAACACTGCCAGTGATGCTGGCTTTTGAAGATGGGGTTTGTAACGACGAAGAACACGGGGTTTGTGTCGACACAAATGGGTTTTGTATCGACGAAGAAGATGGGGTTTGTCTCGACGAAGCAGACGGGATTTGACTCGACGTAGATGGGGTACTTCTTCGAGCCTCATTGGGTCCAGGTTAACGATTCTCTTTAGGCCTCCCGCTTTGCCATTTCTGAGCCAGCATAGGAGGTTCAAACGTAAACTCAGACACTGAAGGGGGAATATCCCAATCAATGCAATCAGGAACCGGATACACGGTTTCTTGGTAAGCCAAACGCCATGTCTCCCGAAGGTAGTAGTTTGAACATAGATTTGGTATCTTGTGACCTTTACCAACCTTATGCTGCCGCAATTGCGTGACTGCATGGATACTTATCTACGTCAAACATTTTGCATTCGCACGTTCTTTTTTGAAGACTCACTACAAATCTTCTACCCATCTCATTTCTCACCTCATACTCATCACTCAGAGTTCCTCTTTCTCCAAATACTTTGCAACGTTAGGATACCTGTGCAAAGGTTAGAAAGATCAAAAATGGCCACAAAGGTCACAACATTACAAAGGTGGGAGGGGGTACAAGGGTCGCATGGGTACGAGGGTCGCAGGGGGTACAAGGGTCGTAGGGGTACCAGGGTCGCAAGGAGTACAAGGGTCGCAAGGGTACGAGGGTCGTAGGGGTATGAGGGTCGCAGGGGGTACAATGGTCGCAAGGGGTACGAGGGTCGCAAAGGGGTCAAAGGGTCGCAGAGGTTCAAGGGTCGCAAAGGGGTCAAAGGGTCGTAGAGGTTCAAGGGTCGCAAAGGGGTAGAAGGGTCGCAAAGGGGTACAAGGGTCGCAAAGGGTAGAAGGGTCGTAGATGTCACAAAAGACGCATAAGTCACAAAAGTCATTTTTTGTACCTGGCCTTCAAATCATGCAATAACACTTCAAATTCGTTCTCCGTGTATGCTGCCGCACATTTGAAGAACATTTCCGCCACAGTATCACCCTTTGAAGTCTTTCTACCATGGCTTTTATTGATGTAGCTCTTTATATTTTGCGATATATGATGCACGCAAAAACCATGATCAGCTTCTTTATACACTTGTTTGACTGCTTTGATCAAACTTTTATGGCGATCAGATATCACAATGACATCACGTCCGTTCGGTATCACCTGTTTCAATCTTGACATAAACCACGTCCATGATTCGTCCTTCTCTATGTCGACTATTCCCCATGCAAGAGGATATTGGTGATGTTCACCATCTTGCGCGGTCGCCACAATCAATGCTCCCTTGTACACTCCTGTCAGAAATTTCGCATCCACGACAACCACTTTACGTATGTATTTCCATCCCTTTATAGCCGTTCTGACGGCCATAAAAAGGTATTTGAAGCTTTTCCCATCAATGTCGTACTGAAGATAACATATCTGGGATTTCTTTTTATAAACATGTGCAACCACCCTGGAAGCCTCCTATAATGTTCAAAGTCATCACCACGAATATACTTTTGAGCACCGCATTTGCCTCTTGCCATCAAATACGATACATTGGCACCGTATTTTACTTTTACACGAGCCATCAACTCTTTTGCTGGAGGTGTTTCATAACTTCCAGCAAATTCCTCTGTCAAATAATCCTTAACCATTTGCGTTGTACCCTTTGTAGCTTCGGTCCGTTTAGATACAGGTGAAAAGTTATGAATGGGATGGTGTGTTCTCACACTAAACCGTTTGGAATGCGGGATTGCTGCCATGTGTAATTTCCATTTACAACCATTTCCGGCAAACTTGCATCGTACTTCACACAGCTTCGTATCAGATCTCAATGTTGTATATCTAAACACAGCTTCGATTGAACCCTTCCTTACAAATTCCTGTACATCCTTCTTGCGATCAAACTCTTGCCCAATTTTAGGATCCAATCCATCTTCGAACTCGAACATATTATTTTCGCTATTGCGAACTACCATTTGCGAGTTGTTCTCACCATCACCATACTTACGCTCTGTTGGCACATCAGAATCAACTTTATTACTGCCACAAACAACTCCATCAACTACCACATTCATGGAACACCCACCATCTTCTCTTAACCCGCTTGTATGTTTACTATCACAATCATCCGAATCCAAAATATCTATTGTCTCCGGATTACTCTCAACTCTACTTTTGTTAACTGGACCTACAATAACACAGTCATCATAATCTACAACACCTCGATCCTCACCTTCTTTAACAATGCTTCCAAAATCAGGAATTAGAGGCTCAATTTCGATTTCACAATTCACACCTACCGATTCTATCTCCACATATAGCAGTGGTCGAGTTCCTCTTATGCGATCGAACATATAACAAATAAGATGTTTGTCATTCATTATATATGTCTGCTTCCTATTTTCACAAATATTGGGCAAATAGCTTAACTTCAACTTCGTTGTATTATTTCCTACCATCATCTCTGCGCGTAACTCATCAATCAGTTGCTGGTATGTCAGACTAACCGGAGGCCATAAGAAAAATACTCTCTGGTTTTCCTGAACTCGACCAACCCATTAAGATTCTCCATTTGGGTTTTTTTTCCATTAACCATCATACAAAAAATAAATCAGTGCGATTTTCTCATCCACCGTATCCATTACACCTGTAACAAATACATAAAAGAGGGGTAAATTCTGTGACCCACAGCGACCGTGCGACCCTTGGACCCCTGCGACCCTTTCAACCCTTTGCGACCCTAGTACCCCTGCGACCCTTTCAACCCTTTGCGACCCTAGTACCCTTGCGACCCTTTCAACCCTTTGCGACCCTTTCAACCCTTTGTGACCCCTTTCCCATGCGACCCCGTTACCTCTGCGACCCTTGGACCCCTGCGACCCTTGGACCCCTGCGACCCTTTCAACACTTTGCGACCCTTTCAACCCTTTGCGACCCCTTTCCCCTGCGACCCCTTTACCTCTGCGACCCTTTGAACCCTTTGCGACCCCTTTACCATGCGACCCTTGGACCCATGCTACCCTTTGAACCCTTTGCGACCCCTTTCCCATGCGACCCTCGGACCCATGCGACCCTTGGACCCCTTTGCGACCCCTTTCCCATCCGACCCTTGGACCCCTGCGACCCTTTGATCCTTTGCGACCCCTTTACCTTTGGACCCCTACGACGACCTTTGATCCTTTGACCCCTCGATGAGACTTTGTGATCCAGTGCGACCGTACGACTCTGTGACCCACTCTGTCACCTTTGACATTGCAATAAATATGACTCGTTTAGACTCGTTTTCAATAATTGCAATAAACACAAGAGAAACACGAAAAACTCACTATACATACCTGGTTTTTCTGCGGAACGTGCTTAATTGCAAGCTTCTTTGTTGACAACAAAGGATTTCAACCTATTGGCAGCGAATCTGATGCCGATTTCAAGCTACTCTCGCCGAATCTGTTGTGGTGTGGGGGGGACAGTAATTTTCGCGCCAGAGGAGAGAGAATTAGAGGTGCTCTAGACGAGAGAGAAAAATTGTCGTCAAGGGTAATATGAGATTATCAATATTTTAAGGGTAGATTTGAAGTTGAAATTTTTTTTTTCAGCCAAGGATATTTTTGAAGCACTTTAGCCCTATAGGGATATTTTTGAAGTTCCCCATTTTAAAAACCATATAACCGACTTACTCCAGTTCGATTCAGTTTATTGCTGATTTCTACTTAATTTAAGTGAGTGGTCTATGAACTTTACAATCTTTTTGTTCAAATTTCACTTTCATCTTAAATTCACATGCATGTATTCTTTTCAAAGGAAAGGAACAATACGACATTTGTGTGTTACCAAATTTGTGTAAGGAAACATATGACGAAGATCGATGGACCTGATTTCCACTAGGGCTAGGATTTTTTACGATATGTTAGAGAATACAAAAAGTTTACATTATTGTATTCTTTTAAAAATAGTACTCTTTTAATATACTTTTAATTCTATTCTAAATAATTTCTGTGGAATTATTGGAAAAATATTTTGATATAATCTTCGAATGCTATTTGGGCCACTTAAAAAAAGGAAAAGGTCAATGCAATGGCCAACACAAATTTGTGTTGGTGGTTATTTGAAAGTCTAGTCCGATGCTATTGTAACTCTAGATCAATGCGACTTTTGCATTATATTTATGTTGCAGGCGTTGACACAATTCTCACACAATGCCAATGTCGCTCCTAAGTAAAATGTGTGTGGCCATGGTGTTGACCGTGGTTACACTATTGTAACTCCATTGCAACGCTATAATAACGATATTTTGCACGGAAATTGGCATTATCTTTGACAACACGACAATAATACCTAAGCCATGAGAACGAAAACCTAGCATTAGATTGATGTTACAATCTGCTATGAGATTCTAACATAAAATTAACACAAAAACATAACACAATTTATGTTCATATTGCGTTACCAGTTATAATGCGATCCCGTTAGCACCCATAATGCAATTGAGTTACTCTTCTGACATAAAGTTGAAACAATTAGCACATAACAAACGCCATAATTTTCAATGTAATTGTGTTACTAGTTCTGCAATGGAAACACAATTTTAACTTGATTGCGTTGATAATTATATATATATATATATATATATATATATTACATTGCACATTGTGATTGCATCCACTATTTCGTATCTAAACAAACAAAATCATTTAAACTTACTCATATTTAATGTATTCAAGGGGTTCAAATATTTGGTAATTTTGATTGTGGATGTATGATATGTTTAAGGTACAGACAAAGAATGTTTATGTCGAATTGGAAATTGAATTAGAAGTTTTCTGAAATTAGTTATACTAATCAAGTTGGATGTGCAAGGAGTGCTAAGTTATATTATCCATGTTATATTATGCAAACATTGTGTTAAAACATCTCTAAAAGAAATGTTTTGTGGAAATCTAATATGTTTTGATTTATAATAAGGAAGAGATGAGTACAATGGCTAATCATACACACATTGTAGAGTAATCAAATGGTGATTGTAAGTATACACTGATTACAAGTAAAAGTAGTTTTAATGATCATACTTCTCATGAGGGATATTTGAAAATCATGGGGATGTTTTTTTTGTCATTAGATCATTATACATGATGGAAACATGAATGAAAAAGTGTCAAATACTGACACTAATAAGTTTTACGAGCTATTTACTATAGGAAAACATCCTTTATATGAAGGTTGTGAGAATCATTCACAATTATCACTTGCAATTATATTGATAAGAGTGAAGATATGTTGCAACATCATCGAATATTATTTGGATCAATTGTGTGTGATATTGCATGATGTGTTGCCTAAAGGTTACACTTATGATTTGTTGAAGCTTCTAAGAACATTTGGGATATGACATGAAAAATTGACGTGTGTGCAAATAGTTATATGAACTTTTAGAAAGACTATAAATGTTTGAATATAGTTTTTGTGGGTTGAAAATTTTAAACATAAGAAGACAAATTAAAGGAAAATAATTCCGTATAAAAATAAATTTTACATGCCATTTTTTTACAGATTAAACAGATTGTATATCACAACATATGACACTGCACATGATATAGAATATGGAATACCATTCCATAGACGGAGAAATATAACATCCACCAGACGAGAAAATGTGGAAGTTTTTTCTCATCTTACAATGCATCTGCTAAACAATATTTTTTATAACTTGTAATTGTGTCACCATTTAATATGTTACCAACAATTAATTAAAAAAAAATTTATGTTTTTAAGTATCCTCATACTTGATGTGGATTATCTGAAAAAAAAATTGATATAATTTTGCAACCATTCATGATGAATTGAATTCTCTGTGGAAATACGATGTTAGAACATATTAATTTTTTAAAAAATAATTTTTTAATGAAATTTGTATTGATGTGAATAATATGTGATCTTCTCGTTTATAGGATGTTGTGGTTGGAGCATACAAAAACATCTTTCATTCTATTTTGAATGCATAATACAAATTAATTTTACTAAAACACAGATGAATGTGTGTTGCTTTTCTTGTCATTATTGTTTTCTTCCATTAGATCATCCTTTGTAATGGAATAAAAATTTTTAAAATTATATAATATGGTGGACAAATATGTACCATGCATATTGATGGGATATGAGATATTATTTGAGCGATTAGTTGCTATTTGACGGGTTATAAAAAATTGTTGAATGCGATGACAATGGGCATGATAGATGATGTGCGTTTAATCAAGTAATAAATTACCTAGACTAACGCTTCCGCAAGGATACGGATCGTGTAGCAACTAGGGTCGAACACAAGGAATTGATGCAATTCTAAAGCTATTAGACCAATGAATAAGACGTGATGAATCAAATCGTAGGGGAATGCAAACTAATCTAAATGCAAACTAAACCTAAAGATAGGTAGGAATGATTCTAAGACTAATCACCATAGGTATCGAGAGTTGCATGACAATGTAACGGAGTTCTAACGAGATAATTGGTCTAAGGTACTATCATGAGTTCAGGGAATTCAAGCTCTCCTATAGGGAGTTCAGGGAAAAGTTTTAAGAACAACCATGACTGGCGTAGACTTGTCCACTATCTAGCATGCATATGCCAATGTATCCATTGCGCATCTTACATGCATAGACGCATTACGACCGCTATCCTAATCCCTAGATTTAACCGATTGACCTGGCGTAGATTCTAAACCGGCTAAACCCTAAATCATGGCTTTGTTCCGAAACCTAATGCCCTGGCGTTGGTTTATTAGATTTCTAAGATCATTCAATCAAGTGGCGTACAGGTAGAGAAAGCATTAAGAACAACCATGAGATCTGAAAACATGATAGAAACCAAATTCATTCATTCAAGTGGCGTACAGGTAATGAAAGCATTAAGTTCCACCATTCATTAAGTACGAAACTCCATTACATCTTGGCAATACTCTCTATCCTATGGCAATAGATCTATATGAACATGAACTCAGAAAACGAAACACAAAACAAATCTATATTCAACATAGGAAGAGAAAGAGATGACTCCCTATGTCTTCAATAGATCCTCCATGCCTCGGATCCCTCGTTCCGTCCTCCGTGGTGTCTCCAATTCGTGCTCTAATGCCTCTGAATCGTCCCTGAGTCCCCCTTCGTCGTCCCAGCTCGAATCCTCTTTAAATAGATCTAATTTCCCTTGATTCGGCCGTTCCAAAACTTAGGAAAGTTGTTGAGATCTAGGGACCCGATCGGGCACATCTTGTACCCGATCGTGCAAGCTATTTACCCGACCGTGTGCATCCATATTCGCCCGAGCGGGCACCTTTGCCCGATCGTGTTCTTCTTCAGCCCGAGTCGTGCAAAGCTACGGCATGTTTCGATGACCATCAACCCGAGCGGGCACAACATTTCCACCCGATCGGGCACTCATGCCCGACCATGTTCCTTTGGCACCCGAGTCGTGTAAGGCTACGGGGTTGTCAAGGCACAAATTACCCGAGCGGGCATCTTCCATTACCCGAGCGGGCATGTCCTAAAATGGCGTTTTCGCTCCTTTCGCTCGGTGTTTGCGCGCTCACTTCAATCCACGGTCTTGTATAAGCTGAATCTTGTCATTTTGGGGTTAATTGCCGATTTCTCTCGTGTTTCTCGTAATGTCTTCGTTTCCTACACCAAACACGAAATGTAGATAAAATCCTCGAATAGTCTCGATAAATGAATGAAATCTAATAAATCTACCTAAAACTAGACCTAAGAATGACATAAAAACTACTACGGATTGCGTGTTATCAATAGATGCAAAGAATTTGGAAGTTACACAATTCATATAAACACAATATTGTTTGGATATCTCCAATTTCTGGCACCATCTCCTTCGTCATAATCTTTATGTTATGCATATTGAAAAAAGTTTCTTTGATAACCTACGAGAAAAAAATCTTTTTAGAAATTTGAACGATAATGCAAAATAAACGTTGGATATCTAAATATATATATATATATATATATGCACGAAAAAAGCTTAAACTTTGTAGATATGATGAAGCATATGTACCCATTTTAGGCTTAGGGTTACAACGGGAAATGGAATCTAAAATGGCTAAAAGAAGATATTAAATTTCCTTACATTTATACATCAAACATAACTCGTTATGTGAGTTACAAGAGTGAAAAGTTGGAATCATGAAAATTCATGATTATCATGTTTTCATGCAACAACTTATTCAAATAGCTATTGCGAAACACACCTCCAAATTGTTCACGATCCCATGTGTGGTGTTAGCTTGTTTTTCAGAGATATTTGTTTGCGATAGGTGTCAAGTGGAAGTTACTCTAGGGATACGAGTTTTGAAATATAATATTCCACACATCTTATGTGTTTTGGCAAATATATTGCTTCCTTTTTATGTTATGGAGTATTTGACGATACATCTTCTACAGAAATTGAGTTGGATGGACCTGTACATTTTTTATGGATGCATTTATTTGAAGAATTATTTTTCCATTTTATGAGAAATGTGAAAAACAAAAGGAGATCTGAGGAATAAATTGTGAAGTAAGACGTCAATAAAGAGATTGCACGCTTTACGAAATATTATTTTGACCTTCACATTGCAGTAAAATCTAAGCACATATTTTTAAACATGAATGATAATCCTATAATAGAATATGTTGAATTTTTTACCGATATTATTGATATGTTCAACGAAACTAGAATATGCCCTAGCCAATGCCATTTTGGCGTTACCGCCGCATTGAAGATCACTTACGTGTTTCAAACATCGTTCTGCTTTGGTATTTACGTGTTTTTTTTGTAGTGAACGTAAAATCTTTTATCGGATTTGAGGCTCAGCTAGCTTACACAAATATGTGGTTCGTTTTGTTACTTTATTTTATTTAACACTTTATTTTTTACATCAAATTTTTAAATAGAAAAGATATTTATTCTCAGACATCATATTGAACTTAGGTCGCGTGTTAGATAAAGCACCGCTTGATTGAAATCAACAAATAAAATCATTGTTTATTTTGTTTTGGCATGTGGCTAAAACTTATTGAATACAACCTCACACCCGGATATATAGGTGTAAGATGATCTATAATTGGTTTGGTTATGATCTCGCATCTAGATATATAACGCAAGATGACTTTGTGACAATATATATCCGATGGCCCTAAAAATTTGTTATATAACCGTTTTTAAGGTTTGAAATGCGATAGAGTTCTCATAAATTGAAGAGTTGATGTATCATTTATCCATGAGATAAACATTGCTGTCCAAATTTGAACATATTCCAAACTTACACGTGACATCGTATAAATTATTTGGAAGTATTAAAAAATATGAACAATTTATATTATAAAAGAATTAGAAAATTGTTATATTTTAAATTTGATCTATTTCTAATTCTATATTATTTATATGTTTTAAATTTTATTCGAAACAATTTTCATAAAATAAAATTGTTGAATTAATGGAAAAAATATCTTTATGCAGTTTTAACAACTAGTCAAGCAAATGATAGACACCATATCGTATGGAACTCAACCAAATCAAAACTCTCATGTTGCACAAGCCATTTTTTGTTAGTATAGAATTTTTTTCATAATTTTGAAAAATCTATTATATAAAAGTGGTATTTTGAAGTTTTTTTCTTCTCCTCTGGTGGTACCACGTCAGTAGAAGGAGGAAAAAATCCTTTTATACTATCAAATTAACGATTGTTTCTTTTCCTCCTCATACATTAAACCTCTTTCAGTTCCTTGAATCACATCTTTAAACCCTTCAAACACACTATTCATGTCTGCAATCCTTCCTATACCAGTTTATAACACAAATATTTCTCACATAATCTTTGCAATTTGTAGAGGTTGGGAAGTGGTCGACCGTAGTAACGGAACTAGACCTAAACACACTGATGTTCCAATAGGTGGGACATCGTTGACCGAAAGTGCTACATAGGGATAATATGTTAAGTCGTCATCTGATGGGAAAATAATAGAAAAGGAAGAGGTTGGAATCAAAATCTTTCTTTCCTCCGCTTTTCTATCGTGATCCCATTTTTTTCACCTCATGCGCTTCAAATTAGTGATTCTTCTACCATCGAGATTTTGTACTACGAGGAAAAAGAGATAAGGTAACCAAACTTTCTCTCTTCTTAATTTGTTGTTTCCAATCTATGTTATCTCCATGTATTGCGAATTTGTTTTTTGCACGTTTCTTCTGGAATTGGGTCTACATTTAATCTTTATGATGTACACTTATCAGTAAAGCTAAGATTAGTTGCATCATAAAACAGAAGTGTGTGACATGAACTCTCATGAAAAGTCTCTATCAAACTATTGCAGTACTTTTTGAATGGAAAATTCCTGTCTATGACAACGAGAGTGGAATTGTGCTAGTAACTGACACTACCCATCGTAATTCACCAAACGTAAGAATTGTGTTGTTGTATTGCTCTTTATATTTTCTTCAAGAAGCAGCATTACCCATTTTGTTATCTTTGATTTTCTTTACTCTTTTAGAATTTGGATTCAAAGATTAATCACAACAACCTACTTGCAAATGTACAATCTTTTTGTCTGGTGTCATTTGAAATTAAATGATGTGTTATTGATCTTCACATATCAAAATATTTATTGTGAGATTTGGTACACATGTGGAAGGAAACAATGTCAATGCTAATGATGCCATCATGTTACACAAAGATGTCTATGTGTCTGAAACGAATGCAACAAATGCCCATTGGATTAGTTTGTAGGATTGAGTAGAAAGTTTTGTTGCGGACCAAGTTATAGAAACTCCAAGAGCTGGTTTCCGGCGGGGGCGGAGAACTTGCATCTTGTACTTATCTTTTTTTATTCACATGTAATTGATTGTACTTTATATATATTTGTTGTAACTCAACACTTTTGTAATAATAGATCTTTGATGTAAATTTGGAACAAAATATTTTTATTGTCATTTTTTTCTCAACACATATGATGTAACCACAATTCCTTCTTGCACGTCTCTGGTATTGTTAACGATTACTTCATAAAAAGATTCAGATTCCATTTAGCATAGGAAATTAGTTTAAATGGTTTTTTAAGTTTTAAGCATGTAAAATAGATGGCTAGAAAATGTTTCAAACACGTAGGTTCATCTTGTATATATTCTTTTCTACAGATTGAGGTTCTTCTCTCTGCAAATATCATGTGTGGGGTCTATAACAAGAGCAAAGTGTATTACAACATTGCAAAGGGTGTAGGTTGACCTGATATGGCTTGAAGAGGGCATGAATTAGCATAATCTAAAATGATATTTATACTTAGGGTAGAGGACATGACACATGGTTGAAGATATTTGTGGAATAACTTTGCAATTGGTTTATGCAAATCTCACGTGTAGGGTGCTCAACAAGAGCAAAGTGGATTACAACATTGCGAACTCTATAAGTGGATGTAGTATGCCTTGAAGCGGGTAAGTAGTTTACCAATCACATATTTTATCAATTATAATGTAGTAATTTGGTTGCGTGAACTTGAGATATTGGGTAAATATAGTTGGTTACATCATATTTGTTTAGCAAAAAATGGCAATGAAAATATTTTGTTCCAAAATTATATCAAAGATCTATTATAACAAAGTGTTTAGTTACAACAAATGTATATGAACTACAAACAATAACATGCGAACCAAAAGAAAAAAGATAGGTATAAGATGCAGATTCTCTACCCCCACCGAAAACATGCTACAATGGTGAAGTTCCAATAGCACGCATGCATAAACCATGATATTTGGCACCAATTTTGAAATGTGTTTGAGAATCTAGAATGTTGTCAAATCCAACTATTTCACAACTCACTTTTGTTATCTTCACTACATCACTGATTACTACCACACCACTCTCCAGAGCACCTATACGGATTTGGCTTGTTGATGGTAGAATATCGAATCACATAT
The DNA here is from genome assembly GCA_036759665.1 of Gynandropsis gynandra. Classification (NCBI taxonomy): domain Eukaryota; kingdom Viridiplantae; phylum Streptophyta; class Magnoliopsida; order Brassicales; family Cleomaceae; genus Gynandropsis; species Gynandropsis gynandra. The sequence continues at coordinate 18,958,261 of CM071872.1, read as the reverse complement.
ATGTTTTTAGCTTTGCATATATGTTGCTTCCAAAAGCAACGACTGAAATAGACCAACATGAAAAAGATTGACAAAACATCTTATAGAACCAAGTATACAGTTTAAAAAATTTTAAGAATAACCAAAGTTAGTCCTCTTGCACCCATTGGCTTCGCCACAATTGCATCTTCCAATAAACAATTTTAACTTGCAGCCTAAACTTTAAACATTCTTCTCAAGTTTCTATAACTTCGTCTGCATAAAACATTTTCTACTCAATCCTACAAACTAACCCAAGAACAACCACTATAATAGAGAGAATAACAATACAATACAATATATATTGAGAAGTTAGAAACCTTCAAATTTCCATAACCATTGAGCAAAAGATTTTGAAACTGCATATTGTGGAAAGGTTGAATCAGCTCGGGTAAAAAAAAAAAACAATCAAAAGTTTGTCTCCATAATCAGCCTCACCTTTAGGTCACATTATACCTAAATGTAAAGATGGCTTATGATGTGAATGAAACAATCCAAAGGGGATTTAAAACCTGTTGAAGGGAGAAAGATTGTTTCAGATGTCAACTAAGACAAATATTTAGCGATCAGTGGCATCTGAAAATAATTTTCTATGCTAAGTGGCATATAATACTTTTCGTGAGGTATTCGTTAAAAATACTAGAGACCTGCAAGAAGAAACAGATGAACCTACACGTTTAGGATCTTTTCCACCAACATCTTCAACCATTCATCATGTCCCCACCCTTCGCATAACCATTAATCTTAAATATGCAAATTCATACACATCTGTAACACAATTTGCTCTTGTTGTTCGCCCAAGACATTAATTTGGAACAGTTTCCAACAATATCTAGCAGAATCACATAGTTTCATGAAGTTTTGATATCGTAACCAAGCATAAGATTTGTATCATTTCTTACAATGGCATTCAAAATCTCTTTTTCTCCCGTAGAGTCTATGTAGCCTATACAAATATCTAATCTTTTGCATCAGCAAATCTACATAATCGATCAACAAGAAGCTGCATTCTGCTGGAACTTACATACGTATAAATCATAAAAAGTTGTCCACAAAGAAAAAGAGCTTATGTGATGATAATATTGGAAACAACAAATCTATAGAAGCATTCGTAAAAACATATGTATAATGGTAGAAGTACTTCAAAATACTTGATTGATTGACAAGATTACTAAATTGAATTCTATGTTAAATGATAAATCAAAGATCTTTTCTTTTGACAAGTAAAGCCTAATAAAACTAACCAGATTTTCATTGAGAAACCCAATTCCACCAGATAATACTCAAGCCAAAATTTTCAAGTAAATGAAACACAATAATAAACGAGGAAAAAGAAAAGAAACCTAAAACAATGGAGAATAAACTTGATGCTGGTCTGATGCGTAATTATATTAAAACGAAATTAATGGCATTAATCACAACCAAATCCATATAGTTTCATCTAGATAGGAAAATTTAGAACATAAAAAATGTAGAAGTACCTAACTGTAGAGAATTGAATTTACCACAAGGTGGCCATGTACGAGTAAGATCACTAACATATCCATGCAACTCGCAACCTATGTCCAACAAAACAAGATCACTATCTTTTATCTACAAGTGATCGATCATATGTGAACATGAGATTATGTTCAATACCATCTATATATTAGAACATTGTGTGAGTAACGAATGACACTGGACAACATGCTGCAGATTATCAACATGGTGAAGAATTAGACAATGTCATCTTGGGTTAAAATAGCCTAATGATAACCAAACTTATATGACTACTTAACTCTAAAAGGTGTTAGACTAAATCTGAAATGTGCTGATTCAAATGGACATTGAAAGAAGATTATTATATGTCTTAATCTTCAAATAGATGACTGAATATTAGGATTTAACCAAGAGACATGTTTCAATAAATCTACATAAGATGGAATAGTCCACGATCTTGTAGTTGTTTATTCATTCTATTCCGACAAATACATTCGATTAACACTGCTTAATACCATTCATTTCTAACATATTCACTTTAAACCTCATCTACCCTATTCAGCTTAAAATGGTGAGTCTTGCACACCTAATTCCAACAACAAATCACAATCTAGACCTACATTGAAGCCGATGTCAATTTATCAACATGCTGCAGATTACATGCTAATTATATTAACTTAAGAAAATAGTTTTATTCCTCATTATTTGCATTTATATCTTATGTTCCCCACTCCCCTCAAACACATTGTTTAATTAATTTTTGTAGTTTTAATATACTATGTAGAATTAATATGATTTAACAACCCCACTAACCCATTACTATGAGTCATGAATTCAGGGAAAATAAAACATGTTGTTACAATATTCTCCCTTATAAAACCGCTTGTCATATTTTGATGCACAATGCATTTTTTCTTGCAGTAGAAATTAGACCTTGACAACCTTTGTTTTTTCTTATCACCATGGCGGTTTTTTTTTGCAGCAAGAAATACAACCTTACCCCAAACCCTTGTTTGAACAACTAATTGTTGATCACAGTATGCAACAAATTATTGGTATGATATTTCACGTTTGGAAAGCAAGAAATAAAAAAAGGCGGACAAAATATGTGGATAGAATGTTTTCTTAGAGATGAAAAGGTTGTTTTCTTTTAGAGATGGTGAACAAATCCACCTTTTAGCTTGTCTAAGAAACTCTGTGACCACAGATGGCAAGCATACCAATAATAGAGTTAGGATATGCTCTTTAACAACTGTCTCCAATGGGTTAAGTTGTGACCGATGATTCAGACCAACACAACTTCGTCAAAACATTTACAAATTCAAGGACACCATAAATCCCTTTAATATTCCTAATACAAAAGCATTTCCAAAAAAAATGAAAATAATTTGATAAAACCTAAGGAACTGAGATCTTTAACATGAGGCGCTTCAATAGATAATGGTTTGGGAAATTAACCTAAAGCTGAAAGGTCTCGCCGGCCTCGCGCGCAGTTTGCGGCCTTAGATTGCATGCGGTTAACCACCATCACCTTACCTTATTTCTCTAGTGACATGTGACAGTAATCATCGCCCCTACCTTCTCTGTATAACTGATTTAGAGACTTCTGTTCGATGGACCATTTTCTGTTGGATGAATCTCTTCTAGTTGTACTTTAAGTTGTTGATCTCCCCTAGTTGATTGGAAGTCACATGATATTTTAATTTCCAATGAAAAAAATCAAAGCAAAACAAATGCAATGAACATGAGGTACCTGCACAATTGATGGAAAAATGCACAAAACATATTACTGCAGGAAAAAAAATATCAAATTGCACATCACGGCAATTTCGAAGAAGGGACATAAATGTCTAATAAAACACTTTGGAAAAAGAACAAATGCGAAGTTCCAACACTCTGACCATAGTTCAACTTATAAAAAATCCAAGACTCCTCACAAACAAACTCTGGTATGCAAATATTCTCATTGATTCTTATATACCTAATGAAACATGTAATCCGTCGTAGTATTTACATGATTCTTAGGTTTAATTTTGATTAGATTTCTTGTACTTTACCGACTTATTGAGTTTATTCGAGTATTTCATCTACCATTTTGTGTTTCGTGTAGGAAACGAAGACATGAAGGAAAACACGAGTGATTACGGCAATTCCACCCCAAAAACGTGATTGAATGACAAGATACAACATGTGCACGACCACGGATCCAAATGGAACACTCAAGCACCGAGCGAAAGGAGCGGAAACAACAAAATAGAGACTACATGCTCGGGCATGGAAGAAGCCCGCTCGGGCTGAGGTTGCGCAGATTATCCACCGAACAACAACACGACTCGGGCACAAAGTGAACAACAACCTACAGGAGGTTAGTAGGTTTATATCTTAGATAGAGGATTTAGGCTTGGGAGAGTCATTCCCATCCGACATTAGAGGTCGAGTTCCCCATTGTTCTTAATGCATCTAGAAGTTCCGCGCTACATAGGGATATGAGTGATGTTGATTTTCTAGGTAGAAGATTTAGGCTTGGGAGAGTCATTTCTAGCATTAGAGATTGAATTCCCTATTGTTCTTAACGCGTCTAGACGTACCGCACTACATAGGAATATGAGTGACTTTGATTTCCTAGGTAGAGGATTAGATATTAGTTCCCCATCAATTGATACAAACCGATTTCATGATCCATAGAAACATCCATTGCATGTTCTGGTATTCCCAACACCCATGATGCTCCATCTTGCTGAGTCTAGCTTTGTTATCATTATTTATCTTTATTTTCTAGCTCGATATTCGTCTTTTGATCGATCTTCTTCTCATGACATCTTAGTTCTAACGCTACACTAGTCCCCACAGTTCGACCCTTGTACTACACGAACCGTATACTTGCGGTAGAGTGGTCTTGGAAATAATAAAACTCTGATTTCCGTCCATCAAGTTTTTGGTGCCATTGCCGGGGACTAGTCAGGGTTTTAGAATTAGGGTTTCGTTGAGTCGAGATCCAGTCCTTTTCGAGTCTTTTGTTTGTTTTTTTTTTTTTTTGCATTTTTTCTTTTATTTTGAGTCATTGCATCTTTTCCGAGCTGATCTATTGTTTGTTGCTCTTCCCATGTGCAGATCATTCGGTACATGTCTAGGAGTTCGAGAGGCAAAGAACTCCTCTTCGATCCCGATATTAACAAGACTACGCGAGCGTTAAAGAAACAGCAAAAAAGCGAGGCGTAGTAATTCCGAGAATATTGAGGAAACGACAAGTGAGCGTGAAACAGATTTATCTAATGAAGAAGAGATGGCACAGGAGGAAGCACCGGAAACTTACGGGGCGTACACAACGCCTAAACACACGTAGCTTCTCTCCTGCATTCGAAGGCCCGAGATAGCCCGGAACAGATTTGAGTAATAGCCGGCCTTCATTCAGATGTTGAGTCAATCGCCATTCAAGGGACGATCTATGGAATACCCGAACCAGCATCTCACTCAGTTCAAGATGTTGTGTTCGAACATGAAAGCATACCCCGGAATAAACGATGAAGCGATTATGTTGGTTCCCTTCCCGTTCTCAATTAGGGAGCATGCACTCGAGTGGCTCTACACGCTACCCTCAGATTCTATTCATACGTGGAGCCAGCTCGAGGAACGCTTCATGATGCGATTTTCTCACCCCACAAGACGCAGTTATGGAAGAACAAGATTAATTCGTATGCACAAGAGGATAAATAGAGTCTTCCAGAGGCGTGCCCATAGATCGAGTTACCAGGAAACTAACTTCTCCATCGTCGGTCACTCAACTTGTATTTCTCTAGTCGCAGGTATACATCCTCGAACCCCATCTTCCTCTGATGTGGTTATGTTGTATTGTTCGTGAATGTCAAACGTTCCAAGGTCCTTAGGGTGAAAAGGTTTGAGCCAATGTTCGTCGGTCATTCGTTCGAACGTGTTTATCACCGTTTGTAAGATATTTGATAATGTTATATTCAGAAGCAATTAACAATAATTTAACAATCTTTAAATCAACCAAAACAATTTCTCCTTTAATCTCTCTTTGATTAATGTAAGAGAGTTTTGTATTTTTTTTAATTTTGTTATGGTGCATAAATTTAAAGGGCATTAGGTATTTTTGTAATAATGAAAAGACATGTCCTAAAAGACATGTCTTTCGATACATATCTTTTAAATTTTATTAATTACAATAAATCCTCCTTTTGTAATTAATCACAAAACCATCATTATATTTCTATAATTGCGGAATTGCACGAAGGGATTTCCACCCGATAATTGTCTCCTTAATGCAACACTAATCATCACCATTTGTACCTTAATAAAAATTATCAAACACTTATATTTATATGAATCAACATTAGAATAAAATTTCTAACATTCTCCAACTTGATTTATATATAACAAGTATATATAAAATCGTTGAGCTCACTTAAATGATCATATATACGAGTCACAACTTTATAAGAATTAAATTGATCGAATCATGGCGTTCACGGGCCTGGCAAACGTCCCGATTCCTTCCATGTATCACAAATCAATATAATTGAGAAAACTAGAATTTGATAAGATAGACATCTAAAATTATCTTATCCCACAATGTCTTTAAACAAAGACTAAATATCTATAATCATAACAAATATGCATAACTCAAATATGATTCATAAATAAGCAAAATCAAAACTTACATTGATATCTAGAGTTCAAGTAAACTTCAATGTGCAAGACTTGTATTCATACATTATAACTAATCAGCAATACAAGGACTTCGCGACTACTCCTGGTAACGTCAATTTTGTTCTAACGTTAGTTTCATAATTTATTTGATTTTACCAATTATTAAGCATCATGATCATCCCGTTTTCAGTCATTTTGGAGCTAAAGGACGTGCACGAGATAAAGTACAAACATCAAGGATCATCACGGGAGAAACGGGACGAGAATCGGCAAGGAATAGCCACTACCCGCGCGGGTAATTCTCTAGCCCGAGCTGGCATTTGTTACAGCGATTTTGTCCATCGAATTGTGCACGAGTCGGGCAAGAAATACCACGCCCGGGGCCTCAGCTCGAGCCGGCAGCAAGTCAGCCCGAGCGGGCAGCAGCTCAGCCCGAGCGGGCAGCACCTCAGCCCGAGTGGGTCAGCCCGAGCGGGCAGTAGCTCAGCCCGAGCGGGCTGCCTCTTTTCCATCGCGTTCTTGCACGATCTGCCACGTCGTACCCAAGCGGGTCACTTACCCTGCCCGCGCGGGTCGCGTCCGTCACCTGCAACTCCAAATAAGTTAATTTGACTTAAAACAAATGAGAGTTTGTTGGGGACTTATACAATAAGGAAAATGCCTTTAGAGAAGAGGAAGAAGTGATATTTCGCTGGAGGAAGTAATGGAAACGTTTCCAACTTAATCAAGTAATGGAAAACTCAAGAAAAGGCAAGAAAAGAGGGGTGGCTGCTGTAACGAAGGAGGGGAGAGCTTGAGGGACGAATTGAGGACAGAAACGGAGAAAAGAGAGCACACACACAGAGAGAGAGAGAGAGAGAAAGAAGGAGAGCCGAACGCACACACAAGGGCAAGGACGGAGCGATGAAGCCGGAGCGCGGAGGAGCTGTTGAAGACGTCGGTAATAGAATAGGGAGGAATCTCATTCGTTATCAATGTTGAATATAGTTATCTTTTTTGTTTCGTTTTCTAATTTCATGTCCGAGTAGGTCCATAGCCATAGGTTAGAGAGCTTGGCCAATATGTAACGAAGTCTTGTTCTTAATGCTTGGTGATTCTTAATGATTTTGTTCTTGAACACCACTTGAATGAATGATTTTGGTGTTTGATCGTTTTCAGATTGATTGGTTGTTTTTAATACATTCGTTCTTGTGCGCCACTCGAATGAATGATGCGTATCAGAGTTAAATATAACCTAATCTACCCGCAAGTGCACGGCACGTGTGTAGTATTTTAGGTGTCGATCCCACACAGACTACGCAACACTACCTAAACCCGAACTACGAATCAAACTTGCTAACGAAAGAAGGTGAATAAGGAATGAAATACTGAAAGTAACTAAACTACTTGGGTTCTAACGATGAGACAAACATTCTAGGAAACCGGTTTCACCACAAGAATACCGAAACCAACGATCAACCTATCTATCATGCAATCCCAGTTAAAGCTATCTAAGGCGGACGATCCTAACATGATATCTACCCTCTCTCAAGGCATAGACACGTGATCTAGACAAGATGCCCCCTACTTTCGTGGCTGACACCATGAACTAAACCCATAAACTCTGTGATTCGCCCGTTCACCCTCAACCGTTGCTACCCTACTTTCGTGGCCTAACCTCGGTTGTTCTAAACCTGATCTTCCAAGACTAGAATTCTCCTTTCGGTCCTTCTCCTAATCCCTAACACATGCATCTACGTGATCAGCGCAAACACAAGTAGATTTAAGCACTCAGACAGAGAATAGATAAACTAAAACGGGAAGATGCATTCAAAATAGATCAAAAGAGGTCTCGGGATAGCCAAGGGCTAATCCCTTCTCCTAGAACAAACAAACTACTCGCTCATGCGTCTGTAAAGAAACATAAACATAGTAGAAAGTCTAAGGAACATAAAAACCAAACAAAACCGAAGTGGCGGTGCTTGATCTCCAATGCTCCTCGCTTATCTCCTCGCAAGAATCCGCTCTATCTTTCGCTGAATTGTTCTCCTCTGTAAGCTTGCTGTAATCACGTCTTTTTGCCTCCTTTTAAGCCTCCTAAGTCGGTCCAATTGTTGCCTAAAAGGTCCCACGAGTTCCCTTATGTTTTAAGTTAAGTTTACTTAAGTTTTGAGCAGTTACGGGCCGCGACCCGCTCGGGTAGGGAGGGTGCCCGCTCGGGTGCCGCTAGGGCAACTCGTGCGCGTCTTGTGTCCGCTCGGGTAGTGAGTGTACCCGCTCGGGTGCAGCTAGGGCAGTTCGTGCGCGTCCTGTGGTGCTGGAATGGTGCCCGCTCGGGCATGGCATGTGTGCCCGCTCGGGCACAAGGCAAAATGGTCCTAAATGCTTGCCCTAGTCGTGCTAAATGGTCCACACAATTGGCCGTAGGTTTTGCCCGATCGTGCAAGGGTTGTGCCCGACCGGGTGAGGCTTTTCCATGCTCAATCTCGTCCCGTTTGTCCCGTGATGATCCCCCAAGTTGCTCCTTAGCTCCGTGCATGTTCCTTTAGCTCCAAAATGGTCCAAATACGCGTAAAAACCTGTAAGAACATGAAAAGCACGAAAGCAAGTAAAACGGATACGGAATCATACGTAAAACATCACATATGTATCAAAAACGTCTCCTAAATCGTGCAAGAAATACGTATGAAAACGAGATGATCAAAATCCCCCAGACTTGAATGTTTGCTTGTCCCTAAGCAAACGTAAACGTGGAATACATGGGGTATGAAAATACGAGAATTCCCCTTCTCCTAGAAATACCGCTAAAGTGAACCTAACCGATCAACTAGCACGTCGAGAGCAAATTCGGCCTAATCGAGTTTTCAGCCTTAATCCTAGGTCCACCATGGCTACCCATAAGAAAGTAAATCAAAGGAGACTAGACACGCTACCGTAACTCCCTCCACCAGACAAGACTTCAGACTATGCTAAACCTAGGTCAACCGAGGATACTTGTTTCTTTCTTTCCGAGCTTCTTTCTTTCTTTTTCTTTTCTTTTTCTTTTTCTTCTCTTTTTTTTGTTTTCTTTTTATTTTTCTTTTCCATTTTTTTTTCTTTTCTTTTCTTCTTTTTCTTTGCATACACACTAGGCTTCTAGGACGTCGGATTTGAAGGGATCCAGCCTCTACTTAGACCCAGACTACCGATGACGGTATACTCATGCATCTCGTGTGAGAGTGCAGCGGAGTAGGTGGCTTTTTGTGCCTTGCCCTTAGGACGTAGAAAGATGATCGCCAACCCACCACTTAGACCCGAGCCACCGAAGGAGTAACAAGGTCGATGCACTCATATCGATTTTTGATCATGCTTATTAGGCACTATTTCTATCGACAGCGGAGTGTTAGTGTGTGCTTTTTAATCTGTAAAACAAGCTCGATTTTATATGATCCAATGATCCTCAATGTAACCAAAGTAAAGTGTCGTCTACACGAAGTATGACCATCTGGGTAGAAAGAATAAACGATAAACTAGCCTAGCAACCTCGTCTAAACATCCCCACAAGTAACGCTAGGATTCCCTAGAACTACGACCTATTGTTTTTCAGCCGACTAATAAGCTCTAATGCATAGGAAAACCTAGCTCAATCATGCAAAATCTCATGGAAAAGGTTAACTTCTTAAGCATCCTAGGTTCGGGGTTCATCTCAAAACGTGGCACCGGACAAGTGCCTTGGGACGACTCTGACTCAATGAAAACAAAAACGAACTAAAAATCGCAAAAATAACCTAAAAACTAAAAAGTCAAAAGAAAGTGAAACGAAACACCTGACAAACGTGAGCTGCTCCCCCCAGACTTGAATTGAACGGCGTCCTCGACGTGAAGCTCCGATGGAGGATGAAGGAAGTGAAGCACGTTTGTGGTGTTATTTATTTTTTTTTTGTTTTTTTTTGTTTTTTTATGGAAATTAAATAACCGAGTCTTAAATATGAAAATTAAAAACAAACAGCTGGGTTGCCTCCCAGAAAGCGCTTATTTAACGTCATTTAAGCTTTGACGTCTCCATGCGTGCGCGACGGGTGGATCGGAAGGGGAAATGGAGTTTCCACTTTCGATCGGTTGAGCGGCTTGGTAGAGCTTAAGCCGCTGTCCATTGGCGTTGAACGTGTCACCCGCATCACTCCATAGTTCCACGTCTCGTACCTGAAAAGGATCAGACCAATAAGACAGTAGGTTGCCCGTTAAAGACTTAGGTCGAGAATTAGAAAGTGGAACGAAATCACCTGATTGGAAGTCATGAGGTAGGGTCTTCTTATCGTGCCATCCCTTAGGCACATCATGCACGGGGTTCACTTGCTCGCTGCCCGAGGTTGGATAAAGGGTATCTGCGTTGAAAAGTTTAATGACATTTTTTTCCATTACCTCGTGCAAGTGCGGGTGTAGCCTCTTTTATGTTTCAATTTCGAGTTCGTGGCTGTCCTCCCTATAATTCCCGTACATACATATTGTAGAGCAGAGCCTCTTACGCTTCTTCACGCGTGTGGGCTAGGGCTATATCTCATCTGCGCTCATGTTAGCATTCAAATCAGCAAGATATGTTTTATCGTCAGCATGCATATCACGTGGTATCTCCTCCCATGGGACGTCTCCTAGTGCTGTAATTGCACTCATGAATTTCGTATACACCTCAGCTTCTTCGTCCGCAAATCCTGCATTATCGCCCATTTGTGTCAAATACCGTAAAAGAGGATCGGATGGACTTACTTGATCGTGTGTGTCTTTCTCTAACTCGTCCAGCGAATCTACTGTAAAGCAAGACTCCTTGAGTTGTGATTCGTCCATGGGGCTGGGCAGGATGAATTCGATCGTTTCGTCTTTGACACGTAAGGACATTTTTCCTTGTTGTACGTCTATCATTGCACCTGCAGTAGCTAAGAACGGCCTACCAAGAATAATAGGTGTTCTCGTGTCTTCCGTTATCTCAAGTACAACAAAGTCAGTGGGAATGCAAAGTTTACCTACCATGGTGGGAACGTTTTCAATGATTCCCACCGGATGTCTTACCGTACGATCCGCGAGGCGTAGAGACATCTTCGTCGGTTTGAGGTTCCCAAACTCCATCCGCTTGAAAACTGTTTGTGGCATGATACTCACGCTTGCTCCTAAATCACACAAAGCATTTTCAATATCGAGATTACCTATTTTGCATGGGATGGAGAAGCTTCCGGGGTCCTTTAGCTTAGGTGGCAGCTTGTTCTGAAGAATTGCACTGCATTCCTCGGTGAGTGCTACAGTCTCGTTCTCTTCGGTGTGCTTCTCTTTGGTCATTACCTCTCTGATGAATTTGGCACGATTAGACATCTTTAGGACTGTTTCCACGTATGGCATGTTGATGTCTAGCTTCTTGAGACCTTCTGTAGATCTGCTCACTCTCTCTTGGTTCTTACTGCTTACCAATCGTTGAGGATACGGTATTGGAGGTATGTACGCCGGAGGAGCAACGTATGGCTTATCTAAATCTTGTTCGACTCCTTCCATAATCGCAACCTTACCTCTTCCTCTATCCATGGGCGTACCAGCAGCATCTCCTCGCTCTTTTGAGGGTGAATCCTCAACCTCATCATCGCTGCACACCGAAATAGCATTCACATATTCTTTCGGTTTAAGATCGGGCTTACCGGGAAGCTATCTGGGGTTCCGAGAGGATGACGCAGCCTGTTGTGCTATGGAGTTTTCCAACATCTTCATATGAGTGCTCAGGGACTCTATCTGAGATCTAAGCTCCTGTTGTTGCTGCTCCTGCTTCATCTTCACGTGAGTGCTCAGAGACTCCATCTGAGATCTAAGCTCACTAATCGCTGTCCCAACATCCGCGTCGAATTTGGTTCGAATCGATTGTTGCTGCTTCTGCTCCTTCATGAATTCGAGCAATACCGCCTCAAGGTTTGATGAAGAGGCTTGAGGAAGTTGAGGAGCTTGCGGAGCTTGCTGAGCTTGCTGGAATTGCTGGTTGTTTTGCTGAAAATTATTCTGCCTTTGTGGAAACTCCGAATACCTTACCGGTTGAGTTGTTCGGTATGACAAGTTTGGATGATTCCTCCAATTCGGGTTGTAAGTATTCCCGAATTGCGTGTTGCCTCGCTGCTGAGCATAATTCATCTGCTCGTAATCCTCATGTACCGTGCATTGATAGGCTACATGCCCCGTATCTCCGCAATTCGCACAGTACATGCCATCCGCTGCATTACCCATAGCTCTAGTCTGGTTAGGCTCATATAAACGACGAGTGCTATTAGGCATACCTCTTGGAGTGGACCACATGGTGTGGTTCATGGAGAGGTTATCAATCAGCTCAAATGCCTCCTCGACGCTCAGATCCATGAATGATCCTCTGGCAGCGTTATCCAACCGCATGCGGTGCTCATCTGAAATTCCGTTATAAAAAATTTGGATAACGTACCACTGCTCAAGTCCATGGTGTGGACATGACTGTAGAAGATCCTTGAATCTACCCCACGCCTCAAATAGCGTTTCTCCATCTCTGCACCTGAATGTCGTGATTTCCCCCCTCATCTGAATTGTCTTACTCGGAGGAAAGAAGCGTGATAGGAACAATGTCCAGAGCTGATCCCGTTTGGTGATAGATCCCGCGGGGAGTGATTGCAGCCAAGCTTTCGCTTTTCCCCCAATTGAAAAAGGGAAAAGACGCAGCAAGATTGCATCCTCAGAGACTCCATGAATTTTGAACGTACCTGAAAGTTCGAGGAAATCTCTGAGGTGCTGATGTGGATCCTCATGGTTTCCACCCATGAATTGCTTCTGATAAAGCATATTTATCATTGCTGGCTTAATCTCGAATTGCTCTCTTGCAACAGCAGGCATCCTTATGGCTGTTTGCACGTTGTTCATGTTCGGCACCACGTAATCCCTTAGACGACGTGGTGGAGGAGCCTGTGGTTCTCGTGGTTGAGGCACGAGTGGCTGTTGCTGCATTTGCCCCAAATTACCGAGAGGTAACTGAGCATGTTCATGGCCGTTCTGATTATCCATATTCTGTTGTTCTGACGGCTCTGTGTTGTCTTCTTCCTTACCCTTTCTCAGTAGTCTGCAAGTTCGCTCGATCTCTGGGTCGATTCTGAATAGACTAGAAGTGCCCTGCGACCTAGTCATACACCAAAAAGAACGAACCAAAGGAACTTAGGTAGAAAGAATCGAAAGTAAACAAAAGCAAAAATAAAATAAAAACAAAAATAAAGCAAGAAGGACTCTAGGTTCGAATCTAAGACGCGTTGACAATAGTCCCCGGCAACGGCGCCAAAAACTTGATGCGTATCAGAGTTAAATATAACCTAATCTACCCGCAAGTGCACGGCACGTGTGTAGTATTTTAGGTGTCGATCCCACAGAGACTACGCAACGCTACCTAAACCCGAACTACGAATCAAACTTGCTAACGAAAGAAGGTGAATAAGGAATGAAATACTGAAAATAACTAAACTACTTGGGTTCTAACGATGAGACAAACGTCCTAGGAAACCGGTTTCACCACAAGACTACCGAAACACACGATCAACCTATCTATCATGCAATCCCAGTTAAAGCTATCTAAGGCGGACGATCCTAACATGATATCTACCCTCTCTCAAGGCATAGACACGTGATCTAGACAAGCTGCCCCCTACTTTCGTGGCTGACACCATGAACTAAACCCATAAACTCTGTGATTCGCCCGTTCACCCTCAACCGTTGCTACCCTACTTTCGTGGCCTAACCTCGGTTGTTCTAAACCTGACTTTCTAGGACTAGAATTCTCCTTTCGGTCCTTCTCCTAACCCCTAACACATGCATCTACGTGGCCAGCGCAAACACAAGTAAATTCAAGAACTCAGATAAAGAATAGATGAACTAAAACGGGAAGATGCATTCAAAATAGATCAAAAGCGGTCTCGGGATAGCCAAGGGCTAATCCCTTCTCCTAGAACAAACAAACTACTCGCTCATGCGTCTGTAAAGAAACATAAACATAGTAGAAAGTCTAAGGAACATAAAAACCAAACAAAACCGAAGTGGTGCTGCTTGATCTCCAACGCTCCTCGCTCTTAAGTTTTGAGCAGTTACGGGTCGCGACCCGCTCGGGTAGTGAGTGTACCCGCTCGGGTGCGGTTAGGGCAGTTCGTGCGCGTCCTGTGGTGCTGGAATGGTGCCCGATCGGGCATGGCATGTGTGCCCGCTCGGGCACAAGGCAAAATGGTCCTAAATGCTGGCTCGAGTTGTGCTAAATGGTCCACACAATTGGCCGTAGGTTTTGCCCGATCGTGCAAGGGTTGTGCCCGACCGGGTGAGGCTTTTCCATGCTCAATCTCGTCCCGTTTGTCCCGTGATGATCCCCCAAGTTGCTCCTTAGCTCCGTGCATGTTCCTTTAGCTCCAAAATAGTCCAAATACGCGTAAAAACCTGTAAGAACATGAAAAGCACGAAAGCAAGTAAAACGGATACGGAATCATACGTAAAACATCACATATGTATCAAAAACGTCTCCTAAATCGTGCAAGAAATACGTATGAAAACGAGATGATCAATGAATGATCATAGAATTTTAATGAATCTACGTCAGGGGATTAGACTTTGGAACTTAGCCATGATTTAGGATTTAATCGGTTTAGAATCTACATCAGGTCGATCGATTGAATCCTGGCATTAGGATAGCGGTCTTAATGCGTCTAGTGGGTGAGATTACACAATTGGGAGATTGATAGTACGCACGCTAGGTAGTGGACAAGTCTACGCTAGTTAGTTCCTATATTAGAGCTTGAATTCCCTGAACTCATGATAATATCTAAGACCATGATCTTGTTAGAACTTCGGTTCATCATCGTGCATCTCTCGAAACCTGTGGTGTTTAGTCGTTGAGTTTATCCCGTTAATTAGTTTAGTTTAGTTTCATTTGCATTCTCATCACTTATCGATTTCACACGTCTTATTCATTAGTTTACTAGCTTTAGAGTTGCATCGATTCCTCGTGGTCAACCCGGGTACTATACGATCCATATTCTTGCGGAAGCGTTAGTCTAGGTAAATTATTACTTGAGATTAACCACATCAACTCCCATTTCACTAACATGACCAATAAATGTCTTTGGAGGCAGTCCTTTAGTCAACGGATCCACAATCATATCATTGGTACCAATATGCACAATTTGAACTCTTTGATTTTGCACTTCTTCTTTAACAGATAGATACTTTAAATCTATATGCTTGGCACCCTTGGAGTATCTATGGTTCTTCGAGAAGAATACGGCTGCCGCATTATCACAATATATGTTCATCGGTTTAGCAATGGTACCAACGATGCCTAAACCATGAACAAAATTGTGCAACCACAACGATTGAAGTGTAGCTTCAAAGCACGCTACGAATTCGGCCTCCATAGTGGAAGTAGCAATGACAGACTGCTTACCACTCTTCCATGAAATAGCTCCCCGAGCTAGAAGAAACAAATAACCAAATGTCGAATTTTGGTACCTTGTAGATATTTTAAAATTTTCTTTGCACCTCTCCGGTGAAATTGTCTGGGATTTGATTGGTAACGACCCAACATATCAACCGAAAAAACTAATATCCGGTCTAGTACAAGTCTGAGCATACATCAAACTTCTAACTAAAGAGGCACAAGGAATGTTATCTATTTTCGTACGCTCTTTGTCATTCTTAGGACATTGGGATAGAATGAAACAATCCCCTTTCTATATGGGAACCAGACTTGGTTAACATGATTCCATTTTTAATATTTCTAAAACTTTGTCGATGTAAGCCTTTTGAGATAATCCTAAAATTCCTTGTGATCTGTCTCGAAATATTTCTAGTCCGATCATATAGGAAGCCTCATCCATATCTTTAATCTCAAAGTTACTAGAAAGATAATCCTAAACATCATGTAATAACCCATCATCATTGGCGGCAAGAAGAATATTATCTACATACAATAAAAGGATTATAAACTTGCTTCCTACAATCTTTATGTAGATACACCGATCAACGATTATTTCTATAAACCCATATGACAATACAGTATCATTGAACTTCAAGTACCATTGTCGAGAAGCTTGTTTTAATCCATAGATTGATTTCTTCAACTTACATACCATCTTGCTTCTACTTGTGGTCTCAAAACCTTGAAGTTGATCCATATATACCTCTTCTTCTAAATCTCCATTGAGAAAGGTTGTTTTAACATCCATTTGGTGAAGCTCAAGATCAAAGTGAGCCATCAAAGCCATGACAATCCTTAAAGAGTCCTTTCTAGAAACTAGAGAGAAACTCTCTTTGTAGTCAATACCATTGTTTTGAGTGTAACCTTTGGCAACAATTCTGGCTTTATACTTCTCGACATTGCCCTTAGAGTCTTGTTTGGTCTTAAAGACCCATTTACAACCAAATCTTTTAGAATTCTTCGGCAATTCCGTCATTTCCCAAACTTTCTTGTCATCCATAGATTTCAGCTCTTCTTTCATGGCCATCAACCATTTTTCAGAATTTCTACCGATCATGGCTTATTCAAAAGAAACTGGGTCATCATTCATGCTCAAGTCATTTTCATGTTCAAATGCGTTACAAATATAATAATTTGAAATAGCCAGTCTTCTATCTCTAATAGACCTCCTCATAGCTATTCTTTGTTGAGATTGCACTAGCTCATTGACTTGAGCATTTTCTTGCTCGAACAATGGCACCAGTAACTAGGTGTGGAGTATCCATTTGTTGTTATTCCATATTCACGCCCTTTGGTTGTACTACAATAATAGGAACATCAACATTACATGAATCACTTGATGGATTTTGGTCCATCAATGACTCTCATATCTTGATATTACGTACTCCTACACTCCCAATGATTTCGCCATTTTCAATGAAGCGAGCATTCTCAGACTCTACATATTCTCATACTATGGTTTGGACAATAGAATCTATAACCTTTTGACCTCTCTGTTTATCCAATAAAATAACCACTAATGTTTCTGGAATCCAATTCCTTTTCATGTGGATTATATATCCTCACTTCGGCTTGACAGCCTCATACGTGAAGATGTCTTAAACTAGGTTTTCTAGATGTCCACAGTTCATAAGATGTCTTAAGAATTGCGTTACTAGGTAACCTATTCAATATGTATGCAACTATCCTCAATGCATACATCCACAATGAAATAGGTACAGAACTATTACTCATCATACTCCTAACCATTTCCAACAATGTACGATTACGCCTTTCTGCAACGCCATTTTGTTGTGACGAGCCGGGCATTGTATATTGTACACAAATTCCTTTAGACTCAATAATTTTTTTAAATGAACCTAGAATTTGTCTAACTTCCGATGTCTTTCCATAATATCCACCACCTCTATTGGAACATATTATCTTAACCTTTCTATTTAGTTGTCTCTCAACCTCCAAAATGATTGTCTCAAGGACATCAACGGATTGCGACTTTTCATAAAGCAAATAAAGGTAACAGTACCTAGAGTAATCATCAGTGAAGGTGATGAAATAGTTTTCACCGCTGATGTGGGAAATATCAGAGTTTTATATTTCCTAGACAATTCTACCGCAAGTATACGGTTCGTGTAGTACCAAGGTCGAACTCTGGGGACAAATGCAACCTAAGCTAAGAATATTACTAAACTAAGACAGGTTGAGTAGATGGTGGTGTGATATGAATCTCTAAAACACTAAGGTAAATCGTGACAGCGATGGAAAGATGTAGAAGACTTGACAAATAAGAACACTATGGGTTTCGGGATACCGGGATTTGCAAGGATGTAACCAACAAAGGATCATAAACCTATCAAACTATCTTGACAACGGGGAAATCATGCTCTGAACTAAGGAATGATTCTGCCGAACCTAAACCTCCTAACTATAATTACGTGCAATTCTACCTTCCAGCAGCGATTAACTCGTGATTACGGTAGCGTTAAGTGCGCAATCCTAATTCCTAAGTCGATTAACCGACCGGTCAGATTCTCACTAATCAAACTTAATCTACGATCAACAGTTCCGGATTCATAATTTAACCTTCCAGCTAACACGAGTTCCTAGGTTAGTGAGCGGGCAGCACTAGTATGAAACGTTTATGATGTTGATTGTAAAACCGAATATCAAGAAAGTTTCGATAAATCTAGGCATTAACGCATAATTCAAACATCCATTACAAATCCGATATCCCTAGCCCATAGTTGAAAACCTACTCACTCATGGCTTCTACTGTCAAACAAGAGAAAACAACCCTAGACATGATAAAAACTAGGAAATACGATTCCTCGATCTTCCCTATCTTGTTACCAACGTCCGGATTGATGTTTTTCCCCTTCTCCACCTTCTCCTGAGTCTTTCTTGAAGAATTTCAAGTCTTTCCTTGCCCTAGCTGTCGCCCTCTCGTTCCTGGAACTGGTTCCCCTCTTTCTTTTGCCCGTTCAAACACTTAAAACAGGTTATTGCGAGAAAAGCGGCCCGCACGGGCACATGTTTCACCCGGTCGTGCATCCATCAGCCCGAGCGTGTAGAGGTCGCAACCTGAGCGGGCAGGGTTACCCGACCGTGTGCTCTTCATGCCCGAGTCATGTTTCATCTTTTGGTACTTGCGGTCATTTGTGCAGCCCGAGCGGGCTCCTTACACAACCCGAGTGGGCTAAGCTACCCGATCATGTTCTTTTCATGCTCGGGTCGTGTGAAGTTTTCTGGAATTTTCGGTGTAACTTTTGCCCGAGCGGGTCCCCTTCTATGTCCGAGCGAGCAGTGTTAATTTCGTGCCTTTGCTCCTTTTTGCTCTATGCTCGGGTGTTCCATTTGGTTCAGTGGCTTGAATTTGCTCCGAGTGATTTGTAGCTTTCAATATGTGTAGTTGAATCCAAGAATTCGCATTCTAAAGCTCGGTTAGGCCTTGTCTCCTTAAAACCTGAAAATCAACAAAAAGGGCGTATATAAAGAACGTTCGTGTCGGATTCGTAACTCGTGCTATATAATCTATGCGAAAATTATGCAAATGTTTAGCCTAAAACTGATACACACTACGTGTTATCAAACTCCCCCAGACCTAAACCTCTGTTTGTCCTAAAAAAATTTAGAGCCAAGCATAAGAAGAGTCCAACAAAAATGGTTACTTGTATGAAAAAATCGAAGGATTAGTCATTATGCAAAACAACGCGTCACATGAACGTAAGCCTAAGCGTACCGAGTTCAGACTTATATCAACCAAAAATCACGAGCCATGCAATCCTACCAATAATCTAAGTCTATTTCACACCCCTAGACAACGTCCAAGCGATCTCCATACCAATTCCCCTAAGCTTGAGATATTATTCGACTCCTATTCTCGTTCATATTCTCTTTCCGTTTTTTTCTTACTTAGATCAACGCTTGGTTTCTAGGACGTCGAAGCCGAAGAGGGATGGCTTTCTACTTAGACCCAGGCTGCCTATGGCACACTCATAAGGTCGTGTAACCTTAGCGGAGTGAAGAGGTGCGTTATTGAAAATAAATTTTTGTATCAAAAGATTACGCATCACTCTAACCCTTAGGACGTAGAATAGGGCCTCAACCTACCACTTAGACCCGAACCATCGATCTCGATGTACTCATGTCATTCTTAACCTGAAATAGTTAGAAACTTATCCAAGGTGACAGCGGAGTATAAGCGTGTGGAATCTAATAATTCATGAACGGTAAGATATATCAAACAAAGCAAGGGATAAACGGTATACACGGAGATATGAATACTTGGTAATGAAACCTAGGAGGTGAATGCAACTATAGATCATGATTTCAAGCACAACTACTCTACTAATCGGTATCCAAAAGACTTCTAAGCAAACCTAGACTATTGTTCACGATTAGACAAAGTCGCAAAATAATGACTAAAGCTTGAAAATTCGTACTAGGTATCCATCTACTTATTCCTAATCCTAATCCTAATCGCAAATATGTCACTCAAAGAAATCATATCACTCAAAAGAGTATCCCCTAGACCTGAACGGAACACAGTCCCGGTGTTCGAAACCTATGAGGGATACCCGCATGCTAAAACTCGAGAGAAGATAAAAAATTAAGAACGAGTACACCTGGTGTATTTTGCTTTCTCGAGTTTGTGATACATCCGAATGTTATACTCTCTTACTCTATTGCGGGTATTATCGTGAAGAACCTGTGATAAGAATCATGCAATGCAAAATAGAGAAGAAAGTAATACATCAATATGTCTGATAGAGCGTACATAACCGTGAAACCGAAAAAGAAATAAAATAAAGAAAATAGGTCCATACAGCAAAAGAAAAATAGAAAAAGAAGAAGAAAATGAAAAAGGAAAATAGTGGCCTAATCCTCTTCCTCTCCACCACTGATGGTCGGAGGGTCTGCTGGCTCCGCGAATGTCCCTTCCCTAGGTGGGAAGTAGAACGACTACAACTCATATGGGATATGTGGGCGATAGGGAATGGCGCCAGTATGGTAGTCTTGTGGAATCGGCACGTATGGCTCCGAGTAATGCTGCATGCTCAGCTGCTGGAATCGGCGAACAGATTCCGTGATGTAGTATGTGTGCTCGATGGACTGCTCCTGGAATTGATGTTGCTCCGCATACCTTGCCGCCTCGAGGTCGTATCGCTGCTCTGCCACGAATGACTGATATCGGATCTCCTCCGCAACGTACCTGAGAACATCAGAAACACCTTCCATAGAAGGGAAGTCAGAACGATGTCCACGGTAGTCGGGGCGGGTACGAGAATGAGGGGCGCGTCAGCTGCGCTGTCGAGACATCGATGGTCCTGGTGCAGCTGCTGGAGCTGGATCTGCCTCATCTATTCCCAGACCAGGATGCCCGATGGCGAGATCCATCCTAAAGCGTATGCCCTTCTTGTCTAATCTGGGCATCTGAATCTCGTCGAGGTCGACCTCTAAGGTTCAACCTTGCTCATCCTTGTAGCTCGTCCTTGCGAAGGTTCTGGAGGTTCAGCTCGGGCTCCTTATCAATCTTGTCCTCTGTCAGGATGCCAAGTTTGATACCAACTCTCCGTGCTATCATCGTAACTACTCCACCACAAATTATCTTTGTGTCCGTGCTGCACTTCTCGGTGGCGATGTCATGAAAGTGTTGCAGAACCAGTGATGCCAAGTCGACATCGAGTATATCCCATTCGTCGCCATCGACGTCTATGTGTACCGCACACCTTAGGTACCATAGCTCTATGTGGTTTACTCCACCTTGTGCTCCTTTGCCTAAGATTGAGGAGACTAAGAAATAGTGGAAGTACCTGAGGGCGGGATGTCGTATGTGGCTGGCCTTGGACTTCGTTGAAAAATCCCCATACGCTATCTGATTCCAGAACTGTGCTTGCCGATTCTTGTTATGTTCGGGCAGTTTAGTGGAG
>CM071872.1:18885796-18896858 GCA_036759665.1 Gynandropsis gynandra | reverse complement strand
GGATATTCTAGGGCTGCTACGGATTGAGTTGGGTATGGTTGAGGCACATAGGAGTGATATCTCTGGGTTTGGGGTTCCGTCCATGGCTGGAAATTCCCAAACGATGGTTGCGCATCCACTATACTCTCGGTATTCCTATACGGAGTGTAGGCGTGATCGCTCCATTCGTGATTGTAGGTACCCCCGTATGGATGAGCGTAGCTGTCGTAGATCTCCTCTTCATACCCCCAAGTGTTTCGTTCCCGTGATCGTTCAAAGTATTGCGGGTGGTACAAATCGGAGAGCATACGGCGAACCTCGGAAATTTGGTTTTTCAATCCAGCTATGTTGGCGTCCGAAGAGTTGAAGTCGTCCATTTTACCTCCGAAACGAAGGTAAAGATGAACTAGATATGATGAATGCTACGGGTGTACGGGATACCGGATATTGCATACATGAACGACTAAAGATCATAGATCTACAACCTACTCTTGACGACGGGAAATTCATGCTCTATTGTCGAGGAGTGATTCTTCCGAGCCTAAACCTCCTAACCATGGATACATGCAACCCTGCCTTCCGACAGCTGATTAACACGTACCATGGCAGCATTAAGACCGCAATCACTATCCCTAAGTTGGCTAACCGACCGGTCAGATTCTCATTAGCTAAGACTTAATCTACTACTTAGCGGACCGGATTCGTTCCTTAACCTTCCAGCAAGGTTCGATATCCATTGTTGTTGAGTGGTCAGCACTAACATATGATTGATATTGCTAAGCATAGAACCGTAAATCAAGAGTAAAAATCATAGAACTAAGCATTAAAGAAAATCATCGTTCATACAAACAATTCCGATAACCCTACCCGCAGTAGGGACTCTACTCACTCATGGAATACATGAAAACAGAAGATGACATAATCCAATACATGATAAAACCCTAAGGAACTCGATGCCTCGACCTTCCCTAATGCGTTACCGGTGTACGGGACGGTGCTTCTCTTCTTCTCCGATGCTTCCCGAGCTTTCCCAGATGTTCTCCAGTGTTTTCTTTTCCTGTTTGTCGCTCCCCTTGCCCTAGATCTATTCTCTCCCTTTTATTAGCTCGTTTGAAACTTAGATCTAGGTTGTTGCGGATCGCGCGGCCCGCTCGGGGAGTGCTGTTGCCCGGTCGGGTAAAGCCTTGCCCGCCCGTGTTGAGCGTTGCGCCCGATCGGGTAGTGGTCACCCGATCGTGTGGTTGAGGGGCCCGAGTCGCGTAGACTTTCGGGGCAGAATAGAAGGCTGATTGCCCGAGCGGGTATCCAGAACACGCCCGATCGGGTAGTTATCACCCGATCTCCTTGTTCATGTGCCCGGTCGTGTAATCTTGCATGGACAACCCCCGTAGACTTTACCCGAGCGGGTGGAGAATAGTGCCCGGTCGGGCACCCTTGTAATCTTGATATTCCTCTTTTCCGCTCGATGCTCGGGTGTCTCTTTGGGTTCTAGAGCTCGATCTCGACTCTGAGTAGATTTTCCTTCAAATCTTGTGGTTTTTAACAGGAATCCTTCATTTTGATCTCATTTAGGCCTTGTCGCCTATAAACCTGAAAACCAATAAAACGGGTGTGTGAAGCTTAAAATAATATCGGATAAGTATGTAGACGATGTAAGAATCATGCGAAAATGAAGTAAAAACCTATCCTAATAATGATACACTTTCAGTGTTATCAGGAATATCCGAGAGACAAACGCAACGCAAGCGTCGTATTGACAAAAAATGACATTTGTATCCTAACAAACTCGAAAAGGGCATCTTCCGGCTCTAAAAATCAAACGTATCGACCTAAATAAAGCATTTTGAGCTCGAAAACAGGGTTGGGATGCCTTCAGCAGCCCGTAACATCGTTTATATCGAAAAGAGGAATAAAATGTGAAAAAATCATGTAATTCGAAGCTTCGTACGCAAAGTTATGGTATTTCAAAGTCCGTCGTACAATTCATTGTTTTAGTCATCTAATCACGTGAAAACAAAAACAAAAAGCAGAAAAGGGGTGCAACACGAGAGACAAACCCAAATAGAAAATAGGAAGAAAAAGGAATATCCGAGAGACAAAGGCAACGGAAGCGGCCTATTGACAAGAAATGACATTCGTATCCAAACAAACTCGAAAAGGGCATATTCCGGCTCTAAAAATCCAACGTATCGACCTAAATAAAGCATTTTGAGCTCGAAAATGGGGTCGGGCTGCCTTCAGCAGCCCACAGTATCGTTTATCTCGAAAAGAGGAATAAATGTGAAAAAATCATGTAATTCGGAGCTTTGTATGCAAAGTTATAGTATTTCAAAGCTCGCCGTACAATTCATTGTTTTAGTCATCTAATCACGTGAAAACAAAAACAAAAAGCGGAAAAAGGGGTACAACACGAGAGACAAATGCAAATAGGAAATAGGAAGCAAAAGGAATCGAGACACAAATTCATTGTTTTAGTCATCTAATCACGTGAAAACAAAAACAAAAAGCGGAAAAAGGGGTACAACACGAGAGACAAATGCAAATAGGAAATAGGAAGCAAAAGGAATATCCGAGACACAATCGCAACGCAAGCGGCGTATTGACAAGAAATGACATTCGTATTCTAACAAACTCGAAAAGGGCATCTTCCGGCTCTTAAAATCCAACGTATCGACCTAATTAAAGCATTTTGAGCTTGAAAACGTGGTCGAGATATCTTCAGCAACCCGCGGCATAGTCTATCTCGAAAAGAGGAATAAACGTGAAAAACTCATGTAATTCGGAGCTTCGTACGCAAAGTTATGGTATTTCAAAGCCTATCGTACATATCATTGTTTTAGTCATCTAACCATGTGAAAACAAAAACAATAAGCGGAAAAGGGGTGCAACACAAGAGACAAACGCAAATAGGAAATAGGAAGCAAAAGGAATATCCGAGAAACAAACGCAACAAAGGCGGACTGACAAGAAATCACATTCGTATCCTAACAAACACGAAAAGGGCATCTCCCGGCTCTAAAAATCCATCGTATCGACCTAAATAAAGCACTTTGAGCTCAAAAACGGGGTCGGGCTACCTTCAGCAACCCGCAGCATCGTTTATCTCGAAAAGAGGAATAAAATGTGAAAACATCATGTAAGCTTGTTACGCAAAGTTATGGTATTTCAAAGCCCGTTGTACAATTCATTGATTTAGTCGTCTAATCACGTGAAAACAAAAACAAAAAGCGGAAAAGGGGTGCAACACGAGAGACAAAGGCAAATAGGAAATAGGAAGCAAAAGAAATATCTGAGAGACAAACGCAACGCAAGCGGCTATTGACAAGAAATGACATTTGCATCCTAACAAACTCGAAAAGGGCATCTCCCGGCTCTAAAAATCATATGTATCGACCTAAATAAAGCATTGTGAGCTCGAAAATTGGGTCGGCCTGCCTTCAGCAACCCGCCGCACGGTTTATCTCGAATAAAGGAATAAATGTGATAAAATCATTTAATTCGGAGCTTCGTACGCAAAGTTATGGTATTTCAAAGCCTGTCGTACAATTTATTGTTTTAGTCGTCTAACCACGTGAAAACAAAAACAATATGCGAAAAAAAGGGTGCAACACGAGAAACAAACGCAAATAAGAAATAGGAAGGAAAGGAATATCTGATAGACAAACGTAACACAAGCGGCATATTGACAAGAAATGACATTCGTAACCTAACAAAGTTGAATAGGGCATCTTCTGGCTCTAAAAATCCTTCATATCGACCTAAATAAAACATTTTGAGCTCGAAAACGGGGTCGGGCTGCCTTCAGCAACCCGTGGCATAGTTTATCTCAAAAAGAGGAAGAAAATGTGTAAAAATCATGTAATTCGTAGCTTCGTACGCAAAGTTATGGTATTTCAAAGCCCGTCGTACAATTCATCGTTTTAGGCGTCTAATCACGGGAAAACAAAAACAAAGAGCGGAAAAGGGGTGCAACATGAGAGACAAACGCAAATAGGAAATAGGAAGCAAAAGGAATATCCGAGAGACAAACGCAACGCAAGCGGCGTATTGACAAAAAATGACATTCGTATCCTAACAAACTCGAAAAGGGCATCTCCCGGCTCTAAAAATCAAACGTATCAACCTAAATAAAGCATTTTGAGCTCGAGAACGGGGTCAGACAGCCTTCACATTCCAACAGATCGAGAACCTAATCGATCGTATGGCTGATGAAGGCAGCAACGCCGCTGGAGAGTATAATCGCAACGCTCCAGCAAGGGTAGCTCATGTGAACGACACACACGCTCTATATGCCAGTTTAGCTGAGATGAAGAATCATGAAGTCCAAGGGTACGAGGAAGTGAACAACGTGAGCAACAAACAGCTTGTGGGAAACACGTACAATCCCGGATGGAGAAATCACCCAAACTTCTCCTACAAGAATTCTGACGGTGCATCCAACATGCAACAACTATCGGGAAACGTTCAGCCATGATTGATGCAATGGAATCAGAATTTCCGGCCAAGGACGGAGCCCCAAACCAAGAATTACCAGCCACGTGCGCCTCCTCCTCCACAACATGAAGCTAATACCGAGATTACGTCTATGCTATCTCAAATCTTAAAAGTACATGAAGAGGTAAAGAAACAATTTGTGGAGATGAAGACGCACCTAAAGATCTTGGATACTCAAGTTGCACAACTCGCTGCGAACTCCTCTCAACCGTAATGAGTTCTACAGGGGCGCCCGGAAGCAAATCCTCGTGAGCAAATCAACGCCATTCACTTAAAGAGTTGTAAGACATTGGATCAGCCCACTCATTCAACATTTGAAAAGGGAGAATCATCTAGGACAGTAGCGAGAGATGGCAGCAACCTCGAAGAGTACAAAGAGGAGGAAGAGGAGCCTAAATACATCAAACCCGAATCAAGGCCTCCTCCTTTTCCATTTCCTCAACGCCAACGCAAAAAGAACGAGGATGCTCAATTTGCAAAGTTTGCTGAGATTTTTAAGAAGATGCGCATCATTTTTCCATTCACGAAGCATTGAAGAAGATGCCTTCATACGCCTAGTTCCTCAAAGACGTACTTGCAAACAAGCGAGATGTGGAGACGGAAACCGTCATGGTAACTAACTCGATGCTGCAGCCAAACCTACCCAAGAAGATGCCCGATCCAGGTATATTCTTGATCCCTTGTAAAATAGGAGATTATGAGATTAACCATGCACTAATCGACCTACACGAATGGCGCTCACCATGGCTGATCAAAGAGTTAGAATACCCGAGGGCATGCTAGAAGACGTGCCTTTGCAAGTGGGGAAGTTCTTCGTCCCGGTTGATTTCGTCGTCTTGGATATGGAGGAGGATAAGAAGATCCCAATCATCCTCGGTAGGCCGTTTCTTAATACGGCTAAGACGATCATACATTGTGCAGAAGGTAGACTCACGTTGAAGTTTGGAGATGAAGAAGTGGATTTTAATTTGAACGACACGCTCAAACAGCCTTGTATGGTAGACTCGGTATTCTATATAGACATCTTAGAGAAACTAGCCGAGGAAGTTATCAAAGAGTTTGGGAACATGGATTCTCTTGAGATGGCTCTTTTAGCAGCTGGAGAGGGACATTACAATGACCCTAACGATGTGAAACATTACACAAAGGTGCTGGACGAAGGAAAAATGAAGGAGATCCCGAACACCGAGCTAGACGCACTCCGAGCAGATTTCTGTGCGATCCGAGCACAACAGGTCGTACCCCAAGAAAAAGATGAAATTTCGGACAATCATCATCAAGGAGACTTCTCAACTTATAAACACATAAGCAAAGATCAAAAAGGGAGGGATTAAGACAAGAAAATGCCACAAACCAGTGCACAAACCTCCGCGCATGCCAGACCGATTCCAGCACGCCTCAAGCGGCTTATAACGCTAGTTCGACCACTTCTTATATGCGTAATATCCAAATCAAGCGTCCAAAGCCTGAATGGAGTGTTTACAAAGCTCCAAAAGTGGAGTTGAAGCCCTTGACACAAGGGTTGAGGTATGAATTTCTTGGACTCGAATCTACTTATCTGGTGATAGTGAATGATGACCTAGACGAATCCCAAAAGGCACGATTGCTAGAAGCTCTTAGGAAGTATGGGGATGCCATAGGTTATACATTAGAGGATATTAGGGGACTTAGTCCAGCTCTTTGGATGCATAGGATTCACTTAGAAGATGACACAAAGACCTCCATTGAACATTACCGTAGATTAAACCCAAACATGATGGAAGTAGTTAAGAAAGAGGTCCTTAAGTTGTTAGATGCCGAAATTATATATCCTATATCGGATAGTGCGTGGTTGAGTCCTGTACAGGTAGTTCCGAAGAAAGGAGGCATCACCGTCGTCCCAAACGCGAACAACGAATTGATTCCGACAAGAATGGTCACGGGATGGCGCATGTGTATCGACTACCGCAAGCTGAACGCCAACACACGGAAAGATCACTTCCCTTTACCTTTCATTGATCAAATGCTTGAACGTTTAGCTCTTCACTCCTATTTTTGTTTTCTTGATGGTTATTCAGGTTTCTTTCAGATACCAATCTTTCTAAGATCATTCAATCAAGTGGCGTACAGGTAGAGAAAGCATTAAGAACAACCATGAAATCTGAAAACATGATAGAAACCAAATTCATTCATTCAAGTGGCGTACAGGTAATGAAAGCATTAAGCATCACCATTCATTAAGCGTAAGACTTCATTACAACGTAGCAAATCTCTCTAACCCATGGCAAGGAATCTACTCAGACATAAATACAGACAAGGAAACACAAGAGAAGTCTAGATTCGACATAGATGTAGAAAGAGATGACTCCCTATTCATAAACCGATGCCTTCGGTAGATTCTTCTCGCTCCCGATCCGTAGATCCGTCGTTTTCTTCCTTCTTCTCCTTGCCCTAATGTCTCCCAATCTCCTCTGATGTGTTCTGGTTCGTCCCCCTCTTTTCAGATCTGATTTTCCCTTTTAATTTTGCCGATCTAGATCTTAGGAAAGTTTGTTGGAACGCTGGACCCGAGCGGGCATTCTCTTTACCCGATCGTGCAGGTGACCTACCCGATCGTGCACACACAAATGAGCCCGATCGGGCACCATGCCCGACCGTGTACTTCATCAGCCCGAGTCGTGCAAACTTACGGGGTTTTCTGCCATGAATCAGCCCGAGCGGGCACTCCAAATGCACCCGAGCGGGCACCTATGCCCGAGCATATCCCTTGAGCACCCGAGTCGTGTAAGGCTACGGGGTTTTCTTGAATGATTCAGCCCGACCGGGCACTCTCAATCCACCCGAGCGGGCATGTCTTGAAGTGTAGTTTCCGCTCCTTTCGCTCGGTGTTTGAGTGCTCGCTTCCATCCGTGGCCTTGCATAAGCCGAACCTTGTTACACAGCTTCGTTTTCGGGTTTAGATTGCATAATCACTCGTGTTTCTCTTCAATCCTTCGTTTCCTACACAAAACACGAAATGTGGATAAAGTCTTCGAATATGCTCAATAGATGAATGAAATATAAATAATCTACTCTAAACTAGACCTAAGAATGATATAAAAACTATAACAAATTACGTGTTATCAAACTCCCCCAGACTTAACCTTTTGCTCGTCCTCGAGCAAACCTAGAGTCGAGTACTAGAAGAGCTAAACAACCATGGATACCAATACAAATACGTCGAAGAATTTAGCCATCATACAAATCAACGCGTCACATGAACGTAAGCCTAAGCGTACCTAGTTTAGACCTCTATCACCCGAAAGTCTCGAACCATGCAATCCTACCAATGACCTAAGTTTAGTCCGTACTCCTAAGCAACATCCAAGCGTTCTCCATACCAACTCTCCTAAGCTTGAGATATCTTTAAACTCATTTTTCTCGTTCTTATTTCTTTTTTTTTTATTTCTTTTCTTTCTTTTTTTTTTATATAGACCCACGCTTGGTTCCTAGGACGTCGAAGTCGAATAGGTTTGCTTTCTACTTAGACCCAGGCTGCCTATGGCACACTCATAAGGTTTCTCAACCTTAGCGGAGTGAAGAGATGCGTTATTGAAGAATACTCTCTCTTTTTATTTTCCTTTCATTCATTTTTTTTTCTTTTTCTTTTTATGACGAATTCGCATCAATCTAACCCCTAGGACGTAGAATAACGCCTCAACCCACCACTTAGACCCGAACCATCGATATCGATGTACTCATGTCAATATTAGCTTGAAATAGTTAGAAAACTTATTCAAAAATTGACAGCGGAGTATAAGCGTGTGGAATCTAATGAACGCTAAAATCAATTTAACAAGCATTGAATAATCGGTATACTTGGAGATATGATACTTGGTATGAAACTTAGGAGGTAGATGCAACTAATGGTCATGGTTTCAAACACAATTACCTAACTAATCGGGATCAAGAAGACTTCTAAGCAAACCTAGACCATTGTTCACGATTCGACAAAGTTGTACTAATGACTAAAACTCGAAAATCCATGCTAAGTATCCATCCGTTTATTCCTAAAAACAAAAATCTACATCTAATCCTAATCATCTAAGTCTAATCACATGACAATACTC
This sequence comes from Gynandropsis gynandra, assembly GCA_036759665.1. Taxonomy (NCBI): domain Eukaryota; kingdom Viridiplantae; phylum Streptophyta; class Magnoliopsida; order Brassicales; family Cleomaceae; genus Gynandropsis; species Gynandropsis gynandra. Next base: position 18,888,297 of record CM071872.1, on the reverse strand, counting down.
GATGAGTACTCCCCCCCAGACTTGAATGAAACACCGTCCCGGTGTTCAAAACCTAGGAGAAACAAAATAACGGGAAAAGAAAGGTTGGAACGTGTGCACCTTGTGTAGCTTCCAATCCCGTGTTTGTGTCTCCTCTTCATGGATGATATGGACGCTGAAAAACCTGCGAAAAATATTCACACAATCCAAAAGGGAAGAATACAATCCCACCAAGTACATCAATATGAAAAGAAAAAGAAATAGTCCGAAAATAGAAACAAAAATGAGAAATGCAAAAAGTCGGGTTGCCTCCCGATAAGCGCTTGTTTAAGGTCTTGAGCTTGACCAAAATGTGCTACCCATTAGATGGACGTCCTTGACGTCGTGGTGTGCGTAGCATCCTGCGTACATGAGGTGGTTGATAGAGTGTAGTACGCGGTTCAATTGAATTCCTTCCCCGATCAGTCATGTCGTCCCTATTCTTCATTTCAACCTTCATCTTGGATGCCTTATCAATGTTCCAATCTGATGCTGGACGTTTGTAGTGGCTGCTAGGTACCTCAAGAATGGACGAATTGTCGATGTGAGCCGTTTGTGCTGCGCTGGAATCTGCCTGGATTTGTCGGAGGGTTGTGCACTGGTTTGCAACGTCTTCTTGGCTCGAAACCTTCCCCAACTGATCTGTACTCATGTGGTTATGAGTTGAGAAATTGCCTTGATGAGGATTACCCGAGAATCCATCCTTATCTGAGGTTGCGATCCGCTTTGCTCGGGTCGCGCAGAATTCTGCTCGGGGTTCGTCTAACTCGGGGTTTGGGATTTCTTCTATATCCTTTTCATCCAGTAGCTTTGTACAAAGCTTCACTCCGTTAATGTACTTACAAAACCCCTCTCTAGCTGCTGGAAGAGTCATCTCAAAAGGATCTAATATCCCAAACTTCTCGAAGACTTCATTGGCTAACTCCTCTAGGACGTCGATGTGGAATACCGAATCCACCATACATGGTTGCTTAAGTGTGTCGTTCAGATTGAACTCCACTTCTTCATCCCCGAATTTAAGTGTGAGTCTACCCTCAGCGCAATGTATGATCGTCTTTGCCGTATTGAGAAACGGCCTACCAAGGATGATTGGAATTTTCTCGTCCTCCTCCATATCTAGTACAACGAAGTCAACCGGGACGAAAAATTTTCCTATCTGCAAAGGCACGTCTTCCAGCCTTCCCTCGGGTATCCTAACACTCCTATCAGCCATGGTTAACGCCATTCTCGTCGGTCGAAGATCCATCTTACCCCTAAGATCCAATTTCTTATACAAAGACAATGGTAGCACGCTTACGCTTGCTCCGACATCGATTAGTGCATGGTTTATTTCATAATCTCCAATTTTACAAGGGATTACGAATATACCTGGATCCGGCATCTTTTTGGGTAGATTAGGCTGCAGCATTGAATTCGTTACCATAACGGATTCCATCTCCACGTCTCGCTTGTTCGCAAGTATCTCTTTGAGGAACTTGGCGTATGAAGGCATCTTCTTCAACGCCTCATGGAATGGTATCGTGATGTCCATCTTTTTCAACATCTCAGCAAATTTCGCAAATTGAGCGTCATCATCCTTTTTGCGTTGACGTTGAGGAAATGGCAAAGGAGGTGATCTCGGTTCCAATTTCACGTATTTCGGCTCTCCCTCCTCCTCGGGTTTACTTTTGTACTCTTTGCTGCCACTGCCATTTTTCATTGCTTTGTTGGATGATTCACCTTCGTCGAATGTCGAGGGAATGGTTTGATCAATCAGTCTCTTACGTTGACGTTGTGGGAATGGGAGAGGAGGCGGTCTTGGTTCCGGTTTCACGTATTTCGGCTCTTCCTCTTCCTCGGTTTTCATTTTTCGCTTCTCAACGTAGCTGCCATTTTCCACTGCTGTGCTAGTCACTTCATCCTTCTCAAACATCAAATGAGTGGGCTGATCCACCACTTTGCCACTCCGAAGATATATGGCATTGACGTGTTCACGAGGATTTACTTCCGGCCGCGCCGGTAGAATTCCTTGCGGTCGTGATGATTGTGCAGCGAGTTGTGAGACTTGAGTATCCAAGATCTTAAGATGCGTTTTCACCTCCACAAACTCATTTTTCATCTCTTGATTTTCTGCTCTCATCTCTTCATGACTTGTTCTCAACGCTCTTATATCATTGGCTTGGTTCTTTTGCTCTTGTATGATTTGAGCTAGCATTGATGTGATATCGGGGCTAACTTCTTGTTGCGGAGGAGCAAGCGCACGTGGTTGAAAATTCTGATTTTGGGGCTGCGTCCTCGGCTGGAAATTCTGATTGCGTTGCATCAAACGCGGTTGAAAGTTCCCCGATGCTCGTTGTGCATTGAATGCACCGTCGGAATTCTTGTACGAGAGATTGGGGTGATTCCTCCACTCGGGTGTATAGGTATTACCCAAAGGCTGAGCGTTGCTCACATAGTTCACCCCTTCGTACCCTTGAATTCCCTGCTCATCCGGCTGCTCATAA
>CM071872.1:18815829-18837134 GCA_036759665.1 Gynandropsis gynandra | reverse complement strand
CCCTAGTTCGTCTTGTGCTCCGGGAGTCCAAGCCGAACGTGTGACTGTATCGAAGGTCCCATCCGCAGCCTTCGTGGTGTCCCGCGATCCACCCGTCATCCACCACTCCTTTGAAGGACCGAACGAGCGCCCCTTTTGGCCTGTTCCCCTTCGTCCGCCTTCACTATCATCGAGCCTCGGCTAGAGAGTGCCCCTAGGCCTTCTACCGACTCAAACCAGTCCATACTTGCGGCTAAAGCTTCGGTGCTTGTATCAAGAGGTGCGTCATTGAAGAACTTTTTTATACCAAATATTACGCATCAATTCTAACCCTTAAGACGTAGAATAGCGCCTCAACCCACCACTTAGACCCGAACCATCGATCTCCATGTACTGATGTCAATGTAAACATGAAATAGTTAGAAACTTATCCATATTGACAGTGGAGTATAAGCGCATGGAATCTAATATCCATAGAAAATGAATGGTAAAATATATCCAACAACGCATGGAATGAATGATATACATGGAGATATGTATACTTGGTATTGAAACCTAGGAGGCGAAATGCAACTATAGATCATGGTTTCGAGCACAACTACTAGACTAATCGATATCCAAAAGACTTCTTAGCAAACCTAGACTATTTGTTCACGATTCAACAAGGTCACACAATAATAACTAAAGCTCAAAATTCATGCAAGGTATTCATCCTTTTATTCCTAAAAAGCAAACTAAACATCTAATCCTAATCACATGCATGTTACTCGAGGAGTACTCCCCCAGACTTGAATAGGACACCGTCACGGTGTTCAAGACCTAAGAGAATCTCGTACACCGAAATACGGGAAAATAAGGTTAGAACGTATGCACCTTGTGTCCCTTGCTGTCCTGAGTTGGTGATGTGGTTGGCCGTTGTACGCATCTCCTCCATAATGGATGATATCGAAGTCGGAAAACCTGTGAAAAGACATCACACAATCCAAAGGAGAAAACACAACGTGATAGCTGACCGAGTACATGAATGCAAAAAGAATGAGAATAAGTTCTGAAAATCAAATGAAATAAAAAGAAAATGCAAAAGTCTGGTTGCCTCTCGAAAAGTGCTTGTTTAACGTCCCGAGCTTGACTGAATCTCAACTCATTGAAATACTAATTCTAATACTGTAAGTAGTCCCCAACAACGGGGCCAAAAACTTGATGGTGGAAATCAGAGGTTTTAATTTCCTAGACCACTCTACCGCAAGTATACGGTACGTGTAATACCAGGGTCAAACTCTAGGGACTGAGTGCAACGTTAGAACTAAGAATTCACGAGAAGAATATCAATCAATATGTGATTATTAAACTGGGAAATAAAGAATAAAATAACGACAAGACTAGACTCGGCAAGATAGAGTACCACAGTTTTTGGGAATGTTAGGACATGCAATGGAAGTTTTTATGGAACATGAAATCGGGTTATAGCAATCGATAGGGAATTAAAATCTAAATCCACTACCTAGGGAACCAACATTACTCATCTCCCGATGCAGCAATGGAACATCTAGATGCATGATGAACGAATGGGGAATTCAACCTTTAAGTCGGAAATGACTCTCCCAATGCCTAAATCCTCTACCTAGGGAATCAACGTCACTCATCTCCCCATGCAGCGCAGAACATCTAGATGCATAAAGAACGATACAGAATTCAACCTCTATTGTCGGATGGGAACTCAACCTCTATTAATGGAAACGACTCTCCCGATGCCTAAATCCTCTATCTAGGATATAAATGTACTCACCTCCCGATGCAGTTAATCTATAACCGAAATGCATGATGAACAATGTGAGTTCTACCTCGATTATTACCGTTCCTAAATAGATTAACTGATCAACCAAGATTCTCATTAATCTAATTCATTTGAAGGTTAATTCCGAGACTCAAATCTGATTCTCCTGATGCCTAGACGAATCTCTAATCTCATTCAAACATTCTAATCTCACTCGAATGGATCTAAAAATATGAAATCAACAAAATATAAACGCATTACGCACACTGCAACCTATCGAACCATACGATTGAACAAAATTGATATCAAGCATTAAGAACAAAACTATCTATTACATAACATACCTAACCCATGATAAAGAGAACTACTCAGAAATCATAGAGAAACAAACACAAACGAAATAAGAATTCATCCTCCCTATCCTTTGAGCGCGTGGCCTCCGACAAATCCATCGGTTTCCCGAAGTCTCCTTCTTCACCGTGCTCTCTCCTCTCTTCTCTTCTCTGGTCTGGTCCGTCTTCTTTTTCTCTTCTCCTTTCCAATTTGTTTTTGGATCCTTTCTTCTGGTTCCTTTTCAATTCACGCCCGTTCAAATGGTGTCTCTGGGATTCGCTTGGTTGTTGGCATGCAAGCCCGACCGCGCATATGTAGATGCTCGACCATGCATATGTAGATGCCCGACCATGCAACAGCTTCCCTTGAGGTGCCCGACCGAGCATGGAGCAAGCCTGGGCCATAAATAAGCTACGTGATTGATTCTATCTCTAGAGCCCGACTGTGCTAGTGTTGAAGTTCAGTCGTACGAGTGTAGGAGAGTTCCTGCCTGGTCGTGCACAAGTCTGAGCCCGGCCGTGCATGTTAATTTGCTTCCTCCGTGCTCATGCTTCAGCTTGTATTCGGTTGTGCATGTGTATGAGAGTTCTAGCCTGGTCGTGCACAAGTCTTAGCCCGACCGTGCATGTTCATTTGCTTCCTCCTCGGTCGTGCTTCAGCTTGTGTACGGTCATGCATTTGTAGGAGAGTTCCAGCCCGGTCGTGCATTTGTAGGAGAGTTCCAGCCTGGCCAGAAAGTCTTTCATTTATTAATCATTATAGGCTATAGGCAAGACTTTTTTTTATCTTGCCGAATTCGAACCGAAACTCTATTTATGATTTATTAGTTGCATCTCATTAGCCTTTTTTTCATTTCGTATTTTAGCATATCTATTTATGTAACATTGATATGTATGATGGGCTTTAAAATACTTTAACTTTGTGTACGAAGCACGGAATCACGTGATGTTTTCACATCTTATTCATCTTTTTGCAATAAACGATGCCACGGGTTATTAAAGATAGCCCAACCTCGTTTTTGAGCTCAAAATCCTTTATTTAGGTTGATACGTTGGATTTTTAGAGCCGGGAGATGCCGTTTCCGAGTTTCTTAGGATACGAATGTCATTTCTTGTCAATACGCCGCTTGCGTTGCGTTTGTCTATCAGATATTCCTTTTGCTTCTTATTTTTAATTTGTGTTTTGTCTCTCGTGTTGCACTCCTTTTCCGCTTTTTGTTTTATGTGAATAGACGACTACAACAATGAATTGTACGACGGGATTTGAAATACCATAATTTTGCGTACGAAGCTCCAACTTACATGATTTTTCACATTTTATTCCTCTTTTCGAGATAAACGAATCCGTGGGATGCTGAAGGCAGCCGGACCCCGTTTTTGAGCTCAAAATCTTTTATTTAGGTCGATCCGTTGGATTTTAGAGCCGGGAGATGCCCTTTCCGAGTTTCTTAGGATAGGAATGTTATTCCTTGTCAATACGCCGCTTGCGTTGCGTTTGCCTCTCGGATATACCTTTTGCTTCCTATTTCCTATTTGCGTTTGTCTCTCGTGTTGCACCCCTTTTCTGCTTTTTGTTTTGCTTTTAACGTGATTACACGACTACAACAATGAATTGTACGACGGGCTTTGAAATACCATAACTTTGCCTATGATGCTCCGAATTACATGATTTGCTTTCACATTTTATTCCTCTTTTCGAGATAAAAGATGTTGCGGGATGCTGAAGGTAGCCCGACCCCGTTTTCGAGCTCAAAATCCTTTATTTAGGTCGATATATTGGATTTTTAGAGGCGGGATATGTGCTTTTCGAGTTTCTTAGGATAAGAATGTCATTTCTTGTTAATACGCTGCTCGCGTTGCGTTTGTTTCTTGGATATTCCTTTTGCTTCTTATTTACTTTTGCGTTTGTCTTTCGTGTTGCACCCCTTTTCCGCTTTTCGTTTTTGTTTTCACGTCATTAGACGACTACAACAATGAATTGTACGACGGGATTTGAAATATCATAACTTTGCGTACGGAGCTCCGAATTACATGATTTTTTCACATTTTATTCCTTTTTTCAAGATAAACGAATCCGCGGGATGCTGAAGGCAGCCAGACCCTATTTTTGAGCTCAAAATCCTTTATTTAGGTCGATCCATTGAATTTTTAGAACTGGGAGATGCCCTTTTTGAGTTTCTTAGGATACGAATGTCATTTCTTGTCAATACGCCGCTTGCGTTGCGTTTGTCTCTCGATTATTCCTTTTGCTTCCTATTTCCTATTTGCGTTTGTCTCTTGTGTTTGATCGTTTCGTTTTCATACGTATTTCTTGCACGATTTTAGAGATGTTTACGATATAGATGCAATGTTTATTTATGATTTTGTATCGGTTTTACTAATTTTCGTGTTTTCGTGTTCTTACAGGTTTTAATGCGTATTCGGTTCATTTTGGAGCTAAAGAACGTACACGAGAAAAAGTACCAACATCGAGGATAATCACGGAACAAACGGGACGAAAATCTGCAAGGAATAACACAGCCCACGTGGGGCATTCACCTGGCCCGCGCGGGGCTTGACCTCCAGCAAACACAGCAAGGGTCGAGGATGTCATCAGCACGCTCGGACATCAAGTGAAGCCTCAGCCCGCACAGGGCACACCTCAGCCCACGCGGGGCACACCTCAGCCCAAGCGGGGCTCAGTTCCAGCGAACACGCGCAACACACGTTAGCCCGCGCGGGGCACACACTCCAGCCCACGCGGGTCACGTCTGCCATCTGAAAAAACAAGAAAAGGAAACTTGTCTAAACACGAAAATGAACTCGTTAATTACATATACAAAGAGGAAAATGACGTTACAGAAGAGGAATAATAGATATTTTGCCAGAGAAAAGAATGGAAACGTTGGCCAACATAATCAAGAATGGAAAACACACGAAAAAGGAAAAACAATGGCTGCTGGGAAAAAGGAAAAAGGAATGAACGACCAAAAGGAAAAACCAGGAGAAAAGGAAAGGAGAGGAGAGGAGCTAGGGGTCGAGGGGATTCACCTAGAGTGAGTTTTCAGATTTCATACATGAGAGAGAGGAGAGAGTAGAGAGAGAATCGTAGAAGAAGAACACTCTTGCAGAGGAGACATTCAAGGGACGTTGAAGATCAAATCAAGACTTCGGTTTCGTTTGGTTTTTATGTTCTTTAGACTTTCTACTTCGATTAGGTTTTCTATTGAACGCATGAGCGAGTAGTCATTTTGTTCTAGGAGAAGGGATTAGCACTTGGCTATTCCGAAACAACTTTGATTTATCTTTGAATGCAATTTCCCGTTTTTGTTTATCTATTCTTTATCTGAGTGCTTCATTGACTTGTGTTTGCGATGACCACGTAGATGCATGTTTTAGGAACTTAGGAGAAGGACCGAAAGGAGAATTCTAATTCCGGATATTTAGGTTTAGAACAACCGAGTTTAAGCCACGAAAGTAGGGTAGCAACGGTTGAGGGTAAGATGGATGAATCACAGATCTTATGGGTTTAGCTTAAGGTCTCAACCACGAAAGTAGGGGATAACTTGACTAGATCACGTGCCTATGCCTTGAGAGAGGGTAGATATCATATTAGGATCGTCTGACTTAGGTAACTTGATCGGGATTGAATGATTAGAGAGGTTGATTGTTGGTTTCGGTAGTCTTGTGGTGAAACCAGATTCCTAGAACGTTTGTCTCACTGTTAAGAACTCGTAGTTTATTTGTTTTTAGTATTTCAATCATAAAACTCAATATTCCTTTGTTTGCAAGTTTGATTCATAGTTTGATTTTAGTTTATGTTGCGTAGTCCCTGTGGGATCGACACCTAAAGTACTACACACGTGCCGTGCACTTGCATGTAGTTTAGGTTATTTGTTTAACTTTGAATACGCATCAAGTTTTTGGCGCCGTTGCCGGGGACTATTGTCAACACATCTTAGGTTCGAGCCTATAGTCATTCTTGTTTTATTTTTCTTTTTGTTTTCTTTTCTTTCGTTTCTTTCTACCTAATTCCGTTCGTTTGTCCTTTGTTCGTTTATGACCAGATCTCAAGGTGCTTCCAGTCTATTCCAAATCGACCTTGAGATCGTGCGCACTTGCAGACAACTAAGAAATGGCAAGGAAGAAGGTAACATAGAGCCGTCAAATCAACGAGATATGGATAATGAGAATGGCCATGAACAACCTCAATTACCTATCGATAATTTGGGGAATATGCAGCAACAACAACTCGCACCTCAACCGCGAGAACCACATGCTCCTCCACCACGTCGCCTTAGAGATTACGTGTTGCCAAACATGAACAACGTGAAAACAGCCATACGGATGCCTGCTGTTGCTAGAGAATGGTTTAAAATTTAGCCGGCGATGATCAACATGCTTTATCACAAGCAATTCATGGGTGGAAATCACGAGGATCCTTATCAGCACCTCAGAGACTTCCTAGAGCTTTCCGGTACTTTCAAAATACATGGAGTCTTGGAGGACGCGATCTTACTGCGTCTCTTCCCCTTCTTAATTGGGGGACGAGCGAAAACTTGGCTACAATCGCTTCCCGCTGGGTTAATCACGACTTGGGACCAGCTCTGCACATTGTTCTTATTACGCTTCTTTCCTCCGAGCAAAACGATTCAGATGAGGGGGAAATCCCAACGTTTAGATGCATAGATGGAGAAATGTTGTTTGAAGCGTGGGGCAGATTTAAGGATCTTCTACAGATGTGTCCACACTATGGTCTCGAGCAGTGGTATGTTATCCAAACTTTTTACAACGAAATTTCAGATGAACACCGAACGATGTTGGATAACGCTGCTAGAGGATCGTTTATGGATCTGAGTGTGGAGGAGGCATACAAGCTGATCGATAACCTCGCCATGAACCACACTATGTTGTCAACATCGAGAGGTATGCTTAGCAGCACTCGTCGCCTATACGAGCCGAATCAGAGCAGAGCGATGGGCAACGCAGCAAATGCCATGTACTGTGTGAATTGCGGGGATACAAAGCATGTAGCGTATCAATGCATGGTACATGAAGACTTTGAACATATGAACTATGCCCAGCAGCAAGGAAACACACAATTCGGGAAAACCCACAACCCGAATTGGAGGAATCACCCGAATCTTTCGTATTCAACGACTCAACCGGTGAAGTATTCGGGTTTTCAGCAAAGACAACAAACGTACCAGCAAAACAATCAGCAATTCCAGCAAGCTCAGCAAGTTCTGCAACCTCCTCAACCTCCTCAAGCCCCTTCGTCAAACCTTGAGGGAGTGATGCTCGAATTTATCAAGGAGCAAGGGCAGCAACAATCGACTCAAGCAAAATTCAATGCATATGTGGGGACAACGATTAGCGAGCTCAAAACTCATATGGAATCCTTGAGCACACATGTGAAGATGTTAGAAAACTCCATAGCACAAAAGGCTGCCTCATCGTCTCGGAATCCCGGACATCTTCCCGGTAAACCCGATCTTAACCCGAGAGAGCACGTGAATGCCATGACCTTGCGCAACGGTAATGTGATCGAGAATCCACCCCCGAAAGAGCAAAAGAAAGCTGCTGAAAAATCTGTGGATAAAGGGAAGGGAATTGTGATTGAGGAAGGAGCTGAACTAGAATTGGAGAAACCGTACGTTGCTCAACCGGCGTACAAAACTCCAATACCGTTTCCTCAACGGTTGGTGAGCAACAAGAACGAGGTAAGGTACGGACGGTTTGTAGAGATTCTCAAGAAGCTTCACATCAACATACCGTTCATAGAATCCCTCCAACAAATGCCCATGTACGCCAAATTTGTCAAAGAAATTCTGTCCAACAAATGGCGTATCGAAGAGTGTGAGATGGTAGCACTCACCGAGGAATGCAGCGCCATTCTTCAAAACAAGCTGCCCCCAACGTTGAAGGACCCCGGAAGCTTCTCCATTCCGTGCAAAATAGGTAATCTTGATATTGACAAAGCTTTGTGTGATTTAGGAGCAAGCGTGAGCCTCATGCCACATTCGGTCTTCAAGCGGATGAACTTCGACGATCTCAAACCTACCAAGATGTCTCTCGAACTCACTGACAATTCGGTAAGATATCCGGTGAGGATTGTTGAAAACATTCCCACCAAGGTAGGTAATCTTTGCATACCCGCTAACTTTGTTGTACTTGATATTGAAGAGGATGCTAGGATACCTATTATTCTTAGTAAAACATTCTTAGCTACTGCAGGTGCAGTGATAGACGTACAACAAGGAAAGCTCTACTTACGTGTCGGAGATGAGAAGATAGACACTACAAGAAAATTCGGATTTCGGGACTGAATTTGCGGACTGACTAATCCGTCCCTAAATTTAGAATTGACTTGCTGGACGAGTTAACGAACGATACGTTTGATCAAGTAAGTATTTCCGATCCCCTCGTGAGATGCTTAACTCAATTTTGTAAAGATGCAGGATTTACCGATGAAGAAGTTGAGGTGTACGCAGAATTTCTGAGTGCTATTGAAGCACTAAGAGACGCCCCATGTGAGGAGATACCACACGAAGCTCATGCTGACTTTGCAGTGGAGAAGGCGCCCAAACTCGAGTTGAGGCCTCTTCCTTCTTCTCTTAGGTATGAGTACCTTGGACATAATGATACATACCCCGTTATTGTTAATGTTGACTTGAGTGCAGATGAGACACAAAAGCTACTTCAATGCTTAAGGAAGCATAGGAGAGTAATCGGATACACCATAGGGGATATCAAGGGACTAAGCCCTTCGTTATGCATGCATCGAATACTCATGGAGGACGAGCATAAACCATCCATCGAAGCGCAAAGGCGGCTGAACCCCAACTTAAAAGAGGTAGTGAAAAAAGAGATACTAAAACTTTTGGATGCAGGTATCATATATCCTATCTCGGACAGCGAATGGGTAAGCCCCGTGCATGTCGTACCAAAGAAAGGAGGAATGACGGTAGTACGCAACGATAACAACGAGCTGATTCCAACAAGAACCGTCACGAGATGGAGGATGTGTATAGACTACCGCAAGCTCAACAAGGCGACGAGGAAATATCACTTCCCTCTCCCATTCATCGACCAGATTTTAGAACGGTTAGCGAATCATGCCAATTTTTGTTATTTGGACGGATATTCTGGTTTCTTTCAGATTCCCATTCATCTCCAAGACCAAGAGAAGACGACTTTTACATGTTCTTATGGGACATTCGCTTACCGTCGTATGCCTTTCGTCCTTCGCAATGCTCCGGCTACTTTCCACGTTGCATGATGGCAAAATTTTCCAATTTAATTGAGCATATTATGGAAGTGTTTATGGATGATTTTTCTGTTTATGGCTCTACATTCGAGGATTGCCTCGTTAACCTTTCTTGAGTGTTGCAGCGATTTGAGGAAGCGAATCTCGTTCTTAATTGGGAAAAGTGCCATTTTATGGTGAAGGAAGGTATTGTATTTGGACACATGATCTCATCAAGGGGCATAGAAGTCTACAAAGCAAAAATTGAGGTCATCGAAAATTTTCCTCCACCAATTTCAGTTAAATAAAGTCTTAGCTTCCTAGGGCATGCCGGTTTTTATCAGAGGTTCATCAAAAATTTCTCAAAGTTTACAAAACCGTTGACGATTGCTGGCCAAAGATGCTACATTAGATTTCTCTCAAGAGTGCCACAACGCCTTCAACACCAACAAGACAACATTGGTTTCGGCGCCTACCATTCAACCACCTGATTGGAGCCTACCATTTGAAATTATGTGTGACGCTAGTGACTACACCGTTGGGGTTGTTTTAAGACCGCGAAGAGACAATGTCTCTCATGTAATCTCCTACGCTAGCAAGACACTAGACAATGGTCAAATAAACTATGTCACAACCGAGAAGGAGCTCCTTGTTGTCGTCTTCACCTTTGACAATTTCAAATCCTATCTCGTAGGGTCAAAGGTAATCGTTTATACTGATCATGCAGCGCTTAAATACTTCTAGGGAAGAAGGACATGAAAACACGCCTCATCCGATGGATCCTTCTCATACAAGAGTTTGATCTCGAAATAAGAGATAGGAAGGGGTCCAAGAACGTTATTGCAGATCACCTCTCTCGCATCATTGTCGATAATGAGAGACCTATCGTCGATTCCTTTAGAGACGATATCATATGCGCACTTACTTCAGGTAACCCCGCTCTTTGGTATGCTGATTTTGTTAAGTTTCTTATTCTATGCCCGACCTTTCTTTTCATGAGCGCATGATATTCTATGCGGGCGTCAAACATTACCATTGGGACGATCCAATTCTCTACAAGAGATGCGCAGACGAGGTCTTTAGGAGATCATCCCCGAGGAAGAGGTAGAGAGCATCCTTTCATTGTCATGGATCAGATTATGGAGGTCACTTCAGCAAATCCAAAACCGCTTCAAAGGTGCTACAAGCGGGTTTTATTGGCCGAACCTCTTGAAGGATGCCCATAGGTACGTTTCATCTTGTGATAGATGTCAAAGAACGGGAAATATAGGTAAGAAGAACGAGATGCCACAAAACAACATCCTTGAGGTCAAATTGTTTGATGTTTGGGGTGTAGATTTTATGGGACCTTTTCCCTCGTCGTGTGGCAACCAATATATTTTGGTACGTGTAGATTATGTATCTAAGTGGGTAGAAGCCATAGCAACGCCGACTAATGACTCTAAGGTAGTGATGAAATTCTTTAAGAAGATCATATTCCCTCGTTTTGGAGTTCCTAGATTAGTCATTAGTGACGGCGGTTCACACTTTATTGCAAGACAATTTGAGTCCCTCCTTAAGCAGTATGGCGTGGAACATAGGGTAGCTACACCGTACCACCAACAAATTAGTGGACAAGTAGAGGTTTCGAATAGGGAGATTAAGAGTATACTAGAAAAAACCGTGTCTAGGTCCCGTAGAGATTGGTCGATGAAATTAGAGGATGCGTTATGGGCCTATAGGACTGCGTTTAAAACTCCCATTGGCATGACTCATTTTCAGCTTGTTTATGGAAAGTCTTTCCACCTACCTGTTGAGCTAGAGCACCAAGCCTATTGGGCGATAAAGTTCCTTAACTTTGATCTTAAGAATGCAGGTGAGAAATGACTTTTGCAGGTGAACGAGCTCGACGAGCTCCGTCTTGATGCATACGAGAACTCTAATATCTACAAGGAGCGTGCTAAGAGATGGCATGACAAGAAGATCCTACCTCATGACTTTCAGCCAGGTGATTTAGTTCTACTATTTAATTCTCGTCTTAAGCTTTTTCCGGGAAAACTACGGTCGTGTTGTCTGGTCCTTTTAAGATACGAGAGGTATTCCCGCATGGAGCAGTAGAACTTTAGAGAGAGATGAGGGGAACATTCAAAGCTAATGGACAGCGACTAAAGCTCTACCAAGCCGCTCAACCGATCGAAAGTGGAAACTCCATTTCCCTTTCCGATCCACCCATCGTGCACGCATGAGGAATGGAGACGTAAAAGCTTAACGATGTTAAATAAGCACTTTCTGGGAGGCAACCAAGCTGTTTGTTTTCTATTTTTCTTAGTTTTTTTAGTTTAAGACTCGGTTAATTATAAAAAAAGAACAAAAACAATAAAAACCCAAAAAATACCACCACAAACGTGACTTCACTTCTCTTACCCTCCATCGGAGCTACACGTCAAGGACGCCGTTTAATTCAAGTCTAGGGGAGCAGCTCACGTTTGTCAGGTGACTTCGTTTCATTTTCTTTTATTTTCTCTTTGATTTCGTAGTTTTTAGATTTTTTTGGCTTTCGTGAGTCAGAATCGTCCTAGGCACTTGTCCGGTGCCACGTTTTGAGATGAACCCTGAACCTAGGATACTTAAGAAGTTGGCCTTTTCCGTGAGATTTTGCATGTTTGAGCTAGGTTTTTCCTAAGCGTTAGAGCTTATTAGTCGGCTAAAAAACAATAGGTCGTAATTCTTTGGGAATCCTAGTGTTGCTTGTGAGAGGTTTAGACGAGGTTGCTAGGCTATTTGATCGTTTATTCTCTCTATCCCGATGGTCATACTTCGTATAGATGATGCTTTACTTCTTTCTGATGATGATTATAAGATCATATAAAATCGAGCTTGTTTTACAGATTAAGAGTGCACACTAACACTCCGCTGTCTATAGAAATAATGCCTAAAAGCATGATCTAAAATCGATATGAGTGCATCAACCTTGATACTCTTTCGATGGTTCGGGTCTAAGTGGTGGGTTGACGATCATCTTTCTACGTCCTAAGGCCATGGCATAATAAAAACGCCGCCTACTCCGCTGCACTCTTGAATGAGATGCATGAGTATACCCTCATCGGTAGTCTGGGTCTAAGTAGAGGCTGGATCCCTTCAAATCCGACGTCCTAGAAGCCTAGTGTGTATGCATAACATAAAAAAAGAAAAGAAAAAGAAGACATAAAAAGAAAAAAAGGAGAAAATGAAAAAAAAAAGAATAAAGAAAGAAAGAAGCTCGAAAAAGAAACAAGTATCCTCAATTGTTCTACGTTTAGCATTTGTCTGAAGTCTCCTTTGGTGGAGAGGGTTATTGTGGCTTGTTTAGTTTACCTTTGATTTACTTTCTCGTAGGTAGCCTTGGTGAACCTAGGATGAAGACTGAAAATTTAATTAGGCCAAATTTGCTCTCGACTTGCCAATTGATCGGTTAGGTTCGCTTTAGCGGTATTTCTAGGAGAAAGGGGAATTCTCGGTTTTTGTATACCCCAAGCGTTCTACGTTTACGTTTTCTTAGGGACAAGCAAACATTCAAGTCTGGGGGATTTTGATCGTTTCATTTTCATACATATTTCTTGAACAATTTTAGAGATGTTTACGATATAGATGCGATGTTTACGTATGATTTTGTATCTGTTTTACTCGTTTTTGTGTTTTCGTGTTCTTACAGGTTTTAATGTGTATTCGTTCATTTTGGAGCTAAAGGACGTACACGAGACAAAGTAACAACATCGAGGATCATCACGGAACAAACGGGACGAGAATCAGCAAGGAATAACACATCCCACGTGGGGCATTCACCTAGCCCGCGCGGGCTTGACCTCCAGCAAACTCAGCATGGGTCGGGGAGGTTATCAGCATGCTCGGGCATCAAGTGAAGCCTCAGCCCGCACGGGGCACACCTCAGCCCGCGCGGGGCACACATTCCAGCCCGCGAGGGTCGCGTCCGTCATCTATAAAAACCAAAAAAGGAAACTTGTCTAAACACGAAAAAAACTTGTTAGTTACATATACAAAGAGGAAAACGACGTTAGAGAAGAGGAATAATAGATATTTTGCCAGAGAAAAGAATGGAAACATTGCCCAACTTAATCAAGAATGGAAAACACACGAAAAAAGAAAAACAATGGCTACTGCAAAAAAGGAAAAAGGAGTGAACGACCAAAAGGAAAAACCATGAGAAAAGGAAAGAAAAGAGGAAGGAAAGGAGAGGAGATGAGCTAGGGGTCGAGGGGATTCAGTTAGAGTGAGTTTTCAGATTTCATATGTGTGAGAGAGGAGACAGAGTAGAGAGAGAATTGGAGATCAAGAACACTCTTGCGGAGGAGACATTCAAGGGACGTTGAAGATCAAATCAAGACTTCGGTTTCGTTTGGTTTTTATGTTCTTTAGACTTTCTACTTCGCTTATGTTTTCTTTTGAACGCATGAGCGAGTAGTCGTTTTGTTCTAGGAGAAGGGATTAGCCCTTGGCTATCTCGGAAGCACTTTGATTTATCTTTGAATGCAATTTCCTATTTTGGTTTATCTATTCTTTATTCGAGTGCTTCATTGACTTGTGTTTGCGATGGCCACGTAGATGCATGTTTTAGGAACTTAGGAGAAGGACCGAAAGGAGAATTCTAATTCCGGATAATCAGATTTAGAACAACCGAGGTTAGGCCACGAAAGTAGGGTAGCAACGGTTGAGAGCAAAACGGATTAATCACACGTAACGTGCACTTACAGGTAGTTTAGGTTATTTGTTTAACTTTGAATAAGCATCAATGTTGCACCCCTTTTTCGCTTTTTATTTTTATTTTCACGTGATTAGCCGACTATAACAATGAATTGTACAACGGGCTTTGAAATACAATAACTTTGCGTACGAAGCTCTGAATTACATGATTGTTTTCACATTTTATTCCTCTTTTAAAGATAAACAATGTCGTGAGATGCTGAAGGCAACCTGACCCCGTTTTCTAGCTCAAAATCCTTTATTTAGGTCGATACGTTGGATTTTTAGAGCCGGAGATGTCCTTTTCGAGTTTCTTAGGATACAAATGTCATTAGTTGTAAATACGTCGCTTGCGTTGTGTTTGTCTCTCAGATATTCCTTTTGCTTCCTATTTACTATTTGCATTTGGCTCTCGTGTTGCACCCCTTTTCCGCTTTTTGTTTTTTTATGTGATTAGACGACTACAACAATGAACTGTAAGATAGGCTTTGAAATACCATAACTTTGCGTACGAAGCTCCGAATTACGTGTTGTTTTCACATTTTATTCCTCTTTTCGAGATGAGAGAGGTCCTAGAATGCTCAAGGAAGTTTGACCCCATTTTCGAGCTCAAAATCCTTTATTTAGGTCGATACGTTGGATTTTTAGAGCCGGGAGATGCGCTTTTTGAGATTCTTAGGATACGAATGCCATCAATACGCCTCTTGCGTTACGCTTGTCTCACGGATATTCCTTTTGCTTCCTATTTCTTTTTGCGTTTGTCTCTCATGTTGCACCCCTTTTTCCGCTTTTTGTTTTTGTTTTCACGTGATTAGACGACTACAATAATGATTGTACGACGGGCTTTGAAATACAATAACTTCGCGTACCAAGCTCGGAATTACATGATTTTTTTTCACATTTTATTGCTCTTTTCGAGATAAGCGACGCGGGATGCTGAAGGCAGCCCCACCCCATTTTTTAGCTCAAATTCCTTTATTTAGGTCAATACATTGGATTTTTAGAGCCTGGAGATACCCTTTTCGAGTTTCTTAGGATACAAATGTCATTTTTTGTCAATACGCCGCTTGCGTTGCGTTTTTCTCTCGGATATTCCTTTTGCTTCTTATTTGCTATTTGCGTTTGTCTCTCGTGTTGCACCCCTTTTCCGATTTTTATTTTTATTTTCACGTGATTAGATTACTACAACAATGAATTGTACGAGGGATTTTGAAATACCATAACTTTGCATACGAAGCTCCGAATTACATGATTTTTTTTTTCATATTTTATTCCTCTTTTCGAGATAAACGATGCCGTGGGTTGCTAGGTCAAAATCCTTTATTCAGGTCGATATGTTAGATTTTTAGAGCCGGGAGATGCCCTTTCAAGTTTCTTAGGATACGAATGTCATTTTTTGTCAATACGCTGGTTGTGTTGCATTTCTCTCTCGGATATTCCTTTTGCTTCCTATTTCCTAATTGCGTTCGTCTCTCGTGTTGCACCCCTTTTCCGCTTTTTGTTTTTATTTTAACGTGATTAGACGACTACAACAATCAATTGTACACTGGGCTTTGAAATACTATAACTTTACGTACGAAACTCCGAATAACATGATTCTTTTCACGTTTTATTCCTCTTTTTGAGGTAAACGATGCCAAGGGTTGGTGAAGGCAGCCCAAACCCGTTTTCGAGCTCAAAATCCTTTTTTAGATCAACATATTGGATTTTTAGAGCTGGGAGATGCCCTTTTTGAGTTTCTTAGGCTACAAATGTCATTTCTTGTCATTACGCCTTTTGTGTTGCGTTTGTTTCTTGGATATTCCTTTTGCTTCCTATTTCCTATTTGTGTATGTCTCTCGTGTTCCACCCGTTTTCCGCTTTTTGTTTTTGTTTTCACGTGATAGACGACTACAACAATGAATTATACGACGGGCTTTGAAAAACCATAACTTTGCGTACCAAACTCGGAATTTCAAGACTTTTTCACATTTTTTTCCACTTTTCAAGATACGCGATGTCGCGGGATGCTGAAGGCTGCCCGACCCCGTTTTGTACCTCAAATTGCTTTATTTAGGTCGATATATTGGATTTTTAGAGCTGAGAGATGCCCTCTCCGAGTTTCTTAGGATACGAATGTCATTTCTTGTCAATACGCCGCTTCGTTGCATTTTTCTCTCGGATATTCCTTTTGCTTCTTATTTCCTATTTGCATGTGTCTCTCTTGTTGCAACCCTTTTCAACTTTTTGTTTTAGTTTTCACGTGATTAGTCGGCTAAAACAATGAATTGTACGACGGGCTTTGAAATACCATAACTTCGCGTACGAAGCTCCGAATTACATGATTTTTTTCACATTTTATTCCTCTTTCCGAGATAAACGAGTCCCCACGATGCTGAAGGCAGCTCGACCCCATTTTTTAGCTCAAAATTCTTTATTTAGGTCGATACGTTGGATTTTTAGACCGGGAGATGCCTTTTCGAGTTTCTTAGGATACAAATGTCATTTCTTGTCAAGACGCCGCTTGCGTTGCGTTTTTCTCTTGGATATTCCTTTTGCTTCTTATTTCCTATTTGCGTGTGTCTCTCTTGTTGCACCCCTTTTCAACTTTTTGTTTTAGTTTTCATGTGATTAGACGACTACAACAATGAATTGTACGACGGGCTTTGAAATACCATAACTTCGCGTACGAAGCTCCGAATTACATGATTTTTTCACATTTTATTCCTCTTTCCGAGATAAACGAGTCCCCAGGATGCGGAAGGCAGCTCGACCCCGTTTTAAAGCTCAAAATCCTTTATCTAGGTCTATACATTGGATTTTTAGAGCCGGGAGATGCCCTTTTCGAGTTTCTTAGGATACGAATGTCATTCCTTGTCAATACGCCGCTAGCGCAGCGTTTGTCTCTCGGATATTCCTTTTGCTTCCTATTTCCTATTTGCATTTGTCTCTCGTGTTGCACCCCTTTTCTACTTTTTGTTTTTGTTTTCACATGATTAAACGACTACAAAATGAAATGTACGACGGAGTTTAAAGTACCATAACTTTGCGTACGAAGCTCGGAATTACATGATTTTTCACATTTTATTCCTCTTTTCGAGAAAAATGATGCCCCGGGATGCGTAACGCAGCCCGACCCTGTTTTTGAGCTCAAAATCCTTTATTTAGGTCGATACGTTGAATTTTTACACCGCGAGATGCCCTTTTCGAGTTTCTTAGGATACGAATGTCATTTCTTGTCAATACGCCGCTTGCGTTGCATTTGTCTCTCGGATGTTCCTTTTGCTACCTATTTTCTATTTTTGTTTGTCTCTCGTGTTGCACCCCTTTTCCGCTTTTTGTTTTTTTTGACGTGATTAGATTACTACAACAATGAATTGTACTACGGGCTTTGAATTACCATAACTTTGGGTACGAAGCTCCGAATTACATGATTTTTTTCACATTTTATTCCTCTTTTCCAGATAAACGAAGTCGTGGGTTGCTGAAGGCAGTGGGACCTCGTTTTTAAGTTCAAAATCCTTCATTTAGGTCGATGTGTTGGATTTTTAGAGCCGGGAGATGCCCTTTTCGAGTTTCTTAGGATACGAATGTCATTCCTTGTCAATACGCCGCTAGCGCAGCGTTTGTCTCTCGGATATTCCTTTTGCTTCCTATTTCCTATTTGCATTTGTCTCTCGTGTTGCACCCCTTTTCTACTTTTTGTTTTTGTTTTCACATGATTAAACGACTACAAAATGAAATGTACGACGGAGTTTAAAGTACCATAACTTTGCGTACGAAGCTCGGAATTACATGATTTTTCACATTTTATTCCTCTTTTCGAGAAAAATGATGCCCCGGGATGCGTAACGCAGCCCGACCCTGTTTTTGAGCTCAAAATCCTTTATTTAGGTCGATACGTTGAATTTTTACACCGCGAGATGCCCTTTTCGAGTTTCTTAGGATACGAATGTCATTTCTTGTCAATACGCCGCTTGCGTTGCATTTGTCTCTCGGATGTTCCTTTTGCTACCTATTTTCTATTTTTGTTTGTCTCTCGTGTTGCACCCCTTTTCCGCTTTTTGTTTTTTTTGACGTGATTAGATTACTACAACAATGAATTGTACTACGGGCTTTGAATTACCATAACTTTGGGTACGAAGCTCCGAATTACATGATTTTTTTCACATTTTATTCCTCTTTTCCAGATAAACGAAGTCGTGGGTTGCTGAAGGCAGTGGGACCTCGTTTTTAAGTTCAAAATCCTTCATTTAGGTCGATGTGTTGGATTTTTAGAGCCCGGAGATGCCCTTTTCGAGTTTCTTAGGATACAAATGTCATTTCTTGTCAATATGACGCTTGCGTTGCATTTTTCTCTCGGATATTCGTTTTGCGTCCTATTTCCTATTAGCGTTTGTCTCTCGTGTTGCACTCCTTTTCCGCATTTTGTTTTTGTTTTTACGTGATTAGACGACTACAACCATGAATTGTACGACGGGCTTCGAAATACCATAACTTTGCGTACCAAGCTCCGAATAACATGATTCTTTTCTCATTTTATTCCTCTTTTTGAGGTAAATGATTCCTCAGGATGCTGAAGGCAGCCCAAACACGTTTTCAAGCTCAAAATCCTTTATTTAGGTCGATACATTGGATTTTTAGAGCCGCGAGATGCCCTTTTCGAGTTTCTTAGGATACGAATGTCATTTACAGTTAATACGCCGCGTGCGTTGCGTTTGTCTCTCAGATATTCCTTTTCCTTACTATTTCCTATCATCGTTTGTTTCTCGTGTTGCACCCCTTTTCCGCTTTTTGTTTTTGTTTTCACGTGCTTAGACGACTACAACAATGAATTGTAGAATGGGCTTTGAAATACCATAACTTTGCGTACAAAGCTGTGAATTACATGATTTTTTCACATTTTATTCCTCTTTTCAATGGAAATGATGCCACATGTTGCTAAAGGCAGTCCGACCCCATTTTCGAGCTAAAAGACCTTTATTTAGGTCGATACGTTGGATTTTTAGTTCCGGGAGATGTCCTTTTTGAATTTCTTAGGATACGAATGTCATTTCTTGTCAATACGCCGCTTGCGTTGCGTTTGTCTCTCGTATATTCTTTTTCCTTCCTATTTCCTTTTTGCATTTGTCTCTCGTGTTGCACCCCTTTTCCGCTTTTTGTTTTTGTTTTCACGTGATTAAACGACTACGACAATAAATTGTAAGACGGGATTTGAAATACCATAACTTTGCGTACGAAGGTCCAAATTACATGATATTTTTCACATTTTATTCCTCTTTTCGAGATAAACGATGCCCCAGGTTGCTGAAGGCAGCCCGACCCCGTTTTTGTGCTAAAAAACCTTTATTTAGGTCGATACGCTACATTTTTAGACCCGGGAGATGCTCTTTTCGAGTTTCTTAGGATACGAATGTCATTTCTTGTCAATACGCCGCTTGCGTTGCGTTTGTCTCTCGTATATTCCTTTTGCTTCCTATTTCCTATTTGCATTTGTGTCTCGTCTTGCAGCCCTCTTCCGTTTTTTTTGTTTTCACGTGATAAGACGACTACAACAATGAATTGTACGACGGGCTTTGAAAACCATTACTTTGCATACGAAGCTCCGAATTACATGATTTTTTCACATTTTGATCCTCTTTTCGAGATAAATGATGCCCCGGGATGCTGAAGGTAGCCCGACCCCGTTTTCGAGCTCAAAATCCTTTATTTAGGTTGATACATTGGATTATTAGAGCTGAGAGATGCCCTTTTCGAGTTTCTTAGGATACGAATGTCATTTCTTGTCAATACGCCGCTTGCGTTGCGTTTGTCTCTCAGATATTCCTTTTGCTTCCTATTTCCTATTTGCGTTTGTCTCTCGTTTTGCAACCCTTTTCCGCTTTTTTTTTTGTTTTCACGTGATTAGACGACTACAACAATGAATTGTGCGACGAATAACATGATATGTTTCACATTTTATTCCTCTTTTCGAGATAAACGATGTCCCAGGATGCTGAAGGCAGCCCAACCCCATTTTCGAGCTCAAAATAATTTATTTAGGTTGATACGTTGGATTTTTAGAGCCGGGAGATTTCCTTTTCGAGTTTCTTAGGATACAAATGTCTTTTCTTGTCAATACACCGCATGCGTTGCGTTTGTCTCGAGGATATTCCGTTTGCTTCCTATTTCCTATTTGCGTTTGTCTCTCGTGTTGCACCCTTTTCCGCTTTTTGTTTTTGTTTTCATGTGATTAGACGACTAAACCAATGAATTGTACAACGGGCTTTCAAATACCATAACATTGCGTACAAAGCTCCGAGCTAAACTATGGCGCGGGATGCTGAAGGAAGCCCAACCTCGTTTTCGAGCTCAAAATCCTTTATTTAGGTCGATACATTGGATTTTTAGAGTTCGGAGATGTAATTTTCGAGTTTCTAAGGATACGAATTTCATTTCTTGTCAATACGCCGCTTGCGTTGCGTTTGTCTCTTGGATATTCCTTTTGCTTCCTATTTCCTATTTGCGTTTGTCTCTTGTATTGCACCCCTTTTCCTCTTTTTGTTTTTGTTTTCATGTGATTAGACTACTACAAAATGAATTGTACGTTGGGCTTTGAAATACCATAACTTTGTGTACGAAGCTCTGAATTACATAATATGTTTCATATTTGATTCCTTTTTTCGAGATAAATGATGCCGCGGGATGCTTGATGTGCGTTAAACTCAAGTAATAATACCTAGATTAACGCTTCCGCAAGAATACGGATCGTATAGTAACTAGGATCGAACACAAGGAATTGATGCAACTTTAAAGCTATTCGACTAATGGATAAGGCGTGTAAATTGACTAATGGTAGGATTGGGAATGAACTAAGCTAAACTAATTGACGAGATAAACTTATGACTAAGCACCATAGGTATCGAGAGTTGCACAACGATGTAACGAAGTTCTAACAAGATAATTGGTCTTATATACTATCACGAGGTCAGGGAATTCAAGCTCTCCTATAGGAGCTGACTCGCGTAGACTTGTCCACTATCTAGCATGCGTATACCAATATATCTATTGCGCATATCACATACATAGACGCATTAAGATCGCTATCCTAATCCCTAGATTCAATCGATTGACCTGGCGTAGATTCTAAACCGATTAAACCCTAAATATGGCTAGGTTTCCAAAGTCTAATCCCCTGGTGTAGATTCATTAGACTTCTAATATCATCCATTCGAGTGGCGTACAAGAATGAAAGCATTAAACACAACCAATCAATCTGAAAAACGATCAAATACCGAATTCATTCATTTCAAGTGGC
>CM071872.1:18777247-18797475 GCA_036759665.1 Gynandropsis gynandra | reverse complement strand
GGCGTAGACTTGTTCACTATCTAGCATGCGTATACCAATATATCTATTGCGCATCTCACATACATAGACGCATTAAGACCGCTATCCTAATCCCTAGATTCAATCGATTGACCTGGCGTAGATTCTAAACCGATTAAACCCTAAATCATGGCTAGGTTCCAAAGTCTAATCCCCTGGCGTAGATTCATTGGAATTCTAACATCATCCATTCGAGTGTCGTACAAGAATGAAAGCATTAAACACAACCAATCAATCTGAAAAACGATTCAGTACCGAATTCATTCATCTCAAGTGGCGTACAAGTATGAAAGCATTAAGATCCACCATTCATTAAGAACGAGACTTCGTTACATACTGGCAATACTCTCTAACCCATGGCAATAGATCTACTCAGACATGAACACAGCAAAAGAAACACAAGAGAATACTAAATTCGACATAGATAGAGAATGAGATTCCTCCCTATTCATAAACCGATGTCTTCAATAGATCCTCCTTGCTCTCGATCCTTTGTTCCGTCTTTTCTTCCTTTTTCAATCTTCCCTAATGTTTCTGAATGATCTCCTCTCGAATCTGGGTCCAATCCCCTTTTTCCAGATCTGATTTCTCTTTATTTGGTCGTTCTAAAACTTAGGAGTTAGTTGAGAAAAATGGGGACCCGAGCGGGCACAGCCTCTACCCGCTCGTGCATGCCTTATGCCCGACCGTTTGCCCTCATCTAGCCCGAGTGGGCACCCATGCCCGAGCGTGTGGCTCTTCAGCCCGAGTCGTGCAAACCTACGACGAATTTGGCAACAATTAGTGCCCGAGTGGGCACTCCTTTTCCACCCGAGCGGGCACACCTTCCAGATCGTGTTCCTTGAGCGCCTGAGTCATGCAAAGGTACGGGGGTATTTTGCCTTAATTCCTCAACTTGTGCCCGAGCGGGTACTCTCCATACTCAAACATGTGGTCTTGATTTGTTGTTTCCGCTCCTTTTGCTCGGTGTTTGAGTGTTCACTTTCAATCCATGTCCTTGCAGAAGTTGAAACTTGTCATTCAACTACGTTTTCGGGGTTAAATCGCCATAATCTCTCGTGTTTCTCCTCATGTCTTCGTTTCCTATACAAAACACGAAATGTAGATGAAGTCTTCGAATAAACTCGATAAATGTGTGAAATCTAAGTAATCTACTCAAAACTAGACCTAAGAATCACGTAAATACTACAACGGATTACGTGTTATCAATGCTGAAGGCAACTCGACCCCGTTTTCGAGCTCAAAATCCTTTATTTAGATCGATACATTCGATTTTTAGAGCCGGGAGATGCCCTTTTCGAGTTTCTTAGGATACAAAGTAATTTCATGTCAATACCCCACTTGTGTTGCGTTTGTCTCTCGGATATTCCATTTGCTTCCTATTTCCTATTTGCGTTTTTCTCTCGTGTTGCACCCTTTTTCCGCTTTTTGTTTATATTTTTACGTGATTAGACGACAACAACAATGAATTGTGCGAAGGGTTTTGAAATACCATAAATTTGCGTAAGAAGCTCCGAATTACATAATATGTTTCACATTTTATTCCTCTTTTCGCGATAAACAATGCCCCGGGATGCTGAAGGCAGCCCGACCCTGTTTACGAGCTCAAAATCTTTTATTTAGGTCGATACGTTGGAATTTTAGAGTCGGGAGATGCCGTTTTCGAGTTTCTTAGGATACGAATGTCATTTACTGTCAATACGCCGTTTGCGTCGCGTTTGTCTCTCGGATATTCCTTTTCCATCCTATTTCCTATTATCGTTTGTTTCTCGTGTTGCACCCCTTTTTCCGCTTTTTGTTTTTGTTTTCACGTGATTAGACGACTACAACAATGAATTGTACAACGGGCTTTGAAATATCATAACTTTGCGTACGAAGCTCTGAATTACATGATATTTTCACATTTTATTCATGTTTTCGAGATAGACGATGCCCCGGGATGCTCAAGGTAGCCCGACACCATTTTCGAGCTCAAAAACCTGTATTTAGGATGATACTTTGGATTTTCAGACTCGGGATATGCCTTTTTCGAGTTTCTTAAGATATGAATGTCATTTCTTGTCAAAACGTTGCGTTGCATTTGTTAATCAGATACTCCTTTTGCTTCATATTTCCTATTTGCGTTTGTCCCTCATGTTGCACCCCTCTTCCGCTTTTTGTTTTTGTTTTCACGTGATAAGAAGACTACAACAATAAATTGTCCGACGGGCTTTTAAGTACCATAACTTTGCGTACGAAGCTCCGAATTACATGATGGTTTCAAATTTTATTCCTCTTTTCAATAGAGACGGTGCCCCAGGTTGCTAAAGGCAGCCCGACCCCGTTTTCGAGATCAAAAACCTTTATTTAGGTCGATATGTTGGATTTTTAGTGCCGGAAGATGCCCTTTTCGAGTTTCTTAGGATACGAATGTCATTTCTTATCAATACGTCGCTTTTGTTGCGTTTGTCTCTTGGATATTCCTTTTCCTTCCTATTTCCTTTTTGCGTTTGTCTCTCGTGTTGCACCCTTTTTCCGCTTTTTGTTTTTGTTTTTGTTTTCACGTGATTAGACAACTACAACAATGAATTGTGAGACGGGCTTTGAAATACCATAACTTTCCGTACGAACTCCAAATTACATGACATTTTTCAGATTTTATTCCTCTTTTCGAGATAAAGGAAGCCCCGGGATGCTGAAGGGAGCCCGACCCCGTTTTTGTGCTCAAAAACCTTTATTTAAGTCGATACGTTGGATTTTTAGACTTGGGAGATGCCCTTTTCGAGTTTCTTAGGATACAAATGTCATTTATTGTCAATACGCTGCTTGCATTTCGTTTATCTCTTGGATATTCCTTTTCCTTCCTATTTCCTATTTGCCTTTGTCTCTCGTGTTGCACCCCTCTTCCGCTTTTTGTTTTTGTTTTCACGTGATAAGATGACTACAACGATCAATTGTACGTCAGGCTTTGAAATACCATAACTTTGCGTACAAAGCTCCGTATTACATGATTTTTTCACATTTCATTCCTCTTTTCGAGATAAATGATGCCCCGGGATGCTGAAGGCAGTCCGACCTCGTTTTCAAGCTCAAAATCCTTTATTTATGTCGATACATTGGATTTTTAGAGCCGAGAGATGCCCTTTTCGAGTTTCTTAGGATACAAATGTCATTTCTTGTCAATACACCACTTGCGTTACGTTTGTCTCTCAGATATTCCTTTTGCTTCCTATTTCCTATTTGCGTTTGTCTCTCGTTTTGGAACCCTTTTCCGCTTTTTGTTTTTGTTTTCACGTGATTAGAGACTACAACAATGAATTGTACTACAAGCTTTGAAATACCATAACTTTAAGTACAAAGCTCTGAATTACATGATATGTTTCACATTTTATTCCTCGTTTCGAGATAAATGATGTCCCGGGATGCTGAAGGCTGCTCAACCCCATTTTCGAGCTCAAAATAATTTATTTAGGTTGATACGTTGGATTTTTAGAACCGGGAGATGCCCATTTCGAGTTTCTTAGGATACGAATGTCATTTTTGTAAATACGCAGCTTGCGTTTCTCTCTCATCTTGCACCCCTTTTCCGCTTTTTGATTTTGTTTTCACGTGATTTGATGACTAAACCAATGAATTGAATAACGGGCTTTCAAATACCAAAACTTTGCGTACGAAGCTTCGAATTATATTATTTGTTTCACATTTTATTCCTCTTGTCGAGCTATACTATGCCGCAGATTGCTGAAGGAAGCCCAACCTCGTTTTCGAGCTCAAAATCCTTTATTTAGGTCGATACGTTGGATTTTTAGAGCTAGGAGATGTCATTTCGAGTTTCTTAGGATACAAATGTCATTTCTTGTCAATATGCCGCTTGCGTTGCGTTTGTCTCTTGGATATTCCTTTTGCTTCCTATTTCCTATTTGCATTTGTCTCTTGTGTTGCACCCCTATTCGTTTTTTTTTTGTTTTTGTTTTTACGTGATTAGATGACTACAACAATGAATTGTACGTCGGGCTTTGAAATACCAAAATTTTGCATACGAAGCTCTGAATTACATAATATGTTTCACATTTTCTTCCTCTTTTCGAGATAAACGTTGCCACGGGATGCTGAAGGCAGCTCCATCCTGTTTTTAAGCTCAAAATCTTTTATTTAGATCGATACATTGGATTTTTAGAGCCGAGAGATGCCCTTTTCGAGTTTCTGATGATACAAAGTAATTTCTTGTCAATACCCCGCTTGCGTTGCATTTGTCTCTCGGATATTCCTTTTGCTTCCTATTTCCTATTTGCGTTTGTCTCTCGTGTTGCACCCCTTTTCCGCTTATTGTTTTTTATTCCCGTGATTAGACGACTACAACAATGAATTGTACGACAGTTTTGAAATACAATAATTTGGCGTATGAAGCTCCGAATTACATAATATGTTTCACATTTTATTCATCTTTTCACGATAAACGATGCCCCGGGTTGCTAAAGGCAACCAGACCCCGTTTACGAGCTCAAAATCCTTTACTTTGGTCGATACGTTGGATTTTTAGAGCTGGGAGATGTCCTTTTTCAGTTTCTTATGATACGAATATCATTTACTGTCAATAAGCCGCTTGCGTTGCGTTTGTCTCTCGGATATTCCTTTTCCTTCCTGTTTCCTATTATCGTTTGTTTCTCGTGTTGCACCCCTTTTTCGCTTTTTGTTTTTGTTTTCACGTGATGTGTTGACTACAACAATGAATTGTATAACGTGCTTTGAAATACCATAACTTTTTGTACGAAGCTCCGAATTACATGATATTTTGACATTTTATTCCTCCTTTCGAGATAAATGATACCCCGAGATGCTGAAGGCAGCCCGACCCCATTTTCGAGCTCAAAAACCTGTATTTAGGTCAATACGTTGGATTTTCAGACCTGGGAGATGCCCTTTTCGAATTTCTTAGGATATGAATGTCATTTCTTGTCAATATGCCGTTTGCGTTGCATTTGTCAATCAGATACTCCTTTTGCTTCCTATTTCCTATTTGTGTTTGTCTCTCTTGTTGCACCCCTCTACCGCTTTTTGTTTTTGTTTTTACGTGATAAGACGACTACAACAATGAGTTGTACGACGGGCTTTGAAGTACCATAAATTTGCGTACGAAGCACCGAATTACATGATTTTTTCACATTTTATACCTCTTTTCAATAGAAACGATGCCCCGGGTTGCTAAAGGCAGCCCGACCCCGTTTTCGAGCTCAAAAACCTTTATTTAGGTCGATACATTAAATTTTTAGTGCCGGGAGATTCCCTTTTCGAGTTTCTTAGGATACAAATGTCATTTCTTGTCAATACGCCGCTTGCGTTGCGTTTGTCTCTCGGATATTCCTTTTCCTTCCTATTTCCTTTTTTCATTTGTTGCTCGTGTTGCACCCCTTTTCCGCTTTTTGTTTTTGTTTTCACGTGATTAGATGACTACAACAATGAATTGTAAGACGGGCTTTGAAATACCATCAATTTGTGTACGAAGCTCCAAATTACATGATATTTTTCACATTTTATTCCTGTTTTCGAGATAAACGATACCCCGGGATGCTGAAGGCAGCCCGACCCCGTTTTTGTGCTCAAAAACCTTTATTTAGGTCGATACGTTGGATTTTTAGACCCGGATAATGCACTTTTCGAGTTTCTTAGGATACGAATTTAATTTCTTGTCAATGCGCCGCTTGCGTTGCGTTTGTCTCTCGGATATTCCCTTTGCTTCCTATTTCCTATTTGCATTTGTCTCTCGTGTTGCACCCCTCTTCCGCTTTTTGTTTTTGTTTTCACGTGATAAGACGACTACAAAAATAAATTGTACGACGGGCTTTGAAATACCATAACTTTGCGAACGAAGCTCCGAGTTGCATGTTTTTTCACATTTTATTCCTCTTTTCGAGATAAACGATGCCCCGGGATGCTGAAGGCAGCCCGACCCCGTTTTCGAACTCAAAATCCTTTATTTAGGTCGATACATTGGATTTTTAGAGTCGAGAGATGCCCTTTCAAGTTTCTTAGGATACGAATGTCATTTCTGGTCAATACGCCACCTGCATTGCGTTTGTCTCTCGGATATTCCTTTTGCTTCCTATTTCCTATTTGTATTTGTCTCTCGTTTTGCAACCCTTTTCCGCTTTTTGTTTTTTTACTTGATTAGACGACTACAACAATGAATTGTGCGATGAGCTTTGAAATACCATAACTTTGCGTACGAAGCTCCAAATTACATGATATGTTTCACATTTTATTCCTCTTTTGGAGATAAATGATGTCCCGTGATGCTGAAAGTGAGGCGTAGTGATCCCGAGAATATTGAGAAAACAACAGGTGTGCGAGAAACATATTTTTCTAGTGAAGAAGAGATGGCACAGGAGGAAGCACCGGAAACCTACGGGCGTATACAACGCCTAAACACACGCAACTTCTCTCCTGCATTCGAAGCCTCGAGATAGACTGCAATAGATTTGAGTTACAGTCGGCCTTCATTCAGATGTTGAGTCAATTGCCATTTAGGGACATTCTACGGAAGATCCTAATCAGCATCTCACTCAGTTCAAGATGCTGTGTTCGAACATGAAAGCATACCCCGGAATAAATGGTGAAGCGATTATGCTACTTGCCTTCCCGTTCTCAGTTAAGGAGCATGCACTCGAGTGGCTCTACACGCTACCCCCAGATTCTATTCATACATGGAGCCAGCTCAAAGAACGCTTCATGATGCGATGTTTCTCACCCCACAAGATGCAGCTATGGAAGAATAAGATTAATTCGTCTGAACAAGAGGATAAAGAGAGTCTTCTGGAGGCGTGGCTGCGATTTAAAGGATATAGACGCGAATGCCCACACCACGAGATGGATAAAAGATACCTCATTCGCCACTTTCATTGAGGGTCTTCGTGATGAAGTTCGAGATTGGTTGAACACTTCTTGTGGAGGTTCTCTACATGACGACTACAACATTGAATTGAACGACGGGCTTTGAAATACCATAACATTGCATAAGAAGCTCTGAATTACATGATTTTTTTTTCACATTTTATTCCTCTTTTTGAGATAAACGATGCTGCGGGGTTGCTGTAGGCAGCCCGCCCCCGTTTTCAAGCTCAAAATCCTTTATTTAGGTCGAGACGTTGGATTTTTAGAGCTAGGAGATGCCCTTTTCGAGTTTCTTAGGATACGAATGTCATTTCTTGTCAATACGCCATTTGCGTTGCGTTTGTCTCTCGGATATTCCTTTTGCCTCCTATTTCCTATTTGTGTTTGTCTCTCGTTTGCACCCCTTTTCCGCTTTTTGTTCTTGTTTTCCCGTGATTAAAAGACTACAACAATGAAATCTACGACGAGCTTTGGAATACCATAACTTTGCGTACGAAGCTCTGAATTACATATTTTTTTCGCATTTTATTTCTCCTTTTGAGATAAAAGGTGCCGCGGGATGCTGAAGGCATCCCAACACATTTTTTCGAGCTAAAAATCCTTTATTTAGGTCGATATGTTGGATTTTTAGAGCCAGGAGAGACCCTTTTCGAGTTTCTTAGGATACGAATGTTATTTCATGTCAATACGCCACTTGCGTTGTGTTTGTCTCTCGTATATTCCGTTTGCTTCCTATTTCCTATTTGCGTTTGTCTCTCGTGTTGCAGACCT
Organism: Gynandropsis gynandra; assembly: GCA_036759665.1. Taxonomy (NCBI): domain Eukaryota; kingdom Viridiplantae; phylum Streptophyta; class Magnoliopsida; order Brassicales; family Cleomaceae; genus Gynandropsis; species Gynandropsis gynandra. Next base: position 18,789,819 of record CM071872.1, on the reverse strand, counting down.
TTTTCCGCTTTTTGTTTTTGTTTTCAAGTGATCAGAAGACTACAATAATGAATTGTACGACGAGCTTTGAAATACCATAACTTTGTGTACGAAGCTCCGAATTACATGATTTTTTTCACATTTTATTCCACCATTAGAGATAAACAATGCCGCATGATGCTAAAGGCAGCCCAACCCCATTTTCGAGCTCAAAATTGTTGATTTAGGTCTATACATTTGATTTTTAGAGCGGGAAGATGCCATTTTCGAGTTTCTTAGGATACAAATGTCATTTCTTGTCAATACGCTACTTGCGTTGCATTTGTCTCTCAGATATTCCTTTTGCTTCCTATTACCTATTTGGGTTTTCTCTCGTGTTGCACCCCTTTTCTACTTTTTCTTTTTGTTTTCACGTGATTAAACGACAACAACAATGAATAGTACGACGGGCTTTGAAATACCATAACTTTGTATACAAAGCTCCAAATTACATGATTTGTTTCCCATTTTATTCCTCTTTTGAGATAAACGATGATGCAGGTTGCTGTTGGAAGCCCGACCACGTTTTCAAGCTCAAAATCCTTTATTTAAGTCCATATGTTGGATTTTTAGAGTCGGGAGATCCCCTTTGGAGTTTCTTAGGATACGAATGTCATTTCTTGTCAATACTCTGCTTGCGTTGCATTTGTCTCTCGGATATTCTCATTGCTTCCTATTTACTATTTGCGTTTGTCTCTCGTGGTGCACCCCTTTTCCGCTTTTTGTTTTGGTTTTCACGTGATCAGAAGACTGCAATAATGATCTGTACAACGAGCTTTGAAATATCATAACTTTGTGTACTAAGCTCTGAATTACATGATTTTTTTCGAATTTTAGTCCACCCTTTGAGATAAACGATGCTGCAGGATGCTGAAGGCAGCCCGACCCCATTTTCGAGCTCAAAATTGTTTATTTAGGTCTATACATTTGATTATTAGAGCCGGAAGATGTCCTTTTCGAGTTTCTAAGGATACAAATGTCATTTCTTGTCAATACGCCGCTTGCGTTGCATTTATCTCTCGGATATTTCTTTTGCTTCCTATTTCCTATTTGTGTTTGTCTCTCGTGTTGCACCCCTTTTCTTCTTTTTATTTTTGTTTTCACGTGATTAGACGACTACAACAATGAATTGTACGACGGGCTTTGAAATACCATAACTTTGTATACGAATCTCCAAATTACATGATTTTTTTGCACATTTTATTCTTCTTTTCGATATAAACGATGCCACAGGTTGCTTTTGGCAGCCCGAACCTATTTTCAAGCTCAAAATCATTTATTTAGGTCGATACGTTGGATTTTTAGAGGTGGGAGAATCCCTTTTCGAGTTTCTTCGGATACGAATGTCATTTTTTGTTAATACGCCGCTTGTGTTGCGTTTGTCTCTCGGATATTCCTATTTCTTCCTATTTCCTATTTGTGTTTGTCTCTCGTGGTGCACCCCTTTTTCCGCTTTTTGTTTTTGTTTTCACGTGATTAGACGACTACAACAATGAATTGTACGACGGGCTTTGAAATACTATAACTTTGCGTACGAAGCTCCGATTTACATGATTTTTTTCACGTTTTATTCCTCTTTTCGAGTTAAACGATGTTGTGGAATGCTGCAGGCAGCATGACCCCATTTTTGAGCTCAAAATCCATTATTTAGGTCTATACATTGGGTTTTTAGAGCCAGGAGATGCCCTTTCCGATTTTCTTTGGATACGAATGTCATTTCTTTTCAATACGCCGCTTGCTTTGCGTTTGTCTCTCAGATATTCCTATTGCTTCCTATTTACTATTTGCGTTTGTCTCTCGTGGTGCACCCATTTTCCACTTTTTGTGTTGGTTTTCAGGTGATAAGAAGACTACAATAATGAATTGTACATCGAGCTTTGAAATACCATAACTTTGTATACGAAGCTCCAAATTACATGATTGTTTTCACATTTTATTCCACCTTTTGAGATAAACAATGCCGCAGGATGCCGAAGACAGCCCGACCCCATTTTCGAGCTCAAAATTGTTTATTTAGGTCTATACATTTGATTTTTAGAACCGGAAGATGCCCTTTTCGAGTGTCTAAGGATAGGAATGTCATTTCTTGTCAATACGCCGCTAGCATTGCATTTATCTCTCGGATATTTCTTTTGCTTCCTATTTCCTATTTGTGTTTGTCTCTCGTGTTGCACCCCTTTTCTTCTTTTTGTTTTTGTTTTCACGTGATTAGTCGAATACAAAAATGAATTGTACGACGGGCTTTGAAATACAATGACTCTAAATACGAAGCTCAAAATTACATTATTTTTTTTCACATTTTATTCCTCTTTTCGAGATAAAAGATGCCATAGGTTGCTTTTGGCAGCCCGAACCCATTTTCAAGCTTAAAATCTATTATTTACGTTGATATGTTGGATTTTTAGAGACGCGGGATTCCCTTTTCGAGTTTCTTAGGATAAGATTGTCATTTCTTATCAATACGCCGCTTGTGTTGCGTTTGTCTCTCGGATATTCCTATTGTTTCTTATTTCCTATTTGCGTTTGTCTCTCGTGGTGCACCCCTTTTCTGCTTTTTGTTTTTGTTTTCACGTGATTAGACGACTACAACAATGAATTGTACGATGTGTTTTGAAATACCATAAATTTGTGTATGAAGCTCCGAATTACATAATATGTTTCACATTTTATTCCTCTTTTCGCGATAATCGATGCTGTGGAATGCTGTAGGCAGCCCGACCCCGTTTTTTAGCTCAAAATCCTTTATTTTGGTCTACGCATTGGATATTTAGAGCCGGGAGATGCCCTTTTCGAGTTCCTTAGGATACGAATGTCATTTTTTGTCAATACGCCATTTGCGTTGCGTTTTTCTCTCGGATATTCCTTATGTTTCCTATTTCCTATTTGCGTTTGTCTCTCGTGTTGCACCCGTTTTCCGCTTTTTGTTTTTGTTTTCCCGTGATTAGACGACTACAACAATGAATTGTACGACGGGCTTTGAAATATCATAACATTGCATACGAAGCTCCAAATTACATGATTGTTTTCACATTTTATTCCTCTTTTCGAGATAAACGATGCTGCAGGTTGCTTTTGGCAACCGCATTTTCAAGCTCAAAATCCTTTATTTAGGTTGATATGTTCCATTTTTAGAGAAGGGAAATTCCCTTTTCGAGTTTCTTAGGATACGAATGTCATTTCTTGTCAATAGGCCGCTTGCGTTGTGTTTGTCTCTCGGATATTCCTATTGCTTCCTATTTACTATTTGCGTTTGTCTCTCGTGGTGCACCCCTTTTTCGCTTTTTGTTATTGTATTCACGTGATTAGACGACTACAACGATGAATTGTACGACGGGCTTTGAAATATCATAACTTTGCGTACGAAGCTCCGAGTTACATGAGTTTTTTACATTTTATTCCACTTTTCGAGATAACCGATGCCGCGGGATGTTGAAGGCAGCCCAACCCCATTTTCAAGCTCAAAATCCTTTATTTAGCTCGATACGTTGGAGTTTTAGAGCCAGGAAATGCCATTTTTTAGTTTCTTAGGATACGAATGTCATTTCTTTTAAATACGCCGCTTGCGTTGCGTTTGTCTCTCGGATATTCCTTTTGCTTCCTATTTCCTACTTGTGTATGTCTCTCGTGTTGCACCCCTTATCCGGTTTTTGTTTTTGTTTCCACGTGATTAGACAACTACATAACTTTGCGTACGAAGCTCCGATTTACATGATTTTTTTCACATTTTATTCCACTTTTCGAGATAAACGATGCTGTGGAATGCTATAGGCAGCCCAACCCCGTTTTTGAGCTCAAAATCCTTTATTGATATCTATACGTTGGAATTTTGGAGAGCCAGGAGATGCCCTTTCCGAGTTTCTTAGGATACGGATTTCATTTCTTGTCAATACGCCACTTGCATTGCGTTTGTCTCTCGGATATTCCTATTGCTTCCAATTTCCTATTTGTGTTTCTCTCTCGTGGTGCACCCCTTTTCCGCTTTTTGTTTTTCTTTGCATCTGATTAGACTACAATAATGAATTGTACGACGGGCTTTGAAATATCATAACTTTTCCTATGAAGCTCCGAATTACATGATTTTTTCCACATTTGATTCCTCTTTTCAAGATAAACGATGACGCTGGTTGCTGTTGGCTGCCCGACCGCATTTTCAAGCTCAAAACCCTTTATTTAGGTCTATACGTTGGATTTTTAGAGCCTGGAGATGCGTTTTCGAGTTTCTTAGGATACGAATGTCATTTTTTTGTCAATACGCCCCTTGCGTTGCGTTTCCCTCTTGTGTTGCACCCCTTTTCCGCTTTTTATTTTCGTTTTCACGTGATTAGACGACTACAACAATGAATTGTATGATGGGCTTTGAAATACTATAACTTTGCGTATGAAGCTCCGAATTACATGATTTTTTCCACATTGGATTTTTAGAGCCGAGAGATGCCCTTTCCGAGTTTCTTAGGATACAAATTTCATTTCTTGTCAATACGCCGCTTGCGTTGCGTTTCTATCGGATATTCCTTTTGCTTCCTTTTTCCTATTTGCGTTTGTCTCTCATGTTGCACCCCTTTTCTCCTTTTTATTTTTATTTTCACGTGATTAAACGACTACAACAATCAATGGTACAACGGGCTTTGAAATACCATAACTTTGCGTATGAAGCTCCGAATTACATGATTGTTTTCACATTTTATTCCTCTTTTTGAGATAAACGATGCCACAGGTTGATCTCGGCAGCCAAACCCCGTTTTCGAGCTCAAAATCTTTTATTTATGTCGATAAGTTGGATTTTTAGAGCCAGGAGATGCTTTTTTCGAGTTTCTTAGGATACTGATGTCATTTCTTTTCAATACGCCGCTTGCATTGCGTTTGTCTTTCAGATATTCATTTTGCTTCCTATTTCCAATTTGCGTTTGCCTCTCGTGTTGCGCCCCTTTTCCACTTTTTGTTTTTGTTTCAAGTGACAAGACGACTACAACAATGAATTGTACGACGGGCTTTGAAATACCATAACTTTGCGTTTGAAGGTCCGAATTACATCATTTGTTTCACATTTTATTCCTCTTTGCGTATGAAGGTTCGAGCTCGAAAACAGGGTTGCTTTTGGCAGCCCAACCCCGTTTTCGAGCTCAAAATCTATTATTTAGGTGGAAACGTTGGATTTTTAGAGCCGGGAGATGCTCTTCTCAAGTTTCTTAGAATACGAATTTCAGTTCTTGTCAATACGCCGGTTGCGTTGCGTTTATCTCTCGGATATTCCTTTTGCTTCCTATTTCCTATTTGCTTTTGTCTCTCGTGTTGCACCCCTTTTCTGCTTTTTGTTTTTGTTTTCACGTGATTAGATGACTACAACAATGAATTGTACTACGGGCTTTGCTTTGAAATACCATAACTTTGCGTACGAAGCTCCAAATTACATTATAGTTTTTCACATTTTATTACCCTTTTCGAGATAAACGATGCCGCAGGTTGGTGAAGCCAACCCAACTCCATTTTCGAGCTCAAAATCCTTTCTTTAGGTCGATACGTTGGATTTTAAGAGCCGGGAGATGCCGTTTTCTAGTTTCTTAGTATACGAATGTCATTTCTTGTCAATACGCCGCTTGCGTTGTGTTTGTCTCTCGAATATTCCTTTTGCTTCCTATTTTCTATTTGCGTTTGTCTCTCGTGTTTCACCCCTTTTCCGCTTTTTTTTTTCTTTTCACATGATTAGACGACTACAACAATGTATTGTACGATGGGCTTTGAAATACAATCACTTTGCGTATGAAGCTCCGAATTACATGAGTTTTCTCACATTTTATTCCTTTATTCGAGCTAAACAATGCCGCAGGTTGCTGAAGGCAGCTCGGCCCCATTTTCTTACTCAAAATCCTTTATTTAGGTCGATACGTTGGATTTTTATAGCCAGGAGATGCCCTTTCCGAGTTTCTTAAAGATACGAATGTCATTTCTTGTCAATACGCCGCTTGCATTGCGTTTGTCTCTTGGATATATTCCTTTTGATTCCTATTGCCTATTTGCGTTTATCTCTCGTGTTGCACCCCTTTTCCGCTTTTTGTTTTTGTTTTCACGTGATTAGACGACTACAAATATGAATTGTACGACGGGCTTTGCAATACCATAACTTTGCGCACGAAGCTCCGAATAACATGATTTTGTTTACAATTTATTCCTCTCTTTGAGACAAGGGATGCTGCAGGTTGCTGTTTGCAGCCCGTCCCCGTTTTCGAGCTCAAAATCCTTTATTTAGGTTGATATGTTGGATTTTTAGAGCCAGGAGATGCCTTTTTCGAGTTCCTTAGGATACAAATGTTATTTCTTGTCAATACGCCGCTTCTATTGCATTTGTCTCTCGGATTTTCCTATTGCTTCCTAGTACCTATTTGCCTTTGTCTCTCGTATTGCACCCCTTTTCTGCTTTTTGTTTATGTTTTAACGTGATTAGACGACTACAACAATGAATTGTACGACGGGCTTTGAAATACCATAACATTGCGTACGAAGGTCCGAAATACATCATTTGTTTCACATTTTATTCCTCTTTTCGAGATAAACGATGTCGCGGGATGCTGTAGGCATCCCGACCCCGTTTTCAAGCTCAAAATTATTTATTTAGGTCGATAATTTGGATTTTTAGAGCCGGGAAATGCCCTTTTCGAGTTTTTTAGGTTACAAATGTCATTTCTTGTCTATACGCCGTTTGCGTTGCGTTTGCCTCTCAAATATTCTTTTTGCTTCCTATTTCCTATTTGCATTTGGCTCTCGTGTTGCACCTCTTTTCTTTCACGTGATTAGAGGACTACAACAATGAATTGTACGACGGGCTTTGAAATACCATTTGTGTGCGAAGCTCCGAATTACATGATTTTTTTCACTTTCTATTCCTCTTTTCGAGATAAACGATGCTGTGGGATGCTGAAGGCTGCCCGATCCCATTTTCGAGCTCAAAATTCTTATTTTAGGTCTATGCATTTGATTGTTAGAGCCGAAAGATGCCCTTTTCAAGTTTCTTAGGATACGAATGTCATTTCTTGTCAATACGCCGCTTTCATTGCATTTGTCTCTCGGATATTCCTTTTGCTTCCTATTTCATATTTGCGTTTATCTCTCGTGTTGCACCCCGTTTCCGCTTTTTATTTTTGTTTTCACGTGATTAGACGACTACAACAATGAATTGTACGACGGGCTTTAAAATACCATAACTTTGCGTGCGAAGCTCCGAATTACATAACTTCTTTTCACATTTTATTCCTCTTTTCGAGATAAATGATGCCGCAGGTTGCTTTCGGCAGCCCAACCCCACTTTCAAGCTCAAAATCCTTTATTTAGGTCGATACGTTAAATTTTTAGAGACGGAAGATACCGTTTTCCAGTTTCTTAGAATACAAATGTCATTTCATGTCAATACGCCGCTTGCGTTACGTTTGTCTCTCGGATATTTCTACTGCTTCCTATTTCCCTATTTGCATTTGTCTTTTATGTTACACCTCTTTCCCGCTTTTTGTATTTGTTTTCACGTGATTAGACGACTACAACAATGAATTGTACGACGGGCTTTGAAATACTATAACTTTGCGTACGAAGCTCCGAATTACATGATTTTTTGCATATTTTATCCATCTTTTCGAGATAAACGATGACGCGGGTTGCTTATGGCAGCCCGACCACATTTTAGAGCCGGGAGATGCCCTTTCCGAGTTTCTTAGGATACGAATGTCATTTCTTGTCAATACAACAATGAATTGTACGACGGGCTTTGATATACTATAACTTTGCGTAGGAACCTCCGAATTACATGATTGTTTTCACATTTTATTCATCTTTTCGAGATATAAGACGCTGTGGAATGCTGTAGGCAGCCCGACCCCGTTTTCGAGCTCAAAATCCTTTATTTAGGTCTATACATGGGATTTTTGAGCCGGGCGATAACCTTTCCGAGTTTCTTAGGATACGAATTTCATTTCTTGTCAATATGCCGCTTGCATTGCGTTTGTCTCTCGGATATTCCATTTGCTTCCTATTTCCTATTTGCGTTTGTCTCTTGTGTTGCACCCCTTTTCTGCTTATTGTTTTTATTTTCACGTGATTAGACGACTCCAACAATGAATTTGATGTGCGTTAAGCTCAAGTAATAAAACCTAGACTAACGCTTCCGCAAGAATACGGATCGTGAGGTACTATCATGAATTCAGGGAATTCAAGCTCTCCTATAGGAACTGACTGGCGTAGACTTGTTCACTATCTAGCATGCATATACCAATATATCTATTGTGCATCTTACATGCATAGACGCATTACGACCGCTATCCTAATCCCTAGATTCAATCGATTGACCTGGCGTAGATTCTAAACCGATTAAACCCTAAATCATGGCTAAGTTCCAAAGTCTAATGCCTTGGCGTAGATTTATTAAACTCCTAACGTCATCAATCAAGTGGCGTACAAGTATTGAAGCATTAAGATCAACCATGAAATCTGAAAACATGATCAAATACCAAATTCTTTCATAACGAGTGGCGTACAAGTATGAAAGCATTAAGATGCACCATTCATTAAGCGTAAGACTTCGTTACAACATGGCAATACTCTCTAACCCACGGCAATGGATCTACTCAGACATGAATACAACAAAGTAAACACAAGAGAATTCTACGTTCGACATAGATAGAGAATGAGATGACTCCCTATTCATAAACCGATGTCTTCGATAGATCCTCCTTGCTCCCAATCCGTTGCTCCGTCTTTTCTTCCTTCTTCCTTCTGCCCTAATGTCTCTGAATCTTCTCTGATCCAATCTGGTTCGAAAACTCCTTTTTCAGATCTGATTTCCCCTTAATTTGGTCGTTCCAAAACATAAGAATTAGTTGAGAAATTCAAGGGCCCGAGCGGGCATGTCCTCTACCCGCTCGTGCAGGCCAGTTGCCCGACCGTGTGCCCTCCTTTCAGCCCGAGCGGGCACCATGCCCGATCGTGTGATTCTTGAGCCCAAGTCGTGCAAACCTTCGGCGATTTATTGGCATCAATTAGCCCGAGCGGTCACTCCAATTCCACCCGAGCGGGCACTCCATCTTGGTCGTGTTCCTTGAGTGCCCGAGTCGTGCAAAGCTACGGAGGTAATTGGCAGCAATTAGCCCGATCGTGTACACTTCCAATGCCCGAGCGGGCATGTCTTGAAATGTTGTTTCGCTCCCTTCGCTCGGTGTTTGAGTGTTCACTTTCAGTCCATGGCCTTGCACAAGTCGAACCTTGTTACTCAACTTCGTTTTCGGGGTTAGATTGCCATATTCACTCGTGTTTCTCCTCATGTCTTCGTTTCCTATGCAAAACACGAAATGTAGGTAAAGTTTTCGAATATACTCAATAAATGAATGAAAAATAAATAATCTTCTCTAAACTAGACCTAAGAATGATATATAAACTACAACGGATTACGTGTTATCAAACTCCCCCAGACTTAACCTTTTGCTCGTCCTCGAGCAGACCTAGAGTCGAGTCATAGAAGAATTAAACAACAATGGATACTAACACAAATACATCAAAGGACTAGGCATCATGCAAAAACACGCGTCACATGAACGCAAGCCTAAGTGTACCAAGTTCAGACTTCTATCAACCGAAAGTCTTAAACTATGCAATCCTACCAATGACCCTAGTTAGTCCATGCTCCTAAACAACGTCCAAGCGATCTCCATACCAACTCTCCTAAGCTTGAGATATCATTGAACTCACATTCTCGTTCTTATTCTTTTTTTATTCTTTTCTATGGTTCCACGCTTGGTTCCTAGGACGTCGAAGTCGAAGAGGGTGGCTTTCTACTTAGACCCAGGCTGCCTATGGCACACTCATAAGGTTTAGTAACCTTAGCGGAGTGAAGAGATGCATCATTGAAACTTATTTTTCTGAATTTTTTACTTCTTTTCTTTTTTTTATTAAGAATACGCATAACTCTAACCCTTAGGACGTAGAATAGCGCCTCAACCCACCACTTAGACCCGAACCATCAATCTCGATGTACTCATGTCAATGAAAACCTAAAATAGATAAGGCTTATCCAAGGAGAGAACATTGACAGCGGAGTATAAGCGTGTTGAATCTTATGAACGCTAAAGATCTATCAATAAGCATCGATTAGTCGGTATACATGGAGATATGATACTTGGTACCGAAATCTAGGAGGTGAATGTAACTATAAGTCATGGTTTCTCAAACACTTACTCAACTAATCGGAATCAAGAAATCTTCTAAACACACCTAGACTATAGTTCACGATTCGACAAGGTTGCACAATAATGACTAAAGCTTGAATACTCATTCTAGATCCCTATCTTTTTATTCCTAAAAACAAAAATCTACATCTAATCCTAATAATCTAATCCTAATCATATGACAATACTCGACGATTACCCCCCAGACTTGAATGAAACACCGTCCCGGTGTTCAAAACCTAAATGGAACGTGTGCACCTTGTGTAACTTCCAATCCCGAGTTTGTGTCTCCTCTTCAAGGATGATATGGACGTTGAAGAACCTGCGAAAAAGATTCACACAATCCAAAAAGAGGAATACGATCCCACCAAGTACATCAATATGAGAAGAAAAAGGAATAGTCCGAAAGAGAATGAAATGAAATATGAAACAGTCGGGTTGCCTCCCGACAAGCGCTTGTTTAAGGTCTTGAGCTTGACCGAAATGCTCTACTCATGAGTCGGCTCCGAAAGAGTGAACTTAGCTTGATCAAAATCTGTGATATCCGCATTGTAGAGCTTAATTCGTTGAGCGTTCACTTTAAATGCACCATTGGCTCCTATTAGCTCGATTGCTCCGTGTGGTGAGATGCTTTTAATCGTGAATGGCCCGGACCAGCGTGACTTAAGCTTCCCTGGAAAGAGTTTTAAACGTGAGTTGAAAACAACTACATGATCACCAACCTCAAATGTCCACTGGAGTATATGCCGGTCATGCCATCGCTTCGTACGTTCCTTGTAAATTTTCGCGTTTTCGTACGAATCGAGGCGCATTTCCTCAAGGTGATGAAGCTGTAACGTCCTTTTCTCAGCGGCTGATTTATAGTCGTAGTTCAGTGCCTTGATCGCCCAATACGCTCGGTATTCTAACTCAACCGGTAGATGACATGCCTTACCGTATACAAGCTGAAACGGAGTCATTCCGATTGGCGTTTTAAATGCCGTACGATAAGCCCACAGTGCATCATCGAGCTTCAATACCCAATCCTTCCTAGATCTCGAGTCCGTTTTCTCCAAAATCGATTTGATTTCTCTATTAGAAACCTCAACTTGGTCGCTGGTTTGAGGATGATAAGGCGTTGCTACCCTATGTCTAACACCGTACTTTTTCAGCAACCCATCTATGGTACGATTCACAAAATGCTTACCTCCGTCGCTGATCACAGCTCTCGGGACTCCAAAACGTGGAAATATGACACGCTTGAACATCTTTGTCACTGGTTTGGAGTCGTTTTTGTGACATGCCAAAGCCTCCACCCACTTTGTGACGTAGTCTACCGCAACTAGGATATAAGAGTTTCCGCACGAGGATGGGAAAGGGCCCATGAAATCTATCCCCCACACGTCAAATGGCTCGACTTCTAGAATGTATTGTTGTGGCATTTCATTGCGTCTAGAAATATTACCCGTCCTTTGGCAATTGTCGCACGATTTGACGTAGTTGTGGGCGTCCTTAAAAACAGTGGGCCAATAGAATCCCGCTTGCAGCACCTTTGCAGCGGTCTTTGCTGCGGCAAAGTGTCCTCCGTAGCTCGAAGAATGGCAACGTGACAGTATGTGTGGAGCTTCTTCTTCGGAGATGCAGCGTCTAAAGATTCCGTCTATGCCTCTTTTGAAAAGATAGGGCTCATCCCAATAATACGCCTTAACGTCATGGAGAAATTTCTTTCTCGCATTGTAGTTCAGCCCCTCCGGTAATACTCGACAAGCTAGATAATTCACAAAGTCAGCATACCAAGGAATGGAAGTAGAAGTCAAGGACATTACCAAATCATCTCGGAGGTAGTCATCGATAGGAATGCACTCAGGGATCTCAAGACGTGAAAGATGATCAGCTACTCCATTCTCGGCTCCTTTCCTATCCCGTATCTCAAGATCAAACTCTTGGAGAAGTAGGATCCATCTAATCAACCTCGGCTTTGCATCCTTCTTAGTGAGTAGGTAACGCAATGCAGCATGATCCGTATAAACAATCACCTTTGAACCCACTAAGTATGACCAGCACTTCTCAAACGCATAGACAATCGCAAGGAGCTCTTTTTCCGTCGTAGAATAGTTGCATTGGGCATTGTCCAAAGTCCTACTAGCATAGTATATAGTATGCAACATTCGATCCTTGCGCTGACCTAAAACTGCTCCAACCGCATAGTCACTAGCATCACACATTATCTCAAAAGGAAGCTCCCAATCCGGCGGTTGAATGATAGGTGGAGAAACTAAAGCTTTCTTCAGCTTCTCAAAATCATCTTCACAACCCGCTGTGAACTCAAAAGGCACGTCCTTACCTAGTAGATCCGGGAGGGGTTTGGAAATTTTG
>CM071872.1:18734639-18748079 GCA_036759665.1 Gynandropsis gynandra | reverse complement strand
TGTATGATGGCTAATCCTTTGATGTATTTGTGTTAGTATCCATTGTTGTTTAGCTTTTCTAGTACTCGACTCTAGGTTTTGCTCGAGGACGAGCAAAAGGATAAGTCTGGGGAGTTTGATAACACGTAATCCGTAGTAGTTTTTATGTCATTCTTAGGTATAGTTTTGATTAGATTTATTAGATTTCATTCATTTATCGAGTTTATTCGAGGATTTCATCTACATTTCGTGTTTTGTGTAGGAAACGAAGACATGACGAGAAACACGAGAGATATTGGCAATTTAACCCCAAAATGACAAGGTTCAGCTTGTGCAAGACCGTGGATTGAAGAGAACGTGCAAACACCGAGCGAAAGGAGCGGAAACTACATTTTAGGTTGTGCACGCTCGGGCATTAGAAGGTGCCCGCTCGGGTACTTGATGCCATGACAACCCCGTAGCTTTACACGACTCGGGTGCTCAAGGAACATGGTCGGGCATGCGTGCCCGATCGGGTGGCAAAGGAGTGCCCGCTCGGGTTAATGGTCATCAATATGCGCCGAAGGTTTGCAGGGCTCGGGCTGAGGAAGAACACGCTCGGGCATGAGTGCCCGCTCGGGTGAAAATGGATGTACACGGTCGGGTACAAGGCCTGCACGAGCGGGTAGATGTTGTGCCCGCTCGGGCCCTTGTATTTCTCAACAAATTCCCAAGATTTAGAACAGCCAAATCAGATCTATAAAAGGGGGATTCGAAGGAGATTTTAAAGGGGGGACTCAAGGACAATTCAGTGCCATGAGAGACACACTTGGAAGGATCGAGAAGGATGGATCTACGGATCTGAAGCATGGAGGATCTATTGAATACATTGGTCGATGAAAAGGGAGCATTCTCTTTCTCTTTCTATGTCGAATTTAGATTTCTTTTGTGTTTCGTTTCTTGAGTTCATGTTTAAGTAGATCTATTGCCATAGGTTAGAGAGTATTGCCAACATGTAACGAAGTCTTGTGCTTAATGATTGGTGGATCTTAATGCTTTCATACTTGTACGCCACTCGTTATGAATGAATTCGGTATTTTATCATGTTTTCAGATTTCATGGTTGTTCTTAATGCTTTCATTACCTGTACGCCACTTGAATGAATGATGTTAGGAGTCTGCTTTGTCGCTGAGTCATTCCCATCTTAGGTTTAGTTTGCATTTGCATTTGCATTCCTTCTATCATTAGATTCATCACGTCTTATTCATTAGTTTAATAACTTATAAGTCGCATCAATTCCTTGTGTTCGACCCTAGTTGCTACACGATCCGTATCCTTGCGGAAGCGTTAGTCTAGGTAATTTATTACTTGAGTCTACGCACATCATCGATACGTTGGATTTTTAGAGCCGGGAGATGCCCTTTTCCAGTTTCTTAAGGATAAGAATGTCATTACGCCGCTTGCGTTGCGTTTGTCTCTTAGATATTCCTTTTGATTCATATTTCCTATTTGCGTTTGTCTCTCGTGTTGCACCCTTTTTCCGCTTTTTGTTTTTGTTTTCACGTGATTAGACTACTACAACAATGAATTGTACGACGGGCTTTGATATACTATAACTTTACGTACGAAGCTCCGAATTACATGATTTTTTCACATTTTATTCCTCTTTTTGAGGTAAACGATGTTGTGGAATGTTTTAGGCAGCCCAACCCTGTTTTGAGCTCAAAATCCTTTATTTAGGTCTATACGTTGGATTTTTAGAGTCGGGAGATGCCCTTTTTGAGTTTCTTAGGATACGAATGTTTGCAGCCCGACCCCGTTTTCGAGCTCAAAATCCTTTATTTAGGTTGATACTTTGGATTTTTAGAGTCGGGAGATGCCCTGTTTGAGTTTCTTAGGATATGAATATCATTTCTTTTCATTACGCCGCTTGCGTTGCGTTTGTCTCTCGAATTTTCCTATTGCTTCCTATTTCCTATTTGCGTTTGTCTCTCATGTTGCACCCCTTTTTCCGCTGTTTGTTTTTTTTTTTCACGTGATTAGACGACTACAACAATGAAATTGTACGACGGGCTTTGAAATATCATAACTTTGCGCACGAAGCTCTAAATAACATGATTTTGTTCACATTTTATTCCTCTCTTCGAGATAAGTAATGCTGCAGGTTGCTGTTTACAGCCTGACCCCGTTTTCGAGCTCAAAATCCTTTATTTAGGTCGATATGTTTGATTTGTAGAGCCGAGAGATGCCCTTTTCGAGTTTCTTAGGATACGAATGTCATTTCTTGCCAATACGCCGCTTGTGTTGCGTTTGTCTCTCGGATTTTCTTATTGCTTCCTATTACCTATTTGCCTGTGTCTCTCTTGTTGCACCCCTTTTCCGCTTTTTGTTTTTTGTTTTCACGTGAATAGACGACTACAACAATGAATTCTACAACAGGCTTTGATATACTATAACTTTGCGTACGAAGCTCCGAATTACATGATTTTTTTCACATTTTATTCCTCTTTTCGAGATAAACGATGTTGTGGAATGCTTTAGGCAGCCCAACCCTATTTTCGAGCTCAAAATCCATTATTTACATCTATACATTGGATTTTTAGAGTCGGCAGATGCTCTTTTCGAGTTTCTTAGGATACGAATGTCATATCTTGTCAATACGCCGCTTGCGTTGCGTTTGTGTTTCGGATGTTCCTTTCGCTTCCTATTTCCTATTTGCGTTTGTCTCTCGTGTTGAACCCCTTTTCTGTTATTTAATTTTTGTTTTCACGTGATTAGACGACTACAACAATGAATTGTATGACGGGCTTTGAAATACCATAACTTTGCGAACGATGCTCCAAAATACATGATTGTTTTCACATTTTATTCCGCTTTTCCAGATAAACGATGCCGCACGTTGCTGTTGGCAGCCCGATCCCGTTTTCGAGCTCAAAATCCTTTATTTAGGTCAATACGTTGGATTTTTAGACCCGAGAGATGCCCGTTTCGAGTTATTTAGGATACAAATGTCATTTCTTGTCAATACGCCACTTGCGTTGCGTTTGTCTCTCGGATATTTCTTTTGCTTCCTATTTCCTATTTGCTTAGTATCTCGTGTTGCACCCCTTTTCTGGTTTTTGTTTTTGTTTTCACGTGATTAGACGACTACAACAATGAATTGTACTACAGGCTTTGAAATACCATAACTTTGCGTACGAAGCTCCAAATTACATGATTTTTTTCACATTTTATTCCCCTTTTCAAGATAAACGATGCCTTAGGTTGTTGAAGGCAGTCTGACCCCATTTTCGAGCTCAAAATCCTTTATTTAGGTCGATACGTTGGATTTTTAGAGCTGGGAGATGCCTTTTTCTAGTTTCTTAGGACACGAATGTCATTTCTTGTTAATACGCCGCTTGCGTTGCGTTTGTCTCTCTAATATTTCTTTCGCTTCCTATTCCGTATTTGCTTCCTATTTCCTATTTGCGTTTGTCTCTCGTGTTGCACCCCTTTTCCGCTTTTTTTTTTGTTTTTCACGTGATTAGACGACGACAACAATGTATTGTACGATGGGCTTTAAAATACCATAACTTTGCGTATGAAGCTCCGAATTACATGATTTGTTTCACATATTATTCCTCTATTCGAGATAAACAATGCTGCAGGTTGTTGATGGCAGCCCGGCCCCGTTTTCGAGCTCAAAATCCTTTATTTAGGTCAATACGTTGGATTGTACGACGAGCTTTGAAATACCATAATTTTCCGTACGTGATCATCTCGTTTTCATACGTATTTCTTGCACGATTTTAGAGATGTTTATGACATAGATGCGATGCTTTACGTATGATTTCGTATCCTTTTTACTTGTTTTCGTGTTTTCATGTTCTTACAGGTTTTTATGTGTATTATGTTCATTTCTGAGGTAAAGGACGTGCACGAGACAAAGTACCAATTTCGAGGATCATCACGGGATAAACGGGACGAGAATCGGCAAGGAATAGCCACTGCCCTCGCAGGTAACTCTCTCTCTCGAGCGGGCATTTGTTACGGTGATTTTGTCCAGCAAATTGAGCACAAGTCGGGGAAGAAATACCACGCCCGGGGCCTCGGCCCGAGCGAGCATCACCTCAGCCTGAGCGAGCTGGTCGCTTACCCAGCCCGCGCGGGTTGCGTTTGTCACCTGCAACTCCAAATAAGTTAATTTGACTTTTAACAAACGGGAGTTTGTTGGGGACTTATGCAATAAGGAAAATAGCTTTAGAGAAGAGGAATAAGTGATAATTCGCTAGAGAAAGTAGTGGAAACGTCACCCAACTTAGTCAAGAATGGAAACTCATAAAAAGACAACAATCGGTGGTTGCTGCAACATAAGGAAGAACTGAACGGCCGAAAAGGAAAGAAGGGAGAAAAGGAAAGAAAAGAGGAAGGAAAGAAGAGGAGAGGAGTGAGAGGTCGAGCTCATTCACGAAGTTTCAGTCTTTGATCAAGGAGAGAAAGTAGAGAGAAGGAGAAGGTTCTTGCGAAGGAGACTTGCAAGGAGCATTGGAGATCAACCCAAGACTTCGGTTTCGTTTGGTTTTCATGTTCCTTAGACCTTCTATTTTGTATATGTTTGTTTACGGACGCATGAGCGAGTAGTTTTGATAACATCTATTTTGTTCTAGTATTTTCATCTATTTTCTTAGTTAGTTTAATCATTCATTTGATTTTACCAAGCATTAAGCATCATTATCATCCCATTTTCAGTCATTTTGGAGCTAAGGGACGTGCCAAGACAAAGTGCAAACATCGAGGATCATCACGGGACAAACGGGACGAGAATCGGAATGGAGAAGCCACTACCTGCGCGGGTACTTCCATAGCCCGAGCGGGCACAAGCCATGCCCGAGCGGGCAGCATGCCAGCCGGAGCGGGCACCACCTCAGCCCGAGCGGGCACCACCTCAGCCCGAGCGGGCACCCCTTTTTCCTCGCGTTTTTGCGTTTTCGTCTGCAGCGTACCCTAGCGGGTCACTTTCCTTGCCCGAGCGGGTCGCAGCCGTCACCTGTAACTTCAAATAAGTTAATTTGACTTAAAACAAGGGGAAGTTTGTGGGGGACTTATACAATAAGGAAAACACCTTTAGAGAAGAGGAATAAAGTCATATTTCGCTGGAGGAAGTAATAGAAACGTTTCCAACTTAATCAAGATTTGGAAAACTCAAGACGAGCGGGCACCACCTCAGCCCGAGCGGGCACCCCTTTTTCCTCGCGTTTTTGCGTTTTCGTCTGCAGCGTACCCTAGCGGGTCACTTTCCTTGCCCGAGCGGGTCGCAGCCGTCACCTGTAACTTCAAATAAGTTAATTTGACTTAAAACAAGGGGAAGTTTGTGGGGGACTTATACAATAAGGAAAACACCTTTAGAGAAGAGGAATAAAGTCATATTTCGCTGGAGGAAGTAATAGAAACGTTTCCAACTTAATCAAGATTTGGAAAACTCAAGAAAAGGCAACAAAGTGAGGTGGCTGTTGTAACTAAAGAGGAGAGAGCTTTAGGGACGAAGGGAGACAGAAAATTAGAGAGGAGAGGACACGAGAGGGAGAAGGAGAGCAGCACGCACACACAACGGCGAAGGACGGAGCGAGGAAGCCGGAGCGTGGGAGAGCTATTGAAGACGTCGGTATTGAATAGGGAGGGATCTCATTCTTTATCCATGTTGAATATAGTTATCTTTTGTGTTTCTATTGCTGAGTTCATGTCCGAGTAGGTCCATAGCAATAGGTTAGAGAGCTTGGCCGATATGTACGAAGTCTTGTTCTTAATGCTTGGTGATTCTTAATGCTTTTGTTCTTGAACGCCACTTGAATGAATGATTTTGGTATTTGATCGTTTTCAGATTGATTGGTTGTTTTTAATGCTTTCATTCTTGTATGCCACTCGAATGAATGATCATAGAAGTCTAATGAATCTACGCCAAGGGATTAGACTTTGGAACTTAGCCATGATTTAGGATTTAATCGGTTTAGAATCTACGTCAGGTCGATCGATTGAATCTAGGGATTAGGATAGCGGTCTTAATGTGTCTAGTAGGTGAGATATACAATTGGGAGATTGGTATACGCATGCTAGATAGTGGGCAAGTCTACGCTAGTCAGTTCCTATGTTAGAGCTTGAATTCCCTGAACTCGTGATAATATATGAGACCATGATCTTGTTAGAACTTCGTTGCATCATCGTGCATCTCTCGACACCTGTGGTATTTAGGCATTGAGTTTATCTCGTTAATTAGTTTAGTTTAGTTTCATTTTCATTCCCATCACTCATTGATTTCACATGTCTTATTCTTTAGTTTACTAGCTTTAGAGTTGCATCGATTCCTCGTGTTCGACCCAGGTACTATACGATCCGTATTCTTGCGGAAGCGTTAGTCTAGGTAAATTATTACTTGAGATTAACCACATCAATTTTGTTTTGTTCTAGGAGAAGGGATTAGCCCATGGCTATCCCGAAACCACTATAATTTAGCTTTGAATGCATCTTCCTGTTTTCATTTATTTATTCTTTATTTGAGTGCTTGATAGACTTGTATCTAAGAAGGCCAAGTAGATGCATGTGTTAGGGGTTAGGAGAAGGACCGAAAGGAGAATTCTAGTCCTAGAAGATCAGGTTTAGAAGAAGCGAGGTTAGGCCACGCAAGTAGGGTAGCAGCGTTTGAGGGTAAAACGGATGAATGACAGATCTTATGGGTTTAGTTCAAGGTGTCAACCACGAAAGTAGGGGATAACTTGACTAGATCACGTGGCTATGCCTTGAGAGAGGGTAGATATCATATTAGGATCGTCTGCCTTAGACAACTTGACAGGGATGGTATGATAGATAGGTTGATTGTTGGTTTCGGTAGTCTTGTGGTGAAACCGGTTTCCTAGAACGTTTGTCTCATTCTTAAGAACTAGTTTGTTTATTTGTTTTTAGTATTTCATTCCCACATTCCATATTTGTTCGTTGCAAGTTTGATTCATAGTTTGAGTTTAGGTTGTGTTGCGTAGTCCCTGTGGGATCGACACTTGAAGTACTACACATGTGCCATGCACTTGCGGGTAGTTTAGGTTATTTGTTTAACTTTAATAACGCATCAAGTTTTTGGCGCCGTTGCTGGGGACTTTTGTCAACACGTCTTAGATTTGAGCCTAGAGTCTTTCTTGCTTTGTTTTTGTTTTCTTTTCTTTCGCTTTTTCTACCTAAATCGTTTTTTGTCCTTCGCAGTGCTGTCAGATCAACGAGAGATGGATAATCAGAACAGCCATGGACATATGCAGCAACAGCAAGTTGCACCGCGAGAACCACATCCTCCACCACATCGCCTTAGAGATTACGTGGTGCCGAACATGAACAACGTGCAAACAGCCATACGGATGCCTGCTGTTGCGAGAGAACAGTTTGAGATTAAGCCGGCAATGATCAACATGCTTTATCAAAAGCAATTGATGGGTGGAAACAACGAGGACCCCATCAGCACCTTAGAGACTTCCTTGAGCAGTGGTACGTTATCCCAACACCATGGTCTTGAGCAGTGGTACGTTATCCAAACCTTTTACAACGGAATTTCAGATGAACACCGAACGATGTTGGATAATGCTGCCAGAGGATCATTTATGGATTTGAGCGTCAAGGAGGCATACAAGCTGATCGATAACCTTGCCATGAACCACACCATGTGGTCAACACCGAGAGGTATGCCTAACAGCACTCGTCGTTTATATGAGCCGAATCACAATAGAGCAAAAGGTAACGAGGCGAACGCCATGTACTGTGTGAATTGTGGAGATACAAAACACGTGGCTTATCAATGCACGCTGCAAGAGAATGTAGAATACATGAATTATGCCCAGCAGCAAGGAAACACACACTTCGGGAATACCTACAACCCGAATTGGAGGAATCACCCGAACTTGTCATACCTAACGACTCCACCGATGAAGTATTCGGGATTTCAGCAACCACAACAGCCGTACCAGCAAAATAATCAGCGATTTCAGAATGCTCAGCAAGTTACGCAAGCTCCTCACCCCCCTCAAGCCCCTTCGTCAAACCTTGAGGGAGCATTGCTCGAATTTATCAAGGAGCAAAGGCAGCAACATTCGACTCAAACCAAATTCAATGCGGATGTGGGGACAGCGATCAACGAGCTCAAAACTCAGATGGAATCTTTGAGCAATCATGTGAAGAGCTTAGAGAACTGCATAGCACATCAAGCTGCCTCGTCCTCTCAGAATCCCGGACAGTTTCCAGGTAAACCCGAATTCAACCCGAGAGAGTACGTGAATGCTATTTCTTTGTGCAGCAGCGATGTGATCGAGCATTTACCCTCCAAAGAGCGAGAGCAAGCTGCTGGTACGTCCATGAAAAGAGGAAGAGGTAAGATTGCGATTATGGAAGGAGTCGAACCAGATTTAGACAAACCATACGTTGCTCCACCGGCGTACCAACCTACAATATCGTTTCCTCAACGATTGGTGAGCAGTAAGAATGAAGAACGAGTGGGCAGATTTGTAGAGGGTCTCAAGAAGCTTGACATCAGCATCCCATTCGTTGAAGCCCTCCAAAAGATGCCTATCAAAGAGGTTCTTTCCAATGAGAAGCATATCGAAGAGGACGAGACAGTAGCACTCACCGAGGAATGCAGCGCTATTCTTCAAAACAAGCTACCCCCGAAGTTGAAGGATCCCAGAAGCTTTTCCATTCCATGCAAATAGGTAATATTGATATTGATAATGCTTTGTGTGATTTAGGAGCAAGCATGAGCATCATGCCACACTCGGTTTTCAAGAAGATGGACTTCGGGAATCTCAAACCTACAAAGATGTCTCTATGCCTCGCGGATCGTTCGGTAAGATATCTGGTGGGAATTGTTGAAAACGTTCCCACCATGGTAGGTAAGCTTTGCATTCCCACTGATTTTGTTGTACTTAAAATAAAGGAAGATGCTAGGATACTTATTATTCTTGGTAGGCCGTTCTTAGCTACTGCATGTGAGATGATACACGTACAACAAGGAATGCTTTCCTTACGTGTCGCAGACAAGACGATCGAATTCAACCTGTCCAGCCCTATGAAAGAACCCTTATCCAAGGAGTCTTGACTTAGAGTGGATTCGCTGGACGAGTTACCAAAAGACACGCTTGATCAAGTAAGTGCTTCTTATCCACTTGCACGATATCTAACACGAGTTTGCGATAATGTAGGATTTACAAACGAAGGAGCTGAGATGTACAGGAAATTCATGAGGGCTATTGCAGCACTAGGAGACGCCTCACGTGAGGAGATACCACACGAAATACACGCTGGTTTCGCAGTGGAGAAGACGTCCAAACTTGAGCCCGAGCCACCTCCGTCTTCTTTTTGGTATGAGTATGCTGAATTTGATAAAATATATCCTGCAGTTTTGACTGCTAACTTGAGTGCAGATAAGATGAGAAAACAACTCACACGCGTCAAGAAGCGTAGAAGAGTCAGCTCTTCCGTATGTACGCACGGAACTTATACGGATGACAGCCACGAACCTTCCACCGAAACTCAAAGGAGGCTGCACCCGCACTTGCACGAGGTCATGGAAAAAGAAATCATGAAACTTTTCGATGCAGATACCATTTATCCAACCTCGAGCAGCGAACGAGTGAATCTCGTGCATGATATGCCAAAGAAAGAAGTAGCGACTAAGGGATGGCATGACAAAAAGATCCTATCTCATGACTTCCAATCAGGTGATTTAGTTCTACTTTTCAATACTCGTCCTAAGCTTTTCTCGGGCAACCTACGGTCTCGTTGATCTGGTCCTTTTCAGGTACGAGAAGTCTTCACACATGGAGACGTGGAACTTTGGAGCGAGACGAGTAGCACATTCGAAGCTAATGGACAACGGCTAAAGCTCTACCAAGCCGCTCAACCGATCGAAAGTGGAAACTCCATTTCCCTTTCCGATCCACCCGTCGCGCACGCATGAGGAATGGAGACATCAAAGCTTAAAGGCGTTAAATAAGCGCTTTTTGGGCGGCAACCCAGCTGTTGTTTTCTATTTTTCTTAGTTTTAGTTTAAGACTCGGTTTATCGTTTACGTTTAAAAATAAAAAAAAGGAAAAAAACACAAAAAAAACACAAAAAAAGATACCACCACAAACGTGACTGCACTTCCCTTACACCATCGGAGCTTCACGTCAAGGACACCGTTCAATTCAAGTCTGGGGGAGCAGCTCACGTTTTTCAGGTGATTTCGTTTCATTTTCTCTTTGATTTCGTAGGTTTTAGTTTGTTTTTGCTTTTGTGAGTCAAAGTTGTCCCAGGCACTTGTCCAGTGCCACGTTTTGAGATGAACCCTGAACCTAGGATGCTTAAGAATTTGGCCTTCCCCGTGAGATTTTGCATGTTTGAGCTAGGTTTTACCTGAGCGTTAGAGCTTATTAGTCGGCTGAAAATCAATATGTTGTAATTTTGTGGGAATCCTAGTGTTTCTTGTTGGGGGATTAGACGAGGTTGCTAGGCTAGTTTATCGTTTACTCTCTCTATCCAGATGGTCATACTTCGTGTAGATGATGCTTTACTTCCCCTTTTTATGAGGATTATTATATCATATAGAATCGAGCTTGTTTTGCAGATTAAGAGCGCACACTAACACTCCGCTGTCGATAGAAATAATGCCTAAACGCATGATCCAAAATCGATGTGAGTGCATCGACCTTAATACTCTTTTGATGGCTCGGGTCTAAGTGGTGGGTTGGAAATCATCTTTCTATGTCCTAAGGTCATGGCAAATAAAACGCCGCATAATCTGCTGCACTCTTGAACGAGATGCATGAGTATACCGTCATCGGTAGTCTGGGTCTAAGTACAGGCTGGATCCCTTCAAATCCGACTTCCTAGAAGCCTAGTGTGTATGCGAACAAAAAGAAAAAAAGGAATAGAAAAAGAGGACAGAAAAAGAAAATAAAAAGAAAGAAAGAAAAGAGAAAGAAAAAGAAAAAAAGGGAATAAAGAAAGAAAGAAGCTCGGAAAAGAAACAAGTATCCTCGGTTGTTCTAGGTTTAGCATCTGTCTAAAATCTTGTTTGGTGGAGAGAGTTACGGTGGCTTGTTTAGTTTTTCTTTGATTTGCTTTCTCGTGGGTAGCCTTGGTGAACCTAGGATGAAGACTGAAAACTTAATTAGGCCGAATTTGCTCTCGACGTGCCAGTTGATCGGTTAGGTTCACTTTAGCGGTATTTCTAGAGAAAGGGGAATTCTCGGATTTTGTACACCCCACGTGTTCCACGTTTACGTTTGTTTAGGGATATGCGAACACTCAAGTCTGGGGGATTTTGATCATCTCGTTTTCATACGTATTTCTTGCACAATTTTAGAGATGTTTATGATATAGATGCGATGCTTTACGTATGATTCCGTATCCGTTTTACTTGTTTTCATGTTTTCATGTTCTTACAGGTTTTTATGCATATCCGGTACATTTCGGAGGTGAAGGACGTGCACAAGACAAAGTACCAACATCGAGGATCATCACAAGACAAACGGGACGAGAATCGACAAGGAATAGCCACTACCCGTGCGGGTAACTCCCTCGCCCGAGCGGGCATTTGTTACGGTGATTTTGTCCAGAAAATTGAGCATGACTCGGGCAAGAAATACCACGCCCAGGGCTTCAGCCCGAGCGGACATCACCTCAGCCCGAGCGGGCTGCCTCTTTCTCCATCGCGTTCTTGCGCGATCATCCGCGCCGCACCCGAGCAGGTCACTTATCCAGCCCGCGCGGGTCGCGTCTGTCACCTGCAACTCCAAATAAGTTACTTTGACTTAAAATAAATGGGAGTTTGTTGGGGACTTATAAAATAAGAAAAACGACTTTAGAGAAGAGGAATAAGTGATATTGCATTGGAGAAAGTAATGGAAACGTCACCCAACTTATTCAAGAATGGAAACTCATAAAAAGACAACAATCGGTGGTTGCTGCAACATAAGGAAGAACTGAACGGCGGAAAAGGAAAGAAAAGAGGAAGCAAATAAGAGGAGAGGAGTGAGAGGTCGAGCTCATTCATGAAGTTTCAGTTCTTGATCAAGACGAGAGAGTAGAGAGAAGGAGAAGGTTCTTGCGAAGGAGACTTGCAAGGAGCATTGGAGATCAACCCAAGACTTTGGTTTCGTTTGGTTTTCATGTTCCTTAGACCTTCTATTTCGTTTATGTTTGTTTACGGACGCATGAGCGCGTAGTTTGTTTTGTTCTAGGAGAAGGGATTAGCCATGGCTATCCCGGAACCTTTTTAATTGATCTATGAATGCATCTTCTCGTTTTTGTTTATCTATTCTTTATCTGAGTGCTTGAATGACTTGTATCTATGAAGGCCAATTAGATTCATGTGTTAGGGGTTAGGAGAAGGACCGAAAGGAAAATTGTAGTTATAGAATATCAGGTTTAGAACAACCGAGGTTAGGCCACGAAAGTAGGGTAGCAGCGGTTGAGGGTAAAACGGATGAATCACATATCTTATGGGTTTAGTTCAAGGTGACAGCCATGAAAGTAGGGGATAACTTTACTAGATCACGTGTCTATACCTTGAGAGAGGGTAGATATAATATTAGGATCGTATGCCTTAGATAACTTGACTGGGATTGCATGATAGATAGGTTGATTGTTGGTTTTGGTAGTCATGTGGTGAAACCGGTTTCCTGGAACGTTTGTCTCATTCTTAAGAACTAGTTTGTTTAATTTTTTTAGTATCTCATTCCAACATTCCATATTTTTTGTTGCAAGTTTGATTCATAGTTTGAGTTTAGGTTGTATTGCGTAATCCCTGTGGGATCGACACCTGAAGTACTACACACGTGTCGTGCACTTGCAGGTAGTTTAGGTTATTTGTTTATATTTGATAACGCATCAGTACGAAGCCCCGAATTAAATGATTTTTTTCACATTTTATTCCTCTTTTGGAGATAAATGATGCCGCGGGATGCTGTAGGCAGCCCGACCCCGTTTTTAGAGCTCAAATTGATTTATTTAGGTCGATACGTTGGATTTTTAGAGCCGGGAGATGCGCTTTTCGAGTTTCTTATGATAAGAATGTCATTTCTTCTCAATACGCCGCTTGCGTTGCGTTTGTCTCTCAAATTTTCCTATTGCTTCCTATTTCGTATTTGCATTTGTCTCTCGTGTTGCACCCCTTTTCCGCTTTTTGTTTTTGTTTTCACGTGATTAGACGACTACAACAATGAATTGTACGATGGGCTTTGAAATACCATAACTTTGCGCACGAAGCTCAAAATGACATGATTTTGCTCACATTTTATTCCTCTCTTCGAGATAAGCGATTTCGCAGGTTTCTGTTTGCAGCCCAACCCCGTTTTCGAGCTCAAAATCCTTTATTTAGGATGATACGTTGGATTTTTAGAGCCGGGAGATGCCCTTTTCGAGTTTCTTAGGATACAAATGTCATTTATTGTCAATACGCCGCTTGTATTGCGTTTTGTCTCTCGGATTTTTCCT
>CM071872.1:18695752-18709095 GCA_036759665.1 Gynandropsis gynandra | reverse complement strand
TTTTAGAATTAGGGTTTCGTTGAGTCGAGATCTAGTCCTTTCCGAGTCTTTTGTTTGTTTGTTTTTTTCATTTTTCTTTTATTTTGAGTCATTGCATCTCTTCCAAGCTGATCTACTGTTTGTTGCTTTCCTACGTGCAGACTATTCGATACATGTCTAGGAGTTCGAGGGGAAAAGAATTTCTCTTCGACCCCGATATCGACAAGACTACGCGAGCCTTAAAGAAACAGAAAAAAGCGAGGCGTAGTGATCCCAAGAATATAGAAGAAACAACAAGTGAGCACAGAAAAAGATTTGTCTAGTGAAGAAGAGATGACCATGAGGAAGCACCGGAAACCTACGGGGCGTATACAGCGCCTAAACACATGCAGCTGCTTCTCTCCTGCATTCAAATGCCAGAGACAGATCGGAATAGATTTGAGTTACAGCCGGCCTTCATTCAGATGTTGAGGCAATCGCCATTTAGGGGACGATCTACGGAAGATCCGAACCAACATCTCACTCAGGTTAAGATGTTGTGTTCGAACATGAAAGCTTACCCCGGAATAAATTATGAAGCGATTATGTTGCTTGCCCTCCCATTCTCAATTAGGGAGCATGCACTCGAGTGGCTCTACATGCTACCTCAGATTCTATTCATACATGGAGCCAGCTCGAAGAACGCTTCATGATGCGATTTTTCTCACCCCACAAGACGCAGCTATGGAAGAACAAGATTAATTCGTTTGAACAAGAGGATAAAGAGAGTCTTCCAAAGGCGTGGCTGCGATTTAGAGGATATCAATGCAAATGCCCGCACCACGGGATGGATAAAAGATACCTCATCGCTACTTTCATTGAGGGTCTTCATGATGAAGTTAGAGATTGGTTGAACGCTGCTTGTGGAGGATCTCTACATGACCTCCCGTTCACCGCTATTGAGGCCAAGATTGAGAAGATGGCCGAGGGAAGAAATATTATGAGAATTTAATCGCCACAGTCTAGCCAAGGGAGCGGACAGTGAGGTGCTTGCATTGCAGGCTGAGGCGGACAGCGAGGTGCTTGCATTGCAAGCTGAGCTTGCCGAGTTGAAGTTACAAATGGTAAACATGCACCAAGCGTCTCTCGATTCTAACGGATTCAAGGATGTTGCAGATGTGAACTACGTTGCCAACAATCCATATTCCAACACCTACAATCCGGGCTGGAAGAATCATCCAAATCTGTTGTCCTACAAGAATGCCGATAATGTTTTGAATCCGTTGCAAGGAAACTACCAGCCAAAGTCGTTTCAGAACCAGCCACAACACCAGAAGTTTCAGCCTAGAACGCAAGGCTATCAAGGGTTTCAACTGAGAGGAGTACCAGCACCTATTCCGCAACAAGAAGAAGGGAACAACGAGATAACGTCTATGCTCACTCAGATTCTACATGGACAAAAAGATATAAGAGCTGAGCTGACTATTGTAAGACAAGATCAAGAAGAAGCGAAGAGGCAAATTGTGGAAATGCAGAAGCATTTAAAAATCCTAGACACCCAAGTGGCACAAATTACAGAAAATGCTCCTAACTGACAAGGAGTTTTACCGGCAAAGCCTGAGCCGAATCCCCGTGAGCATTGCAACGCCGTCATGTTGAGAAGCGGGACAAAACTTGCGGACATCACACCCCAAAATTTAGAGAGAGGAGAATGCTCAACGAATTCAACGAAGAAGCCTAGCGACCAAGAGCATCACAAGGAAGTACAAGTTGAGGATGAAGAAGAACCATATGTCGCACCGCCACCAAGACACCCTCCACTTCCATTTCCCTCACGCCAAAGGAAACGAGCTGAAGATTCACAATTTGAAAAGTTTGCAGCGAGGTTGAAGAAGTTGGATATATCTATGCCCTTCCACGAAGCTATCATGCAAATTTCGTCTTACGCTAAGTTCCTCAAGGAAATCCTCACCAAAAAGCGTAAAGTTGAAGAGGAGGAGACAGTGATGGTCACCGATGCAACATACGCCGTTATTCAACATGGGATGCCAACAGAAATTACCCGATACAGGTCCCTTCGTCATTCCTTGCAAGCTTGGAAACGTGACCATCCAAAATGCCATATGCGACTTAGGGGCTAGTGTCAGCATCATGTCGTTGTCATTGTACGAGAAACTTGACTTGAGAGAGATTAAATCCACAAAGTTGGTGTTACAAATGGCTAATCGATCATCGAAACTTCCAATCGGTATTGTGGAGGATGTACCACTTAAGGTAGGCGACTACTACATTCCCGTTGATTTTGTGGTTTTGGACATGAAAGAAGATGAAAGAATATCCATTATCTTGTGGAGACCATTCCTC
The DNA here is from genome assembly GCA_036759665.1 of Gynandropsis gynandra. Taxonomy (NCBI): domain Eukaryota; kingdom Viridiplantae; phylum Streptophyta; class Magnoliopsida; order Brassicales; family Cleomaceae; genus Gynandropsis; species Gynandropsis gynandra. The sequence continues at coordinate 18,706,773 of CM071872.1, read as the reverse complement.
AATACCGCTGGCGCCGTCATCGACGTGAGAGAGGGGAAATTTACGATGAAGATAGGGGAAGCAACAGTGGAGTTTGGGTTAAATAAGCATCTGAAGAAAGTACCTAGGTTAGAGTCCGTTTGGTCCGTTGATTTCACGAGTGACCTATTGCTAGATCCTACGGCTAGAAATATGGATCAAGATGATGACCACGGGCACGGACAACCCTCGAGAGCTTCGAAAGAAACACAAGGAAAAGACGCACACGAACGGCCAACACAAACCAGCAAGCAAAGCACGACCAAATATAAGCTAAATCCCAATCGTGCAACATTTTCGACCAAACCCAGCAAAGTACGCCCAACCGTTCAGAATGAAAAGTTTGACAAGACGCTGATCTTGAACAACGACATGATCGGGCAAGAGAAAAGCATGGGAGAGCTAGCTGATTTAACAAGGCGGATGACGAGCTACAAACCCGAGCGAAGGATGCGACGCAGGAGGCATCGGACACGAAGACGAGGACATCCACCTCGACGTTGATGAGGAGAGCATTTGGTCAAGCTATCGACCTTAAACAAGCGCTTATCGGGAGGCAACCCGACTTTTGCATTCATTTTCATTTTTTTTTTCGGACTTATTCTTTTTCTTTTCACATTGATGTACTCGGTGGATTTGTATATCTTCTTTTTGGACTGTGTGATTCTTTTTTACAGGTTTTTCGACAATGATATCATCCTTGAGGAGGAGACGCATACGACATCCAGCCGCATCACCAACTCGGGACAGCAAGATATACAAGGTGAACACGTTTCAACCCTTATTTTCCCGTGTTTTGGTATGCGAGATTCTCTTAGGTCTTGAACACCGAGACAGTGTTTCATTCAAGTCTGGGGGAGTTCTCGTCGAGTATCATGTATGTGATAAGGATTAGATGATTAGGATTAGATGTTGGTTTTTTTTAGGAATAAACGGATGGATACCTGGCATGAATTTTCGAGCTTTATTCATTATTGTGAGACTTTGTCGAATCGTGAACAATAGTCTAGGTTTGCTTAGAAGTCTTTTGGATACCGATTAATTGAGTAGTTGTGCTTGAAACCATGATCTATAGTTGCATTCACCTCCTAGGTTTCAGTACCAAGTATCCATATCTCCGTGTATACCGATTGATCTTTGCTTGGTTTATTTTATTTTATCGTTATTTTAACATTAGATTCCACACGCTTATACTCCGCTGTCATCTTGGATAATTTTTTAACTATTTCAGGTTCACATTGACATGAGTACATCGAGATCTATGGTTCGGGTCTAAGTGGTGGGTTGAGGCGCTCTTCTACGTCCTAAGGGTTAGAGTGATGCGTATTCTTTGGTAAAAAAAGAGAAAAATGTTCTTCAATGATGCAACTCTTCACTCCGCTAAGGTTACAAGACCTTATGAGTGTGACATAGGCAGCCTTGTTCTAAGTAGAAAGCCATCCCTCTTCGACTTCGACGTCCTAGAAACCAAGCGTGGATCTATAAAAAATGAGAAAAAGAAAAGAGAATAAGAACGAGAATACGAGTTTAATGATATCTCAAGCTTAGGAAATTGGTATGGAGATCGCTTGGACGTTGTTTAGGGGTATGAAGTAGACTTAGGTCATTGGTAGGATTGCCTGGCTCGTGACTTTCAGTTGATAGAAGTCTGAACTAGGTGCGCTTGGGCTTGCGTTCATGTGACGCGTTGTTTTGCATGATGGCTAATTCTTCTTAGTTTTCGTGCTAATGTCCATTGTTATTTTACTCTTCTTGTACTCGACTATAGATTTGCTCGAGGACGAGCAAAGGTTAAGTCTGGGGGAGTTTGATAACATGTTATCCGTCATAGTATTTACATGTTTCTTAGGTTTAGTTTTGATTAGATTTCTTGGACTTTACCGAGTTATTGAGCATATTCGCGGATTTTATCTACATTTTGTGTTTGTGTAGGAAATGAAGACATGAAGGAAAACACGAATGATAACGGCAATTCCACCCCGAAAACGTGTTTGAATGACAAGATACCTCATGTGCACGACCATGGAAGCAAACGGATCACCCGAGCATCGAGCGAAAGGAGCGGAAACAGCAAATGATAGTGTAAATGCTCGGGCATGGAGCAAGCCCGCTCGGGCTGAGGTTTCACAATTAGAGCCAAAAATCCCAAAGAGCAAGCATGACTCGGGCACAAAGACAACATGGTCGGGCATGTGTGCCCGCTCGACTGAGAATTGCACGCGATCGGGCTGCAATTTGAACAAGAAAATCGTCGTATTCATGCCCGACTCGGGCTTACAGGTTGTACGCTCGGGCAGGCCAGCCCGACCAGGCTAACAGTCATGCACGCACGGGCTAATGGACTGCACGAGCGGGTGCATTGTGTGCCCGCGTGGGTCCACCTTTTTCTAAACAACTTTCCTTGAAGTTTGAACGGCCTGAATTTAAAAGGAACAGAAGGGGAAGCCAAGATCAGACTGGAAAAGGCAAGAGAACAAGGGGAACGAACCAGGCAAAGGAGAAGAGAGAGAGCACGGCCGAAGAAGGAGACTTCGGGGAACCGCAGGATTCATCGGAGGTTACGCTTGGGATGATAGGGGAGTCGAACACTTACTTCGTTTTTGTTTGCTTCTCTATGTATTATGAGTAGTTCTCGTTGCCATGGGTTAGGGATGCCATTGTATTGGATCGTTTAATTTATTAATGCTTGATTTCGGTTTTGTTCAATTGAATGGTTCGATTTGTGCGTAATGTCTTCATACATTGTTGATTTCATGCTTGAGTAAGACTAGATCTATTCTACGGAGATTGGGCATGTTTGAGGGAGATTAGAGACTCTTCTAGGCTTGGGAGAGTCAGATTTGAGTCTCGTGAATGAAACTTTCGAATGAATTAGGTTAACGAGAATTTGGCCAATCGGTTAATCTATTTAGGAACGGTAATAATCGAGGTAGAATTCCCATTGTTCTTACTGCATCTAGAAGTTCCGCGCTACATAGGGATATGAGCGAAGTTGATTTCCTAGAAAGAGGATTTAGGCTTACGCCAAGTCATTTCTAGCATTAGGGGTTGAGTTCCCTACTGCTCTTCATGCATCTAGACGTTCCGCGCTACATCAGAAGATGAGTGACGTTGATTTCCTAGGTAGAGGATTAGATATTAGTTCCCCATCGATTGATACAAACCGACTTCATGATCCTTAGAAACATCCATTGCATGTTCTGGTATTCCCGAAGCCCGTGGTACTCTATCTTGTTGAGTCTAACTTCGTCATTCTTTATTATCTTTACTTTTCCTGTTTCATAATCTTATATTGATCGATCTTCTTCTCGTGAATTCTTAGTTCTAACGCTGCACTCAGTCCCCAGAGTTCGACCCTTGTACTACATGAACCGTATACTTGCGGTAGAGTGGTCTTGGAAAAATTAAAACCTATGATTCCACACATCACTCTTGCTCTTTGGAGGGCGAATGCTCAACCACATCACTGCTGCATACAGAAATAACATTAACGTACTCTCTCAGGTTTAATTCGGGCTTACCAGGAAGCTGTCCGGGATTCCGAGAGGATAAGGCAGCTTGCTGTGCTACGGAGTTCTTTAAGATCTTCACATGCTTGCTCAAGGATTCCATGTGAGTTTTGAGCTCGTTGATCGCTCTCCCCACATCCGCATTGAATTTGGCTTGAGTCGATTGTTGCTGCCTTTGCGCCTTGATAAATTCGAGCATCACTGCCCTAAGGTTTGAAGAAAGGGCTTGAGGAGGATGAGGAGCTTGCGGAACTTATTGAGCATTCTGAAATTGCTGATCATTTTGCTGGTACGGCTGTTGTGGTTGCTGAAATCTCGAATACTTCATTGGTTGAGTCGTTAGGTATGACAAGTTCGGGTGATTCCTCCAATTCGGGTTGTACGTATTCCTGAATTGCGTGTTTCCTTGTTGCTGGGCGTAATTCATATGTTCCATGTTCTCTTGCATCATGCATTGATAAGCCATGTGTTCTGTATCTCCCCAATTCACGCAGTACATGGCGTTAGTTGCATTACTTGTTGCTCTGCCCTAATTCAGCTCATATAAACCTCGAGTTCTATTAGGCATACCTCTCTATGTGGACCACATGGTGTGGTTCATCGCGAGGTTATCGATCAGCTCGTATGCCTCCTCCACACTCAGATCCATAAACAATCCTCTAGCAGCGTTATCTAGTGTAGTTTGGTGTTCGTCTGAAATTCCATTGTAAAAAGTTTGGATAACATACCACTGCTTGAGACCATGGTGTGGACACATTTGTAGAAGATCCTTAAATCTGCCCCAAGCTTTGAACAACATTTATCCATCTCTGCATCTAAACGTTTTGATTTCTCCCCTCATCTGAATCATCTTGCTCGGAGGAAAGAAGCGTGATACGAACAATGTGCAGAGCTGGTCCCAATTCGTGATTGAACTAGTGGGAAGCGATTGCAGCCAAGTTTTCGCTCGTCCCCCAATTGAGAAGGGGAAGAGACGCATTAAGATCGTGTCCTCTGAGACTCCGTGTATCTTGAATGTACCGAAAAGTTCTACGAAATGTCTGAGATGCTGATGGGGATCCTCGTGATTTCCACCCATGAATTGGTTCTGATAAAGCATGTTAATCATCGCCGGCTTAATTTCAAACTGTTCTCTAGCGACAGCAGGCATCTGTATGGTATTTTGCACGTTGTTCATATTCGGCACCACGGAATCTCTGAGGCGACGTGGTGGAGGAGCCTGTGGTTCTCGCGGTGCGAGTTGCTGTTGCTCCTATGTCCATGGTCGTTCTGATTATCCATCTCTCGTTGATCTGACGGCTCTGTGAAGAACAAATAAAAACGATTTAGCTAGAAGAACGAAAGAAAGAAAACAAAGAGAAAAACAAAACAAGTATGACTCTAGGCTCGAATCTAAGACGTGTTGACAATAGTCCCCGCCAACGGCGCCAAAAACTTGATGCGATTCAAAGTTAAACAAATAACCTAAACTACCCGCAAAAGCATGGCACGTGTGTAGTACTCTAGGTGTCGATCCTACAGGGACTATGCAACACTACCTAAACTCAAATTACAAATCAAACTTGCAAGCGAACGAAATATGGGTTTTGAGAATAAAATACTAAAAAAAACAACTACACTAACGAGTTCTAGCAAAGAGACAAACGTTCTGGGAATGCAGTTTCACCACAATACTACCGAACCCAACAATCAACATATCTAATCATGTAATCCCGATCAAGTTATCTAAGGTAGACGATCCTAATATGATATCTACCCTCTCTCAAGGCATAGACACGTGATCTAGTCAAGTTATCCCCTACTTTCGTGACTGACACCTTAAGCTAAACCCAAAAGTTTTGTGATTCATCCGTTTTACCCTCAACCGCTGCTACCCTACTTTCGTGGCCTAACCTCAGTTGTTCCTCTTTTCTTTCCTTTTCTCCTGGTTTTTTCTTTGGCCGTTTACTCCTTTTTCCTTTTTCACAGGAGCCACCGTTTTTTCCTTTTTCGTGTGTTTTCCATTCTTGATTAAGTTGGGCAACGTTTCCATTATTTTCTCCAGAAAAATATATCTTATTCCTCTCCTCTAACATCGTTTTCCTCTTTTCGTGTTTAGATAAGTTTCCTTTTCTGGTTTTTGCAGTTGACGGACGCGACCCGCGCGGGCTGGAGTGTGTGCCCTGCATGGGATGATGTGTGCCGCGCGTGTTCGCTGGAACTAGGCCCCGTGCGGGCTAAGGTGTGCCCCGCATGGGCTGAGGCTTCACTTGATGTCCGTGCATGCTGATGACCTCCCCGACCCGTGCTGAGTTTGCTGGAGGTTGTAGCCCGCGCGGGCTAGGTGAAGGCCCCGCGTGGGCTGCGTTAGTTATTGCTGATACTCGTCCCGTTAGCTCCGTTATGATCCTCAAAGTTAGTATTTTGTCTCGTGTACTTTCTTTAGCTCCAAAATGAACCGAATACACATTAGAACCTGTAAGAACACGAAAACACAAAAACGAGTAAAACGGATACAAAAATATACGTAAACATCGGATGTATATCGTAAACATCTCTAAAATGGTGAGAATGAAAATGAAATGATCCGTTGTGTTTGTCTCTTGAATATTAATTTTGCTTCCTATTTCCTATTTGAGTTTTTCTCTCGTGTTGCGCCCTTGTTCCGCTTTTTTGTTTCTGGTTTCACGTGATTAAACGACTACTACAATGAATTGCACGACGGGCCTTGAAATACCATAACATTGCGTATGAAGCTCCGAATTACATGATTTGTTTCACATTTTACTCCTCTTTTCAAGATAAATGATGCACCAGGATGCTAAAGGCAACCTGAGCTCAAAATCCTTTATTTAGGTCAATACGTTGCATTTTAAGAGCCGAAAGATGGCCTTTTCGAGTTTCTTAGGATACGAATGTCATTTCTTGTCAATACGCCGCTTGCGTTGTGTTTCCCTCTCGGATAATCCTTTTGATTCCTATTTCCTATTTGTGTTTGTCTCTCGTGTTGCACCCCTTTTCCGCTTTTTGTTTTTGTTTTCACGTGATTAGACGACTACAACAATGAATTTTACGACGGGCTTTGAAATATCATAACTTTGCATACGAAGCTCCGAATTACATTATTTGTTTCACATTTTATTCCTCTTTTTAAGATAAATGATGCCCCAGGATGCTGAAGGTAGCCTGATCCCGTTTTCAAGCTCAAAATCTGTTATTTAGCTTGATACATTTGATTTTTAGAGCCGGAAGATGCCCTTTTTGAGTTTTTTAGGATACGAATGTCATTTCTTGTCAATACGCCGCTTTACGTACGAAGCTCCGAATTTCATGATTTTTCACATTTCATTCTTCGTTTCAAGATAAACGATGCCCCTGGTTGCTGAAGGAAGCCCGAACCCATTTTCGAGCTCAAAATCCTTTATTTAGGTCGATAAGTTGGATTTTTAGAGCCGGGAGATGCCATTTTCGAGTTTCTTAGTATACGAATGTCATTTATTCTCAATACGCCGCTTGCCTTGTGTTTGTCTCTCGAATATTCCTTTTGCTTCCTATTTCCTATTTGCGTTTGTCTCTCGGATTGTATCCATTTTCCGTTTTTGTTTTTGTTTTCACGTGATTAGACGACTACAACAATGAATTGTACGACGGGCTTTGAAATACCATAACTTTGCGTACGAAGCTCCGAATTACATGATTGTTGTCACATTTTCTTCATATTTTCGAGATAAATGATGCCCTGAGATGCTGAAGGCAGCTCAATACATTGGATATTTAGAGCAGGGAGATGGCCTTTTCGAGTTTCTTAGGATACGAATGTCATTTCTTGTTAATACGCCGCTTGCGTTGCGTTTGTCTCTCGGATATTCCTTTTGCTTCCTATTTCCTATTTGCATTTGTCTCTCATGTTGCACCCCTTTTCCGCTTTTTGTTTTAGTTTTCACGTGATTAAACGACTACAACAATGAATAGTACGACGAGCTTTGAAATACAATAACTTTGCGTACAAAGCTCCGAATTACATGATTTTTTTCACATTTTATTCCTCGTTTCAAGATAAACGATGCCGCGAGATGCTGAAGGCAGCCCGATCCCATTTTGAGCTCAAAATCCTTTATTTAGGTTGATACATTGGATTTTTAGAGCTGGGAGATGCCCTTTTCGCGTTTCTTAGGATACGAATGTCATTTCTTGTCAATACGCCACTTGCGTTGCATTTATCTCTCGGATATTGCTTTTGCTTCTATATTCTATTTGCGTTTGTCTCTCGTGTTGCACCCCTTTTTCGCTTTTTGTTTTTGTTTTCTCGTGATTAGACGACTATAACAATGAATTGTACGACGGGCTTTAAAATACCATAACTTTGCGAATGAAGCTTCGAATTACATGATTTGTTTCACATTTTATCCTTCTTTTCGAGATAAATGATGCCCTAAGATGCTGAAGGCAGCCCAACCCATTTTCGAGCTTAAAACCCTTTATTTAGGTCGATACGTTGGATTTTTAGAGCCGGGAGATGCCCTTTTCGAGTTTCTTAGGATAAAAATGTCATTTCTTGTCAATACGCCGCTTGCATTGCGGTTGTCTCTCGGATATTCCTTTTGCTTCCTATTTCCTATTTGCGTTTGTCTCTCGTGTTGCACCCCTTTTCCGCTTTTTGTTTTTTTTTCACGTGATTAGACGACTACAACAATGAATTTTACGATGGCCTTTGAAATACCATAACTTTGCGTGCGAAGCTCTGAATTACATGATTTTTTTTACATTTTATTCCTCTTTTCGAGATAAACCATACCGCGGGATGCTGAAGGCAGACCGACCCCGTTTTCCAGCTCAAAATGTTTTATTTAGGTATATACGTTTGATTTTTAGGGCCAGGAGATGCCTTTTTCGGGTTTCTTAGGATATGAATGTCATTTCTTATCAATACGCCGCTTGCGTTGTGTTTGTCTCTTGGATATTCCTTTTTCTTCCTATTTCCTATTCGCGCTTGTCTCTCGTGTTGCACCCCTTTTCTGCTATTTGTTTTTGTTTTCACGTGATTAGACGGCTACAATAATGAATTATATGACGAGATTTGAAATAGCATAACTTTGTGTACGAAGCTCCGAATTACTTTATTTTTTCACATTTTATTCCTCGTTTCGAGATAAACGATGTCGCTGGTTTCTGAAGGCAGCCCCAACCCATTTTCAAGCTCAAAATCTTTTATTTAGGTCGATACGTTGGATTTTTAGAGCCGGGAGATGCCCTTTTCGAGTTTCTTAGGATACGAATGTCATTTATTCTCAATACGCCGCTTTTGTTGTGTTTGTCTCTCGAATATTCCTTTTGCTTCCTATTTCCTTTTTGCGTTTGTCTCTTGTGTTGCACCCCTTTTCTGCTTTTTGTTTTGGTTTTCACGTGATTAGACGACTACAACAATGAATTGTACGACGGGTTTTGAAATACCATAACATTGCGTACGAAGATCCAAATTACATGATGTTTTTCACATTTTCTTCCTCTTTTCGAGATAAATGATGCCTTGGGATGCTGAAGGCAGCCCCGCCCCATTTTCAAGCTTAAAATCTTTTATTTAGGTCGATACGTTGGATTTTTAGAGTCAGGAGATGCCCTTTTCAAGTTTCTTAGGATACGAATGTCATTTCTTGTCAATACGCCGCTTGCATTGCGTTTGTCTCGGATATTCCTTTTGCTTCCTATTTCCTATTTGTGTGTGTCTCTCATGTTGCATCTCTTTTCCGCTTTTTGTTCTTTTTTTTCACGTGATTAGACGACTACAAAAATGCATTGTACGACAGGCTTTGAAATACCATTACTTTGCTGAAGGCAGTCCGACCCCGTTTCAAGCTCAAAATGCTTTATTTAGGTCGATACGTTTGATTTTTAGAGTCGGGAGATGCCTTTTTCGACTTTCTTATGATTCGAATGTCATTTTTTGTCAATACGCCACTTGCGTTGCGTTTGTCTCTTAGATATTCCTTTTGCTTCTATATTCTATTTGCGTTTGTCTCTCGTGTTGCACCCCTTTTCCGGTTTTTGTTTTTGTTTTCACGTGATTAGACGATTACAAGAATGAATTGTATGACAGGCTTTAAAATACCATAATTTTACGTACGAAGCTTCGAATTACATGATTTTTTTTTCACACTTTATTTTTCTTTTCAAGTTAATCGATGTTGCGGGTTGCTGAAGGCAGCCCCAACCCATTTTCGATCTCAAAATCCTTTATTTAGGTCGATACGTTGGATTTTTAGAGTCGGGAGATGCCCTTTTCGAGTTTCTTAGGATACGAATGTCATTTCTTTTCAATACGCCACTTGCGTTGCGTTTGTCTCTCGGACATTTCTTTTGCTTCCTTTTTCCTCTTTGCGTTTGCATCTCGTGTTGCACCCCTTTTCCGCATTTTTTTTTCGATTGATTAGCGACTACAACAATGAATTATACGACGGGATTTGAAATATCATAACTTTGCGTAAGAATCTCCAAATTACATGATTTTTTCACCTTTTATTCCTCGTTTCAAGATAAACGACCCAGTGGATGCTGAAGGCAGCCCGACACCGATTTTGAGCTCAAAATCCTTTTTTAGGTCTATACATTGGATATTTAGAGCCAAGAGATGCCCTTTTCGAGTTTCTTATGATACGAATATAATTTCTTGTCAATACGCCGCTTGCATTGCGTTTCTCTCTCGGATATTCCTTTTGCTTCCTTTCCTACTTGCGTTTTTCTCTCGTGTTGCACCCCTTTTCCGCTTATTGTTTTTGTTTTCACGTAATTAGACGACTACAACAATGAATTGTACGACGGGCTTTGAAATACCATAACTTTGCGTACAAAGCTCCGAATTACATGATTTGTTTTTCACATTTTATTCATATTTTGGAGATAAATGATGCCTCGAGATGCTATAGGCAGCCCGACCCCGTTTTCGAGCTCAAAATCCTTTATTTAGATCGATACGTTGGATTTTTAGAGTCGAGAGATGCCCTTTTCGAGTCTCTTAGGATACGAATGTCATCTCTTCTCAATGCGCCACTTGCGTTGCGTTTTTCTCTCGGATATTCCTTTTGCTTCCTATTTCCTGTTTGCGTTTATCTCTCGTGTTGCACCACTTTTCCGCTTTTTTGTTTTTAGTTTTCATGTAATTAGACTACTACAACAATGAATTGTATGACGGGTGATGCGTATCAGAGTTAAATATAACCTAATCTACCCGCAAGTGCACGGCACGTGTGTAGTATTTTAGGTGTCGATCCCACAGAGACTATGCAACGCTACCTAAACCCGAACTATGAATCAAACTTGCTAACGAAAGAATGTGGATAAGGAATGAAATACTGAAATTAACTAAACTACTTGGGTTCTAACGATGAGATAAACGTCCTAGGAAACCGGTTTCACCACAAGACTACCGAAACCGACGACCAACCTATCTATCATACAATCCCAGTTAAAGCTATCTAAGGCAGACGATCCTAACATGATATCTACCCCCTCTCAAGGCAT
>CM071872.1:18628639-18683878 GCA_036759665.1 Gynandropsis gynandra | reverse complement strand
CCGGGCCGGGCCCGAACCCGAATGAACCGGGCCGAAACGGGCTCGGGCCGGGTTCGGGCCGGGCCGGCCCGTTTGACACTCCTAGATATCCCTTTTGCTTCCTATTTCCTATTTGCGTTTGTCTCTCGTATTGCACCCCTTTTTCACTTTTTGTTTTTGTTTTCATGTGATTAGACGACAACAACAATGAATTGTACGACGGACTTTGAAATACCATAACTTTGTGTAAGAAGCTCCGAATTACATGATTTTTTTTTACATTTTAATCCTCGTTTCGAGATAAACGATGCCCAGGATTGTTGAAGGCAGCCCGACCCCGTTTTCAAGCTCAAACTCTTTTATTTAGGTCGATAAGGTTGATTTTTAGAGTTGGGAGATGCCCTTTTCGAGTTTGTTAGGATACGAATGTCATTTCTTGTCAATACGCCGCTTGCGTTGCGTTTATCTCTCGGATATTCCTTTTGCTTACTATATTCTATTTGTGTTTGTCTCTCGTGTTCCACCCTTTTTCTGCTTTTTGTTATTTGTTTTCAAGTGATTAGACGACTACAACAAAGAATTGTACGACAGGCTTTGAAATACCTTAACTTTGCGTACGAAGCTCCGAATTACATGATTTTTTTTCACATTTTATTCCTATTTTTGAGATACACGATGCCTCAGGATGCGGAACGCAGCCCGACCCCATTTTCAAACTCAAAATTGTTTATTTAGGTCGATACGTGTGATTTTTAGAGCCGGGAGATGCCCTTTACGAGTTTCTTAGGATACTAATGTCATTTCTATTCAATACGCCGCCGCTTGTGTTGCGTTTGTCTCTCAGATATTCCTTTTGCTTCTTATATTCTATTTGCGTTTGTCTCTCGTGTTGAATTATGTGCGTTATATCAAGTAATAAATTACCTAGACTAACGCTTCCGCAAGGATACGGATCGTGTAGCAACTAGGGTCGAACACAAGGAATTGATGCGACTTATAAGTTATTAAACTAATGAATAAGAGGTGATGAATTTAATGATAGAAGGAATGCAAATGCAAATGCAAACTAAACCTAAGATGGGAATGACTCAGCGACAAATCACCATAGGTATCAAGAGTTGCACAACGATGTATCGAAGTTCTAACGAGATAATTGGTCTTAGATACTATCATGAGTTCAGGGAATTCAAGCTCTCCTATAGGAACTGACTGGCGTAGACTTGTCCACTATCTAGCATGCATATACCAATGTATCCATTGCGTATCTTACATGGATAGACGCATTACGACCGCTATCCTAATCCCTAGATTTAACCGATTGACCTGGCGTAGATTCTAAACCGGCTAAACCCTAAATCATGGCTAAGTTCCAAAGTCTAATGCCCTGGCATTGGTTTATTAGACTCCTAACATCATTCATTCAAGTGGCGTACAAGTAATGAAAGCATTAAGATCAACCATGAAATCTGAAAACATGATAAAATACCGAATTCATTCATAACGAGTGGCGTACAAGTATGAAAGCATTAAGATCCACCATTCATTAAGCACAAGACTTCACTACATGTTGGCAATACTCTCTAACCTATGGCAATAGATCTACTTGAACATGAACTCAGGAAACGAAACACAAAAGAAATCTAAATTCGACATAGAAAGAGAAAGAGAATGCTCCCTATTCATCGACCAATGTCTTCAATAGATCCTCCATGCTTCGGATCCGTAGATCCGTCCTTCTCGATCCTTCCAAGTGTGTCTCTAATGGCACTGAATTGTCCTTGAGTCCCCCCTTTCTCATCTGGTTCGAATCCCCTTTTAATATTGATGACCATTAACCCGAGCGGGCACTCCATTTCCACCCGATCGGGCACGCAAGCCCGACCATGTTCCTTGAGCACCCGAGTCGTGTAAAGCTACGGGGTTGTCATGGCATCAATTACCCGAGCGGGCACCTTCTAATGCCCGAGCGTGCACGACCTAAAATGATGTTTTCGCTCCTTTCGCTCGGTGTTTGCACGTTCTCTTCAATCCACGGTCTTGCACAAGCTGAACCTTGTCATTTTGGGGTTAAATTGCCAATTTCTCTCGTGTTTCTTGACATGTCTTCATTTCCTACACAAAACACGAAATGTAGATGAAATCCTCGAATAAACTCGATAAATGAATGAAATCTAATAAATATACTAAAAACTAGACCTAAGAATGATATAAAAACTACTACGGATTATGTGTTATCATTGCACCCCTTTACTGCTTTTTGTTTTTGTTTTCACGTGATTAGACGACTACAACAATGAATTGTACTACGGGCTTTGAAATACAATAACTTTGCGTAAGAAGCTCCGATTTACATGATTATTTTTTACATTTTATTCCTCGTTTCGAGATAAACGATGCCATGGGTTGCTAAGGCAGTCCGACCCCATTTTCAAGCTCAAACCCTTTTATTTAGGTCGATACGTTAAATTTTTATAGCCAGGAGATGCCCTTTTCGAGTTTCTTACGATACAAATGTCATTTCTTGTCAATATGCTACTTGCGTTGCGTTTGTCTCTCGGAAATTCCTTTTGCTTCCTATTTTCTATTTGCGTTTGTCTCTTGTGTTGCACTCCTTTTCCACTTTTGGTTTTTGTTTTCACGTAATTAGACGACTACAACAATGAATTGTACGAAGCTTCGCATTACATGATTTTTTTTCACCTTTTATTCCTCTTTTCGAGACAAACGATGCTGTGGGTTGCTGAAGGCAGCCCGACCCCGTTTTCGAGCTTAACATCCTTTTTTAGGTCGATACGTTGGATTTTTAGAGCCTGGAGAAGCCCTTTTCGAGTTTCTTATGATACGAATCTCATTTCATGTCAATGCGCCGCTTGCGTTGCGTTTGTCTCTCGGATATTCCTTTTGCTTCCTATTTCCTATTTGCATTTGTCTCTCGTGTTGCACCCCTTTTCTGCTTTTTGTTTTAGTTTTCACGTGATTAGACGACTACAATAATGAATTGTACGACGGGCTATGAAATATCATAACGTTGCGTACGAAGCTCCGAATTACATGGTTTTTTTTTCACATTTTATTCCTCTTTTCGAGATGAACAATGCCACGGGTTGCTGAAGGCAGCCCAAATCCGTTTTCGAGCTCAAAATCCTTTATTTAGATTGATAGGTTTGATTTTTAGAGCCGGGAGATGCCCGTTTCGAGTTTCTTAGGATACGAATGTCATTTCTTATCAATACATAGCTTGCGTTGCGTTTGTCTCTCAAATATTCCTTTTGCTTCCAGTTTCCTACTTGCATTTGTCTCTCGTGTTGCACCCCTTTTCCGCTTTTTGTTTTTGTTTTCACGTCATTAGACGACTATAACAATGAATTATACGACGGGCTTTGCAATACCATAACTTTGCGTACAAAGCTCCGAATTACAGTATTTTTTCACATTTTATTTCTATTTTTTTATAAACAATGCCTCGAGATGCTGTAGGAAGCCCGACCCCGTTCTCGAGCTCAAAATCCTTTATTTAGGTCGATACGTTTGATTTTTAGAGTCGGGAGATGCCCTTTTCGAGTTTCTAAAGATACGAATGTCATTTCTTGTCAATACGCCGCTTGCGTTGCATTTGTCTCTCGTATATTCCTTTTGCTTCCTATTTCCTATTTGTGTTTGTCTCTCGTGTTGCACCCCTTTTCTGCTTTTTGTTTTTTTTCACGTAATTAGACGACTACAACAATGAATTGTACGACGGGCTTTGAAATACTATAACTTTGCGTACTAAACTTTCGATTACATGTTTTTTTACCTTTTATTCCTCTTTTCGAGATACATGATGCCTTGTGATGCGAAGGCAGCCTGATCCCGTTTTCGAGCTCAAAATCCTTTATTTAGGTCGATACGTTGGATTTTTAGAGCCATGAGATGCCATTTTCGAGTTTATTAGGATACGAATGTCATTTCTTGTCAATACGCCGCTTGCATTGCGTTTGTCGCTCGGATGTTCCTTTTGCTTCCTATTTCCTATTTGCGTTTGTCTCTCGTTTTGCACCCCTTTTCCGCTTTTTGTTTTTGTTTTCACGTGATTAGACGACTACAATAATGAATTGTACGAAGGGCTTTGAAATACCATAACTTTGCGTACGAAGCTCCGAATTACATGATTTTTTCACATTTTATTCCTCTTTTCGAGATAAAAGATGCTGTGGGATGCTGAAGGCAGCCCGACCCGGTTTTCGAGCTCAAAATCCTTTATTTAGTTCGTTATGTTGGATTTTTAGAGCCGGTAGATGACCTTGTTGAGTTTCTTAGGATACGAATGTTGATTCTTGTCAATATGCTGCTTGTGTTGTGTTTGTCTCTAGGATATTCCTTTTGCTTCCTATTTCCTACTTGGGTTTGTCTCTCGTGTTGCACCCCTTTTATGCTTTTTGTTTTTGTTTTCACGTGATTAGACGACTACATCAATGAATTGTACGACGAGCTTTGAAATACCATAACTTTGCGTACGAAGCTCCGAATTACATGGTTTTTTCACATTTTATTTCTTTCTTCGAGATAAACGATTTCGTGGGTTACTGAAGGCAGTTCGAATCCGTTTTCAAGCTCAAATCCTTTAATTTGGTCGATAGGTTGGATTTTTAAAGACGGGAGATGCCCTTTTCAAGTTTCTTAGGATACGAATGTCATTTCTTGTCAATATGCCGCTTGCGTTGCATTTGTCTCTCAGATATTCCTTTTGCTTCCTATTTCCTATTTGCATTTGTCTCTCGTGTTGCACCCCTTTTCCGCTTTTTGTTTTTGTTTTCACGTGATTAGATGACGACGACAACAATTAATTGTACGACGGGCTTTGAAATACCATAACTGTGCGTACAAAGCTCCGAGTTACATGATTTTTTTCACATTTTATTCTTCATTTCGAGATAAACAATGTCTCGGGATGCTGAAGGCAGCCCGACCCCATTTTCGAGCTCAAAATCCTTTATTTAGATCGATACATTGGATTTTTAGAGCTGGGAGATGCTCTTTTCGAGTTTCTTAGAATACGAATGTCATTTCTTGTCAATACACTGCTTGCGTTGCGTTTGTCTCTCGGATATTCCTTTTGCTTCCTATTTTCTATTTGCGTTTGTCTCTCGTGTTGCATCCATTTTCCGCTTTTTGTTTTTATTTTAACGTGATTAGACGATGACAACAATGAATTGTACGACGGGCTTTGAAATACCATAACTTTGCGTACAAAGCTACGAGTTACATGGTTGTTTTCATATTTTATTCTTCTTTTTGAGATAAACAATGCCTCGGGATGCTGAAGGCAGCCCTACCCCATTTTCGAGCTCAAAATCCTGTATTTAGGTCGATACGTTGGATTTTTAGAGCCAGGAGATGCCCTTTTCGAGTTTCTTAGGATATGAATGTCATTTCTTGTCAATATGCCGCTTACGTTGTGTTTGTCTCTCGGATATTCCTTTCGCTTCCTATTACCTATTTGTGTTTGTCTCTCGTGTTCCACCCCTTTTCTGCTTTTTTTTCTTTTCACGTGATTAGACTACTACAACAATGAATTGTATGACAGGCTTTTAAATACCATAACTTTGCGTACGAAGCTTCGAATAACATGATTTTTTTCACATTTTATTCCTCTTTTCGAGATAAATGATGTCGGGGCTGTTGAAGGCAGCCCGGCCCCGTTTTCATGCTCAAATAATGTTGTTGTTCAATCTCTTGGGTTTCTAAGATGTCTTGAATCTTCTCTTGTAGCCTCCTGGCCTTAGATCTAATCCAAGGCCCCTTCAACATGCTTGAAACCTCGGAATTTGGCTCTAAGTGTGCACTAGAGGTCTCGTCGGAAACGTCGCCGGAATGTCGCCGAAAAAGTGACGTTCCGGTAGTGATCTGGTACTCATCTGAAAGCTCTTGCACTAGAGGTCGTCGGAAACGTCGCCGGAATGTCGCCGAAAAAGTGACGTTCCGGTAGTGATCTGGTACTCATCTGAAAGCTCTTTGAGTGTTGGTTCCAATGATCTTTGTTTCATCGAATTTGGATTTCGGAAAGGCCTCCATTTAGGTTTTTCGTACAAAGTCTCATCTCCGAGTTAGCCGGCCCGCGAATATCGGACGCGACCGTTAGTCCGTAAGTCTCGTCAACGGTCCGCATATCTGCGTCCTCGTAAGCTTCACGTGCGTCCTTGTTAGCGTCCCGCACGTTCTCGTCAGTGTCTCGTGCGTCCACGTGATTGTCTTTCTCGTTCGACCCATTTGTTCCGTCCGTCCGTTCGAGGCTTGCTTTCTTTGTGATATCCTCATTAGGATTTGTGTAGATATTCATGTTCTGATGTTTTTTACAGACCTATTGTTGTGTTTTCTCCTTTGATCCTTCTCATAATTTTGTCTGACAAACACAAAAGTATGAGATTTCTTACTCGAGGGTTTCTTTCATATCTTGTTTCTTGAGATAACCCTATTCCTACCTTTTCTAATCTTGATGTAGAATCTTCACCTTCTTCTGATTTAATGACCTTCTCATCAACCTTTTCAGATTCTTCGAGATAGTAATCCATTTATCCATCATATTTCTCACCTGAAACTCAAGATTAGCCATTGTGATAAATCTTTTCAAAGTAAATTTTCTTTATTTGGGTCAAGATTTCTTTTCTTGGCGAGAGAACTACAATTCTCCAACTAATCTTTGTTGAGTTCTAAATTCCAGGAAGATTGCTTCACAGATATAGTCAAATGAACTCTTCTTCTTCAAACCAAGCTCTGATACTAATTGTGAAATTTTTTGCTAAGTTATAAAATTTTCATCTTAGAAATTCATTTAGTCAAAAATAAATTTGAGAAATTGAAGAAAAAGATGCATACGATATAACAAATTCTTTTTCAATGCGAGGAAATACGTCTGGATTTGGATTGAAAACTCTAAAGAAATTCACTAGAGAAAAATAGAATTTTCTACGACCATGAGATTGCTAAAACAGAGAGAATCAAAAGTTGATTATCACCCTTATTGTTCGTCAACCCTCAAGCTCTTCTTTAACCCTCGAGCTCTTCTTTATATTGTGTTCTTGAAACAGACGCGTGGGATGACGATCACGTGTATCTCATATGACCTAACAAATTTAACTACCCATAAAACCAAACTACCAAACTGCCCTCGGAACTCATGACTTCATCCCGAGGGTTTCCTGAGGGTTTGCCCTCTGATTTCAAGCGAACCACATACATTCTCAACCCAACACGAGCTCCGAGAATTCTCCGGTGACTCTACGATAAAATGGGTAGGTCTTTGATTTTCTCAGCGAACATACCCATGAGAATTTCTTACATGCCCAGGTCACCTATCCTTCTTACCAACCAGAATTCATGTCGGATTCCGGCAAAAAGCAGAAATTCCCGACACGAGTGTCCAAGAATCCCACCTCACATCTTCTCTGGCACTTCGAGATTCTGTACAAGAGCTGTTCTCTCCGAGGTTTCTGATCCGAAGCAATACCCAAGAGTCGGCGCCAAATCAACCGGACCAATACCACCATCACAGCTCCTCCAAGTCGTCGAAACTGCCGCTAAGACCGGGGCAGAGGTATGAATTCGTGAAAATTCCGGTAACTGATATTGGACCTGTAAAGTCTGCTGTAACTGAACACCAGAACTCGATGTTTGAGAAGTATATGTTTGCCGGTCATGAAAATGTATGTGATTGTAAATGAATATGCTTTGGCCAATGGTTATAATAGCCGTGTTTAGGACCAATAAGCCTAATGGTTATAATAGCCGTGAAGAAACATTTCATTAGTTTTGATTGTATTTCTTGATCTTTGGCGTATGTGATTTGTTTGGCAGGTGGTGATGGATGCTGTCAATAAGCCTAGGAATATCACGTATAAAGGTCTTACTGACTTGGTAACTGAGTAAGGACTTGCTGAGATTCTATCACTTTTTCGGGTATAGGGATGTGTATTTTATCGATTCATGAAAAATGCTCCAAAGAATACATTGAAATTCTTATTTTTGGTCATCTTGATTTCTAATGCTTGTTTGTTGCAAATACGTTGCTTTTATCAAGGAATAAGCGTTTGCCCTTCTGTATTTCTTTCTTGATTATTGATTTCCTGACACCATAAGTACTCGCTTCTGTTGAATTTACAGCACTGACAAAGCAAGTGAGGCAGCTATTCTTGAAGTAGTGAAAAAGCATTTTCGGGATCACCTCATTCTCGGGGAAGAGGGTGGCGTCATTGGGGACTCATCTTCCGATTACTTATGGTGCATTGACCCTCTAGGTTTTGTCCCTTTCGATCTTGTTGCTTTCTTTTCTATCTTTTTGTGAATTGGTGCATAATCTTAACGTGCGTAGTGCATGTCTCTTCGTGTCTGGCTTTCGCTTTCGGTCTTCGAAATTAAAAAAATCGCCTTTTCTCGCTTTCTCTTTCATACAGACGGAACGACTAATTTTGCTCATGGCTATCCTAGCTTTGCTGTTTCTGTTGGTGTGTTATTTCGTGGCAATCCTGCCGCTGCTGCTGTGGTATATCCACTATACTTCCTGCCAAATAACTATTAGTTCAGGCTTTGTTCGGTAACATTCTGAGACAGATACTAAGAACAATATTTTGTCTCCCAGGTGGAGTTTGTCGGTGGCCCAATGTGTTGGAACACACGTACATTCTCTGCTACGGCCGGTACAGTATAACATGCTATTGTTTCTTCTGTTCATCTAACTCAATTCTACATGATTCTTGTCTAACTAGTTCATTATTTAGGTGGTGGTGCATTGTGCAATGGGCAGAGAATTCATGTCAGTCAAAACGATGCTGTGAGTAAATGTCTTTTATTATTCTATTTTGTTGTATATATCTGGGCCTTCTAGTGCTTCAGTATCCCATGCCGTTTAATATCTCCTGGTGGCTATTTTCGTCCTTCCATGCATTCTTTTTAGTCTTAAGCATCTATCAGATTCGGTTATAGGTAGAACGAGCTCTTCTCATCACGGGATTTGGGTATGAACATGATGATCCATGGAGTACCAACATGGAGTTGTTTAAAGAGTTCACTGACATGAGTCGGGTAAGTCATCTTGGTTTAACAGTGACTCTTAACTCCTCCACTTCACCTCTCTTCTCCTACTAACAGATTATATACACTTCATAAAGGGAGTGAGAAGACTTGGTGCTGCAGCAGTTGACATGTGCCATGTAGCCCTCGGGATTGCAGAAGCGTACTGGGAGTATCGTCTAAAGCCTTGGGACATGGCTGCTGGGGTTCTTGTAATGATCTACGGCTTGCTCATCAGCCCTCGTTCATTTCCGTCATCCACATGTTCTAGATTGAATTCTGCATTCCCTTGGTAAACATAAATTGGTTTCTCAATTTTATTCAGATTGTTGAAGAAGCTGGAGGAGCCGTCACTGGTATGGATGGAGAAAAGTTTTGTGTGTTTGATAGGTCTGTTTTGGTATCAAACGGCGTTCTTCACAACAAGGTTCATGAACTATGACTCTTATGGGGAGAAAATTAATTTGATCATATGTTTTTTATTCTCGGTCTGACGTTTTAAGGCTTTCATCTGACAAATTGCAGCTTCTGGAAAAAATCGCACCAGCCACCAAGAAACTGAAGAGCAAAGGAATTGATTTCTCCTTGTGGTTCAAGCCAGAAAATTATCACACTGATCTTTAAATTTGCTGTGGAATCGTTCAAGCAGGTACCTTTTGCGTATGGTTTTAGTTGAATTACATTATCATCTATCACAATCCTAGTGTCTCATTCATCAATGTAGCACTAAACAACAACGGAATTAATAGTGTCGTTTTAGGGTCATGAGAAACCGGTTTGATATCTCGAACTGATTCCATTTATCAAGCCACTTCTTGAACAGAGGCTTCATGGATCATCAAACCGGTCTTCCATCGTCCAGTCCACACTTCGTACAAACCAAACTGAAGTTTGGGATCTTGGTCTGACTCAGTCGGAGGAACATAGATCTCAAACCGGCCTTCGGTTTCATCCGGTACAACTACCGATTCCATCCCGCCCTTCTGAATGATCTGATTAATCAATTTGATCCTCTTCCACATCGTCTTCCCTTTCTTTCCTATTTTCGCTGACATGAAAACCGGAGCTTGGTCCCATCCTGTTGCATCCGGTTTGAAGGAGATCCTGAAACCGATCTGATATTTTTTGCCCGATTTAACGTCGACTGAACCGGTTACCTCCAGCCAAGAAATCATCTTCAACTCAGCAGGCTGCCTACAACCAAAGCAAAGCACCCATTTTCTATTCGACTTAAAAAGAACATTAACCGTTTGGATAGACTAAACCGGTATTGGTTTAACGTGAGAGAACCGATTATTCGGTTAAAAGGCATACCCATCTTCTTTGGGAATATCCCAATAGCGAGGGTCACCTCCCCAAATGATGTTTAGTCCTCTCGGCTTTATTATCCTTAGGTTTTGCTCTGCCTGTTCAACACTTACCTTATCTTAATAAAATAAATACGCATGTTATATATATATATACATAATAAAATCATATTATATATATACATATATGAAAAACTTGCCATGGGTTTAAAACTGGGGTCTGCCTCATGATGAGAAGAACCCTTGTCGGTCTTCTGTGGAGACATCTTCTTCCTCTTTTTATCGCTTTTTAGTTTATTTTTGTTAAAACTCCTCACCCAAATGAGCTTTATATAGAGATCCAAATCTCATTGTGAGGAATTTTTCTTTGGGTGATTGTGATGGAAGAAGAATATAACCATTAAATGATCCCAACATTATTTTTATTTCTCCGTAATATTCCTTTAAGAAAACAAAAATTTTCTTTCGGCGTACGAATTTAATACGTATCACACTAAATAAATATGCATTTTTCAAGGATATTATCAATGGTTATATAGAATCGTTACAACTTTTCAATGGTGTTCCAAGGGAAAATTGTAGGATTGATATCCGTGGAATTAATCTTCAAATTTTCAACTGCATTTCAGTGGAAACTCACCTCGAAGCATTAATTGCAGTTGATATGAAATTCAAAATGGTACTAAATGCCTTTGAACTCTCAATGAAAATATCATAGGTGTGACAACCAAAAAATTCTGTTTATTTGCGGTTTTACATTCAAAAAATAGCCAAATATTTATTTTACGAAGTAATAAACATGTTAGATATTGTAAATACCAAATTTGATCACTTAAATTTTTAATAATACTAAACATGTCATAAGTTATTAATCATATACAATTGCACTCACATCCATTAATTGTAACGCTTTTACAAAAATTATTGATGCCTCGAAATAATATCTGGATTCGTACGATTCTACGATTTTCAAACATTTGTGGCTAATCGATTTGTATTCTTTCTTAAAACAATCTAAGCAAACACATAAAACAAGAGTGTGCGAGTTTGTCACTGATTTAAACGTGTATACAGACAGATACACGCATGCAGACATGTTTTTTTACAATAGATTGGGAGTTATAACAAAACACAATTGATTGGAAGTCTTTGGAGAAGAAAGGCATAGGAGATAACAAAATGCTTGATGTTGACAAAAAGCAAAGCACATATGCTCTCTCTCACTCTCACTCTCTCTCTCTCTCTCTCTCTCTCTCTCTCTCTCTCTCTCTCTCTCTCTCTCTCTCTCTCTCTCTCTCTCTCTCTCTCTCTCTCTCTCTCTCTCTCTCTCTCTCTCTCTCTCTCTCTCTCTCTCTCTCTCTCTCTCTCTCTCTCTCTCTCTCTCTCTCTCTCTCTCTCTCTCTCTCTCTCTCTCTCTCTCTCTCTCTCTCTCTCTCTCTCTCTCTCTCTCTCTCTCTCTCTCTCTCTCTATATATATATATATATATATATATATATAAAGTTGAGTAAGGATGGACGATATAAATGTGATTGGTTGTAAGAGAATGTGACTCTTTTGGAAATGGTTGTGAACCACTTGAATAAATTGGCCTTTCCATGTGTTTTGATTCTATATTTAAAACGGACTATCTGTCCCTTTTGACAATATCTCATTGAATTCTGACCGTTCTCTTCAATTGATGCTGAGAGGAAGAGAGAAAAGAGAGAGAAATAGGTGGAAGAAGAATCTCCCTGTGTGAGTTAATGTCATTGAGAATTTTCTGTAGGGTTAATGTTATTTGAAAAAGTTAGAGAGTGGATGCACACACTGTATTTGTGGAGTTCTTACAACTCCAAAAATAATTTTTTTATTTAGATACCAAACGGTCTGCGGTTATATCTCAGTTTTTTGTTAGAAATTCTCTCGGTTATACATTCACACTTCTATTTATTACATTTTTCGTCTTAAAACTGAATTTCAAGTTAAACTCCACACAAACATGTGTGTGAATTATCTAAACTATTCTTACAATAGTTATAAGTTTCAAAATTATACCCCATGTACTATTCATTTACAAGTCTCCAAAATTTACAATAGTTTTTTCTTATGGAGAAATTGTTTTGCCCAGCAACAAATCTCTTTTTATAGTCCTTCTTGATAGAAGTTGTACTTAGATTTTCTTGAAGTTTTTTGCATCCCTTGATTTTCTCTAATTTGTTGTATCTTTTTGTGTTGACCTATCCATGGAAAATCATAGTGAAATAATTATATTGTTGTGATCAAAATATCTCTAACAATATTTTCTTTTTTTTATCTTATACTTATGCAAAACAAATTTATATATTATATGATCCAAATGCATAATTGCTAAATTATCAAGCATCAACTTCTAAAAGCAACAATTGAATCAATTCAAAACAACATTGTCATCTAACGAATTAAATTAGTACAAAAAAGACAAACAAAATGCATTGATGCGTAATGCAATTTTTCCTTTGATTAGTTCAGTTTTCCCTTCTGCTGATATGTTCGCTTCAGCCCTAGTTATGCCTACATGGGTACCTTGTAATGAGCTTGACTTGTTTTAGAAATTTTTCTTGTTTTGCAATCATTTCATTGATTATCTTTTTAAGTTTCAAAGAGATAATGTCAAATTGTCATTTGAAATGAACAATGTTGTATAAGTTGCAACTTTCTTGTCGGTATTTCTTTGCTCATATGTTATCCATGGTGTAATACGCTCCTTGGACTCATCCTTTCCAACAATGACTGCTTGTAGAGTAATCCTTGAATTAGATAAGAAAACAGAAGGATGATTCGAGTTTGATTTGAAAATCTTTGTGTCAAAATCTGCTCGAATTACTTTCCTAGATTAGTCGCTACACTTTCTTTGGCACAATACAAAAGTATTGCATTGTCGTGTTTCAGAGTGTCGCTCTTCTTGGTAATTATTCAATTAAAATGATATATCTTATTCAACAATGCACGTTACCATCTATGGTGGTCCAACTTTCTCCATTACAAAAACTTAAATATTCTCTCAGAGGTAGACTCAGTGATACATTGGGATTCTTTTAACCTCAACATCAAGATATAAATTCGTGTAAAACTCATGTATCAGCTTCTGACTATATTTGCACACATAAGAGATGGTTCCCATAAAATTTCTCTCAAGAAATAATTTCCAGAGTCCAATATTCTAAAATTATTATGTAATTTTAGCACTTTTAGCTAAGTATAAGAGTGTTTTTCAAATCTACACTGATCAAATATCACAAACCCCTAGGGATTTATGCAAATTTATATTCCGATTTATATCCAGTGATTAAGTAAAAATATCAGACAATTTTCGTTCAGTGGGTACATATTCGATTTGTAATTGCTTTTTCTTTACTATTTCTCTAAGAAAATGTTGACAATTTTCAAGATATTTAGTTCTTGAATGTTAGTCTTTACTTTTTGAAATAATTATGGAAGTCGTATTATCACAATAAGCAATGAAAGAATTAGAGTCCACACAATAGCCTAGTAGTATTTATGAGTTGTGTACCACAACTCTCTAGTACACCATACTCCGCTTTTGATGTTGTGATGTAGAAAGAGATAATGAGTTTTGTTTCTTACTATTCCAAGAAATAAGATTATGTCTAGAAATAAACATCCTCTTGAGATGATTTTGTGATCATCAGCATTCCACCCCAATCCACATCAGAATAGCCAACTAATCCATGATTAGTATTTTTAGTATAGTAATCAATAGTTCCATTAACATAGTTTATTATTATTTTCACGATTTGTAGATTGGTTCGTTTTGACTTGGCTTGATATCGTGCAAAAATTCATATATCAGATCTACTTACTGTCAAATAAAGTAGACTTTCTATCATATTGTGAATTAGGGCTGGGCACGGGTCGGGTACCCGGATTTTTGAGGGTACCCGAACCCGAACGGGTAGGCATTTTCCTACCCGAACCCGAACCCGAGAGACTCGGGTACCCGAGGCTCGGGTACCCGTCTAATGCACCGGGTACCCGCGGGTACCCGAACCCGAATCTTAATTTAATTTTAAATTAAATTAAATGTTAAAAAACCTTAAAACCAATTTAAAATGAAGTTTACAACAAATAAAAAGCCACAATCTTACAAAAGAAAAATAAAAATCCACAATCTTACAAACCAAAACATTAAACATATAAAAAGAAACTTAAAATTAGTCTTCATTAATCTTCCATAGTAATACCTACATATAAAAAGATATGAAACAATTAAATAAATAAACAATTTGAATAAACAAATATTAAGACGATATTAAAAAAATAAATGAATCTTACAATGATAATCGATTTCATTCCGACAAATACCCTCCATCAACCGATGTTGAAGCTCCTTTCATCTTAGATGGTGGAAAGTCTTCAAAATAAATCAATTTATTAGTTCATATATTAAAAAGATTAATAATATAAAATAAAGTAAGAAACATACCTTCTTCAAACTTTTCAAGATCATCCAAAATATCTTCAAATGTTGACGGTTCATAATCACTTCGAAGCCAATCTTGAGTACAAACAAGTGCTTCAACTAATTGTGGTGTTAGAGAACTACGAAATGAATCTACAACACGACCACCCGTACTAAAAGCAGACTCCGATGCAACAGTAGATACTGGTATAGCCAAAATATCTTTTACCATTTGAGAGAGAATAGGATACTTAGCACCAGTTGCTTTCCACCACCACAATACGTTAAAGTTATCATCTGTTCCTTTCTCGCGTACCTCCGACAAATAAGATTCTAACTCATTTTTCAATGACTCTTCTCCTCCATCTTTTTCATACTTCTCAAACATATAATTCATATAATCACTAGAAATATCCATACCATCATCCCCAATCTCAACACTTTTTTCCACTCGAATACTAGATGGCTCTATGTTATGAGAATAAAGTGATTCATAATGCTTAAACAATCTCTGTAAAGCACCATTAAGCTTCTCAATCACTTCATTAGCTTTATCATCATCATTGTAACTCTCTCGAATCATCCAACTCACGTATTTCAACTTGTATCGAGGATCCAAAACACGTGCTATATAAATAATCATGTTCACGTTATCGGAATGCCAATACTTATCAAACTTCTTCTTCATTTTCTCAGCCATTGACCTTTTACACTCCTCATCACATGAAAGTATCATTTGTTGAATCTTCCAACCCACACCAAATATCTCCTGCATATACTCATTCCCGGTAACATATCGTGATCCAGAGATTTTTAAAGTAGAATCATAAAAACATTTCAAAATCGGTAATAATGACCTAGCATAAGTCCAATCAACAAGTCTTGGTGGTCCTAATCCAGTTTTTGTAAGGTCCTCCACATACTTCTCATCTTCTATCTCAAGCATATCAAATCCTTGTTTGAGCTTTAAAGCCGATTCCAACATCAAATATGTAGAATTCCATCTGGTTTCAACATCTAAACAAAGACCAACTTTTGTAGAAAGCTTTTGATGTTCCAAACACTCCTTAAATTTCTTAGCTCTACCAGTAGAAGATCGTACATAACGAACAGCCGCACGAATTCGTAAAATTGATTCATGCATCTCTTGCAAACCATCCTTAACAACCAACCCCAAAATATGAGCACCACATCTCATATGAAGAAATTCACCATCTAATATAATTGTTCCCCATGATGTAAACTTTCTTTTCAGGTACTTAATTCCTAAATCATTAGAGCTTGCATTATCAACCGTCACGGAAAAAACTTTGTTAATTCCCCAATGAATCAAACATTTCTCCACCGTCTTTCCAATTGTTTCTCCCGCATGATTAGATATTGGACAAAAGTTGATGATCTTTTTATGCAAATTCCAATCACTATCGATAAAGTGGGCGGTTAAACACATATAACTAATATTCTGTACGGATGTCCAAGTATCCGTAGTGAGAGAAACACAACCTTTGTGTTTCTTAAAAAATTGACGTAATTTTTTCTTTTCCTCCACAAACAAATCCATACAATCTCTAGTGATTGTTCTACGCGAAGGAATGACAAAGCGAGGTTGAACCACACTCATAAAGTATCGAAAGCCTTCCTTTTCAACAAACCTAAAAGGCAATTCATCCATAATAATCATCCTCACTAAAGCTTTTCGAGAAACCTCTTGATCAAATGATACAAATGAAGGAACACCTTTTGTACCATCATTTTTGCTCAATTGATGATGCAAGGTTGATTGTTTTAGTTTTTTACCACAAGAAACTTCATCATCATCTCGAGGTAACTTTTTACATACCCTAAGATGTTTCAACATCGAACTAGTTGACGTACCCGTTTGTGATACGCAGCTAATAGACGTACCACAATGAATGCAAGTAGCTCTTTTGTTGTCTTTTGTTCTTCTAAAATGTTCCCAAGCTTTAGAGGATGTTTTTGTTACCTCGCTTTTTGAAGACTCTTGAACTTGATTAGATTTATCCTCCTCAATTTCTGTTGATTCATCAATTGAAGCCAATGTTTGCGACAAAGGAGGAACTTCCGAACTCTCTCCGGTAGAAGATAACATGGTTTCGTTGGCGATACAACCTGCGAAAAAAACAATTATGTGTTATTCCTGCTTGACTTTTACTAACTACCGGTCCATTTAACACCAAAATCATTCCAACGTTTTCGATAATAACCCAGATCAGAAAATTCTTTACCCAAGCAGCAATTCTTTTACCCAAGCAGTTCAAACATTTTCGATAATAACCCAGATCAGAAAAGCAAGTATGCAACGAGCTGCAAAAATCACAAACACACCTTCGGACATGTTCAATTGAATGTGATAACTATCTGCTAAAATCACAAGCACAATGATTATTAATGTCTTTATTTAATAATCAACGAGTGGATTAATTAATCAAATAATTACAACTTGAAGTTGTCAAAGATAAGCAAACTCCTAAGAGTAGATATAAAAACCAGAGACAAAATTAGCATTTCTGCAATTGAGTGATATACCGAGCCAGCTTAGCGTCCGATCCTATGAGACATGGATCCAACTTGTTCATGTTCTCAGACACTTCCTCTCACAACAATAACAACAGTACCAATCTATTCATTCACCGACGAACAAAATATCCACACTGATCAATGGTGCAACAATTGAACTTCTCCACTACACGGACTGTTCGAAAGTGTAAAAATCAAATCGGACAAATTCAACAGCAAAAGTAACCAAAGCAGAGATCTCGCTTCCAAACCGAATTTCAAACAGTAGAAAACACGACAAAAAACACGATCGCACTCAAGAACTCACAGAAGATCTCAATTATTTCAGACAAAACACCAGATTTCGAACCCGATTCCAAGTAACCGGAAATTTTCCGATCTCGTATGATATCACGTAACGAATGCCACAGCGAAATACCTACACCAGTTCAAACTTCAATACATAAATAAGGAAAATGGAGAAAAAGAGAGTACCGAGCGAATCGGACGGCGGCGAAGCGGTGCCTCTGCGTAGCAAAATGGAGCGAGAGAGAGAGTGATAATCAGTAGAGACGAAGACCTCACTCTCCTATTTCCGGGAATTTTTTTGAAACGCGAGAGAGAGAGATAGAGAGAGAGAGTAGGAGAGAGAGCACGGTAAGAAAGAAGAGAGGCGCTGTTTAGAGATGAAAAATTTTAGGGTAAGTGGCATATTTGTAATTACATCAACATATATGACTAAATATATATATTTATATACATATACTCGGGTACCCGCGGGTACCCGTTTTAGTTATTTTGAAACCCGAACCCGAACCCGAACCTGCGGGTAATGAGATTTCATTACCCGAACCCGAACCCGAACCCGCGGGTTCGGGTAATTTTACGCGGGTTCGGGACGGGTTTCGGGTCGGGTCGGGTTTTTCGGGTAATTTGCCCACCCCTATTGTGAATCACCTTTTGTTCTACTCCATCAGAATATTTTGTTAATTTGGCAGTGGTAAACACAGGTGTATTGTCCATCTCAAAACATTTAACTAGGTCAGGAGCGTACTTGCTTTGTGCTATAAATATGCTTTCATCCAATTGTTGGACATGTAAACCAAGAAAGATCTTAAGTTCTTCTAATAAGCTCATATCAAATTCATTTGTCATTGTTTTAACAAACTAATCAATTTTATTCTGAGATGTAGAGCAATAGACAATATCATCAACATATATATATTTGGACAACAAGTAAGTGATCATCAGGCTTGTGATAAGAAAAGGTTCTATTAAAAGGTATTTTTCATTATTTCTCATGTGCATATACACCAACTCTATTGTGAAATGCAAACACCAACATCTCCTTAATATAGCTAGGGCATTGTTATATAAATATAATATTCCTATTGTTATTGGCCTGATTGTATTGTTACTGTTGTCTATTTGATTAATAAACTTTTAGATCACATTTTGAATAATAAATGTCCCTTTGAAGTCTTTACAGGTAAGGTTCCAATGTATTCACACCTGAAAGTTTTTTGTTCAATATGCTATGTTTCTACACTTATAAAGGATGTGCATAAAGTTAGTGGTAGATAATTAGCAATTGTTTTATATATTTATTTCGTAATGTTACTTTTTATCAGAATGAATTCATTTTCCAATCATCTGTTATAGATCCTTTTATATATTTTATTTATTTCAATTTTTTTGTGATAAAATAGCTATTGTAATTCATCCTCTAGTTGATATTTCTCATACGTTTTTGGTTACGTCTACTCCTTCCAATACTCAGGTTAGTCAACCCTTTGAGATAGGTAAGGCATATTCATTGTTTGAGAGATTACCATTGTTATACATTATCTCATTTTTCACCTCATTCCAAACACTCTACCCATCATCATATTTCATTTTGTTTATTATATTTCGAACTTCAACCGATTTACACGTAACCTTTACTCTTAATATTTATCTAACAAGGAAGCATCTTCTTATCACATTGTTTCCATAGACTTAGAACTCTCTGCTTTGTTAAAAAAATCATACATGGATTGTAATTTTTCTCCTACTTAATAAACATGTTTGCATGTAGGTAGGTTTACTGAATAAAATATAATGTTCATAAAACAATTGATAAATATAAAACTAGGTTAGTTTAAAGGGATATACGCAACAAGATGAGATTGATTATTTAGATATTTTTAATCACATAGCCAAGATGGTACTATTAGGATTTTATTGTTACTTGATGCATCTCATAATTGGTTTATTAATCTATTTGATATTATTAACGCTTTTTTAAATGGTGAGTTAAATGAAAAATTTTACATATACTTACCACAATGGGTATCATCCCAAACAAAATAAGTCATTTCTCGACTTTCTAGTTTGCATGATAAATTATCCAAAGAAACCCGCTTAACTATAATAAAAGCATTAAAAATTCAGTATCTCTTATCAACTGCAACGATTTTACTAATATAAATTATTTTCTTACTTCTCCATAGAATTTCTTGTCAATGGCATCATAAATTATCCTTGGTACTTCTAAAATTATGTTTTTTTACAATCTTCTTTAGATCACGATCTGGTCTAGTTTTTAAGATCTCTTCACATATTTTATTGCTTCTACATCTTACTTTTAACAATGATAATTCTATTTTTGAAAATGTTAAACAGATTTTGAAAAATTCTTTTCACATTAAAGATCTTGACCAAATTAAATATTTTATTTTTTAGACTTCGAAGTCTCTATCAATGCCTTCGAAAAAAATCACTTTGAAAAAAATAATATATGGAAGTAAATTGTAAATTCTTCACATATGGAGCATTAAAATAAGGGTAAAACTCCTATTTTCCCCTTATTTTTCGCACTCATCCTATTTTCTCCTTATTTTTCGCATTCATCCTATTCCCCCTCATGTTTTCGGCCAACATTCTATTTTTCATCATGTTTAAAAATTCTGCCTACAACATACTCCTTTTAAAATTCTATTGATGTGGTTAATCTCAAGTAATAATTACCTAGACTAACGCTTCCGCAAGATTACGGATCGTATAGTACCAGGATCGAACACAAGGAATCGATGCAACTCTAAAGCTAGTAAACTAAAGAATAGGACGTGTAAAATCAATAAGTGGTGGAAATGAGAATAAAGATAAACTAACTAACTAACTATCGGATTAAGACTCAATGAACTAAACACCACAAGTTTCGAGAGATGCACGATGATGCAACGAAGTTCAAACAAAATCATGGTTATAGATATCGTTACATATTCGGGAAATTCAAGCTCTTTTCTAGGGAATGACTCTCCCGATGCCTAAACCCACTATCTAGTATGTGTATACCAATCTCCCAATTGTGTATCTCAAATATTATAAATTAAGAACAAAACTTCATTACATATCGGCAAAGCTCTCTAACCCATGGTTGTGGACCTACTCGGACATGAACTCAGCAAAAGAAACACAAAACATAACTATATTCAACATGGATAAAGAATGAGATCCCTCCCTATTCAATACCGACGTCTTCAATAGCTCCTCCACGCTCCGGCTTCCTCGCTCCGTCATTCGCCCTTGTGTGTGTGTTTTGCCCTCTTTCTCCTCCTCTACGTGTGCTCTGTGTCTCTCCTCAATTCTGTCCGAATTCGTCCCTCTGAAGCTCTCCCCCACGAACTCCCCCTTGTTTTAAGTCAAATTAACTTATTTGAAATTGCAGGTGACGGCCGCGACCCACTCGGGCAAGGAAAGTGACCCGCTCGGGTACGGCGCAGGCGATCGCGCAAAAACGCGATGAAAAAGAGGTGCCCGCTTGGGTTGAGGTGGTGCCCGCTCGGGCTGGCATGCTGCCCGCTCGGGCATGGCTTGTGCCCCGCTCGAGATGAGGCCCCGATCGTGGTTTTTCTTGCCCGAATCGTGCACAAATTGCTGGACAAAATTGCCGTAACTTTTGCCCGCTCGGGCTAGGGAAGTACCCGCGCGGGTAGTGGCTTTTCCTTGCCGATTCTCTTCCCGTTTGTCTCGTGATGATCCTCGATATTTGCACTTTGTCTTGGCACGTCCCTTAGCTCCAAAATGACTGAAAACGGGATGATAATGATGCTTAATGCTTGGTAAAATCAAAGGAATGATAAAACTAACTATGAAAATAGATGAAAAATACTAGAACAAAATAGACGTTATCAAACTCTCTCAGACTTGAACCTTTGTTCGTCCTCGAGAAGACTAGAAAGAAGCAGGAGAGGAGTTAGACAACAACCGGAAACTAGCACAATCAACTCGAAAAGTCAGTCACCCTACACAATAATACGTCACGAACATAGATTTAAGTGCACCGAATTTAGACCCCTATCTACAGAAAGCCACTAACCGTGTAATCCTACACATGTCCTGAGTTCATTTCACTAACCCCTAGACAACATCCAAGCAATCTCCATACCTATTTTAATGCGCAAACTGTTCGATACCATTCTTAAGACCATTATTTTTCTTCTTTTTCGGTTCTCTTTTTCTTCTTCTTTTTTTCGGTGTGGATTTTTCTCGGTTTCCACACAATTTTTTATTTGAAAATTCGCACTCGATTTCTAGGACGTCGGAGTTGAAGAGGACATCCTTCTACTTAGACCCAGGTTACCAATTGGCACACTCATAAAGTCTCGTAACCTTAGCGGAGTGAAGAGGTTGCGTTTTTGCTGATTTTTTTTATTTTATTTTTTTCTTTTCTTTTTTTCTTTTTGATTAACTTGTGTGAATACGCATCGACTCTAACCCTTAGGACGTAGAAAAACGGCCTCGATCCACCACTTAGACCCGAACCATCAATATTGATGCACTCATGTCAATGTAGTGCTGAAAAAGTTAAAGAACGTAGTCCATGGACAGCAGAGTGTAAGTGCGTGAAAATATAATGATCGAAACAAAATAAGGAATGAAAGGTATGCTCGGAGATATGAGTGCTTGGGATTGAAGCCTAAGGGAAGGAATACAACTATAGGCCATGGATTCATGCACGATCACTAACAAATCGATATCTAAAGGTATGTTTCAGCAAACCTAAACTATTGTTCCCGATTCGACAAAGTTGCATAAGGTGACTAAAGTTCGAAATTTTTCGTACTAGATATCCATCCGTCTAATCCTAAAAAACGAAGAACTCAACATCTAAATCCTAATCACAATCATGACGTTCAGAGAATACCCCCCCCCACCAGACTTGAACGGAACACCGGTGTTAAGAGAAGGACTAATATGCAAAAACTCGGGGAAAATATTATAAATAGGAAGGTGTGCACTTGATGTGTGCTTGCTGTCCCGAGTTGATGCAGCTGGGCGTACGCGTCTTTCCTTATGTTGTGGATGATTTCGAAGTGGAAAACATGGAACAAAAGTCACACAATCCAAAGGAGACAGTATGATACATCGGGGTTGTTGGTAAGGAGCATGCTTGTGAAAAGAATAAGACTCGAATTCTAAAAAAAACTAAAACGAAATAACTAAAGGATACGGAGCTCGGGTTGCCTCCCGAGTAGCGCTTTTTTAAGGTCACGAGCCTGACCAAAATGTGCTACTCATTAGGTGGATGTCCTCGACTCGCGTGCGTAGTGTGCTCGAGTGGGTATAGCACGCGGATAAGTTGGATTCCTTGCACGATCAGTCATATCCTCGCTAAACTTAGTCGTGTTGTTACCTATGTTGAGGGCTAGATCATGCTGTCCAAAGAATTTATTTGAGCTATCCACAAGTCCGGTTATGAACTCCATGAAACCGGTTAGGCGTTCAACGCTTGTTTCCTTCAATGTTTCCGGAATTTGTTGGTGCGTGAGCCCTTGCGGTGAAGGCTTCATCTCAACCTTGGGTGCCTTATCAATGTCCCAATTAGGTGCTGGACGTTTGGCGTGGCTGTTAGGCATCTCGGGAGTGGTTGAACTCGCGCTACCTGCTGTTTGATGCGCGCTGGAATCTGCCTTGGATGTGTGGAGATTTGCGCACTAATTTAGGACGTTTTCATGATTCAAATTTATGTCCAATCGAGCTGTACTTATGTATTTGTGGGTTGAGCACTTCTCTTGATAAGGATTCTCCAAAATTTTACCTTTTGCTTTGCTTACGAACTGCTGTGCTCGGATCGCACAGAAATCTGTTCGGAGTGCGTCTAGCTCGATGTTTGGATTCTCCTTTGTCTTTTCTTCGTGCATCAGCTTAGTACAGTATGTTGCATCGTTCGGGTCTTTATACACTTCTTTTTCAGCTTCTAAAAGAGCTAACTCAACAGAATCCATATTCTCGAACTCGTCAAAGACTTCTTCGGCTAGTCTCTGTAGGACGTCGATGTGGAATACCGAATCAACCATACAAGGTTGCTTGAGCATGTCTTTCAGATTGAATTCCACTTCTTCATCCCCGAATTTAAGTGTGAGTCTACCTTCAGCATAATGTATGATCGTCTTTTCCGTATCGAGAAACGGCCTACCGAGAATAATTGGGATTTTCTTGTCCTCCTCCATATCCAAGACGACGAAATCGACCGGGACGAAGAACTTCCCAACTTGTAATGGAACGTCTTCCAGCATCCTCTCGGGTATCCTAACACTTCGATCAGCCATGGTGAGCGCCATTCGTGTAGGTTTAAGATCCAACCTGTCCCTAAGATCCAGTTTTTCGTATAATGGCAATGGTAGCACGCTTACGCTTGCTCCGACATCAATTAGTGCATGGCTAATTTCATAAGCACCTATTTTACAAGGGATGACAAATATACCTGGATCGGGCATCTTCTTAGGTAGGTTTGACTGCAGCATCGAGTTAGTCACCATGACGGTTTCCATCTCTACGTCTCGTTTGTTCGCTAGCACCTCCTTCAAGAACTTAGCGTATGAAGGCATCTTCTTCAAAGCCTTGTGGAATGGAATGGTAATTTTCATCTTCTTTAACATCTCAGCAAACTTAGCAAATTGAGCATCTTCGTTCTTTTTGCTTTGACCGTTGGGGAAACGGCAAAGGAGGCGGTCTTGGATCGGGTTTTACGTATTTCGGCTCTTCCTCCTCCTCGGGTTTCTTTTTGTGCTCTTCGACGCTACTGCCCTTTCCCATTACTGTACCGGATGGTTCACCTATGTCAAATGTCGAGGGAATGGCCTGATCCATCAATCTCTTACGTTGACGTTGTGGGAATGGAAAAGGAGGCGTTCTTGGTTTGGATTTCACGTATTTTGGCTCTTCTTCCTCCTCGGCTTTCTTCTTATGATTTTCATGGTTTCTACCCTTCTCCACTGCTTTACAAGGTGCTTCATCCCTTTCAACATCAAAAGAGCGGGCTGATCTACCGTCTTACCACTCCGTAGATATATGTCATTGACGTGTCCACAGGGATTTGCTTCCGGCCTCCCCGGTAGAACTCCTTGCGGTTGAAAGGAGTTCGCAGCGAGTTGTGCAACTTAAGTATCCAAGATCTTTAGGTGCATCGTCATCTCCACAAATTGTTTCTTTACCTCTTCATGTCCTTGTAAGAGTTGGGCTACCATAGACGTAATATCGGTATTAGCTTCTTGTTGTGGAGGAGGAGGCGCACGTGGCTGGTAATTCTGGGTTTGGGGCTCCGTACTTAGCTGGAAATTCTGATTCCTTTGCATCACTCGTGGCTGAAAGTTTCCCGATAGTTGTAGCATGTTGGATGCACCGTCAGAATTCTTGTAAGAGAAGTTTGGGTGATTTCTCCATTCGGGATTGTACGTGTTTTCCAAAGGCTGTTTGTTGCTCACGTAGTTCACGTCCTCGTACCCTTGGACTTCATGATCCTCTAATTGCTCTTAATATTTTGGATGACGTGATTTGGATAGAAAATTTTAAATTCCAGCGACATGATTCCTCACCTCAGCTAAACCGGCATATAGAGCGTGTGTGTCATTCACATGAGCTACCCTTGCTGGAGCGTTGCGATTATACTCTCCAGCAGCGTTGTTGCCTTCATCAGCCATACGATCGATTAGGACCTCGATCTGTAGGAATGTGAGGTTACTCAAGGAACCTCCAGCGGCGGCTATGATCAGAATCCTCGTGTTATTCATGAGTTCTTACAGAAAGTTGTGTATGAGATAGCTCTGATCCATGTCGTGGTGTGGACAAAGGCATTGATAGCCTTTGAAACGTTCCCACGCTTCGTATAGACTCTCAACTGCCCCTTGAACGAACGTGTTGATTTGATTCTTTGCAAGCTGAGCTTTACTCTGAGGGAAGAATCGCATCATGAACTTATCCTCCAGCTGCCCCCATGATCCTATAGAGTTTGCCGGTTGGGAATACAACCAGTCTTGTGCTTTATCCTTCACTGAGAATGGGAAGGCAGCGAGCATGACGTCCTCATCCGAGATTCTTTCTCCGTTTCTGATGGTTTGGCAAAGCATCTTAAAATCAGTAAGATGCTGATTTGGATCCTCGGTGGGTCTCCCTCTGAATGTTGTGTTACCGAGCATCTGAAAGAATGCTGGTTGTAACTCAACGCGGGCATCCCTTCTTACGACGCAAGACAAGAGTTGTGTATGCCTAGGAGCCATGTATGTTCCATAGGTTAATGTTGCTGGAATGTGCGGCGCGTTTAGAATGCGACATTCTGTCATTTGTTCTTCTTCGGTCTCGCACGATAATGTACCTCACAAAATAGAAACACAAGAATCGGTTAGGCTCTAAGTGGTACAAAAAATTTGACTCAAGAAAAAAAACTTAAAGCGAAAACACGAAAAACAAATAAGACTCCAGAAAGGACTGCGTCCTAATATAAAAGTATCCTAACTCTAAATTCGTAATCAATTCCCCGGCAACGATGCCAAAAATTTGATGTGGTTAATCTCAAGTAATAATTACCTAGACTAACGCTTCCGCAAGAATACGGATCGTATAGTACCAGGGTCGAACACGAGGAATCGATGCAACTCTAAAGCTAGTAAACTAAAGAATATGACGTGTAAAATTAATAAGTGGTGGGAATGCGAATAAATATAAACTAACTAAATAACTATCGGATTAAGACTCAATGAACTAAACACCACAGGTTTCGAGAGATGCACGATGATGCAACGAAGTTCTAACAAGATCATGGTTATAGATATCATCACGTATTCGGGGAATTCAAGCTCTTTCCTAGGGAATGAATCTCCCGATGCCTAAACCCACTATCTAGCATGCGTACTACCAATCTCCCAATTTTGTAATCTCACCTACTGACATGAACTCAGCAAAAGAAACACAAAAGATAACTATATTCAACATGGATAAAGAATGAGATCCCTCCCTATTCAATACCGACGTCTTCAATAGCTCCTCCACGCTCCGGCTTCCTCGCTCCGTCATTCGCCCTTGTGTGTGTGTTTTGCCCTCTTTCTCCTCCTCTACGTGTGCTCTGTGTCTCTCCTCAATTCTGTCCGAATTCGTCCCTCTGAAGCTCTCCCCCTTCGTTACAGCAGCCACCTCACTTTGTTGCCTTTTCTTGAGTTTTCCAAATCTTGATTAAGTTGGCAACGTTTCTATTACTTCCTCACGCAAAATATGACTTTTTTCCTCTTCTCTAAGGGTGTTTTCCTTATTGTATAAGTACCCCACGAACTTCCACTTGTTTTAAGTCAAATTAACTTATTTGAAGTTGTAGGTGATGGCCGCGACCCGTTCGGGCAAGGAAAGTGACCCGCTTGGGTACGGCGCAGGCGATCGCGCAAAAACGCGATGAAAAAGGGGTGCCCGCTCGGCCTGAGGTGGTGCCCGCTCGGGCTGGCATGCTACCCGCTCGGGCTGAGGCCCCGATCATGGTTTTTCTTGCCCGAATCGTGCACAAATTGCTGGACAAAATCGCCGTAACTTTTGCCCGCTCGGGCTAGGGAAGTACCCGTGGGTAGTGGCTTTTCCTTGCCGATTCTCTTCCCGTTTGTCCTGTGATGATCCTCGATGTTTGCACTTTGTCTTAGCACGTCCCTCAGCTCCAAAATGACTGAAAACGGGATGATAATGATGCTTAATGCTTGGTAAAATCAAATGAATGATGAAACTAACTATGAAAATAGATGAAAATACTAGAACAAAATAGACATTATCAAACTCCCCCAGACTTGAACCTTTGCTCGTCCTCGAGCAAGACTAGAAAGAAGCAGGAGAGGAGTTAGACAACAACCGGAAACTAGCACACTCAACTCGAAAAGTCAGCCACCCTACACAACAACGCGTCACACGAACATAGATTTAAGCGCACCGAATTCAGACCCCTATCTACTGAAAGCCACTAACCGTGCAATCCTACACATGTCCTGAGTTCATTTCACTAACCCCTAGACAACATCCAAGCAATCTCCATACTTATTCTAATGCACAAACAATTCGATACCATTCTTAAGACAATTATTTTTCTTCTTTTTCGGTTCTCTTTTTCTTCTTATTTTTTTTCTCGGTTTCCACACATTTTTTTTATTTGAAAATTCGCACTCGGCTTCTAGGAATTCGGAGTTGAAGAGGGCAGTCTTCTACTTAGACCCAGGTTACCAATTGGCACACTCATAAAGTCTCGTAACCTTAGCGGAGTGAAGAGGTTGCGTTTTTGTTGATTTTGTTTTTCTTTTTTATTTTTTTTCTTTTTGATTAACTTGTGTGAATACGCATCGACTCTAACCCTTAGGACGTAGAAAAACGGCCTCGACCCACCACTTAGACCCGAACCATCAATATTGATGCACTCATGTCAATGTAGGACAGAAAAAGTTAAAGAACTTAGTCTATTGACAGCGGAGTGTAAGTGCGTGAAAATATAATGATCGAAACAAAATAAAGAATGAAAGGTATGTTCGGACCCAATTCGAGTCAAAATTGTACCCAATTCGAGTCAAAATTATATTAGTTTCGGGTTAAAAATCGAACAAACCGATAAGAATCAGTTTTGTTAAAATTTCGATTTAATTTTGTTGAATCTCATATTGATTCGGATTGGAATTGGATAAAATAAAAATTAGACCCAAATTATGGTCAAAATTGTGTCGAAAGCGGGTCAAATTGAGCCTAAACGGATCAAATTTGGACCTAAATTCTAGTCAAAATTGATCCTAAACCGAGTCGAAATTAGGTATAAACCGGGTCAAAATTGACCATAAACCGAGTCAAAATTAGATATAAACCGGATCAAAATTGACCTTAAACCAAGTCAAAATTAAAAAATTTAACGGAGTTTCAAATGGATGGATTAAAGACATAATTGTAAAAGATAAGAGATAAATAGGATTAAGGTCAAAACATTAAAAGAGAATAGGATGAATAGAGAAACATGACAAGAAAATAGACAAAAATAGATAAAAATAGTAGTTTTACAAAATAATATTATGTAAGTTTGTTAGGCTAGTTATAATTCCTGTTCTTTACTTCTTTTTGTAATTATTTTCTTGATTTTTTATGTATATAAATGAACAGTGTATTTTCTTTTCAATAATCGATAAAGCTTTTACTTTTTCGTTTTCTATTTTCTCTCGATCTCCTCTTTCTTCGTTTTCTCAGTGTGACATAAATCTAGTATAAATATATTATAATATGACAGCATAATAAAGCTGTTACTAACAACAAGATGCAAGAGGATCAAGGTCCAGTGTTGATGATGAGTTCAGGACTCAGAATCTGTGAACACGGGACTCTCGAGTTCAGCCATGCTCGCTGAGGCAAAGGACTCGAACGATTCGACAGTTGAGAGCGATGAAGTTTCCACAGAACCCGAGATATCGTCTTCCTCATCCTCGTCACTGTGGAGAACGATGTGATTATCACCATCTTCCTCCTCCGGTTCTGATGCATCTGAGCCCATAAGAAGCCTGTTGATGGCTGATTTGGCAGCCTCAGTGAACCACTCGGCCTTTGGGAGTGAACTGTTTAACAGAAAGAGACAAATAACAAAACGGGTTTCAGCTTAATGTTCTGGTCGAGACTGATTGATATGAAGGAAGACCTTTTTACCTTTGCGGGTCGACGCCTCGTGCGGAGAATATGTCAATGGCTCGGGTGATGACAGCTGATGCATGGTTCTGGATTAGCTTGAATGGGTAACCAGCGAACCGAGCAATTTCAACCGTGAAGTTCATGTCAAGTATCAACTGCAGCACATGACAAAATTGCAAGAGCTTTTCAGGTTTGCTCATCTTGAACTGATAAAAACATGCACAATGATCGAGACGAAGAAAGCTGGATAAGAGGATGATGAATAGTGCTACCTGCTGTAATCCAAATGGTTGAAGCAGAGTTGACTCGTCCTCAAATGCACTCCAGAACTCCTGCTCATTCGATAGCCAAATTATAACCGTCTCTGTTAATCTGGCAAGTAAAATCTTTTGGAGCTTCTCTTTTCCAGGTAGAACATCCCCAGCAACGATGGCTAACTGTTGTAACTTGGAGAACAATGCCTGAAGCATAGCACCCCAGAAGTCGTATATCAGATGTTACACTCATGTGTTGTTACCTGAATGTGTCAGGGCCTACCCCACAAGGTTTTGGATCGAGAGAGAGAGAGAGAGAAGGTTGAGAAGTTCAAATTGGTAAAAAGTGATAACCTGAAATGGTAAAGAGGGCAGATGCAACTCGTCTGGTAACTCAGTTAAATATATTTGTGCGTTTAACCGTGTTCGCCCTTCTCTAGAGTAGATGAAGCTCAAGACGAATTGCAAGCAGAAGTAATTTTTAAGTTTGTCAAAAGAATGAAGCATCTGACGCCTCCACTCTTTCAATTCCGGGGCAGAGCTAGTATTTAGAACAGCACTCTCACCTTCTCCTGTATTCGCAGTCTCCAGATTCCACACTTCCGCAAGTGATTTTGGTAAAAGTTCATCAAGTATAGTAAACGCTGCCCCTAGAATCGCAAGCTGCTCTGAATCCGTTTCAGCTCTGACAATCACGGTGTCTTGCAGCTCCAGCAGGCCATCTTCATCCGAATGGCCAGGCAAAGCTTTCACAAGCAAGTCAACATATTTATCGTACAGCTGCAATATCCTCGTTAACACACTTTCACCAGAATGTAAAACAACCAGTGGGGTTAACTGCTCAAGTAAGTCCTGAAAATGAATTGAGTTCAATGATTTAGACAGAACCTCAGGAAGTTGGTAGCATAAAAATTTCTAGAAAATGGTAACGATGATTGAATATGCTTACTTGCACAATTTGCATGAATCGAATCCCACAATCAGTCAGCTTAGTGTCAGAAGTGATTGTAAATTCTGACAATGCAGTGACAAAGTCAGAAGATAACTCCAAGCTCTCATCAGCTTCTGTCAAGTCAAAGATAACCCTTCTTGCCCGTCTAAAGTTTGCCTCCAAGACTTCTTCAATGTAAGGTCAGAAGAGCACCAAAAACAACTTCGTCAAATTAAAGCCTTCTGATTCCAGCACTGTGCAGTAGTTAAGACTGTCTTGAAGGCAGACACTGGCTGCACGCAAAGCAGAAACTGTCTCAGACGAAGATGCATTTTCTTTGACCAACCGCACAAGGTATTCCACTTCCCTCTCTGCCCATTGAACAACTTTATTGGAGAAGGCGGGATTATCATCACCAAACATCGACACAGATTCTTTTGCAGCCACTGAGATGCTAGAAAAGATAAGCCTACACAACGTGGCTGGAAATGTATTTGTGCAGACTGAACATGAAGGAAGAAAAGTCTCGATTCTCTTGTGAAGGCGTGAAGCATAAAACTTTAGAAGCAAGTGATGTGCTGAGTGTCCCTTCCCAAGTCTAATCAGGCCATTTAATGCATGCTTCAGTTCAGTGACACTAACTGAGGGCTGTTTAGCAATCCCGATAAGCTGATCCTCGAGATCTGTCTTTCTCTTGATGAAAGCCGACTTGTAATAGGACATCTCTGTTGAACCTTTCAGATCCAGGTTGTTTCTCTCTTCAGCATCAAAGGCCTCTAGTGCTTCATCTACTTTGTGTTCAGCCAAAAGAACATCTATCTTCTCAAGGAACTCGGACTGAGGATCACCTAACTCATTAGGTAAGGGGTCCCCAACTTCAGAATTCTGTGAGTCCTGCTGATCTTCATCTGCATCATCAGCAAATCGATTCCAATCATCCATTTCACGGCACACTCCGGTCATCAGATCCTGTACAAGGATTCCCTGAGCAGAAATATGTTTTCGTAGCTCAACCAACTCATGCTCCATCTCCACTGCTTCTTCAGATATTCTACAGAAACAAAGATAGTCCCTTTCTGTTTAGCAAAATCACGCGTAAAGACACATGATCTTGAAAGACATCTCCAAGGCAAGAGTTCTGCTTCCTTTAATCTCATACACATTAACCAACACTATTGAATCTTGTCCACCGACGAACACATAAACAGCAGTAGCATTATATTACCTCAGGAAAGCCAGATACTTGGTGCGCATATCGCCACACAAATTTTCCACTGCATCCTTCAAATCCAAGAGCTCACAGCACAACTTTCTGATTCCCTGCATTGTAACAGTCCCAATTCATTCAAAAATGAAAATCGTAAACATTTTTAAACGATCCAAAAATCAATTAAACGCCAAACTGCAACTACAAGCAGCTTCCAGAGGCCCATTCATGCATGAACCAGAAGAACAAGTAAGCATAAAACACAGGCAAAAGACCCTGAAACCCATTTTCTTCAGTGCCTAAAGTCCTAAAAAATTTATAAAGTACTTGGAACCCAATTCCCTGAGCTAAAATTTACGTTTAAAATCGAGGGTGCCTGAGTCCCAACCTAAATCAATCTGAAAATCCGAAAGAACCCAGTTCATAAAATCATCTAATGCATCAAAAGGCGAATGAAACCGGTAATATAAAGCTAAAGATTCCAAAAATAGCAAATTACTAGCTATAAAGAAGAATGGCTACTGCATCAGAGAGAACCTTTTCGGTGAGCGACTGATGAACGGAGTCGATCTTTGACTGAGGAATGATGCTTTCGATCGATGGGAAGTCGTCTTCTTCCTCGCTACTCTCCATCTCTCTCTCTCTCTCTCTCTTTATCTCTGACTTCTTTCAGCTTCTCACACAAGAGTCACTTTTGTTGGGGAAGAGGAGAAACCAAGTGACGGAGGAGAGGAACAAAAGATTCGGAATTGCACTGCTTGCCGTTCTTCCTGAAACTAAACGGCATGTATTCTAAGCCACATATATATAAACAATACGGTGAAGAGACATCCTTCCAAGTTCCAACAAGACGAGCAGCTTTTACTAACGAAGTCGTTTCAGTAAACCTCAACAAAACCCCTTTTGTTCGATAAATTAAACGTGTTACCTCGCCGCCGGTTTCTTACCTGTCCCAACCTACGAAACCTTCTCTGAATGGAACCTCGGGTTTTGCTGTCGGGTCAATTCACCAACCCGGCGATTTTGGCGCTCCAGACCCGCCAAATCTCGCGTGCTCCATTCGCACCTCTCCGCTGCTCTCGATCCTTCTTCCGAACTCTTCAATGGGATATTGACCGGTTTTCGACGCGGGTCGGGTCGCTTCGACCCGTAACCGTCGTAAAAACGGAGGCCGGTTACGGTGCGGCGGTTGTTTCGGAGATTAGGAAAAGTTCGAGTATGGAAACCAAAAGGAAGAAGCTTGCGGTGTTTGTGTCGGGCGGGGGCTCGAATTTTAAGGCTATTCATGAGGGATGCGTGACTGGTTCAGTTCATGGTGATGTTGTTGTGTTGGTCACTAACAAGAAAGGTATTGCTCTTCTTCTTGTGCATATGGGATGCCTTTTTCTTTTTGGGTGTTTGGTGATGCATCAGGAGAGTGTATGAGTCTTGATGCACAGGTCCTAGAATGAGCTTTTGGCTCAGTCATACTGAACATCTGACTATAGTGCTGATTTATTGAATGTGAATCTTGATATGGTTGAGGTCAAAAGTCTGCTTCAAGTTCAAAACCAGTTAGGAAGTGAATCTCGAGTTTAAACTTGTAAAGCATTCGTTGTTAAGCTCTAAAGTATTAACCTTGTGAAGGATGATGCCTTGAGTTCAAATCAGAATTTAATCAAGAGGTCCCTGGTATGGATCAAGTTGTATTTGAGGTTTGAGGTTTGCACCTTGAGTTGTGGTTTAGAATTTGAATGAAATGGGGTTTGAGTTTCAAGTATGACTCCAACGAAACTTGTTGTCTAAAGTCAACTGATCAGAAAAGATTTGTAACGTTATTGGCTGATTTAGAGGATGGGTTTGATTTTTGTAGTTAGCAGGACTGTTAACTAAGCATCATTCACTTGGAGAACTTCTTGAAATGGTTTATCTTGAAAGATTTTGGAACTGTATAAACTCATTTTGATCATGAACCAGATTGTGGAGGTGCTGAATATGCAAGAAACAACGGTATCCCTGTTTTTATATTCCCCAAAACGCTACAAGAGTCCAATGGACTCGCTCCTACTGAGCTTGTGGATGTTCTGAGGTGAA
This sequence comes from Gynandropsis gynandra, assembly GCA_036759665.1. Classification (NCBI taxonomy): domain Eukaryota; kingdom Viridiplantae; phylum Streptophyta; class Magnoliopsida; order Brassicales; family Cleomaceae; genus Gynandropsis; species Gynandropsis gynandra. The sequence continues at coordinate 18,650,189 of CM071872.1, read as the reverse complement.
GCTTCTTCTCGCCAAATTTATTTGTATTACTGCCCTTCGAGTGAGTTATTTAATGTTTGCCAAACTCATTTGTTTGTCGTATTACTCTCTGAATGACAGGAGATATGGCATTGACTTTGTCCTTCTTGCGGGATATTTGAAACTCATACCAGTGGAATTGGTTCGAGCGTTTCCTGAACGTATACTAAATATCCACCCCGCACTGCTTCCAGCCTTTGGAGGGAAAGGGCTCTATGGTATGAGAGTCCATAAAGCTGTTGTAGGCTCAGGAGCAAGGTAAAGGGTTGCCTCTTTCGTTCTGAATTGAGTAAATTTCCAAATTCATGCTATTGTCTGCAAATGTTATTGACTACATTAACTCACAGTTGACACCTGAATTTAGACCTCATGCCATACATTGATCTAAGTATTCGGGGCACAAAAATATCTATTTCAATTAACAAAATAGGTCGATGCTATCATCCACAAACGATAAGTTAAGATTTCTATTTAAAAGTTTTGTTCTTTGTTAATGACCAAGATAATGAGGATCATATGCTTTTCCTGTAGGTATTCTGGTCCGACAATTCACTTTGTGGACGAGGAGTATGATACAGGACGTATACTCGCTCAGCGTGTCGTCCCTGTCCTTGCTGATGATACTCCAGAGGAATTAGCTAAAAGGGTTCTTCATGAGGTACTAAAGATTGGAGAATTTTTAGTGTCACAGAATAACAGATGCGAAGATGTCCAAATTTTTGTGATTGATTTAGGTTTCATATTCAGGAACACAAACTATATGTAGAGGTGGTAGCAGCTATGTGTGAAGAGCGAATAAAATGGAGAGATGACGGAGTCCCTCTCATCCAAAGCAAAGAAAACCGTGATGAATACTATTAAGGCCGACGGATTGCCCTTAACATATCTGTCCAGAAATATGTAGGTATAAACCTCATTGTATCTCAGAGTTCCATTTTCGTGTAAACACAAGGTTTACAAATATATAAGGTTCCGTCTTTTATCATCGCAGGCTGGAGTGGAAGTTTTGTTCTTTTTGTTTCATACAACTGATTAAAGTATAGATTCGGAAAATGTCTCGGAAATTTGTGGGGCTCACAGGAAAATGATGCTGGAACCATGGAGATGTGGTTGGAGCCAGCAACTCTGATCCCTTTGTTGTTGTATTGCGTTAATGCTAATGATGTATTATTATTACATTGAAACTGATTTGATTAAGGAATAAATATATATCCGTCTTCCAATTTCAAGTCTTCCAAATCCAGAAAAAAACTCAATTTATTATGACATCAGTGTTCTATAAGCCACAAGGTTTGACCATTAAGGGCCCTAGGAAAGCTCTCCTTTCAAGAAGGGGCACCGAGATATGATGCTAGCTGGAGAATATCGCTAAATATTCCACCGGCAGTGACTTGAGCACCGGCACCAGGGCCACGGACAATCAAAGGTTGTTCCCTGTACCGTGTGGTTGTGAAAGCTATGATGTTGTCAGCACCTGAAAGCTGGGCGAACGGGTGGTCTGTCTTGTACCTTTTCAGCTCAACCTTTCCAATTTTCTCGACCGCATCGACTACTCCTACATATCTCAAGACCTAGTGGACACATCGAAATAGGTTTCTTGTTACTGATATATACAGGAAACAACTCGTTGATGTCTCGAACTATGAAAATTCTACTTCATATAAACCGGATCACTATTGTATGCTTTCTAACAACTTATCACATCTATGAACAAAAAGGGGCTCTTCTAAACTGGAAGAAAGATGATTCTGCTATCAAAATGTATATATTTAGTTGGTGTTAAGCTGTAGAGGTACTTACTTCCCCTGCAGCTTCAGCCTCTTTTCTTTGTTTAGACAAGTCTTCGTCGAATTCAGGAAGCTTCTGCATGAACTCTTCTGCTGATGCACAAGCCTTCACTCACCAATGATTAGAAATATTAGGATTAGTCTACTGGTGACGAATTTGGTAATTCATTGTAGTCTTACTTTTAGAGGTTCAGGGACGAGACTCTGGATGGGAAGGCCATCAAGATCCAGTTTCATGCCCGATTCTCTACCAAGAATTATCACCTGTGGATAAACCAGAGAGGAGAAGAGATTGATGAACTTGTTTCTGGAACCATTGGTACAGGCCCATATTATAGAACCGGAATAACATATCATTTAATGAAGTTATGGGATAACACAAACGACCTACTTTTCTGGCAACATCTGTTCCAGATAAGTCATCCCGTGGATCAGGCTCGGTGAAACCAGCCTGCTTTGCTTCTGCTACAACCTCACTGAAACTTCTATCGCCGACGAAATTGTTGAAAAGGTAACTTAAAGTCCCACTGTATCAAAGGATCAAGTCAAACCATTAGTGTCAAAAGATGCAAAAATCATGGCATTCATCGATTGTGCATCAAACACGAGTTACCTGAAAATACCCTCAATCCGCAATATTTTATCCCCAGTTTCTAGGAGACCCCGTAAAGTGCTGATGATTGGAAGACCAGCTCCTACAGTTGCTTCGTAGAAGTAATGAGTGTATGATTTTCTTTGAAGAGCTCGTATCTTTAAATACTGCATTTACACAAGATAATGTTACCAAAGAGTAACATTTCTTCTTCCTTTTTCAGTTCAATGTCCACAGAATCATGGAACATAATAAGTATATACAGACAACAAGTGCAGACATGTACTTTATAATATCTAACAGTAACTTCAACAAAGCCCCAGCGGTTGGAAGACTTTCATTATTGAGAAAAAGCAAATTGAGCGCCATATAATATGATTTACCTGGTCGAGGGGTCCTGAATTAGCTTTTTTGTTTGGTGTGATCACGTGAATTCCTTTCCGCAACCAGTCATAGTAACAGCTTGCAATATCAGCATCCGCTGTACAATCGACCAAAACAGAATTCGGAATGAAATGGTTTCCCTTCACATGCTGGGCGAATTTTTCCAGGCTAGCCGGCTCTCCCTCGTCTTTTAGAAGTTCTCTCCATCTTGACAAATCAATCCCCCTTGAAACAACAACAAGCATTGTAAAGGAAACAAAAGCTACCAATTCACAGAAAGTGTCTTTCCAATTTATCGACTTACTTTTCACTCAGCAGCATTTTGCTTGAGCCAGTGATTCCCAAAACACGCAAGTCAATATTAAATTCTTCTTTCAGGACTGCCGCCTGTGAAAATAATTTGAAAGTGATTTTCCCATACAATCGCCAAACCCTTCACCTTTGTACAACTCGAGACATTTAATAACAGTAATTTCTCTCTAACTATTGCCACAAACGGGCCTCAGATATTCACCTGATCCCTAAGTTGGTCAAGTAATGTTCCACCAATTAAACCAGGTCCTATGATTCCCATAGCCAAAGTGGTTCTTGATAAGTAAAACCTTGAGTGCACTGCTCTTAATGCCCTAACACAATCTTCACGCTTAATAACTACAGTGATGTTGAACTCGGAGCAACCTTGAGCTATTGCACGGATATTGATACTAGCCTGCATATATAATTACAACAAAACATTTCAGTAGAGCATCATATCAGAAAAAAGTTGTGAAACACTGATGATGGAGCCACCACCAAGTGTCTCAGCAAATATGCACCTAATTACCTTTGCCAGAGCATTAAATAGAGTAGCAGAAACTCCTGGTGTGCTAGCCATTTTCTGCCCAACTGCTGCCAATATGCTACAGTTAGGGATGACTTCAATCTGAAATGAGGAGCATCATTTGAGAAAACTAGTCAAATACATGAAATATGACTCATGCTTGCTCGTGCTCATTACTACGGAAGTTGAGAAAAGGAAAGCAACCAAGCTGTGAGAATCATTGATCTCAAAAAGAAATTGCCTATTAAAGACATCTAAAAAGAACCTGGGAAAGGCGTCCAGCATCTAAAGCTTGACGAAATCTAGAATGTAGTGCTTCAGAAACTGCTTTAACTTCCTTCTCGGGTACAGCAAAGCACACAGAATGCTCGCTACTAGCCTGCAATTATATTATGCTATTAAGATGCGAAATTCACAAATAAAAAAATGAAAGCATCAGAAAACTGTAAAATTTTGAAAGACCTGTGATATCATGATCACATTAGCCCCAACATCTTTGACAGTGGAGAAAATGGCACTGGCAGTACCCGGAACACCAGCCATTCCAGTTCTGCCAGAATGAAATGAACAGATGGCATAAGAACACAAATAAGCATTAGGAATGAAGCAATATTAAGTGAGATCATCTCACCCCTCAACATTGACAAGAGCCAAATTGTCAATTGTTGCAAACCCTTTGACAGGAGCTTCCAATTTGTATCCGTCTTCATCTTCTGCTTCCCGACAAATCATTGTTCCCGGGGCAGAGAGATTGAAGATATTCCTTATAACAATTGGGATATCATACTTCATCACTGGGATTATGGTCCGAGGATGTAAAACATTTGCTCCAAAATATGACTGCATATGCACATGAAAAATAGGTTTAGCAAATACATTTAAGAAATCAGGCACCAAAAACAATCAAAAAGAGATTGTGGAATTACCATTTCCCAAGCCTCCTGATAGGAAAGTGTTTTTAATATCACAGCCTCGCTAACTGTACATAAAAATATTATTTGGCATAAGAATAGACGAAAAAATACAGTGGATTGTTTGGCATAAGAATAGACGAAAAAATACAGTGGACACACCTTCCGTGGTTTCAAAGACAAGTGTTACCTAAAAAATTCAGATAACTGAAATGCTTGACACAAACCTTTCCTGGGATCTGCGCTGTACACACCATCGACATCTGTCCAGATAGTAACTTGGCCACACCTTAACAGAGCACCCATTATGGCTGCAGAGAAGTCACTTCCATCCCTCTTGAGAGTTGTAGGGATGTTCTGCGGTGTACTGGCGATGAAGCCAGTTGCTATAATAATCTTAGATGGATTTCGAGAAAACCATTGATCAAGCCTCCTTTCTGATTCCAAGATATCAGGATCAACTTGATTAGAGCTTGTAGGATTAACAACAAGCACTTCCCTTGTGTCCATCCACTTGCACTCCAGTCCACTCTATGAACAACATAGAAACAACACACAAGCAAATAAGAAGAGTAAAACAAACACTTCTTGTGGCAACTTGTATAGAAGTTCCGTACTTTTCTCACAACAGCAGCTAGAATCTGAGCTGACCACAGCTCTCCATGACCAACAACGAAATCCGAAAAGGATTCTGTTGCATGACCAGCTACATAAACAGAAGAGTCAGCACAAGAGTAAGGAATAAAACATGAGAAGATGCGATATAGTCCTGAATGGAGGACATGCCGGTACCTATGTAAATTGCACGAAGCATTGCTTTGAGATTGTTTATATCATCATGCAACCGAGCCAAAAAGCTCGAAAGTTCCTCCCCATCAAGCAGTTCATGACCCGTCGCTCGATGTTTTTCAAGAACAGCATCCAGTGCAGACAAGTATGAGTCATCCCGAGACTGCGCTCTATCGATGAGATCATACATCATGTCAGTAACTTTGGACATTGCTGACACAACCACCAACTTCCTCTGAGAGTCATCCTTAATCACAACATCAGCAACATTCTTGATTCTCTGAGATGTTCCGACACAAGTACCACCAAACTTGTGAACAGCCCACGAATCTCCCTTGGGAAAGTAACCATTTTCCACGGAATTATCCAATGAGACATCTATTGACCAGAACAATGAATGAATATCACCAACTATGAACAATCACCAACCATCCAAATAAAAATGAAACCAGTGACGGATTACAAACCTGTTATAGAATCTACAGCATTGGTCTTAGGCAATTCATTTCTTATAGAACGAGCTCCGTAGCTCCGCCACAGAGATTTTCTGAAACAGACCCGATTCGACACGGATCCTGCCCGAGAAATGTAGGGAACACGAAATGAAAATCCCCGGACAAAAGTAGCCGGAGAGGAGGAAACCTTAGCCAGAGAAGCAACTGGCATGTTCTGCAGTAGTTCCCGAAGAATTAAGTAGATTAGTGGGTTCACTCATTCACGATTACATGCAAAGTAAATAAGAACAAAATCAAATCGAGCTCGAAAGTAAAACCCTTCCGGCGAAGAAACCCACCGGGGCGAGGAGAAAAGAAACCAAGGGTCGCCAAGCGGCTGACGATAAGACCAAGGGGGAGAGTAGTATCCAACCTGTAGAACAAGGAGTCGTGTATTGTTTAGTTAGTTTTGGGATATCGACGTGAAGTGTCTGTTGTCAAGACTTTACAGTAAGCCATTGCGCCGTCGAATTCAAAAGCCCTAATGAAATGCCACGTGTACGGTCTTTATTGCCTGAAGTGATCAACGGATGTGGATTAATTCCGATCTTAATTAATAACTTCAATCTTAATCACCCTTCATTAGGCGTTTAATGAATCAGGTTTGCACGGTTAATTATTTTTTTTTTGTTTAAGAAAACATTAGTACATTTAATAAAAAATAAGAAAAAGATCCAAAATTGTTAGAAAAAATATTTTTTATTAAAAAATAAAAAACATTTTCCCAATTAGAACTTGGGATTTATAATTTATCATTCTAAACGTAGGATAACACAATTACTAATGTTAAAAAAACATTGAAGGATATTTTATATAGCAAACTATATTAGTTTTTTAAAATATTTTGGATTTTGTATATGTTTAGAAACTCTGATAATGAATATTTTTTTTAAATAGCTCCGTCAATTGAGTCCTTATTGTTTTAAAAAATTTTGATTTATCAATCATTCTATTAATAGCATCAAAAAATTTGTGTTTCTTTTTGTTGTTTTCGGATAATATCATATTTTTATTTTTCGTTCTTTTCTTTTTATGTCTTGATATCAATCCAGCGTCGAGTTGGAATTTAGCGTCGTCTCAATTGTCATATTAGTGTTTTTAAATGTCGTCTCTCCATTGCATTCTCTGTCTCGACAATGCACCTTGGTCTTAACTTTGTTATCCAAGATGTATTTTGTGCCCCCTAATTTACACGTTCTTTTTTTATCTCTTTGTGACAACGATTGTGAGATGTGCCTTACGTTGTCTAATTCATTGACAATTTTTTTCTCATTCAAGATCGCATTACGAGAATGTTGATTAGAGCGAGTCAACAATATGAAGGGTTTCATTTTATCATGAATACAATGTTAGTGGCTTAGTTCGTATCTACTTTTCGATGGAGTTGTTGCATGTTCGGTTGGGACATTTTTCCTTTCAAGTTTTGACTTTGCTTCCTAATGTTGATTTTTTACTTTCGATGTGAATGAAGCGACAAATGAGATTTGTTTACATGACAAACAAACCTGTCAATTATAAGTTCTAATAAAAGTTCATGCTCATTTCGAATAGTTCAGTGTGATGTTTAAGGGTCCTATCATACTTCCTTACATTTTGGCATAGAGTATTTGTATCACAATTGTTGGTGATGGTTCTCGTGGTGTTTGGTTGTACTTCATGAAATTGAAGACTGTAATTTTACAATATTTGCAAGGATTTGTGGTTGTGGTGTGAGCATTAGGAAAGAAATTCAAAATGATTAGATTATAGTACAAATAAGTCTTCAATAGTTGATCGAATCAGGTCGAACGCTAAAACCATTCATTTGAGTGACGGTCTAAAATTAGTGAAAGAATGAAGATTTCTAATTAATGTTGCATTGATAATTGATTGAAAATTACAAATCACATGGGAATTTCCATAACCATTCCTAAAATTCTACAATTCTATCTTATCATTCTATTTTTAATGTTATATTAATATTATTCAAACTTTTGTAGCCTATAAATAGACAAAACTAACAACCAGAGTTTTGTAATTTTGAGTTTCATTTGAACTAACTTTTTAGCGTTTATCTCATGGCTCCTTTTAGAACCAATGAATTTATGAGATCAAGTGATTTCGTTTATAGTGTCTATTTTGACTTATCAAATGTTATTCCATAAATGTATGTGGTATGACAAACCAATGATGTTGATACAAGTCATTCAAGGGACTAGGATCGATCATCTTCAAGTTGATTATGTAGATCTAGTTTATCGTTTTTGGTTTATTGGTGGTTTCAGTTCATTTCCACCGTCTATTTCATGTAAAACATCATTCAGAAAAAGAAAGCATAAAGGAATTAAAGAATGGCAAAGCAAGTCGAAGAAAATTATATAAAACAAAAGGGATTGATTAGTCTTAGATTGGTAGAAGACCACACTTGAAAGGCCCAGTACTACTTTGTGAGATTACACCATTTCTCCGTAAATAGAATCTCGTTTATGCCACGAGTTTCACACCATCTCACGTTAGATACCCAGCTTGCATAGTTGAACAGCTCGCCGCTCGAATCTGTACCCATGTCGAACGGAAAATCCGAGCAAGTGCCATGAGTTCTGACAGAGTAGCACCTCCAGGTCCTAATCCGATCGTTGCTCCAATCCAAAACCGATCTCAGCCACCACCGATGTCGTTCCCTCGCCACCAATCGATGGAGTCACACTGTCATCCTAAAACTACAACTTCGAATGTCTATGCATTGATGTTTTTTATCTTTATGAATTTCACCGCTCCACCAGAAATCCACAAATCGACCAAGAGAAAATGAATAAGAGACACGAAAAAATAATGAAACTTTCCACAAACGCCTACACTTTGGTTTTTTTTATTTAGGAATTTCACCGCTCCACCGGAAATTTCCTAAATCTACCAAGATAAAAGGAATAAGAGACGCGAAAAATAGTGAAACTTAATACCACAAATCGAGAATTGTCGAATCGAGCTATAAACCTGTGTTTTCTGGTGATGTTCGGCGATGTTCGACGATGTACGACGAAGAGAACCCTCTGTTGTTTGGGGATGTACCACGAAGAACCCTCTATCGTTCGACGATGTACAACGAAGAATCCTCTACACCAAATCTAAAAAGAGCAACGATGTAATTAAAATATTTTTTTTCTGAGGTGGCTTCACAAGAAGCCATCAAAACGTCATACTTTTTAGAACATGATAAAAAAAAATTATTCAGATAAGCTTGTAATTTGACATTTTAGAAATTGAATTTTGTCAGAATTTCCCGATTGTCTTCATATTTTGATTGGTGTAGATCTTTGTCGAGTATGATGGTCGAAGTGTTTAAAAATATGATAATAAATTTACGAAGAACTAATGCGTAACGATATAAAATTACTATAAATATTAATTAATATAAATGTTAAGTTGTTTTATTTTGTTAATATTAAGAATAACGCGTGTTACGACCATGACAGCTTCCTTAAAAATCATCTAAACAATATTTGACCGAAACTGTATTGCAAGTCCATCCCATATCGATATTTTTGTGACATCATTTTTGTGTTTGAAATGGTTCAAACAAGTGGAGCAAATTATTGAGCAAAAAATAACATAATATGTTAACAAATCTACATTATAAAAAAACTCACCTATTTAATTATAACTGAATTTCAAATTTTTGATAAAAGGATGATAGGTATAACCAATAACATCTACAATTTATTAAAATAAACTTATAACAAAAAATATTTTTATAAATCTTATATATTAAAAGTTAAGTTTGTTGAATTCCGGTGCCACCACTTCAGCGGTGACATGGCAGTCCAATGAGCAAACCTAACATCATAATTGTTAACATAAAATATTTTAAATTTTTTGTTAACTTTACAAATTTATTCTTAAACGAAAAATTATAGATTCAAATATATTTTTTCTCTTTTCATATAAAGATTTAGTTATTGTATTTTTAAAAAAAATTACAAAATTGAAATGTATTTATTCTCCAATTCATTAAAACAAAGAAGGATAATTTTTGGCATATATAACATTTATACTCTAAAATATTATATTTATAATTTTTGGCATATATAAAATGTTACAAGTAGTTCTCCACTTTCTAGATACTTGATCTCGTCAATTTCATCTTCATCTGAATCCTCTTGTTCACAGACTTGTATACGCTACAATTGGTGAGTATCATGACGAAAGGGTTAAGGGGGAGTAGTGTGACATATGTCATACTCCCTTGCACTTAAAACATATAAGTTCACGAGTACGAATTGACTTAGAAGAAATTAATTTTGTACCTTCTTCTTTGACATCCCTTAATGTCTTAAAAGCTTTACCATTGATACAATCGTTCATTCTTGATTTCTCTTGTATCTTTCAGGGTTGTCTGGCTGACCATTTGTGTTGTATCATTCCTCGACTTGTTGTTTGTTTCACCTTAATCTTTTGCTCAATTTGGATTGTTAGATGCAAAATATCTTGTAAAACATGGTTGTATCTACCTTTTTAGCAATCCAATCGTTTAAACTATCTAAAAATTGAGCCTTCACAATATCATTATTTTCATCAATTTCAGTCCATTATGAAGATGCTCAAATTCTTCAAAATATTCTTCAACGTTTTGACTTCCTTGGGTCAATTTTCTATACAGCGGTACATATATCATGTGTGTGAGGGCTTTTATTTTCCCTCCATGTTACGACTTGTTCAAGATGCATACGATATTGAGTGCTGACCTCTTGATCCCACCAAGTGAGAGAGTCATATGTGAGTTGTGTCGATGCGTACTGTACCTTTTTGCACTCTATGTACATGTGATAGTCGAAATATTCTCCATTCACCTTTCTTAATCGAGATAGATTTGTGAGGCATCATATCTAGCAAAAGTAGGTGGTTTAAACTTTAAAGTATTTGTCGTAGTTGTGGTTCTTCGTCTGACTCTTCTCTTTACAGATGATGTGGTGTCGCCTTGGTCGTTAGGGTAGCCTTTTGTCCACCTCCTCAAGCTTAAGTAGAGGTTATGCTCGATGTTCTTGTCGTCTAGGTGTAGGATCTTATTGTTCTGCATCTTTCACATTTTTATGAATATCTGGTGTGTCAAATTTGGGATGTTTTCGTTCTTGTTCTAGGCGATTCATATGCACGTCGAGTTGGTTGTTGCATTCATAATTATCTCCTTGTTCAGTCATCTTCTCTAGTTCTATTTGTTTTAAACAAGAAACAAAACAAAGAAAAGATTAGTACAATAAAATGAATTTAAAGGATAGAAGCATACCTTTGTTCCTTGAATCAAGCTCTGATACCAAAATGATACACACCTTGAGTCTTGGAAATCAGGATGCATATGAGAAATCCATTAAACTCTATTGCCCGAATAGGATTCATCAGATTGTGGAGGATCTCTTTATTGACTTAAGGGCACTCTTCAAGAGTTCATCTATTTGATGGTGGATGATGGTGGTTGACGTTGGAGGTTATGATTTCACGATGCAAAAGTAACTTCGTAAGATGAAAGGAATAAGAATATGGATAAACGGAATTTTAGGTGAAATGAAGGACTCCACAAGAGGTGTGAAAGCCTTTTAACACAATAAAAATTTACTTTAATTGTTTCCATAACAAGTTGAAGATATTGTGTTCTTGATGAACGATCAAGAAAACAAAATGTTTATTTCTTTAGAAAATTAAATATCAAGTTATAAATGAGGTGGATTACTTTATATAGAAGAGACTCCAAATCACAACAAGAAAAATGAGTAAATAAAGGATTACAAATGGATCTACTAGTCGCTGGGAAGATTTCTTAGCCGTTGGAGATCTTAGAAAGAGGGAAAGTAGATAATATGGTGGGATAAGATTGGTTTGAGTGATTTTCTAGTCATCAGGAAGGATATAGAAAGATCTTTATCTTTCGGTTTTCCTTATCTGTGTCACTCGAGTTCATCGATTTTAGGTGTGTGGGTTGAGATCTAGTTAAGTGTAGAAGACCAACGTGAAGATTCCTTGATTTAGGCTCGAATTCTCTATTTTGTCAAGAGTCTCCCATATCACCTTCACTATCTCGGTTGCTTTGTTTCAGAATCTCCTTACTCGTCCATGTGTGAGTAGGTCATGAGAATGTTTTGTTTGCTTAGCTTCTTGAATTACCTCCTCATTCATGTGACCCTCCTTTGGTTCTATTTCGTGTTCGATGTCCTCATCCGTCTTCTCTTTGCTTTCTCCATTGATCATGAGTTTTCCAAGCTCGACAGCCATGACTTCCCCTTCTCCAACGCTGAAGTCCATTCATCGGCGATCTTCTCCAATCACCATCTTCATCCTCCATAGCTCATGCAAAATTCCAATGGAAGGCATCTTCATTGCTTCATCGATTGCCTCGTTTTGACTCGTCGACTCTCAGCTTTACCTCTACTCGTCCACCTGAATCTCTCCCAATCGCTTTGATATCATACAAAGCTTTGATAACCAATTATCTCCATCTAAAACCTCGTATTGGCCTCCTCCATGTTCGCCTCAACTTGATACCCACCTTTGCTTTCCTTACCTTCTGTGTTTTCATTTACCACAATAATAGATGGATAATTAAAAGAAGAAACGCTTCAAGCATCTTTCTCTATTAATAGGATAGTAATCTATCAAATCTGATGTCAACTTATTATTGATGAGTTTAATGAGTTTCAAAATTAAAGTTAATAAATATTACTAATGCACAAGTTGTAAAACTTATTAAAAAAATATGATGTGGTTTATTGAGAAACCATGATTTTTTATAACTTTTAAATATATAACTAGATAGGGATCCCACGCTATTTGCAGATAATTATATTATTTATCAAAATACCATAGTCACATTAGATTGAATTATTACCAGTTTGAACGATATAATGTGAGTATCATCTTGCGAGGAACTAAACAATAATAAATAACTATTAAAATAAAATACAAATTATTATACATATAAAAAAAACAAAACCGTAGTACATCTTTCTGCCTCTCGTCCGCATAAAACTACTGTTTGCTCTAATTTCTTCTTTCATCGATCTGCAAATTTTCCTATTCGTAAACTTTTTAATTGTTTTACTTTGCACCAATGATCCCTTAACTCCAAGTATTGTTTGGATCCATATCCTTTTATGAAACAAGAAGATTCCATATACAGGTTTCCGATGGTAGATGGAGAATGGAAAATTATCTTTAATCGTTGAGGAAGCAATGGAAGAAGATTGGACAAGTATAAGATTCAAGAAGAGGAACAACTTTGGATACCAAGTGAGCTTAAAGTTGATCCTCGTACTAATGCAGAAGATGAAAATCACTAAAAAAAATTCAAGCAATCACAGTTTTACGTAAACAAAATTGGAAAAATCGGGTGTCTAGAGATTTTAGGTCAATTTTGCGAGTCTTAAGCAAATAGTCATGCCTATAGATGGTGGTTTATGGCATTGGAAGCATCAAAGCTTATGGATCCCCAAGGTTTAACTAATCATAGCAATCTTGATGACATAGCAATATAGACAATCAAATGTTGAATATTCGTACTTGACCTATTAGTTGGCAAGTCATGCCTAAAGATGACGTTTTACGGCATTGGAAGCATCAAAGCTTATGGATCCCCAAGGTTACAACTAAGCATAGCTATCTTGATGAAAGAGCAATATAGACAATCAAATGTTGAATATTCGTACTTTATCTATTAGCTGGCAAGTTATATTTCTTGCATAAATTTTAAAGCTCTTTCAACGAAAAAATCCAAGAGAAATCCACATCATCTTTTCTAACCATCTACCTCGATTATTACCATTCCTAAATAGATTAATCGACCGGGCAGATTCTCATTAATCTAATTCATTCGAAGGTTCATTCATGAGACTCAAGCCTAACTCTCCCAAGCCTAGACGAATCTTTAATCTCCCTCAAACGTGCCTAATCTCAGTAGAATAGATCTAGTCTTATTCAAGCATGAAATCAACAACGTATGAAGGCATTACGCTCATATCTATAACCTATCGAACCATTCAATTGAACAAAACCGAAATCAAGCATTAATAAATCAAACTATCCATTACAATGGGATCCCTAACCCATGACAACAGATGTACTCAGAATACATAGAGAAGCAAACAAAAATGAAGTAAGTGTTCATCTCCCCTATCATCCCGAGCATTGGCTTTGGATGAATCCTTTGGGTGCCCAAAGTCTTCAACCGTGTTCTCTCCTCTTCTTGGTATGTCTCTAGGTGTCTCCTCTGGGCTATGCTTCATCGCCTTGCCCTAGATGGCTTCTTTTTCCTTTAATTGCCCGTTCAAACATTCAAACTAGGTTGTTGCGGATTAGGTGGCCCGCGCGGGCACAACATGCACCCGGTCGTGCAGAAGGCAGCCCGAGCGTGCACAATTCTCAGCCCGAGCGGGCATGCTTACCCGACCGTATGGTCTAACATCCCGAGTCGTGTTCTGTTTTGGGGATTTTCAGTCCTAATTGCAGCCCGAGCGGGTCCCTTTTGCAGCCCGAGCGGGCATGGTTACACGACCATGTTCTAGTCATGCCTGGTCGTGTGAAGATTGCTGGATAATTTGCGTAACATTTGCCCGAGCGGGCCTCTTCCACACCCGAGCGTGTAACACATCAATTGTTGTTTCCGCTCCTTTCGCTCGATGCTTGAGTGTTCGATTTGGATCCGTGGCCGTGCACATGTTGTATCTTGTCATTAAATCACGTTTTCGGGGTAGAATTGCCGTAATCACTCGTGTTTTTCTTCATATCTTCGTTTCCTACACGAAACACGAAATGGTAGATGAAATCCTCGAATAAACTCAATAAGTCGGTAAAGTCCAAGAAATCTAATCAAAACTAAACCTAAGAATCATGTAAATACTACGACGGATTACATGTTATCACAAACCATAAATTCAAACGCGATGCTTTTGTTCGCTCAACAAATCAGAGGACATGGATGAAAAAATTTTGTGACGTCTCACAAAAAAGAGAGAAAGAAAGATGAATCTTTGGACGAAATAGAATATTAAAAAGATGATAGTATCTGGGTTTCATAACCGCCGATTAGTCTAGTCATATTTGATCGTGTGTAAAGGAAATCGACACTGAATGGAAAGTTCATTGTGAAAAGGGCCGAAGAAGAGGTTGTGTTGATAGAACAACTACAACTCATTGTGTCGCGGAGTCGATAGGTCAGTGCGGGGAGAGCCAAAAAAGAGGTTACGTTGGTAGAGAAAGGTCTAGTTATTGGAATAAATGTCACTTTAAAAAAATCAAATTTGAAACAGATAAACCACGATATATTTTTTCTTTGTTAAAAAATTACTTTAGTCTGACGTAGAATCTTGGTATAGTAGGAATGAATATCTTTTATTACCTCTAATTTAAATAAGATAAAATTATTAGAGCATCAACACATGTTGCAGCAGAGCATGTTGAGACAACAGGCCGCCAAGAGAATTTCTTGAGTCATCTCAGTCGCATCCCGGATCGCCTCAATAGCGCGACGCCAGGTCTCCGCGTCGAGTCACCTCAGCCGCGAGACACCGAGTCTCCGCGTCCCGGATCGCCTCAAATAGCGAGACGCCAGGTCTCTGCGTCCCGAGACGCCAGGTCTCTGCATCTAGAGACACCTCAGCTCCGAGACGCCAAGCTTCCACACGACCCGAGCCGCCTCAAACAGAAAGTCTCAAGGTTAATTGTGGAAATACAGAGGCTCAAGGGCAATTGTGAGATTGCAGAAGCTTGACAATCACCTGCGTCTAACAACCTTTCTCTCTCATCTCTCTATAACAATTTTCCGTTTTAAAATTGTTACGTCAGTATGGATATTCATATATACGTATGTATTCATGTATGAAGGCCCATATGAGTATAAATATAGGCTCCTTCATCTGGTGTATTCATGGAAGGTTTTATGAAATGAATATGAAGTTTTTACAAAAACTTTTCTTCTTTCTTATTTACATTTTGTTCTAAATTCCTTCAATTCACATGGTATCAGAGCCTTGATCCTAAGTAAATAATACTTCTGATCATAATCATGGCTGCAAATACATTGCCATTTCCAATACATGTGAACATTTCAAACTTTGTTACAATTAAACTTTCTGAAGCAAATTTTTTGTTCTGGAAGACTCAAATCTTAGAAGCCAAAAATTGCTTGGTTTCATTGATGGTTCTATACAGGAACCTCCACAAATGATTCATGAATTAAAAGACGGCATGACAGTAGAAGTTTCAAATCTAGTTTATGACGCTTGGTTGCAGACGGTCCAACTCATAAAATCCTGGATAATTGGAACTCTTACAGAGGAGGTATTCAGTCATGTGGTTGGTATGGACTCAACCATGAAGGTATGGACTTCTCTAATCAATCACTATAATCAAAGGTCTGTGGCCCGGGAATTTGATTTGTTGGCATCTTTGCAACTGTTAACTAAAGAAGGCAGAACTTTAGCTGAATATTTGAGCGAATTTAAAGCCATTTGTGACAAATTAGAATCCATTGGGAAACCTATTGGAGAACCAATGAAGATTTTTCGTTTGTTGCATGGATTAGGAAGAGAATATGAATCATTTACAACTGTTATTCAAACATCAATGCATAAACCTCCATTTCCAACATATGAAGATGTTGTTTCTCAATTGAACAGTCTTACTTTGAGTAACTCCTCTGCAAGGTTTATTGATATTTCACAGCACATTGCCTTCCCTGCTCAAAGAACATACAATGCTTATAATACTTACAACTCCTCACAAGGGAGAGGAGGATCTGTATACAGAGGAGGGAGATCTAATTATAAGAACAATAAAGGATATTCAACCAGAGGAAGAGGTTTCTCTCAGCAAGTATACTCATACGTTGTTGGCGCCGTTTTGACAATACTTTTCAAAGTGTTGATGTTCCACAGGCTCTAGCTACATTTCACCAGAACACTCATGCAGATTGGTTTCCGGACTCAGGAGCTTCAGTCCATATTACCAACTCTGCTCAGAACTTACAGACTGTTACTCCTTATGCTGGAACAGAGAGCGTAATGATTGGAGATGGATCATTTCTCCCTATTTCACATGTTGGATCAGAAACAATTCCAACTCAAGAAGGTATGCTTCAGATTCATAACGTTTTAGTTATACCATCTATTGCCAAGTCCTTGCTATCAGTATCAAAGCTTACTCAAGACTATCCATGTGAGTTTATTTTTTATGCTAATGGAGTTTATGTGAATGATTCTATGTCACAGAAGGTGCTAATCAGAGGAAGCAAGCATGTAGGAATTTATGTACTGCATAACTGTGATTTCAAAGCATTTTACTCAAATAGACATTGCACAACAAATCATACTATATGGCATCAACGGTTGGGGCATGCTAACAACAAAATTCTGCAAGACTTAAATAAAAAAGGAGTCATTACCATCAGTAAATCTCCAACAACCTTGTGTGAATTCTGTTAGATAAGCAAGAGTAAACTACCATTTTCAGAGTCTGATTACCATGCTTCAGAACCTTTGGAACAAATCCATTGTGATTTATGGGGACCTGCTCCTATATGTTCTGTACAAGGATTCAATTACTATGTCATTTTAATTGACAATTATTCAAGGTTCAGTTGGTTTCATCCATTGAAACATAAATCTGATTTCTGTCAAGTGTTTATTTCCTTTCAAAAGATGGTAGAAAACTAATTCTCATCAAGGATTAAAATGTTTCACAGTGATGGAGGAGGAGAGTTTATGAGTAATATGTTTCAGTCTCATCTGGCAAAACATGGAATTAAACATCTTATCTCATGTTCAAATACCCCTGAGCAAAACGGTCTAGCTGAAAGGAAGCATCGTCATTTGATAGAATTAGGACTGTCAATGATGTTTCAGGCAAAAACACCACTGAAATATTGGGTGGAAGCCTTCTACACAACCAACTATATCATCAATCTTCTACCATCTACAACATTACATAAAGACATTCCTTATTTCATTCTATTCAAAAGAGTTGTCGATTATTCTGCTCTTAGGGTATTTGTGTGCTGTTGTTATCCATATCTCAGACCATTTACTAAGCATAAATTTGATCCAAGATCTCTGAAATGTGTCTTTTTGGGTTACAGTGAAAAACACAGGGGATACAGATGTTTGTATCCACCTACAGGCAGGGTTTATATAACAAGGCATGTTATATTTGATGAAATGTTGTTTCCTTTTCAGCAGTGTTACTCCTCTCTAGTTCCTGTGGCTAAAACTCCCTTATCCAAAGCTTGGCAGATGAGTTTCAAGTCATCTCACACCATTACTGCTCCTCATGTTTCAAGGTATGAAATCCCTTCTCTTGTGCTGAATAATTTACCTTCTAGTTCAGTAAATTCAGGAGTCTCACCCCTTCTTCAAACTTCAGAGGTCTCATCATCCATATAATCTCCTCATACACCATTAAATACTTCCTCAAACACATCCTCACCCTCCTCATCATCACCATTACCACATGCTGAACCTATCACAGATATCACATCTACAGACACAGAAACTACACCTATAAATACTCATTCTATGATTACTAGACAAAAAGCTGGTATTGTTAAACCAAACCCAAGATATGCCTTTCTTACAACCACCAAAATACTTCAAGAACCAAAAACTGTTAAAACAGCCTTGAAACATGAGGGATGGTACAAGGCTATGGTGTCTGAAATTGAAGCTCTCAAGTTCAATGACACTTGGTCCTTAGTACAACCAGAAGCATGAATGAATATTCTCGGATGTAAATGGGTCTTTAAGACCAAGTTAAATTCTGATGGAACATTAAATACATTAAAGGCAAGACTTGTGGCAAAAGGATTTGATCAAGAGGAAGGAGTGGATTATGTAGAGACTTTCAGTCCAGTTATAAAAACTGTTACCATAAGAACAGTTTTATCAGTGGCTACTATAAATAAATGGCAGATTACTCAGCTAGATGTGAAGAATGCTTTTTTTCATGGGGATCTATCTGAAATTGTGTATATGAGACAACCACATGGGTTTGAAGATACTGAATTTCCTGATTATGTGTGCAAATTAAACAAGTCTCTTTATGGCTTAAAACAAGCGCCAATAGCCTGGTTTGACAAATTCAGCAGGTTCTTACTGGAGTTTGGTTTCAACTGTAGTATAGCTGATCTCTCCTTGTTTGTTTATCGTCACAATTCAGATATTTTGTATCTACTTTTATACGTGGATGATATGATCTTAACTGGCAATTCATCTCTCTTGTTACAGCAGCTGATTACAGCTCTTCAAGACCAGTTTTCAATGAAAGATTTGGGTAATCTTCATTACTTTCTTGGTGTGCAATGTGTTTTTTATGTAGATGGCTTATTCCTTCATCAAAAGAAGTATGCTACAGATCTGCTCTCCAAGGCTGGCATGTTGGATTGTAAACCCATAGACACTCCTCTACCTTTGAAGTTGGATGGTAGTTTTCAGAATTCAGAAATTTTTTCAGATGCCACATACTTTAGGAGCTTGGCTGGAGGATTGCAATACCTTACAATTACACGTCCAGACATCAATTTTACTGTTAACTATGTCTGTCAAAGGATGCATGATCCAACTATATCAGACTTTGTTTTATTGAAGAGGATTTTGAGATATGTCAAAGGGACCATTTCTCTTGGTCTACATATTCATTCTAACAGTGATTTGCAATTGAATGCTTTCAGCGACAATGATTGGGCTGGCTGCGTCTCAACACGTCGTTCTACAACAGGATTTTGCACGTTTCTTGGTTCCAATCTCCTTTCTTGGTCTGCCAAACGGCAACCTACGGTTTCCAGGTCTTCAACAGAGGCTGAGTACAGGGCATTGGCGTCTACAGTAGCTGAAATTACTTGGCTCAATTTTGTTTTACGGGATCTTGGCATCATTCAGAGTTCTCCCTCGGTCTTACATTGTGACAACCTATCTGCCACATATCTTACTGTCAATCCTAAGTTCCATGGACTTTCAAAGCACATTGAACTTGACTATGTGCGAGAGAAAGTGGCCTTAGGTTTGATAGTTGTTAAACATATTTCAAATACACTACAAATTGCTGATGTTTTTACTAAATCTTTACCAAGAGATAAGTTTATTCAGTTAAGGCGCAAACTGAGTGTCGACACATGTTGCAGCAGAGCATGTTGAGACAACATGCCGCCAAGAGAATTCCTTGAGTCATCTCAGCCGCGTCCCGGATCGCCTCAATAGCGAGACGCCAGGTCTCCGCGTCGAGTCACCTCAGCCGCGAGACACCGAGTCTCCGCGTCCCAGATCGCCTCAAATAGCGAGATGCCAGGTCTCTGCGTCCCGAGACGCCTCAGCTCCGAGACGCCAGGTCTCTGCGTCTCGAGACGCCTCAGCTCCGAGACGCCAAGCTTCCACACGACCCGAGCCGCCTCAAACAGAAAGTCTCAAGGTTAATTGTGGAAATACAGAGGGTCAAGGGCAATTGTGAGATTGCAGAAGCTTGGCAATCACCAGCGTCTAACAACCTTTCTCTCTCATCTCTCTATAACAATTTTTCGTTTTAAAATTGTTACGTCAGTATGGATATTCATATATACGTATGTTTTCATGTATGAAGGCCCATATAAATATAAATATAGACTCCTTCATTGGTGTATTCATGGAAGATTTTATGAAATGAATATGAAGTTTTTACAGAAACTTTTCTTCTTTCTTATTTAGATTTTGTTCTAAATTCCTTCGATTCACAAAATATCATTGAATAATATTATTAAATTTAAAAATAGAGAAATTGATGATATTAAATAGTGATTAATATTGTTAATGCAGTAAAAATAGGATCGAGTTTTATGTATATTGTTTCAGGTGGTTGAGAACATTGAGGGAGTTTGAATTTAAATTGAAGAAGGCTGGAACGAGTCAACTAGAAGAACATGGAGAAGAATAAGGAATGATTTGAATCGACCGGATTCAATGCTGGAGACTTTCAGCACAACGGCGCAGCTGAAGACCAGGAGGTGGTTGCTGAGCCGTGAGAATGACAGATAAATTGATCTGAAATTCAAAATGAAGATCAACAAGTCTGTGGAGTATCGGGGAGTGCATGAAACAGAGAACAGGAAAGTTCAAGATTTCAATTGGTATCAGAGCTGGTGACCATTGTTTAGAGTAAATTCTAAAATCTGGTTGGAGATCCAAGAAGAAGACTAAAATGGAAGGACCGAGAGACTTGTACTCGTTTGGTAAACCAGTCATATTAGATTCGTCTAATTATGGGTACTGGAAAGTAAAAATGCGTGCAAGCATTCGAGGAATTGATGAAGACGCCTGGAGTGCAGTCAAACACGGTTGGACGCCACCCACTGTTATAGACGAAAATGGAAAAGAGAAGGAAAAACCATCAGAACAGTGGACACCCAGTGAGAAGAGAAGTTCTACATTCAACGCTAAAGCCCTGACAGCTATTTTCTCCTCAGTAGATATAAATGAATTTAAACAAATTCAAGGGTGCGAGTCAGCAAAGGAGGCATGGGACACACTAGAAACCATCCACGAAGGAACAACTAGTGTAAAAAGAACAAGGTTAGATATCTTAGAACACCAGTTTGAAAAATTGGAGATGGGAGAATATGAAAGTGTGAAGGAATTCAGTGGACGGATGAATGCGATTGCCAACGAAGTAAGTGTACGTGGGCAAAATCTGGATGACAAAAAACTCGTTAAGAAGTTGTTAAGATGCCTTCCGAAGAAATTTCATGCTCAGAAAGTGGCAATGAATATGTCATTGAA
>CM071872.1:18600423-18624674 GCA_036759665.1 Gynandropsis gynandra | reverse complement strand
TGCTGTACTCAATTGTTATGGATGAATCAAATGCTTATGGACTACGGTATGAAATCCAGAATTTTTACTGCGTGGTGCGATAATACTAGTGCAATTGATATCTCTAAGAATCCTGTTCAACATTCTAGAACGAAACACATAGAGATAAGGCATCATTTTTTAAGAGAAAAAGTTGAGCAAAAGCAAATGAATGTTGAATATGTCCCTACGGAACGTCAGCTCGCAGATATTTTCACAAAACCTTTGGACTTAAATCGGTTTATTTCCTTGCGAAAATCTCTTGGTATATGTGAGCTTTGATCATATCTTGCGTGGTACATCGATGAATTCGTGTTTTTTGGGCAGTAAATGATTTCATGAAGAAGAAGAAAACTACTGTACTGTCTGCATGTTTTAAGTACACTTAAAAGACTTCTGTCCCATGGTTGAGTATTATCGTGTTCTCTAAGTAGTACAGTTTTTTAAGTGCACTTAAAACCACACTTACTCCTCTGACAAATTTACTTGTATTTTACGCAAAAATAATATTTGTATTTGTCATGAGTATATGCTCGGGTCTAAGTTGGGAAGATATTCAGTTTCAGTTATAACGTCCTATGACACAAAGCCGCAAATTGTGCTTAAATACTCCTCTATGTATTCATAAGAGTATACCTTAACAAGGGTAGTCAAGGAGCTTGTTATATGAACAAAAGAATGTCTATACAACGTCCTAGAAGCTGTGATGGAGTGCTGATTAATATAAAAAAAATAAAATAAAAAAAAGGGTGATGAAGAGACACAGATTGTCTTAAGTGGAGAACATATTTCTTTAAGTGTACTTAAACATTCAGCCGTTCATAGTTCTTAGCTAATTCTTCATGTTTTTTTTCGGTTTCAGAGATCATTCATCATGTTCATGTCAAGCTTTCCTTGATCTGACAAGCAAAAGAATATATACTTGAGTGTTTTTTTTCAGGCGGCTGTTTTACTGTGATGAAAAGTTTGTGGGCTGATGGGAGTGGGCATTAAATTTGAAATTTTCAAAAATAACCCTTATTTCTCTGAAACTGACCCTTTATTTCTCTCTGAAATTGCACCTTACACGCCAAAACCGTTTCATCTGTCTTCTTTGGTTACATCTGAGAAACCCTAACATACTCCTCTCGAGAAAAAGAGTGCGATTTCTTCCTTGTGCAGACAAAAATTCTCTCCAAAAATGCAGACACGAAGTGCAGCTCCGTTTGGCCTGTCACCGAATGACTCAATCATAGTCGACGGAAAAGAAGTCAAACTAAAGGACCTTCTGTTTACTCGCAGTCCACCGCGAGTGAATGGTCGAAGATACAAGGTCATGGCGACAAAGCGTTTTGCTCCAAACAAACAACAAAACATGCGCCCTGGAGCTTCCTCACTAGTTCACATCCGTACTCATATGGATAGTGACATCAGAGTACCCGTCGACCCGGCGGCTCAGACGAATCCACCAACTTTGTCGTCTGAACCTGGAAATGCGTCTACCTCAGAACAACCTCCTAGTCTTGACACCGCTCCTTCTGCCAGTCCAGAACCATCAAATCACCCGAAATCGCCGGAACCAGAACGCAACATTCCGGTATCGGAATCGCAATCCCCTCAGGCCTCACGAAGAGGTACACCTATTTCTGTTTCCGAGGCTTACTCACAAAAATTTTACAAGGAAACCCAAGAAGAAAAAACTTATTTTTTTACATTTAATAATCCTTGCTGAGTTGGCTTCACCAGAAACAACCTTGCAAGGATCATTGTATCAAAAACTCGTGTAGGACTAGTGTAATCGATGGTGGTTATATATTTTATATCTTATTTTACTGAAAAATGATCAATATATTTGAATTTTAGTATAAATGCCTAAGTAGTTATTATAGTTAAATAGCAAAATCAAGAAAACCAAATTTTTATAATCAATTGATAAATTATTAGGCTAAAGAAAGATGCGCAGATAATATAAATTATGTAGAGAAATAATAACTCAATTAAAAATAAAATATTTTTTAAATAAAATATATTATATTTTCTATATATAAACTTTTACAAATCCATATCTTCTCATGGTGTCACCTCGATAACTATGTTACGGTTTTTATACTTCCTTAATTTTCATCTAAATAAGTTTTAGATAAGATGAAATATTAATGTCAAGAAAATAGAACCTAATCGAGGAAGAATAAATATGTCGCCTGAACCCTAGTTGACCCGACGCGCCATCTGATAATGAGCCACCACTTGTTGTGGTTTTTGAGAAATCTAGGGTGGATTGTGGTGGATTCTGATATTTAATCGAATAAATAAATATTGTTGAAGTGGAACGTTGCGAGAACAACATTTGCATATATATATATATATATTTGAAAAGAATATTTAAATATACAATTATCAAAATTTTGAATTAAATATTTGAAAAGAATTTATTGATTTAGGATAATATTTATTTAATAAAATTGATATATAATACAAAAGTTATTCTAATTTTAAAATTTTTATAAATTATTTTAAAATTTGGTATTTCAAGAAGAAAAACTTATTTTTTTACATTTAATAATCCTTGCTGAAGTGGCTTCACGAGAAGCAACCTCACAAGAATTATTCTATATATAATTTTTATATAAATATATAGTTGTACATAATATATTAATATTTGATTAAGTATAATAAATTTAAAAACATTTTAAATATTTATATTTGTATAATATATATATATATAGATTTTTCCTATTTTTATAGAAAGATTTTGTGGATATTACTAAGATATTAAAAGAGATATTTAAAACTTTTAAACCATTTAATTACATTAATGATCAATATAATGATATGTGTTAATGCAGTAAAAATAGGATCGAGTTTTATGTATATTGTTTCAGGTGGTTGAGAACATTGAGGGAGTTTGAATTTAAATTGAAGAAGGCTGGAACGAGTCAACTAGAAGAACAAGGAGAAGAATAAGGAATGATTTGAATCGACCGGATTCAATGCTGGAGACTTTCAGCACAACGGCGCAGCTGAAGACCAGGAGGTGGTTGCTGAGCCGTGAGAATGACAGATAAATTGATCTGAAATTCAAAATGAAGATCAACAAGTCTGTGGAGTATCGGGGAGTGCATGAAACAGAGAACAGGAAAGTTCAGAGTTTTAGGTGCACTTAAATAGATACTGGGTTGAAAAGGGAAACAGTTGTGAGTTGTATTTACACATTTAACTCAGGGGGAGTTAAATGGATGGGAATCTTTAGTACATTGTAGAAAACAATAAGTGTACTTAAAGATTGACAAGTAAATAAACATATACTGTTTGATACTTTCTTGTCCGATCGATTATTTACTTATTAGTCATCTTTTACAAGATTTCAAATATCATTGATTATTTTAATAGGATGATGTATTAGTAATTTAATTGATAAATTTTTGAATAATTTTATTAACTTAAAAATAAAGAAATTAGTATTGATATGACAACATGGAGTAAATAATTTAAAAATTCAATAAAATGATAATATTTTAATATATTCATTATCTTTTGAATTAAAAAACTGATTTTCAATTAAATAATTATAATATTTATTCAAATGATAAGTAAATATAAATCAAATTTATTTAATTGGTTAAAGTTTATTATTAATATAATATTTTTTAAAATTTTAGATTTATACTGAATGAATTAATTATAAAATTTTCAATTACTCTAAAATATGAAATGATAAAATTAAAATGAAATATTCTTATTAATTACATTCATTTTAAAATAATATCTTTTAGTTTTAAATTTACTTTTATAAATGATAGAAAATAGAAAAACTTTTTTATTTATTTATAGATTTAATTTATGATTTAAGTGTAGACATGTATGGATGCATGGTTCTATAACCTATCATATTGTCTCGTAGAAATTCGTGTTTCTGTTAAGTGGGTCCCCCTCGCAATTTCATATATCATGATCCATTTGTATAGTCTTTCTTTTTGAACCTTCCCTTAGCCTTTTGCTTAAAAATATTGCATGAGATTGCATTCCTTCTCTGGGGCCCATAATTCAAAAAAAATGAAAAAATTTGTTTCCCAAACACATATATACGTACACACACATATATATATTAAATGCATGCCATATAAGATCTTCAAAGAAAAACATATGAAGATTAAATTACAATGCATTTTATAGATAGAAATCACCTAAAAATAATTTGTAATCTTTGTAATTTTTATCTTTGATTATGAGATTCTGCATTATATGATTTAATATATTTTTAACTTAAAATTAATTGATAATAATTGGATTAGTTTATATTTTCTATATATTGTAATAATTAAGTTTTTTATAATTTTTTAAATGAATTCTTAATATATTTCTTTAAAATGATACATCGACTCATATTAAATCTCATTTTTAAGTTGATAATATAATTAATGTGACTCCAATACCATAATAGAATTTATAATTTTTCAACTCAGATAAATAATCAGTTATATATTTTATATATTATATTATATCTTTTATAAAAAAATAATTGTGAAGGTTTTACAAAAATCAGCAGTTAATTTCAATGATTTAAATATTTATTATGTGTCTCTATCTGTCAATAACATATTCTTGTGGGTTCTGAGTTGTCGTGAGTACGATGGGTTTGGTGGCTCTTTTTTTTCCGTTAACGTGAATCCATTGTTTCTTTTTCTTGTCCCCTTCGCTTTTCCATAAAGCTTTCTGCAAATTTCTCGAGCGTGATTATCGATTTGATCGCCGATTTCCTCTGCTTTTCTTTATAACCTTTATTCGGCGTTCATGGGTTGTCTCTTTTCTAAATCATCGGGTAATGCCAGATTTGGATGAACCATTTTCCAATAGGTACTGCTTCTCTTATGAAATTTCGGTTTCTCCCTCCGTTCTTCGTTTCGATTATTTTGGATTATTCGGTTTAATAATCGCATTTTGATTCAAACCCTGTCTAAAGCTGTAATATTTGGCATTTGGATTTGTCTTCTCCTCGAAATAGGGTTCCAACCTGACATGCATTTGATTTTTCAGGACCGAATAATCTGTCAGAAGCTATGGAGTTTAGCCTGAAAGCTCTCCTTATTCTTCCGTTCATCATGCAGGTTTTCAGCATCATTGGTTCAGATTATCTGAAACCACAGCAGGCTTCGAGTTTGAGAATTGGATTCAGAGCAGTGATCTGAACTGTTTCATCTCAGATGGATTATCCTTTGAATTGGAAGGATCTACGGTTTTTCAGAAAGTCCTTAGCGTGCAAATGTCTTCTTCTAGTGGGTATTGCTCTGTTTTACAGAGCCATGTTGGTCTCGTATTCTACTCCAGGTAATGGCTTGAACCACTGGAGGAACGATGGCGATTCGGTTCGGACCCGTTACATGTCGACGGTTTCCGACGTCGGAATTCGTGGGAACAAGTTTGTCGAGGTCCCTCAAATCGTGTGGGGATTGAACAATCAGAAGATAGCATTTGCAAGAGCTTGTTTAACTGCGAGAATTCTCAACCGCACACTTATCATGCCTAGCTTGAGTGCTTCCTTGTTTTACAAGGAAATCGATAAGCTGCAACCCATATCTTTCGACGAGGTGTTTCAGTTCAAACGGTTCAATTCGCTCTGCAGCGGTTTTGTTCAGCTCGGTCGATCCTCGGATTTGAGAAACAGAACTAATGTGTTTGATTTGCAGAAAGGCAGTGGAAGGAGATGGACGGTGGAAAGAGATTTGGAACAATTGAGAGAAGCAATGGAGAAACCGATGGATGATTTTGAAGTGATACGCGTTGTGGGGAAGAATCCCTTCTTGTGGCACGATCACTGGCCCGTTAAGGATTACGCTAAGGTGTTTGAATGTATGGCTGTGGTGGATGGAATTGCGAGAGAAGCCGATAAAGTGGTGATGAAGATCAGACAAGTGGGAAAAGAGGCAATGGCCAAACTCAAACCCGAGTTTGTTCCACGAAGTTCAGATAAGCCGGTGCCGTATATAGCGGTTCACCTGAGGATAGAGAGAGACTGGATGATTCATTGTAGGAAGTTAGAACAACGAAGGAACATCTCAGAGATCTGTAGCAGTAAAGAAGAGATCATTGAGAGGGTTGGGAAAATCGCGGGTTTGAGGACTCCCACGGTTCTTTACCTTGCAGTGGCAGACAGTCTTCTAGAAGATTCGTCCGTGTTAACAGGATGGAAAGACGGATTACTCCCGTATGAGAAGAAGGAGCTTCGTGTTAATGGGATCTACGAGAAATACCCATATCTGATCCAATCGGCCATAGACTACGAAGTTTGTTCAAGAGCAGATGTATTCGTCGGCAACAGCTTCTCCACATTTTCTAGCCTTATCGCGCTCGAAAGAACGCAGAGGGCCATACGATCAGGAGTCACGAGTTTTTGTGAAGACAATGGCAATGATGCAGGGTGGCGATCTTACGCATATAACCTAGCGGGTGAATCGAACAACGTTCCTCGGACGTGGATGACGAACATGTCGGATTCGAGCTTGCAAGCGATTAGTTATGGGTCTAATGTCATCTCATGTTCAAGTGTATAGACTCGTTGCCAGTTTCACGTTGAAGGGACATACAGATATCATACACACACGAGAATTTTTCATGGTATGTAACTAGGCTTTTTTTTATTATTTTTGGAATTCAGAAAGTTCCGTTGAACCGCTTGTCCGCCGTACATCTCTTTTGTATGGAGTCAAATGTGTGTGCAGTCTAATTGTAGTAACACTCCTCAAATGATCGTTCGAGCAAACGTTTAAATATCCTGCCTAGCTAACCAGTTATTTAGTAATGAGTAGTCGAAGCCAACTATATGTATATATATTATTAATGGGAATACCATTATTTAGTTTTCAAATATATATATATACTAAATTATTATCCGCGACGTTAATATGTATTTTATTATAAAATAACTAGAAATAATTTAAAAAGTGAAATTGATTAATCTTTAAGAAGTGTAATTTTTATTTTCTAGCATTATATTTTTTTCTATTTAACTGTAGTATTTTAGTTTTATTTTTTGTAAGGATTTTATGATAATTTTGAGATATTGAGAGACCTACAAATAGGCAAGTAAGCAAGTGTTGCTGTCTCATCATAAATGTAATTGAAAGAGACAATCATCTATGACAAAGGAAGTGGGTCATTTCAGGATCTGTCACTATGATTTATACCAAACATTGAACAAAAAAGAATGTTATTTATTTATTTATTTATTTATTTGTCATAAGTGTTATAAAAAAGTTCAAAAGTTTTAAGATATTTCAATTGATCAAATTTTAGTTTTTCATCGTTTCAAACACAATGAAAGAACATGTTTTGATCGATATCTTAGTTCTTAAAAGTTCTTATTTTATATTATGGCATCTAATTTTAATTAGATAATAGCAGACTTTTTTGTATTTTAAAAAGTTTATGATTGGTTTATATAATTTCAAAATAAAACACGATTTTAATATTATTCGAAACAATTATATTATCATGACTATCTATATGAATAGGTTAATCGGATTTTATGTGAATTAAACGATTGATTTAGATAATTTATATAAAAATATATTTTGTTTGCTATTTTATAACAACCATCATATTTCTTTTGAATTCAAAATCGAAACTCCATCCAAAATATAGATCATAGTTTGATTAGTTTTAACAGTTTGAAATTCAAAATCAATAGGTAACGATTGATTCATATATTTTATATATTATATTAGATTCTTTATGATTTTCGATATTGGAATCCGCCATTTCAAAATGACGTTTTTTATCAGTTCATTTCAGGCCACATATCAATTTACCGTCAATAAAATATACAATTTATTTTATCCGGTTTCCATTATTTTTATTATGATGACGTTTGCCATTTTTTTTATTTTTAACACACGTACTTACAAGGAAAGAAGATTATTAAGGTGCTTAAAAGGAAAAGAGGATGGATCAAGTCCAATTCCACCGGGGCCTAGTGATAGAGGACTTCATGCGCTGTTGCATCGTTTGGCCCATTAAGCTATCCCACTGTTATCAACGGTAATTGGATATTCTTCATCTTTGAAAATGCCATATCCGATGCAACCCCGAAAGACGAATGTCATCATCACCGCCTTTTTTTCGTCCGGTCGTACTCTACCAATTTGTTACATAAAAAAAACCCTTATTTGAAAGCTATAAGCAATGTGTTGAGGGCATAAACTACTCTCCTAATATAACAATAATATGTCTTGGTTTTTTTTTCTAATATGATAATTAGTATTTTTTTATATACTAATTACCATATATTTTCAAAATAATACCGCAAACTATTATAATTAATTTATGAATATATATCATATCACGTACGTATATATTCAACTATCATACATAAATATATATTTTTTGGTTGTTGTCACTGTCCTTCATTTATATCATAAATTCTACACAATTAAAATTTTAAAGATTTTATTAAATTATTATTTCTTAACTCTTTAATTCATTTTATTTTTATAATATTTAATTTTTAGTTAATGGTAACATCGAGATTTACTCTAGAGTTAATATATATCCTAAATTATTGTTTTAAACATCATAAATTAGTGTCGATATACATCTGTCGCTTTCCTCGAATGATTTTTTTACGTGTATATTATGATTTATAGGGTGTAAAATGAGATATCGATTTACGAGTCAATTCTATTTCGGATTGTATTTGAACAAATTGAATTGGATATTTTTTAGATATTTTAAAACCATATCTTAGACGAACTAGTTCGCGAGTTGAGAACAAAACCATATGTAAATTATTTGTATTTGAAAAATAAATAATAGATTGTTTGCATAATAGATTTGTATTATTATTCTTATTTTATAGAAATGATATAATTTCTATTATAAAAATATTTTTTTTTAAAATTTTACTAACATTCGAATATAAAATGTTTATGTTTAACATTTATTTAATATTCGATAATTTTGAATTTAATATTATAAATGCAATATTTTATGAGTCAGTTAGATCTAACTTTGACATTCAGGTTGTTGAGAAAATGAAGGAGAAGAAATATGGTTCGGGTATTTTTAAATTTAATGTGAAAGAGAATGAGAAGAAAGAGAGAGTCAAACTAGAAATGAGACGCAAAAAAAGAAAATGAATGAGGCTGAAAAACATGAATCTACTTCTAGATTCACGAGAAGATTAGGTGTGAAAACATACTATAAAAAAGTGTTGACACATTCAGCTTGAGTATCGAATTAGTACGACAACAAGTGATATTTGATCATTGTGTTGTGCAAGTGTACTTAGAGAGATACTAGGACAAGATAAAGAGAACCAATAAGTTATTTATTTACAGTTAATTCAGGGAAAATTATCTGCGGAAGTCTTGGGTACATTGTAATGAAAAACAAATATATTTAAAAAATTGATTCGTAAATAAAAGTTGGTATTGTTTTAAATATATGTATCTCTTAATTCTTGTTAACATTTTCTTTCTATTATTTTCAAATATATTGATATTCAATTAACTTTATAATATTAAGTGAACTTTATATTTAGTTTTAATACTTGCTTTAATATGTTCATAAGAGCCGCGTGGAACTTGAGAACAAATGAAGTTTTGGGATCCATTGCGAGGGTACAATATAGTGTTAGATTTTTTTTTTTTAATCTTTTATATGTATGTTATTTTGTAATTTTTTTTTGAAAATGATAAAATCAAAATTTATATGGCACACGACGTTGACCTGTTTTAAAATTTTAAAATTATGTATACATTTTTTAATGTCATCATTTTCACAATAGGTGTAACGTAGTACGCTAGCGAGGAAATCGAAAATATTACATTCTGAAAAACTTTTTGGGAAAAATCTTGATTTTCACATTGGCAGAGTTTTGAATTTTTTTTGGAAAAAATGAAATCCACAATATATATATATATATTATAAATGAATTGTATATAATTGTATTTTGGCCAATAAATTTACATTCATGTATTGCATTAATTTCAATAACAAATACATTCTTATTTTATTATTCATGTCTTTTGATCTTCCTATGTAAGACTATAGATAGATGCATTTTCTTTTGTATTGTACGCACACCAATTCACTATTGAATAAGAATTACTCTCCCTTTCATCTCTTCTCTTTACGCCATTGTCTAATTCTCTTGTTCGTTCTTTACTTTTACAATAACCGTTGAATCAAGATAATTTTTTTCTCTTATCATGTCAATCATATATAAGTGTATATAATATATATATATTTATTTATAATATTAAGATCTCTATAACCAAGTATGCTTTACACTCGCCATTTCTATGGATCTTGTGTATAAGAAACGTTATAGCTTGATATAATTGTATCTAATTATTAGTTTTTAGAGGTCAAACCTTATCAAACTCGAGTTTGAGACTCTTAACTTATCCGGCAAACACTATTTGTCGTGGGTGCTGGATGCGAAAATTCACTTGGATGCTAAGAATCTAAAAGAGACAATTGACGTTCCAAATAGTTCATCGAATTGATAAGGCGATAGTCATGATTTTTCTTCGCATCATCTTCATGATGGACTGAAAAGAGAGTACCTCACAATCAAAGATCCTGCAGATCTTTGAAGTTGTTTAAAAGAAAGGCACGATCATAAAAAACTGTGATTCTTCCAAAGCACAATGTGAATGGATGAATCTTCGCTTCAAAGACTTTAAAACAGTTAGTGAATATAACTTAACAATTTTTCGCATTAGCTCGCAAATGAAATTATGCGGTGAAACTGTTACCGATCATGATATGATGGAGAAAACGTTATCTACGTTTCATGCATCTAATGTGCTCTTGCAACAGCAATATCGTGAGAAATGATTTAATAATTATAGAGATCTAATCTCCTGTCTTCTTGTTGCTGAGCAAAACAATGAGCTACTAATGAAAAATTATGAGTCTCGTCCCACTGGCTCTGCTCCATTCCCTAAAGCAAATATGATGAGAATCAACAATTATCGTGGCCGCGGTCACGGACACGAACATGGACATGGATGTGGACGAGGAAAAGGAAGAGGTCTTTTCCATGGTGGTCTAAGCAACCACAATGATGGTGGTATGAATAAGAAATTGAAATAAAGTATATGCCACCGATGTGGGATGCATGGATATTGGTCATGTGTTCGTCGTATTTCCATGCATCTTGTTGATCTTTATCAGGAATCATTGAAGAATAAAAGGAAAAATGTTGAAAAATTTGTTGTCGAGGACTCCAACAATTTTATTGAAGGCCTTGATGACCTAATGGACCTCGATGCTATTGATTTTCTTATCCATCCAGAAGATGGAAGTGAGAAGAAGTGATCAAGAGACAAGAAATCTATGTTTTTCGTTTTCATATAGAAATAATGAATAATGATGAATGATGTCTTTTTTTTTATGAACTATGTTTTTCTTTAATTTTTAATTTGAATTATGTTTTTGTATTTAGTTTTATTAAAAGTTATATATATTTTATTTTTCTCTTTTGAACCCATGCTACTGCAAGTCCTTACTATTTTTATATCTATTATTTTTTACAAAGGAAACTTATGTATTAATATAAGATCCAAGATAGGGATATATGTGTTGCAGACAACGTCACAATGCACACAATTATTAAAGAAAAGAAATATTTTTCGAATTTGATTAATGATTAAACACATGTCCACAGTATATCAGGTTGTGCACATATTATTCATGGCTCCGGAAGAGCAAGTATTATTATGCCTAAAGGCACAAAAATAGTTATAAAAAATGCCTTATTTTCACCCAAGTCCTCAAATTTTTTTTTAAATTTTAAGGATATCCGTATGAATGGGTATCATATTGAAACAATGACTGAAAAAGGCATTGGATATCTTTATATTACTCCAGTTGAAATGGACCCAAAGTCTGTGTTGGAAAAATTATCCACTTTCTCATCGGTATTATATTATACATATATAAGAATGATCGAATCATATAATACAGTAAACCGAAAGTTTACTGATACAAACCAGAAGTTTGTGGATTATATTAAGATTTGGCATGACTAGTTAGGCCATCCCGATTCAACAATGATGCGAAAGGTTATTGAGAATCCATGTGGTCACTTGTTGAAAAACGAGAAGATTTTCAAACTCATGAATTTTCTTGTGTTGCATGTTCAAAAGGGAAAATGATAATAAGACCCTCACCAGCTAAAATAAGAATGAATCATTATCATTTCTTGAACGAATATATGATGATATTTGTGGCCCGATTCACCCATTGTGTGGCCCATTTAGATATTTCATGGTAATAATTGATGCATCAACTAGATGGTCACATGTGTGCTTATTATCATCTCGTAATTTAGATTTTGCGAGATTGCTTGCACAAATAATACGATTACGAGCACATTCTCCCTGATTATCCAATAAAACAATTCACTTGGATAGTGTTGGTGAATTTATATCACAATCTTTTGTGACTTATTGTATGTCCATTAGGATAAAGGTAGAACATACGGTACCATATGTTCATACTCAGAACGATCTTGCAGAATCTTTTATAAAACGAATCCAATGGATTGCAAGACGATTGCTTATGAAATCTCGTCTTCCTGTTTGGGCATGGGGACATGCAGTTTTGCATGCAGCGCAACTATTACGCATCCGACCAACTAGTTATAATGAACATTCCCCCTTACAATTGGTTCATGGCTATGAGCCAAATATTTCCCATTTGCATATTTTTGGATGCAATATATGTCCCTATTAATCCACCATAACTAACGAAAATGGGACCTCAAAGGAGGATGGGAATCTATGTTGGGTATGAATCTCCTTTGATAATTTAAATATATTGAACCAATGACAGGATATATATATGTTTACTGCAAGATTTGTAGATTGTTATTTTGATAAATCATTATTCCCAACATTAGGGGGAGAAAACAAACAGTTCGAAAAGGAAATATCATGGAATGTATGATCATTAAAAGGTTTAGATCCTCGAACAAAACAAAATGAACTAGAAGTTCAAAAGATAATACATTTACAAGGTATAGCAAATCAATTGCCATATGCATTTTCTAACCATGATAGAGTTATAAAATCTCATATTCCATCTGTAAATGCTCCGGAGCAAATTGAAATCCCTGAAGGAAAAGCAAAAATTTCTAGTGAGTCTAAGACACGCTTGAAACGTGGTAGACCACTTGGTTCCAAAGATAAACATCCTCGAAAAAGAAAAGGAGCAAATTGTCATGATGGTCAAAACAAAGATGTCTCTCGTGAAGAGACCGTAGATATAATTAATAATAAAGAGAAACAAGTACCTAATGAGAATGAAGAGATCTTGAATAATTATATCAATACGGGAAAATTTTGGAACCGAGACAATACAATCGTCGACGATATTTTTGTTTATAACATAGCGCACGATATAACAAAATAAGATGAGGATCATGAATCTACCTCTTTTGAAGAGTGTAGAAGTAGAACTGATTGGCCAAAATGGAGAGAGACAATCAAGTCTGAATTAGAATCATTTGAAAAACGAGGAGTTTTCGGACCGGTAGTCCAAACACCGAAAGGAGCTAAACCCGTGGGTAATAAATCGGTCTTTGTATGAAAGAGAAATGAACAAAATGATATTGTTCAATACAAAGCAATACTTGTCGCTCAATTTTTTACCCAAACCCCTGGTATTGATTATGATTCAACATATTCTCCCGTGGTGGATGCAATACAATTTCGATATTTGATTTGTCTGGCAAATAATAAAAGACTTGAAATGTGCCTCGTGGATGTGGTAACAATTTATCTATATGGTTCATTTGACCATGATATATATATAAATCCCTGAAGGATTTAAGATTAATGAAGCATATGTTAATAATTCTTGCGATATATACTCTGTTAAGCTCAACAAAGCTTTGTATGGATTGAAACAATCCGGACGAATGTGGTACAACCGCTTGAATGAATATTTGATAAAATAAGGATATAAAACGCCCTATATGTCCATTTGTTTTCATAAAAGGTTCAAACTCAAAGTTTATTCTAATTGCAGTTTATGTTGATGATTTAACTATAATTGGAACTCCGAAAGAGTTATCAGAAGCTATGCAATGCTTAAAGAAAGAATTTCAAATAAAAGACCTCGGAAAAACAAAATTTTGTTTAGGTCTTCAAATTGAACATATTAAAGATGAGATATTTTTGCATCAAACCTCTTATACAGAAAAGATACTTAAAAGGTTTTACATGGATAAATCACGTCCTTTAAGTACACCAATGATTGTGAGATCATTAGATATTCATAAAGATGTATTTAGACCACGTGAAGAAAGCAATGAAACACTTGGTCCTGAAGTACCATATCTTAGTGCTATTGGAGCACTAATGTATATTGCTAATAATACACATCTAGATATATCTTTTGCTGTAAGTTTATTGACAAGATATAGTTCCTCGCCAACTCGAAGACATTGAATCGGTGTGAAACATATATTTCGATATCTTCGAGGTACAGTCAACATGAGCTTATATTATAATAATTCGTCAAAGGCAGATTTAGTTGGTTATGCCGATGCGGGATATTTATTAGATTCCTATAAAGCCCGATCTCAATCTGGATATGTTTTCACTTGTGGTAGAACTGCAATCTCATGGCGTTCTACGAAACAAACTTTATTAGGAACTTCATCAAATCACGCGGAGATACTTGAAATTTATGAGGTAAGTCGTGAATGTGTTTGGTTGAGATCTTTATCTCAATATATTCGGCAAACATGTGGTTTTCCAATTGATAAAAATATCCCCACAACTTTATTTGAAGATAATACTGCGTGTATTGCCCAATTATTTGTTGGTTACATCAAAAGTGATAAGACAAAGCATATATCACTCAAATTTTTCTTTACTCATGATCTTCAAAAGGAGGGCGAGATAAATGTTCAACAAATCAAATCAAGTGAGAATCTGACATATTTATTCACTAAAGCTCTTTCTATAAGAACATTTGAGAATATGATTTATATGATTGGAATGCGTCGTTTGAAAAATCTCAAGCAATGATCTTCTCAGGGAGAGAAAAATATGCCGCTGCACTCTTTTATTCTTTACTAAGTTTTTCCTACTAGGTTTTATTGGTAAAGATTTTTAATGAGGTAATATTTTGTTGTATATGATCTCTACTAAAAAACACATTCAAGGGGAGTATTATAAATGAATTGTACACAATGAATGTGTATTTTGACTAGGAGTGTCAAAAACAGCCCGAGCCCGCTGGCCCACCCGAAGCCCGCTCGAAAATAAGCGGGCTCGGGCCGTAAAATCCAAAGCCCGAATGAAACCGGGCCTTCGGGCTCAGGCCTATTTAAAAGCCCGGAATCTTATAGCCCGGCCCGCCGGGCTTCGGGCTGCTCGAAATCGGTTAGGGTTTTCTTGTCGCATGTCACTCATCCTTCTTTCTGTCGTTCCTAGCTTTTGCCTCCCTCCCTCCCAGCGTTCGACTTTGCCTCTCCCTCCCTCCCAACGTTCGACTTTGTCTCTCCCACCCTCCGCAGCTTACGACCGCCTCCCTCCTCCTCCCTCCCTACGTCTTCCCGTTGTCTCCCCTGACCGTCGGTCCTCTCCCCGCCCGTGTTACCGTGAGTCCTCCCCTCCTCTCTCCTTCGCCATATTCTTTGTCTATTTGTATCCGTTCTCTGTGTTCTCTTCTCTGCTTCGTCATCTTCTTTGCTTCGCCAT
This sequence comes from Gynandropsis gynandra, assembly GCA_036759665.1. Lineage (NCBI taxonomy): Eukaryota > Viridiplantae > Streptophyta > Magnoliopsida > Brassicales > Cleomaceae > Gynandropsis > Gynandropsis gynandra. The sequence continues at coordinate 18,608,958 of CM071872.1, read as the reverse complement.
CTTCTTTGCCCGTTCGTGTCCATTCTCTACTTTGGTCTTCGTCTTCCAGTGGGTACCCGCTCGTGCATCTCGGACGAAGCCTTCCATTCTTTTTGTGCGTCTGTCTGCTTTTGTCGTGTTGACGCTCGTTCGTGATGTCGTGTTTCCCCGTGGGCTGCCCGAAGCCCGCCTGAAGCCTGTCGGTCTAGGCCACGAGCCTTGAATTTTCAGCCCATTTAAATCGGGCCGGCCCGAGCCCGTTTCCATCGGGCCAACACGGGTTCGGGCCGGTCTTGCCCGAATGCATTGCTAATTTTGACCAATATATTTACATTCATGTAATGCATTAACATCAATGACAAATAAATTATTATCTTCTTATTCATGTCCTTTGAGCTTCCTATATAAGCCTATAAATAGAGGCCTTTTCCTTTGTATTGTACACACAACAATTTACTCTTAAATAAGAATTACTCTCCCTTTCATCTCTTCTCTTTATTCTATTGTCTATTTCTCTTCTTCGTCCTTTACTTTTACAACAATATTTATTTATTTATTTATTTATTTATTTATTTATTTATTAACACTTATATTTTTTATATACGATTATGTCAAAATAAGTGAGAACAGCAACATAAAAGAATTCAAATAACATAAATATTTAAAAGAAAGAGAAATATATTTATTAGTTATAAAAAAATTAGATTATATTTTCATAAAAATTATTCTATCAAATCTCAACCTGATTTTCTGAAAGTATTTTCTTCTCAAGTAAAAGATGACATATTTTGTTTTTCCTTCTATATAATTAGATTTTTTATTTGTTTTTTTCGATTGATCTTTTTATTTAATTTTTTATATTACTGCTTATATATACGAAGCTATTAATTTTAGAATAAATTACGCATGTATATACGTGGTTGTATATGTATATAAGTAGTTCCAAATTTGATCTGTATATTCTTTTTAGAGTGTTTTGTTATCTTTCTTTCTAAATTAATTTAATTATTTTTAAAAATATGTTATTGTTAATATTTGAAATAGCATTTAATTAGGAAAGTTTTTGTGTGATTGTTTCAGGTTGTTGAGAGTCTCGGGGAATAGATTTGATCAAAGGTTGTTGAGAGTCTTGGAGAGTTGACTTGATAAAATGTTGCTAAGAGTGTATTGGATTTGACTTGGACATGAAACAACTTGATGATCTGTAATTTCGAATAAGATATTCCTGGATTTTGGGCAAGTGCAGTTAAAAACGATTTCTATAAAAGGAGGATGGTGGAAGCTTGGAAAAACAATCAACCATTGAGAAGATTGCGAGATATACTATTAAGGACATAAAAAAAATCCTTTGATAGTTACTTGAGTGTGTGGCCGAGATTGCTAACACTGGTAAAGCGTGTATTTTTTTTAACTTAGATTTTCATATTCATGGCCTAACTCAGGGGATTTAACTACGGTATTCTCGAGTGCATTGTATAACGAAACAAGTGTACTTGAAGATTGATACATGAATACAAAACAATAGTTTGGTGAAACACAATTTTTCATTTTTATATTCCGCAATATGATTGTCTTTAATATTTTCAATTGGTACCAGAACAAGTCAACAAAGCTAGATATTTTATCTATTATTTGGTATGAGATCCTAAACAACATGGAAATTCCAAGAGATGTATTTTTTCGGAAGGTCGATTATGCTCAATGCATCCAATTACAGATATTGGAAAGTAAAATGCGTGCAAATATCAGAGGGATTGACGACGATGCTGTAATTTGGTAAAATCCCTTATTCTTGTTTATTGATATGATATTTCAATATATACATCATAAAATCCTAAGAATATGGAAAGTTAGGTAAAATAATGAAATACAATAATAAGGAAATATATATATGCTAATACTCCCCCGCAGTTGAAGCGAAAGTTGGTCGAACGCTGGTTGGAACGGAACTCCGAGAATAGTGAAGTGGGCAATCCCTCCGTGAAGATGTCTGCAAATTGGTGACTGGACGGGATGTGTAGTACTCATAGGGAGCCATGTGTGACCTTCTCGTGAACAAAGTGAATGTTGATCTCTATGTGCTTAGTGCGCTAATGATGGACGGGATTGGAGGACATGTACACCGTGGAGACATTGTCACAGTATACCAAGGTCGCGCGGTGTAGTGAGCAGTGGAGTTCGAGGAGAAGGTTGCGAAGCCAACATGTCTCGGAAACAACATTAGCTAGTGCTCTGTATTCGACTTTGCGCTCGATCGGGAAACGATGGGTTTTCGTTTAGACGACCAAGAAACCAAGTTCTCACCAAGGAATACGCAATAACCCGATGTAGAGCGACACATATCCGGGCAGCCCGCCCAGTCGGCATTGGAGTAAGTCGTGAGACCTGCGGTTGTAGATGGTCGAAGTTGAAGGATGTAGTGTAATGTACCTTTGATGTACCGAAGGACTCTCTTCATGGCGTTGAGGTGACTATCGCGGGGATCATGTAATAAGAGGCACAATTGCTGAACTGCGTATTGGATATCGGGCGTGTGAATGTCAAGTATTGTAGCGCGCCCACTATGGTGCGGTAAGAGCTTGGATCCTGCACTGGAGAGCCCTCGGTTGCCGATAGCTTTGGTTTGGTGTCAACATGGGTTGTGCACGGGTTGCATGAGTCCATCCCGGCTCGCTTGAGAATGTTTTCCGCATATGAGGTTTGATGGAGAAATAAGCCCGTTAATTTTTGTTGAGCCGTAACACCAAGGAAGTGATGAAGATTGCCTAGATCCGTCATCGCGAACTCTTGCATAAGAGATGAAATGATACCTTGGAGAAGTTGAGTGGATGATGCGGTGAGGATGATATCGTCGACATACAGGAGCATCATGGCTTGATCCTTATTGCGGCGGAGGAAAAATAGGGATGAGTCACATCGGCTTTGATTAAACCCTAATTTGAACGCGGATGTCGTGAACCGTTCATTCCATGCCTGCGGTGCTTGTTTGAGGCCGTATAATGACCGCTTGACGCGGCACACATAGTCCGGATGTAATGGATCCTTAAGTTTGGGGGGTTGGAACATATAGACCATTTCTTTGATATTTCCATGGAGAAACGCATTCTTCACGTCCAATTGATGAATCGGCCAACCTCTAGACACGACAATGCTGAGCACGGTTTGAATGGTAGTTGGTTTCACCATCGGGCTGAAAGTCTCATCACAATCTATTCCAACTTGCTGTGATTTGCCATTAGCGACAAGTCTCGCCTTGTACCGAGCTAAGGAGCCATCTGCATGAAACTTATGACGAAAAATCCACATGGAGCATACAATGTTAACATCATGGGGACAAGGGACCAAGTCCCAAGTATCACTTTTAATAAGAGCATCAAATTCGCTTTGCATAGCGTCTCGCCAATGAGGATCCTCTAAAGCCTTAAGGTGTGTGGTGGGGATAGGCGATATGGTGGTGGTTTGAAGGGCTAGGATACGGGAATTTTGGCATGGTCGGTTTGGCTACGGTTTGTCATGGAGTGGATTCGGCTTTTGGCTTGGGTGGTTATGGGTTGGGGAGGTGTTGTAACCGGTGGGGGTGATTGGAGAAGGGACCGAAGGATGGGTGAATGAGTATCATCACAGTCAAGAAAGTGATAGGTTTTGGCCGATGGAGAGGCGGGTATGGATAGAGGGAACGTGTTCTCGTCAAAGACGACGTGGTGGGATATAATGATCCGGCGCATTTGAATATCGAGGTATCAAAATTCTTTGTGATGACTCGGATATCCAAGGAACAAGCAGGGGGTCGAGCGGGGGGAGAGTTTGTGAGGTGATGTGGCATGGATGTTAGGGTAACATAGGCATCCGAAAACACGGAGGTGGCTGTAGGTGGCTGGGTTTTGGTAACGTTTGGTGAAGGGTGTCTCATTTTGGATGGAAGCGGATGGGAGAAGGTTGAGGAGGTGAACCGCAACATGTAACGATTCCACCAAATAACGAGGTGGTATGGATGCTTGGAAGAGTAGGGTACGGATAAGGTTGTTGATTGTGCGGATCATGCGCTCCGCCTTGCCGTTTTGTTGTGAGGTTTGACGACATGAGAAACGGATCAAAATACCATTAGAATCAAAGAAACCTTTAAGTGGCGTATTATCAAATTTCCCCCATGGTCGCATTGAAAAATTTTGTTGTGTTTCCCGAATTGGTTTTGAACATAAGAGTGGAAATGGAGAAATTTAGCAAAGATATCACTCTTTCGAAGAAGAGGATAAACCCAAAGGAGAAATCTCACACTTGTGATCATCTCATTTTCGTACACGATTCTCGCATGAGTTTAGAGAGGTTTATGATGATAATTGCGAAGTTTACGAGTGAATTTGTATCCTTTTTTACTTGTTTCCATGTTTTCATGTTTTTATAGGTTTAATGCATATTCAATTAATTTCGGAGCTAAGGAACATATACGGGACAAAATACAACATCAAAGGTCACAACGGATCCAACACGATGAGAAATGAACAAGTCATGTCCGAGCACATAACTTAGCACGACCGGGCATGCATCAAAGGACACACCCCAGTTGAACATGATCAAGTGCGCAACCGAACAATCATCCTCGCCTTGTGCACGACCGGGCGTCCTAGCCAGCACGGTCGGGCATCCTCCTTGGTGAAGCAACACGGTTGGGCTTTGTGGAGAGCACGGTCGGGCATCCTCATTGGTGAAGCAAGCACGGTTGGATACTTAAGCAATCACCTTATCTCCTTGCATCTTTTACGCAAAGACCACAACTGTCATCTCTAAATCATGAGTCGGATAATTCTTCTCATGTTTACGTAATTGTTTTGATACATAAGCAATCACCTTATCTCCCTGCATAAGTACACTTCCTAATTTATTCTTTGATGCATCCGTGTAAACTATGTTTAGATCGCTTGGTTGTGGTTACATTAACAATGGTGATTAAGTTAGCTTCTCTTTTAGTTTTTTGAAGGAATTTTTACATTCTTCGCTCCAAACAAACGGTACATATTTTCCCGTTAGTCTCGTCAATGGCTTCACTAGGCTAGCAAAGTTCATAACAAAACGTTGGTAGTATCCTACTAACCCAAGAAAGCACCTAAGCTAAATTGCGTTTTTCGGTTATTTCCAACTTATGATCGTTAACACATTCTCAAGATCGACAAAAACTCCTTCTTCTTATACAAAATGTACAAAAAATTCCAAACATCTCTTCCAAAAACTACTCTAACACATATGTTTCTCATGTTTTTTCTAGGCTTTTGAAGTAGATCAAAATGTCATCGATAAATACAATAACAAATCAATCCAAGTAGTTCCGAAATACATTGTTCATTAGCTTCATAAACGCAACGAGGACATTAATCAAACCAAATGGCATAATCGAAAATTGGTTATGCCCATATATTCACCGACACTTCTCTTTTTCTATAAATGTATGCTTAATTAACCTAAAGTTGTGTTAATAATTATCATAATTAATTGGGTTTTATTCAGCCTTACAAACGTTAAGCTCATATTTAACACTATACAATCAAAATTCGTTTTTAAAAACAAACCAATAATTAACATTGAGTTTAAGTTTACTAATCGAATGTTTAAAATTCATTTTTAGTAAGTAAATTGAACGATCTAAATTTTATACTATAGATTTTACATTGTATAACTAAGAAAATACAACATCAGTTTTGACGAAATACCACATCAGCCTCGATGGAAATCTAACGCCTCAAGTTGGCACATAACATATTTTATTGTTTATTCAATATTCTCTTTTGTATAGTATTACATAAATAGAAATGAAAGTATTATGCCATTTATGTAATATTTTCAATAGTTTGGATTTAAATCGCAGTTATTAAAAGTTAATAATTATAAATAAAAGAAAACGAGTTTTCGTTATCAGATTATTCCAAAACTAAAAACCCTAGCCGTCAGAAAGAAAACCGAAGAACGAAAAATAGTTTTTGTTCTTCCTGAATTCCACATCAAAGCAGATCCGATCTCGGCGTGGATACGAGTAGAGGGCTTGCACTATCAAGCCTTGCATCCGTCGATCACACGTTCAACACGAAAGGTACTACGAAATCGTTTCTAGTTTTGTTCGATGTTGAAACCCCGAAAGAACTAATCGTTAAACATGACTAGATCTATAACCGAGTTAATAAGAACACGTTTCCGCACCTAAATCAACTCTACAGTGGTATCAGAACGTCTAGATGCATGTTTAGGATTAGTTTTTTGAATTTTTTGTGAAAAAACGAATCGAAAAATGTAAAAATCGTGCGTGCGTAGGGTGCACACAAGAACAGCACGCAAACGCGTGCAGGGAGGGAGAGCACACGGCCGAAATCGGACCCATGGGCGACGGCTGGAACCCTAGCCGCCCTTGCGACTGTCGCCGGTGCGGGCAGAGGGACGGCGCACGCCAGTGGGAGCCGCCAACGTCGTACGAACCCGACACTTCCTTCCTCACGCTCGTCGACTCGCGCGACTGCTGCGCGAGCGATTCGTTCGCGAATGCTCGTCGCACGCAGCGCTGGAGGAAAACGAGCAACAGCGGGCGAGAGGCGAACATCGGCGGCGGGACTCTGAGGCTGAGGGTGGACGGCGCGGGTGAAGGGTTTCAGAAACCCTAACCTTGGTCGATCGAAACCAAGTGAGGCGGCGACAATAGGGTTTCAAAAACCCTAACTGCGGTTGATTCGCGAACCGCCGAGCCCGAGCGGGCTCACCGTCTAGCCCCGAGCGGGCGACGAACGAAGGGCGGCGACGGCTGGGTTCCAGGAACCCTACCGTGCATCGTTCTCTGAGCCTGAGCGGGCGCCGTTCTCTGAGCCCGAGCGGGCGACGCGTGAGCTCGAGCGGGCGCGCGTAACATACCGGCGGAAAAATTTAAAAAAAAGTTAAAAATATTTTAAATTAAAATTATAGATTTTTAATTTAAATATTAATAATTGAGTTCTTAGACGATAAATAGTTTATCGTTAAGTTTTTTCCTTCATCGTAGACATTTTGAATAGATTCTCGTTTACATGGTACGACCTGACTACCGGGAGGCATATAGTTCAAGAATTTGATTCATACGTCTATGACATCAGATGTCTAATGAGAGGAATCAATTAGTTTTTTTAAACGCCTGGACTACCCGGGGGACATAAATTTATTTGATATCCGACCATGAGCTGAAGGATGAACTCGATTATATCGATAGGAACGACCTGACTACCAGGTGACTATGTGATATAGAGTCATATTAAAATTAAGAATTTTAATTAATAATTGAGTTCTTAAATGGTAAATTGTTTATCGTTAGGCTTTTACCTCATCGTAGATGTTTTGAATAGGTTCTCGTTTACATGGTACGGCCTGAATACCAGGAGGCATGTAGTTCAAGAATTCGATTCATACATCTATGACATCAGATGTCTAGTGGGAGAGATCAATTAGTTTTTGTAAATGCCTGGACTACCCGGGGGACATAAACTTAATTGATATCCGACCATGAGCTGAAGGATGAACTCAACTATATCAATAGTAACGACCTGACTACCGGGTGACTATGTGATATAGAGCCATATTAAAATCAACCTGTTTAATATGTTTAAGAAACGACCTGACTATCAGGGGGCTTATGCATGATTAGTTCAGGAGAAATTACTGAAAGAAATACGATTTCTGAATACTACTGTAGTATTAATCAGTAAAATAATCATTTAGATGAAAGTCCATATCTATTTGATTTAATAAGGGTTCTAATAAGTTCTGCAATTTTTCCTTCCAGGTTTCCCGAAAAATGTCTTCAATTTCCCTACGTGCCATTGTCGATGTCCACAAGCTTGTTGAGGAAAATTTCGATGATTGGTACCGCAACCTTAAGATCATCCTCAAGCAGGAGAAGATACACGATTCGATCGAGAACCCTATCAAGGAACCTGCTGATGACGATGCGGATGGCTTGCTAGCTTGGGCAAAGCAAAATGATGACCTTGACACTGCAAAATGTATCATCCTAGCCTCAATGAGTTCAGAACTCCAGCGCGAGCATGAGGAGATGGATCCTGTGCTACAATTGCGCATCTTATGAAGATGTACGGTGCAGAGGGTAGAACGACAAGATATCAGTTGTCGAAGGCTCTGTTCAAGTCCAGATTGTCTGTGAACTCTCCAGTGGGACCCCATGTTCGTAAGATGATCAGTCTTATTGAACAACTTGTGAAGCTGGGGTGCACACTGGGCAAAGAGTTATCTCAAGATCTGATCTTGCAGTCATTGCTTGAGACGTTCTCAAAGAGTTATCTCAAGATCTGATCTTGCAGTCATTGCCTGAGACGTTCTCTCCGTTCATTGTTAACTTTAACATGACCAAGATGGACATGGATCTGCATGAGATGCTGAACCAACTGGTTGACTATGAAAGTCAGTCAGTATCCTAGACGTCTAAGGGACTTAGTGCCGTAATGATGGTCGACTCTTCTTCCAAGAAGGGCAAGGGCAACAAAAAGCCCAAGAAGAAGCTCCATAGGTCCAAGGGTGGTGTGACCATACCCAAGG
>CM071872.1:18569322-18600413 GCA_036759665.1 Gynandropsis gynandra | reverse complement strand
TGTCGTGATGATGGTCGGCTCTTCTTCCAAGAAGGGCAAGGGCAACAAAAGGCTCAAGAAGAAGCTCCATGGGCCCAAGGGTGGTGTGACCATACCTAAGGGCAAAAGGGGCAAATCTGACCAAACTGATGATGAGTGCTTCTTCTGCAAGAAGAAGGGGCATTGAAAGAGGAACTGCAAAGAATACCTGCAGTCTCTGAAGGGCAAGAAGCCAGGTAACATTCTCATGGAAAATGTTTTCATGATTTCCTTAACTACTATTGATTCGTCTAGATGGGTATTGGATACCGGTATTAGTTTTAACGTCTGCAATATGTTGCAGGGGCTGAGGATCAGTTGGAGGTTCAAGAAGGGAGAGTTCAGTCTGAAGGTTGGAAATGGCGCAAGTTTTGTTTCTCTAGCCGTAGGATCAATTTCTCTTGTAATGCCTACGGGCAAGACCTTGTTGTTAGACGACTGTTATTATATTCCTAAATTTGTTTCGAACATAATTTCTATTTCTATGCTTGATAGACGTGGATTTCGAACAGTTTTTAGTAATAACATTTGCTTTATTTATCATGATGATGATTTGTGTGTGAATGGTTATTTGCAACAAGGACTGTATATCTTACCTGATGTTAATATAGAACAAATTAACATGCATGTTTCAGGCCATAAAAGAAAGGTAGATGATCATGAAAGACAGACGTACCTTTGGCATTGTAGACTTGGTCATATCAGTGAGAAGAGGATAAACATGTTGCATAAAGATGGTCTTTTGGACCATTTCGATTATGAATCTTATGCAACTTGTGAGTCATGTCTCACTGGTAAGATGACCAAATCTCCGTTTAGTGGAACCGGAGAGAGACAAGAAGGTCTTCTTGGTCAATATGATTATGAATCATATGCAACTTGTGAATCTTGTCTCATTGGAAAAATGACCAAATCTCTGCTTACTGGAATAGGAGATAGAGCTACTGAACTTCTAGGACTCATACATACAGATGTATGTGGACATATGAAAGTTCAAGCTAGAGGAAGATATTCTTATTTCATAACGTTCACTGACGATATGTCTAGATATGGATATGTGTATCTTATGAAACACAAGTCTGAATCTTTTGAAATGTTCAAGAGATTCCGCAGTGAAGTGGAGAAACAAACCGAAAAGAGTATCAAGGTGTTGAGATCTGACCGGAACGATGAATATCTTAGTCATGAATTTTTTTATTATCTAAGGCAAAATGGGATTTTGTCTCAGTGGACCTCTCCCGGAACACCACAACATAATGGTGTATCCGAACGGAGAAATCAAACCTTATTAAAGGGGAAAATTTGACCAAGCTGATGCTGAGTGCTTCTTCTGCAAGAAGAAAGGGCATTGGAAGAGGAACTGCAAGGAATACCTGCAGTCTCTGTAGGGCAAGAAGCCAGGTAAGATTCTCATGGAAAATGTTTTCATGATTTCCTTAACTACTCGAAGACACCATATGAGATATGGAAAGGACGTAAGCCAAACCTGAGACACATCAAGGTTTGGGGCTGTCCGGCCTTCGTTAAGAGACTTCAGCCAGACATGCTTGATTCTAGGTTTGACAGGTGTAGGTTCATAGGTTATCCCAAGGAAACTATAGGATATTATTTCTACCACCCGTCTGAACACAAAGTGTTTGTGGCCAGAACGCCAACCTTTCTTGAAAGGGAATTCCTTGATGAAGGAATTCAAGGTGTGGAAGTAGTTCTTGACGAGACTCAAGAACCCGACGAACCAACGCAAGCTCATAGACATGAGATGTCAAATGAGCAATCTTGGCTGGGAGATATGTTGTTAGGCTCCGATGCTTCATCTTCAAATGTTGAAGTGACAGTACCCGTTCAGGAAAAAGTTCAGGAACATGTTTAGGAACAAGCCCAACAAGATAACTCAGCGCAGGTTGAACCTGCTACACAGGCTTTCTTGAGAAGGTCAACACGTTCTCGACGTGCACTTGACAGACATAATTTGATGGTGCAAGAGGATGTGGTCGGTCATAGAGATGATGACCCTTTGACTTTCCAAGAAGCTATACAAGGCCCAGATTCAGAGAAATGGTGGAAAGCCATGGAATCCGAGATGGAATCTATGAAGATCAATAAAGTATAGACTTTAGTTGATTCTTCACAGCCTTCTAGACCGATAGGTTGTAAATGGGTTTACAAGAAGAAGATTGTAGCAGACGAGCAGGTAGAGACCTATAAAGCTCGTCTAGTTGCCAAGGGGTATAGTCAACGAGAAGGGATTGACTATGAAGAAACGTTCTCCCCTGTGGCAATGCTCAAATCTATTCTGATTCTGCTTGCGATAGCGGCATTCCATGACTATGAAATTTGGCAGATGGACGTGAAAACAACTTTCCTTAACGGAGAGCTCCAGGAAGAAGTCTTCATGACTCAACCTGAGGGTTTCACGTTGCCAACTCAAAGTCATATGGTATGCAAGCTTCAGAGGTCCATTTTTGGACTCAAGCAAGCTTCTCGAACCTGGAACATTCGCTTTAACAAGGCAGTTGAAGAGTTCAATTTTGTTAGATGCGAAGAAGAGCCTTGTGTGTATAAGAAGTTTAGTGGGAGCGCGGTTGTCTTCCTTGTGCTTTATGTGGATGACATATTGCTCATGGGGAATGACATTCCGGCGTTGCAAGAGATGAAGTTCTGGTTATCCGAACAGTTCTCCATGAAAGATCTGGGAGAAGCAACCTATATTCTGGGAATAAAGATCTATAGAGATAGATCAAGGAGGTTGCTTGGACTATCACAGTCCAAGTACATTGATACCATCATGAAGAGGTATAACATGGAAAATTCCAAGAGAGGCTATCTACCGATAGGCGCTGGAATTACTCTCTCCAAAGAGGATTGTCCTCAGACACATGAAGAGAGAGAGTGCATGAGTAGGATCCCATACGCTAGCGCAGTGGGAGCCATAATGTATTCCATGACATGTATGAGGCCTGATGTAGCCTTCGCGCTAAGTGTAGCGAGTCGGTATCAGGCAGATCCCGGTGAGAAACCTTGGAAATTGGTGAAGCCATCATGTATTCCATGACATGTAAGGGTTCACGGATGCCAGCTTTATGTCCAATAAGGATGATAGCAGACCGACATCTGGGTATGTCTTTTGCCTCAATAGGGGTGCAGTGTGTTGGAAAAGTTCCAAACAAGCTACTGTAGCTGATTCGGTTACTGAAGCGGAATACATAGCAGCTTGTAAAGCTGCTAAGGAAGCGGTCTGGATGAGAAAGTTCATAACTGAACTTGGTGTGGTACCTTCGATAAAGGAACCAGTTCCTTTATTATGTGATAATACTGGGGCAATAGCCCAGGCGGAGGAACCAAGATATCATAAAAGATCAAAGCATGTTCTGCGGAAGTATAATCTAATAAGGGAAATCATTGAGCGTGGGGACGTTCAAATCGAAAAGGTAGAAGGAAAAGATAATGCAGCAGATCCACTCACAAAGGCGCTTGGTTCAAATGAGTTTGACAAGCACAAGTTGAAGATTGGATTGAAGAACATGACATGCTGGAATTAGTTCTAGGAATACTACAATTATTGTAGCTATTTAAGAGCTATTTTTGAACACTTATGAATAAATAAAATGACATTATTCTATCATTTTGATGATATTAGCGTAGTATATATGTGTATATATTTTCATAGCTAGTATGATAGAGTCCATGATTAAGTTTAGAAACTCTTCATCATGATAGAGATCATGATAAAGAGAGTCAAGTTTTGGTAAAATTGAATCTAAATCGTTCTTGATCATAGGATAACTAATTGGACATTAGTAATCCGGATAGATCAACATGCATGTGATGGTTTCTATTTGATAGAAATTAGTAGATCTCTTTTACTAAATCACATGTATGGATGATGCACATAGAGATGTGATCATTGAAAAGATCCAAAGGGAGAATTCCTAATGGTTGTATTACCATTGAACTGTCAATAGGAATTTCTCTGAAAGGATTAGAAAATTATGATTTCCTTAGACCTGAGATCAACATGGTAACTGACAAGTTATCTACCATTATTTGATTCTGGACACCTTATGTCTTGGGATGTAAGTTGAAAGGATATTTGGAATGATTAGATGCTTGTGCAGTTAGTGATTGATCAAGATGGAATCCGTCAACTCTAGGTAAAGAGTTGGAGCTCTATATTGTCAGCAACATAATGACTGAAAAGATCTTGGCTATGGCATTTGAATGAGAGAAGAAAGGAGTTTCTTGCGATCATTCACCAGTCAGTTATGTTAGGCATGAAACATATTTGATAATCTATTAGGACTTGACAGTTATACCATGTCCTAGGATTATCCGAAGTTGTAAAGACGGAGGAAAATAATAATATTGTCATTTTATCATGGTTCTACAGAGGAAGGATGTTACTTCACACTATCTGGTCGTTGAGGAGTGTTGCTAGACGCCAACCTCGATTAGTTAATTAGTAAGACTATTTAACTACCAGTTTAGTGATGAACCTACGAATCACACGCATACGAGTGTCTCGGTATTTGCTTGTGATTGTTAGAAATCAATGTGTAATGCAGTTATATTCATCCGCTAGCACCAAAGAATATAATTGTATTTGTTTTTCTTTTGGGGATAGTACATAAGATGTACGAGCAAGTATGTGTATGAAGATACATGTACTTCGACTATATGAGATATTACGTAAAGGCAAGTGGGAGATTGAAAGTATTATGCCATTTATGTAATATTTTCAATAGTTTGGATTTAAGTCGTAATTATTAAAAGTTAATAATTATAAATAAACGAAAATGAGTTTTCGTTATCAGATTATTCTAAAACTAAAAACCCTAGTCGTCAGAAAGAAAACCGAAGAACGAAAGATATTTTTTGTTCTTCCCGAATTCCGCATCAAAGCATATCCGATCTCGGCGTGGATACGAGTAGAGGGCTTGCACTATCAAGCCTTGCATCCGTCGATCACACGTTCAACACGAAAGGTACTACGAAATCGTTTCTAGTTTTGTTCGATATTTGAAACCCCGAAAGAACTAACCGTTAAATATGACTAGATCTATAATCGGGTTGATAAGAATATGTTTCCGCATCTAAATCAACCCTACAAGAAATACAATAAAATATAATTGAAAACTCTATGTCCGAAATGCGGTGTTAACCTATATATAAGTATATACTAGAATTTCAAAACATTTAAATATGAATGTCTAGTTATAAAGTGATGTCTGATTTATTTATGTTTAGAAAGCTTATATACTATGCACTGAATAATATTTATATAAAAAATAAAATATATATATTAAAATCAGGATGAAGGAGTTTTCGGAATAGATGATTTAGGATACACGAAGAGAACAAAATTGTTGTATAGAGCAAAAGTTGAGAAATATGTAATACTCATTTAGTATGTCAATAAATAAATGGTATGAAAATTTATCAACAACCCCCAAACTTTTTGAAATATTTCCGATCCATACTTTTTATTCAAACCTCTTAAACCAAGAAAAAAATATTCCAACGCATTTCAACTGTTTTCGGATTTTCGGAATTTCCCATACCACGTTAGATTGACAAACGAGTTAACATCTTTCTTTTGACATTTACGTGGCTCTGATCTGGCAATTTTTTTTATTTTACACGTTAGAAAATTCATGGGCGATCGAGGGGTTTCAAGTCATATTACGTATATTGAAATACATATATCACTACAAAAAAAAACAGATTTTGGCGGCCAAATTTGTCCTCAATCCTTTTAAAATTGAGCTTTCAGACGGATTTCGTATGATCCTCGTCTGTCCGGAAATGAACATTTGTAATTGATATTTATTTGGAATTCATCTGCATTTCTGACCAAATTAATTAGTCGGTAATTTTTCCATAAATATTGACGGACATATGTGACCACAACCCATAGAAAAAGTGACCAATTTACGAACGAAAGCGTCATTAGAAAATCAGTTATAGACGTATAAACCCGATCGTAAATTTCCGGACGGGCTTGCCATTCTTAAAATTCTGGACTTGTGAAATGTCCACAAATGATGAAAATTCCGAAGGGAAACGTTGTCCAAAAATTTGCAGATGGTCTCTTTTGTCTTAAATTTTGCGAAAGCGAGATTCCGTCCAAAGATTGTAGACTGCTTATCGATCTTGAAATTTTTTGATGGGAGAATTTGTCAATAATATTTTTGGTGGAAATATTAAATTGTTTTAAAAATAAAAATTATTTCAAATATTAAATTGTTTTAAAATTTATTTTATATACAATTATAGAAACTGTCGATAACTATCTCCAACGAAGTAAGAGATTGCGAATCGTCATCATCGTTATCTTTACCTTAATCAATTATTGGAATTTTTCTTAAGCACTTGCATTAACCGCTTAATTTTTGTATTGTTGTAGTTTATATTGTTTGTGTCGTGATGCCTATTTCCAAAAAAAATTATGCAATCGTTTTGATAAATATAAATATTTTGATTAGACAATAAATATAAGGATTTCATCATCTTCTTTGTATCATATAGAACTCTGCTGTATTGTTATCTTCATGCAAATAATATCTTACTAATTGTGACATAAAATCTATGCAACTCTTAAAAAGATTATATTGTGTATTCACATTCATCATACGTACAGAGAAAGACAATTGTGAATGACTAGTTCTACAACCATCATAGAGTGAATGTCTAGCACTTTCTAACATATCCAAAAATATTTTGCATGTTCATTCGGATATTTTTTAATATTTTACTCGTTTCTTTCATCAAAAAAATTTTGCACCATTTTCACATAAGGGTTCTTTTTTACATCTTCACTTATCTCAATTACATGATTATTGCAATATCCCTATTAAAGTTTTCAACAACATTACTACTCTACGGTACAAAGTTCTCTCCGTGAGATAACCACATGAAGTATTCAGAGAGAAACCTCTTCAATAAAAAGGATTCCACACGGTTCTCTTATTAATAATATTTTTATATTTGCATTTGACGTAGGGACAAACCAACTTATCAGTTTCTTGTAAATTTGTTGATTTGTAGCCATCTTCATGAACGGTGTAACGTCTTCCATAAACTCCTTCTATACATCTTAAGTTTTTGGATCAATAATTATATACATCCATTATCTAGAAACAAAAAGATAATATGAAGTATAATATATGATAATTTTATGTTTGAAACAATGGAAGCTGTAGTGTGGTTTATATAAGTAATTCCGGACATATTAGAGATTAAAGACTATTACAGCGTCCATTTTCAAATGATCCGTTCATAAACCTTCCAAAATTACAAACAATTCGAGCATCCGTTAAACTGTTTCAATGGACGTCCGTTGCCATCCGGGCGGGAAAAACGAGCGGGAATTTAGATTTCCAACGAGCATCCATTGGAAACTGGCGGGAAATAGCAACAGACGTCCGTTGTAAATTGGCGGGAAAGGGCAATGGACGTCTGTTACCATTTGGCGGGAAATAGCGTCCAACGGATGCCTGTTAGATATTCCAACGGACATCCGTTGGAAATCTTGTAAAAAAATAAAAAATAATAAAAAAAAATTTTTTTAAAAAATAATAATAATTTTTAAAATAAAAAGTTTTTAATTATAATATTAAATTGTTCACAAAAAACATTAAAACTAAAACTACTCCAATCTATTTTATTACATTTCGTTTAAATCAGCTGGGTCGATATCGTCTCTCTGATCGCCACCACCTCTAGATGGCGTTGCATCTGAATCGGGACCCGGTTCTTGCTGCGACGTTGATCCCTTCCCTTGCCCCGACATCAACTCGATGACGCTCTCCAAGTGCTGAACTTTGGCTTCGAGTTCCTCGATCCGTCGTTGTTGCGTGAAACTCTCTTGCACTACGGGAGGTACCGTCGTGGAGTCCTCGACGATATCCTTTTGAAGCGCCCGAGGCCGTATAGACGTCCCTTATACGGTCTCACCGACTACAAAACAAACAAAAGTAACGTTCGATTTTTACAAATTATTTTATTAATAATCGAAAAATAAAATAATGAACTTTTACCTCTAAATAAATTTTTTCATTTTGTAATGGACTGAGTTCGTCGGGGCTTGAACCGCAAGCTGAGATTGATGTATGATTTTCTCTGTCACAGCTCTCACGGTTCGCTCTGCTCGAGGATCGACGAGTTCGGGTTCGTCGGCCTCTTCCTCGGCAACCGGCTTCTTCTTGGCATGGGTTTCTAATACCAGCTCAAGAAGAGTCGGTTCTCTTCCTATCCGTTGCATTTATAATATAAAATAAAGTTAGTTAGATAAATATTTAAATAAAAAAATTTAAATAAACAAAATTTTACAATTCGTGTCTTCGTTTCGGGAAGGATTTTGATCCCGAAGTATGGCGATGCAGACCATCTCCGGGAACCTTCTCACCGTAGCGACATTTTATAGCCTTCTCACTCTTGGCCTTGAATTCTGTGGACTCCCAATACTGAATCATTTTATTGAAGACCGCTTCCGTTGCATATCTCGGTTTGCGATTGTTGGCGTAGTAGTTGCGTTTCGCATTGTTCATCATCAGGCGCATCCGCGCCTGCAGGTCGTGCATCCATGCTGTGTAGATGTGCAACATATCCTTTCGCCTCCATCCGTAAGAGCGCTGCAAAAAAAGTTGTAAAATTTTTAGTTTTATAACATATATATATAAATAATAAGTTGACATTTAATTAATCAAAAACTTACTATAAAAGTTCGCCACCATTGCTGGCGCACAACTTCTGGCGTAACTTGCCAAGAATAGTATAACTCGTCCTGTAAGGACCCTTGGATAATGATGTTGTTTGTGTGTTTCAGTACATCATAAACATCAAACCTGTAAATCAACATTACAAAGTTAGATAATATTTATAACATATAATAATACAAATGAAAATAGTAACTTTTTTACCATAACGTTCCAGCAGAACGTTCGGGATCGATAATCGGAAGGGTTGGACGCCCATCGAAATTATCGATCAAAGAATCGATATCTACCATATCGTCATCTTCATCAAATCTCGACGGTGCCGATTCTGGTGAAGGCGGACGATATGGTGGTGGTGGAGGCGGTGGATGTAAAGGGTACATGTATAGGGGTATATACGTCTTTTTGTAATTACATCTTTTATTGTAATTTAGGTCTAATACTCTTGTACATATAGCCGTTTTGGCTTGATTCATCAATTCAATTGAGATTCGAATTCTTCATGGTATCACGGAAAGTCTTCTAACGACGCAACAAACCCTCCTAAAAATCCGGCCGCCTCCCTCCTCCTCTCTTCAGCCGTCGCCGCCACTCTCTCCTGCGGCCGCCGGTCATCCTCCCTCCATACTCCGGCCGTTCAATCTATCTCTCCATCCCCAACCACCGTACCATCACCTACAATCTTTGCCCAAACAGAAAGATCGCAAGAATTATCAATGATCATTCGTTGAAAATATGTAGAAACTTAACAATGGGTGTCTGTTGAAACATTTAGTGTGTAATTCAAACATATCAACAGATTTCTGTTGATACTTTTGGTTGATAATTTGAATATACTCGTTGATATTATGAATTTTTTTTGAAAAACTTTTAAAAGATAGAAAAACAAGAAAGATAAATTGAATGTTAATATTTTTTATAGAAAATTTGAAATTTAAATTTAAAATACAAAAATCATAAATATCAACCGCCATCGTCTTTTTCCCGGTCTCCTCTGTTACCTCGGGAGAGGGTCACATCCGAATTAATCGCCAGATTTTGTCGTTTCAAAGATGATTCATCAATAGGGGGTGAATGTGGTGATCGATACGATTGGCTGGTTATCAGCTTGATGATACTCTCTATATGACACATCTTTACCTTATAATCATGAAACATGAGATCACGTTGCTAGATGCACCGTTTTTGAGAGTATGCCTCCTGAACCGTGTGGGTACGATCGTGAAATCCTCTTCAATATGTTTTTTTTAGAAGATCCAAATCGTATAATTTCCTTTTATATAGTATAGTGAAATATAGTTTTAATGAAATTTACTATAAAAATAAAATAATTTCACTTGTAAATAGATCTTATCATGTTTAGGGAAGGGAGCTCAACTAGAGATGGACCGATGGCTTGCGATTTTTGTGTAATCTTCTCTGTCAAAACCCTAATCCTTTATTCTACCCGAAGATTGACAAAATCATGTTCATCATTCTCTTCCTCTGTGATGACCTTCTACTTGGTATGTGTCTCCCCATTCTTTCCTTTACATCTGTAGTATTCAAAAATGAACTTAATTAGATATAATTTAAGGGTATATATATAAAATATATGGTACTTATAAATTTAAAATTTCTTGCCAATTTTTTTTCATGAATGATTTCAACTTCCGAGGTGTGGCGATGTAGACCATCCCCGGAAACCTTTTCTTCGTATATATATTTTTGGCATTCTCACTCTTGCCCTTGAAATCTTCTAACTTCCAATGTTGGATGATTTGATTGAATATTTTGTCTATCATCCATGTCAGTTTGGCATTTTCTTAAATACATAGCTCATATAAACGTTGAATGGAGTAACAAAAAAATCAAATATTTGTTTAAATATATCAACAAAGGACCAGGCAAAATAATCACAAGTTTAACATCGTCTATAAAAATATAACAACCAATTGATTAAACACTATTTCAAGTACAAATACGTGTCTGGATGTAAAGCTTGTTGGCAAATATTGAAATTTGATTTTTATTTAAGAAGTATACCCGTAGAACGTGTAAGTTTTTACTTACCAAAAAAACAAATCGTAGTTTTTAAGTAAGATGAATTTTTAACTGATATTGAATAATATAGAATACTAACCAGACAATGTTTACAAAATGATTCAAACACAACCAACTATATATTGAGTCCCCACAACTTACATACGTTTATTTTCTACCTAAATATTTTTGGAATATGTATAAAAAGCTATGGATCCCTATACAATGAGGATTTACATATGGTTGATTGCATCGTACAACATCCAATATTGGTAAAATATATTAATTGAGAATGTTACTTAACAAAATCAAAGAGCCAACATCATTTGGAGAAATATTGTTGATGAAATAATGCACCAAACGTTAAAAGACACATGTCGCACACTAGACCTGTTGGAAAACAATAAATAATACATAGTTACTATTGAAGAATCCGGTAATAGGGCCATCAATTCATTCTCACAAATCCGGTAATAGGACCATCAATTCATACTCACAAACATTATTTGTTTTGTTTTTAACAATAGAATGTCGATCTTCTTCCCAAAATATCTGGGCATCTATATGGCAACACTTGACTGACGATGTCTTTTACAAGCGAAGAAAATAATTATCCTTACCAGGTGATAACGTTTCAAGCACAATGTTCTCTGATTGAAATACATTAAACAATTTTGAATACAAATACCATTTAAAAAGATTTGAAGATATGTAAGGAAGAAATGAAAAAAAAACTATACACTCATTGAGGTTGAGAAAATGCTTATCAGAAATGGGAAAACCTTAAAGCGATATCCTTATATGTCATACCCTGCAGAGGCTAAAAATTGCTCAAACATAAACATACTAATCTATGAAAAACTCATACAATACAACAACAACCAAAGAAGAATATAGTAAATTGTTTTCAAAGGCAACGAATAAACAATCAAATACTTTTACTGAAATCATGGAAGTAGTCTACTCAAATCAAGGCCAAACATTTTTTGTACATGTATACAGAGGTGTTGATAAAACTTTCATTTGAAAATTTTTATCAATGGAAATAAGATCTCAAGATCATATAGTTTTAAATGCATCATCCAGTGGAATTGCATCCCTTTAGATAAAACACTTAAAATTATAATGAGCTCCATCGACCCAACTTATCGATCCATACCATTTGGTGGGAAAACCATTGTGTTTGGAGGCGATTTCCAATAAATATTGCCTAATTTTACAAAAAGGCACTAGGTATGACACAATTAGAGCTTCTATTAACACTTTATATATTTGGAATTACTACCGCTTGTTAAAACTAACACAAAACATCGATTATTTTTATATTTGACTAATGAAAATTATGTAAGAACGAAATATTTTACTAGATTGGATATCAAAGTTGGGCGATGGAAACTTTTAGAGATAAACAATGTTCAATGTCGAGTGGATATTCCGATAAATTTATGGGTAAACTGCCTGTTACCCCCTCAAGAATGTTGTTTTTGTCCGATTCTCCCTTGATTTTTGCTCTGGGATTTCACTCTCCAATCCCACGGAGTACCGCTCCATTGTTGGCGCACTACAATATCTATCTCTCACAAGACCGGATGTTAGTTTTGCTGTCAACAAGCTGTCTCAATTCATGCATGCTCCCACGGATGTTCATTGGCAAGCCGTCAAAAGAGTCCTACGCTATCTTGCTGGCACGAAAGATAGAGGTATCTTCTTATCCGCCAAGAACAACCTCTCCTTACATGCCTTTACCGATGCAGATTGGGCTGGAGATTCACTTGATCTCAAGTCCACTGGGGCGTATCTACTTTTCCTTGGTGCACATCCTATTTCCTGGTCGTCTAAGAAGCAAACAGGACTCTCCCGTTCGTCTACCGAAGCTGAATACCGCTCCATTGCGTCCACAGCCGCGGAAGTTCTATGGGTACTTGCTTTACTATCCGAGATTGGAGTCACGTCATCATCACCACCTACCATCTATTGTGACAACATTGGAGCGACATACCTCAGTGCTAAGCCCGTCTTTCACTCCCGAATGAAGCACTTGGCGCTAGACTATCTCTTTGTCCGCGGCCTAGTCGAGTCGAACACTATTCGGGTCACGCATGTTCGAGCCGCGGATCAACTTGCTGACATTCTCACAAAGCCTCTCTCGAGGCTTCCGTTTCAGCTTTTGTGTTCCAAGATTGGACTCACCGAGGGTGCTCCATCTTGAGGGGGCGTGTAAAGGGTACATGTATAGGGGTATATACGTCTTTTTGTAATTACATCTTTTATTGTAATTTAGGTCTAATACTCTTGTACATATAGCCGTTTTGGCTTGATTCATCAATTCAATTGAGATTCGAATTCTTCAGTGGAGGAGCTCCCGCGGAACCAACCAATAAACCCCCCGATCCTATAAACCGTCTCGGTCTCATTGTTTTTCTAAGGATTTCGAAGTTTTTGTGGATGAAATGTGAATTTGAGAAGATTTTGAGATTGTGATTTGTGTTGAAATAAGAACTGTTCAACGGGTTTATATATATCGAATTTTCCAATGGGCATCCGTTGGAAATTCCAATAGATGCCCGTTAGAAAACACGTCATCTCAACAGACAGAGTAAATTGACGTGACGGCCTGTATTCCCAACGGGCATCCGTTGGAATTTCCGACGGATGCCCGTTGGGAATGCGTGTTCCCGAGGCAACGAACGGTTAAATGACGGCTCGTCTCCCTTCGCAACGGATGCCCATTGGAAAAATCTGCAGACTAGGGTAGGCATCATTACCTAGTCCAACGGGCATCCGTTGGAAATCGCAACGGATGCCCGTTGCAATTTTGCTAACGGTCATCCGTTGCAAAATACCAACAGAAGACCGTTAGAATGGTTTCGATCATTAACTTTCCAACGGGCATCCGTTGGAAAATTGGTAACGGGTGTCCGTTAGAAAATTTGCAACGGATGCCCGTTGAAAATGTGGAAAACTTAGAAATGTTTTCTAAGTGTCGGGGGCGAGTTCTGTTGGAATAATTAGAGTTTAAGACATTGAGGAAATAGATTGAGAGTTGGAGAGAATTGGAAGGGAAAGTGTTTTCATTCCATTAAGATATTCATTACAATGAGAGTGTTCTTCTTATAGAACATAAAAATGCTAAATAGAATAAGAATTAAATTAATCTACAAGTACAACTAATTAATGCCTAAAATGACAACACCATGTTGCATTTGGGAGGAGTGAAAGTGACAACACCATGTTGCATTCTCCCTAAGCTTCTCACGTGAAGGGCATTGTCTAGAATGGTAATGTCTTCTCCTTCCCTTCCAACAACACATTCAACCTTCCTCTTATAGTTCAAATATTGTTTTGTAATTCTATCAAGATTAATTCTATCCATATATGATTAATAAGTCACATATGTAGAATTTAATCTTAATACTCCCCCTCAAGCTTAACTATAAGGCCTTACTATAGTTAAGCTTGAACCATGACTCATTGCCTCATTAAAACGTAAGTGGGAAAACCCTTTGGGATAAAACCACACTTAGGAAAAAGAGTACAACTCATTATCATGTTAGACATTTCATGTCCGAATGCTAATGAGTCCAAGTCTAGGGAATATGGACTCACAAACCTTCTTGCTAGTAGCCTTGGTGAAGATATCGGCCAATTGGTCTTCACTTCTTGTATAGCATGGTAGAATTACCCCTTGGTCAATCATTTGCCTCACCTTGTGGCAATCTACTTCAATATGCTTCGTCCTCTCATGGAACACCGAATTGGACGCAATGTGGATGGCGGTTTGATTGTCACAATGCATGGTCATAGGAGATGATGTCTCGATACCCAAATCCGTGAGAATATTTTTGATCCATACCAGCTCATTGGTTAACTTCCTCATTGCTCGGTACTCGGCTTCCGCACTTGAGCATGAGACAACCTTTTGCTTCTTGCTTTTCCAAGTAACTAAATTGCCTCCTATAAATGTGCAATAACCCGTGGTAGACTTCCTATCCACTCGATCACCGGCCCTATCCGCATCACAATATCCTACAATCTCCGTGTTCTTGTTGCATCCCATCCACACTCCTTGATCCGTAGTTCCTCTTAAATAGCTCAAGATCCGTTCTACCATTTTCCATTGGTAGGTTGTTGGTGCTTGCAGGTATTGGCTCACTTGGTTCACCGCAAAACAAATATCCGGCCTTGTGATTGTGAGATAGATCAATTTCCCAACCATTCTTCTATAAAGCTTAGGATCTCCAAATGGCTCATCATCAATCTCCCCCTTACACATTACTTTGTATCCATCTTCCAGTGGAGTTTTCGCAATTCTTCCTTCAATTGTACCTAGCTCATTCAACATATCAAGGGTGTACTTTCTTTGGGATAGAAATAGCCCTTCCTTAGAACGACATATTTCTATTCTTAGAAAGTACTTTAGTTTACCTAAATCCTTAATATCAAACATGGTTTTAAGATATACCTTTGTAGCTTCCACGCCCTAGGTCACTTCCCGTGATGATTATATGATCAACGTAGACAAGCACTACCACTATTCCCTTTGAGCTTGGTAAGGTGAATAATGTGTGATCGGCCTCGGATTTCCTAAAACCACGTCCATTTAGGGTTGTGCTTAGCTTGTGGTACCATGCCCTTGGGGATTGTTTAAGACCATAGATTGCCTTTCTAAGTCTTAGAACATTTCCCGGTTGAACTATGTGCTCTAGCCCCGGAGGTGGGTACATGTAGACTTCATCTTCTAGTTCCCCTTGTAGAAATGCATTCTTGACATCCATTTGCCAAAGGTTCCACTCAAGGTTCACGGCAAGTGAGAGTACAATCCGGATGGTGTGAAGCTTTGCAACGGGAGCAAATGTTTCTACATAGTCTTCTCCATATACTTATGTGAATCCCCTTGCCACAAGTCTTGCTTTGTGCCTTTCAATGGACCCATCACTGTTGTATTTGATCGTGAAAACCCATTTGCTTGAGACGGTTTTCTTTCCCTTAGGTAATTCCGACTCAAACCAAGTGCCATTTATCTCCATTGCTTTATGCTCATTCCCCACGGCATCTCTCCACACTTTATGTTCTTTAGCTTCATCATAAGTCTTCGGAATATACTCCTCATCCAAGTTGGCCATGAAGACTTGATGTTCATGAGGGTACACGGCTAGAGAGCATGTTGCTTGAAGTGGATGTGTCACGGCCTCACAATTGTAGTACACCCGAGTATTCTTCATCATAAGTCTTGTACTTCTCTTAAGTGGTTGCACTCCTTCTTGCACTACTTCTTGTGTTTCAACCCTCGGTGTATTCTTCATCATAATTCTTGTACTTCTCCTAAGTGGTTGCACTTCTTCTTGCACTACTTCTTGTGTTTCAATAGCTTCATCACTTGTTTCTATCGGTGCTTCACATGGTTGAGTACTTCCTTGGTCATGAACCGGATGTTCTTCTAGTGGATGTGCGGATGCATCCATATTTTCTTCCTCATTCCCCCTTTCATGATCAAGGGAAGTACCCTCACTAGTCATTTCTTGGACAGCTGCATTTCTTCTTGGAAGTTTAACACTTCCTAACCCAAGTGTCTCCAAGATTTTCTTGAGGTTATTAGCTCGGTCCGAGGGTGAACTTGCCAAGTCTTTTAAATTCTCCCAATTTTTCTCATCATGAACTTGACGTCTTTGGATATTAGAACTCTCCTTGTAGAAGGATCATAACACTTATACCCCTTTTGGGTAGTGGAATATCCAATGAACATAGCTTTTGTGCTTCTTGCCTCTAGCTTGTTTCTTTGTTCCCCATGTACTAAGACAAAACATACACAACCAAAAACTCGTATGTGATTAATAAGAGGTTTAGTTTTGTTTAATACCTCAAATGGGGAGAGATCTTGTAAGATCTTTGTTGGAGTTCGATTTATAAGGTAATATGCGGTTAGAACCGCATCTCCCCAAAACCTTTTGGGTACATTTGTATGGAACATCATAGACCTCTCCACCTCCATAAGATGTCTATTTTTCCTCTCGGCTACACCATTTTGTTGTGGTGTATATGGACAGCTTGTTTGGTGGAGTATGCCATGCTTGGATAGGTGTAGTTTGAAGTTTGTGCTCATGTATTCTCCACCATTATCTGATCTAAAATTTTTAATCTTGGCATTAAAGTGGTTAGTCACATAATTTTGAAAATTTATAAATGCTTATAACACTCTATCTTTAGATTGTAACAAGGTAATCCATGTGTATTTTGATTTCTCATCTATAAATGTGACAAAATATTTATGGTTCTCTCTAGATAGACATGGTGCTGTCCATATATCAGAATGAACGAGATCAAAGCAATTGTCATAGTTTGTGTAAGACTTAGAAAAAACAGTTCGACAATGTTTTCCTAGGATACAAGCCTCACATTCATCCGATTTAAAAGAAACACTAGGTAATATTAAACTTAAGGCATGAAAATGTTGATGTCTTAATCTAGCATGCCAAATAACATCATCACAAAAGACTGAAAAAGATTTAAAAACATTAGAAACATTCGAAACATTAGAATTATCCGAAAAAGAGTGGGTGTCTTCAAGCATGTATAAATCATCCTTGGTGACTCCTTTGCCAAATATTTTCCTTGTCTTAATATCCTGAAAAGAAACCTCATTAGGACTAAAAATCACATTACAATTTAAGTCATTTGTGGTTCTTTTAACCGATAGTAAGTTAGATGTGAATTTCGGCAAGTATAATGCTTTTGAATCTTTTTCAAAAAGTTTAAGTACTCCTTCACCTTCTATTGGAACCTTATAACCATTTGCTACTATGACACTCCCTAGGGCCGGTCTAATGTTCTTTAAGAGATTAGCATCACTAATCATATTATGAGAGGCTCCTCAATCAATTAACAATGGCTTAATATTTTTAGATGCAAGTAAAGCTTTACCATCTTTATTACCTGAATTTTCCTTCAATGCTTTGATTAGTGCCTCGAGGTCGGACTTCTTAACCATTTCAGCTTGAGCATTCATCATATAGGCAGCCATGGTTTTGAATTCTGGTTTTGAATTCTTCTCCATTGAAGCACCGGCCGGTTCTCCTTGAGTCTTGTTGGAGAAATGAGCTCTTTGATTCTTGAAATTGTTGTTCCTTGGTGGTTTAAGGTGGGGATGTAGAATCCAGCATTCCTCTTTAGTATGTCCCTCCTTTTTGCAATAGACACATTTTTTGAATCATTGTTTGCCGCCAAAACCTCCTTGAAAATGTCCCTTGTTTTCTAATTGTACCGTTGTATCCATCTTCCAGTGGAGTTCTCGCAATTCGTCCTTCAATTGTACCTAGCTCATTCAACATATCAAGGGTGTACTTTCTTTGGGATAGAAATAGCCCTTGCCAAGAGACCCTTCTTCCTTTTGAATTTGAGCACACACATCCTCAAGGCTTGGTAGAGTGTCTGACCTAAGGATATGTTTGATAACATCATTGTAGACAGGGCTCAAGGTAAAGAGAAGGCTAAAGACTTTATCTTGCTCTTTTCTTTCGTTAAGGACTTTTGGATCGATGGAGCTTGGCCTTAAGATGTCTAACTCCGCCCATAAAGATCTAAACCTCCCAAAATGTTTGTTGAAAGTCATTCCTTCTTGGTTGAGGTTGTTGATTTCTCTCTTGACTTCATAAATCCGGCTTATGTTAGAGATGTTGCCGAAAACCTTCTTAAGGATGTCCCATAATTATTTTGCACTTTCACAATAGGAATAGGCTTCAAGGACTGATGGTTCAAGGGAGTTTTGAAGGAAGGAGAGGACGGCTTGATTTTCTTGAGTCCATTTCTCCGAATCCATGGTGATGATTTCTTTCCCATGTTCATCATGAGATGTCACCTTTGGAGCTTATTTTTCTTCAATATGCTTCCAAAGGCCTTTTTCTCCTAGGGCTGCTTTAATTAATCTTGACCATAAGAGATAGTTTGGCCCTTTAAGAATCACGAGTACAGCCATCTCTGTGCTTTCCATGTCCATTTTTTGGTGTTTGAGAAGATTAAAAAAACCCGAACAGTTTTTTCGAAGAGAATAAGGAGATTATGATGAAGATTGATGAGGATAGACTAAGAAATTTAGGTAAACCGCTCTGATACCATGTTGGAATAATTAGAGTTTAAGAGATTGAGGAAATATATTGGGATTTGGAGAGAATTGGAAGGGAAAATGTTTTCATTCCATTGAGATTTACATTACAATGAGAGTGTTCTTCTTATAGAACATAAAAAATGCTAAATAGAATAAGAATTAAATTAACCTACAAGTACAACTAATTAATGCCTAAAATGACAACACCATGTTGCATTTGGGAGGAGTGAAAGTGACAACACCATTGCATTCTCCCTAGGCTTCTCACGTGAAGAGCATTGCCTCAAATGGTAATGTTTTCTCCTTCCCTTCCAACAACACATTCAACCTTCCTCTTATAGTTCAAATATTTTTTGTAATTCTATCAAGATTAATTCTATCCATATATGATTAATAAGTCACATATGTAGAATTTAATCTTAATAAGTTCGTGTATCAACGGGCATCTGTTACCAATTTTCAACGGATTCCCATTGGTATTAGATAATTCTAAGTTTTAATACATCTAACATCGTTTATATAACCTATTCGATTGTATTAATATTTCGATTGTTCGATTACACATCATATACATTACTACACATCATGAACGTTACACTTCATATACATCACACATCATCTACATTTATTACACATAATAGACATTATTGTATTTAAATTTCTTCTTCAGTAGATTCATCGATGGGCAAGTCTTCATTCGCTTGTTCATTGAATTCATTGCCGTTTTCATCTTCAGCATCTTCCGGTTCAACGTCTTCATAATCGCGTATGAGTTCTCCGTCTATGTCATTTCTCGCAAGAATCTCCTCGCGATCTGTATCAATTAAACGTAACGGCTGCGGATGATCGGGTTGCAACACATCTTCTTTATCATAGGAGCTTATGATCCCTCGTGGCTTGATCTTTACTACGGCCCACCACTCCTCTCTTCGACGTTTCGATGTTGTTGGATATTGCACGTAACATACTTGATCTGCTTGATCTATTATGATGAATGGATCATACTTACCATATTGTCGTGCCGGATTGACGTCAATTCCTCCCTAACGGGTTTTCCGTATTCCAGTCCTACGGTTGGATCAAACCACTGACATTTAAAAAGCATCACCTTCAACCCAACGAGATTGGGATATTCCAGTTGTATGGTTTGGTGCAAAATGTCGTAGAAGTTATCACCCTCTATATCACTATTAACGCAAACGTCATAGTTGTATGTGCTTCTATATTTTCCGTATTCGTACGTGTGGAACGTGTAGCCGCGAGTAAACAAGATTGGCCAACACATGACATTTCATGTGGGACCATTAGCCAAATCTTTTAACCACGTAGGAAGTCTTTCATCAGAACATTTCACCTATACGTATAATAAAAACAAATTAATACTTTATATGCAATTAAAGCCATAATGTTGAACTTTCATGTCTATGAGTTCATTTGCATTTAGATGAGGATATGTACCAAGTACTTCTTCATCAAATATCCTGAATAATGAAAATATGTTACATTAATATATATATATATATAAGATTGAAATTAATATGTACCATGTACGTACCTTTCGAATGGTAATAACTCTTGACAATTTAGTAGTATATATGTGTGGACGCGATTATACTCCTCTAGTGTTAACCAATATTGATCGGATTTACCTCTTGTACATCCAATCGGTGTAAACATTTCAGGAATTGTGCCAAACTGCGGATTATATTGATACAGATAGTTTGTGTGATCATCCGTTGCACGACGTTCTTTCGTTTGAATATGCGTCTCGAAATAAAATATGCTGAAATATGTGATTTCTTCCAGCAAGTATTGTTTCATAATAGATCCTTCGACCGCTCCTTTTCTTTTTGCTTTTTTCTTTAAATGAAAGAAAAACCTTTCGAAAGGATACATCCATCTGAATTGAACTGGCCCACTGAGTATTGCCTCCTGATAAATGTATTGGCAAATGCTCCATGACATCGAAGAATGAAGGCGGAAAAACTTTTTCCAATGCACATAATACTTCAGAGATATTGTTTTTCATTACTTCCAAGTCATCACCTTTTAAATTCCTCGAACATATATCTCTGAAAAATATGCTGATTCTGCATAACACATCGTTAACATTCCGTGGTAAGAGCTCAACAAATGCAATTGGAATGAGCCGCTGCATGAAAACGTGACAACCGGGATACGCGACCTTCCATCTCGTAATTCTAACTCAGGTCGTCGAAATATTGACTTCAAATATTTTCTTGATTGTATATTATCCTTGGTTTTACCCGCCACATTCAAAACATTATTTATGATGCTATCAACATCTAAATTATGACATAATATCAATGATTTCCAGTATGGTAATTCCCAAAAGATACTACGTTTATACCATTTATGCCATTCACCTTGACCTTTTGGTTTACGATGCCTACGATCTCCACCGCATTCAACCGATTCTTGTAAATCACCCATTGTGTTCAATCTTTTATAAAGGATTTGTGTTTCGGTTTGCATGCACGACACCTCTTCTTTTTGTACCACGTTCTTCCGAAAATGTTTTTTATCTTTCCGGAAAGCATGGACACGAGGAAGAAATCTTCTATGACAATCAAACCAACATAGTTTCTTACCCTGTACTAGTCGAAATGAATCTGTATCCTCCATACAATATAAACATGTCAAACTTTCGTGCGTGCTCCATCCAGATAGCATCTCATAGGCAGGAAAATCGCTAATTGTCCACAACAAGACCGCTTTCAATATGAAATTTTGCTTAGTACTGACGTCATAAATAAGGTTTCCTTCGTTCCGCAACTGTCACAATTCATGAATTAAGGGCTGCAAAAAAACATCAAAACTTTTCTTCGGATGTTCTGGTCCTGGAATCAACAACGTCAGAAACATTACCTCTCTTTTCAAACACATCTCGGGAGGCAAATTATACGGGAACAAAATCACCGGCCACAGAGAATATTGACTTCCAGATTGTCCATAGGGACTAAAACCATCCGTGCATAAGCAAAGATAGATGTTTCTTGTTTCATACGCGAACTCGAGAAATATTTCATTGAAATCTTTCCAAGCCTTACCATCCGATGGATGTTGCATTATACCTTCGACCGTTGAGTGTTCTACGTGTCATCTCATTGCCATAACGGTTTTTTTATTCATATAACCTTCTCAACCTGTTTGCTACAGGCATATACAACATTTTCTTGTATGGTACATATATACGTGAAGATGGTTATTTAGGCCAAAATCTGCTTGCACCACAAAAATTTCATTCCAACAAGTCTTTATCATTTCCCCCAAACAACATGCAACTATTTCTACAAACATCAATTTTTTCATGTGGCATTCCCAAATCTTTTAACACATTCTTTATTTTGTAGTATGTCTCAGGAGCTTGATTATTTTCCGGTAAATATTCTCGCATTGTTTTGCAAAATGAATCCATGCAATTTTCTGCCACATTGTAGTCTGTTTTAATACTCATCAATCTTGAAGATAAAGATAAACGAGACTGACCTTCACGAAAGCCTTCATATATAGGTTGTTTCGACGAATCCAAAAGGTTGAAGAATCGACGTGCTTCGATGTTCGGCATCTGTTCATGCATTTGTTCATTAACAGCTCTAAGAAAAGCATCTGACACCATTTCCACATATGGATTGGTCGTTGATGCTTCATAAATAACTTATTCATTTCGTTCTACTTGTGCATCTTGCACAATATCTCTAACACTGCAATTTTCACCGTGAAAAAACCAAATTTCGTAATTTTCAACGAAACCCACCTTATAAAGATGTTTGCAAACAATTTCTTGACTTCGATACTTCATGTTTTTGCATCTTTTGCATGGACATACCATTGTCTCGCATTATTGACACAAAGGCTGCATCGATGTAAAACTCATGAATTGCTCCAATTCGTGTAAGAATTCTTGCGTAATCTCTTCGGTTACAGGATCTTGTCTTCTATACATCCACTATCTTGATTTATATATATTTTGATTTGAAGACGATGACATTTTTTCAAAAATATTTTTGTTATTGATGTTTTGATGCACTCTTTGGTATGATCTAAATAGTGAACATTCCAACGGACATCCGTTGGAAATTGCAATGGATGTCTATTAGAGGTTCACATGAATTTATTTAAACCGGTGGCCTCGAAATTAACAATTTCAACGGGCATCAGTTGCAAATTGTAACGGGCATCCGTTGCAAATTGTAACGGGCATCCGTTGCAATTGCCAACGGATGCCCGTTGAAATCTTATCCAACAGATTAATGCCCGTTGAAAGTGCTTACAAATCCATTATTTTTTCATGTTACAATTGTTAGATCTTATGAATTACGATTTTGTAATTATAATTCATTTCATTTCGATCTCAAGCAATGAACAAAAACCGAAATGACGCGAAATATGTAATCGAACTCAAACCTTGAATAAGACTGAAATAACACGTAATATGTCAAAAGTTCAACTACAATTTTATTAAGTTCTTTTTCAGTTACACTATTGTAACAATAACCTAAGGAAAAACGGTTAGGAAATGACTTCAATTTAGAGGTAAAGTGTCGAACTCTCCACCACCTCTGTCGTCAATATTAATCAGCATCTTTACATCTATTATCGAATTAAAAAACAACCCTCATAAATTGCATCACCATCGCGAAACCTTTTCCCGACCCCGGCGGTGAGACAGTTTATGAAGGTTGTTTTGGATTCAACAATAGATATTGAGATAATTGTTATTGATGATTTGGGGTAACTCTAGGTTTCGGTTTAAATAGTAAATATTCCAATGGACATCCGTCGTCAAAATTATCCAGCATCTTTACGTCTATTATCGAATTCAAAACAACCTTTATAAACTGCATCACCGTCAGGAATCCTTTTCCCGATCCCGACGGTGAAACAATTCATAAAAGTTGTTTTGGATTCAACAATAGATATTAAGATGGTTTTTATTGATGATTTGGGGTAACCCTAGGTTCCGATATAAATAGTCAATATTCCAACGGACATCTGTTGGAAAATGCAACATATGCCCGTTGCTCCATCACGGTAATTTAATTTGACCGTTGAACCTCGAAATTTACAATACCAACGGGCATCCGTTGCGATTTCTAATGGGCATCTGTTACAATTTGCAACGGACACCCGTTGTAATCCTTTTCCCGGTTTCTAACGAATATTCCAACGGATATGGCCAACGGACTGAATCCGTTACAATCCGTGAAAAATCGCGATGGATTTCAACGGATATAGCAACGGAAATTATCCGTTACAATTCCGTTGAAATCTGTAATGGATTGCAACGGATTTAGGCCCGTTGAAAATATCAACAAATCCGTTACAATCCGTGCTAAGTGTTTCCAACGGGCGGATCCGTTGCCCCGTCCGTTGGAAACTACGAGTTTTTTTTTGTAGTGAGAAAGACATATGACGTGGCAAGTAAACAAGTCATTTTCACCACGTAAGTGCCACACAAGCACCAAATCAAAAGAAAAAAAAACAGAAGTTAAATCATTCGTCAATCTGACTTGGCTTAAAGAGCTTCTAAAAAATGTGAGACAATTCAAGTGTTTTGATAAAATTTTTCTTGATTATGAAGGTTTGAGATACAAAATGTGGTTTAGAAAGTTTCTAGAAATCCGTTGGAAATGTCAGTTTTTTCGTTGAAATAAGCCATTTCCAACGGATTTCAACGGATTTTTGACCGTTGGTAATCGGTCATTGGAAACATGCATCTGTTGCAATTTTCAACGGAGTTTTCAACGGCCAGAATCCGTTGGAATTTTTTCAGCGGATATTTTCAACGGGAATCCGTTGGAACATTGAAAGAATTAGCGGGAAAATTGAAAATTGCCAACGGAGGATGCCCGTTGGTTGTTTTGAGCATAAATTTTAAATATAGCAATGAATGTTCGTTTACGTTATGATTGTATAATCAAAGAACATCCGGTGATTTTATGATTCATTTTAAAACATAAATTTTTAATAAATATTCAATTTAATATATTAATTCAAAATCTATTAAAAATTTTAATTTAATATTTAAAGCAAACATTACAAATAAAATACTATATCATATAAAACTTTTTATTCTTCTTCTTTTATCCCGTATTACGAAAATAAATGATGGCAGAATTCCATCAAAACTAGGTAACTATCTTTTATAACCGGTTAATCGTTCAAACATCATAGTGTATTGTGTTTAATTTTTTTGGGAAAGGTTTTGAACGGATTTGAGAGGTTTTTTGAATATGTTAAAAATGAGTTGTTTCAACATCTTAAATACCCGAAATTTCAACGGATGCCCGTTGAAATAGATGTCCAATCAAAAAATGATAAATCGCAATCTTTCGGTTTTTTCAAGGGACATCTGTTGCAATTTCCAACGGATGCCCATTGAAAATACCGAAAGGTTCCGATTTGATATTTTTTATTGGACATCTATTCCAATGGGAATCCTTGAAATTTTCAACGGATGCCCGTTGAAAATGTGATTAGGTGCAGAATTTTGTAACTATGATTTTTTTCAAGGGGCATCCATTGGAAGTTTCAAGGGATGCCTGTTGAAATTTCCAACGGATGTCCGTTAAAATTCTAACGGATGTCCGTTGAAAAAAAATAAGATGGTTAGGTGCAGAATTTAGTAGATATGATTTTTTCCAAAGGGCATCCGTTGGAATTTTCAAGAGATATCCGTTGAAAATTTAAACGGATGTCCGTCGGAAATTTGGAAAAATTGCAACGGTCATCCGTTGATAAAAACTAAAGGATTTTCAATGGTTCACCATGGATTCCGTTGATAAATAGTTCAACGGAATGATTCGTTGGAATCCGTTGGTACAAATTTCAACGGACGAATCCGTTGGAATCCGTTCATAAATATTTCAACGGACGGATCGGTTGATATTTACATGTTTTTTAGTAGTGAATTGAGAGATTTTCAAATCATCTAATCTTAATAAATACATATTTAGATACATAAGATTATAACGAAAAAATAGTAATAAATATAACAAAATATTTTACGTCTTTAGGCTCTAAAGCCAATAATTTTTTTTCATCTTGAAAAAAGTATAAGTATTGCCTATAACTAGGCATATTTGTATAAGTGAAAAATACACACAAAACTTCATTTATCTCATCTTCCTTCTTTCACATTTGTTTTATTCTTTTAGTTATATATATATATTATATGTTTATATATCTTATATATCTATAATAAATATATACTTATATATACATATATATACTGATATTTATATTTGTGTATACTTTGTTAACACAAAAAATTATAAATACAAAGATGACAAGACTTTGGACAACCCAAGGGAAGGTTAGTTGTTTGCGTAGGAGATAAATACATCTGAAAAGATTATGAGACAACTTGAATCATTTGGATGAGATTTTGGAAACCCATAAAAGGAAGACAGAAAAAAAAATGTGATAAAAGAAGGGAAGATGGTGAGGGAACACAGAGAAAGTAGTTTCGTAACAACATTTGTTGTTCTCCATCATCATAAAAATACCACCAATATTAGCCATCGTTATTCCAACTATAAAGAAACCAACAAGAAAATCTTCACCATGTTTAGTTTCGGTTCAACGTATCTATTCTGTTGAATCATGTGTGATATAAAAAAAGATGTACTTATTCTGTTCAAACCATAAAAAAATATGTGCGTATTTATAGAGAGAAATGCCAATATTCTAACAAACCAAATCATATATGTCGTACAAAAGTAAAAATTCCAATATTGGATTGATAATGTTTGTAAAACCTTTGAATTGATGCTCATATATGTCGTACAAAAGTAAAAATTCCAATATTGGATTGATAAAGTTTGTAAAACCTTTGAACTGATGCTCATATATGTCGTACAAAAGTAAAAAAATCCAATATTGGATTGATAACGTTTGTTACCTTTTAATTGATGCAGTTAGAACAAGAAAAGGATGAGGTAAGTATAACACATGTAGATATAGGTGCATTCTTTGTGAATCAAACAATCAAACATGGAGACACTCGCTTGGCATCTCCATGTGCGCCTGTTAACCTCTACAACCCATATTCGATTATTGGATTAAAAAAGGGTTCCATTGGGCTTCACGACATAACAGAATAAAAAGTGAGTCAACCTACCTGATATAGGTCAATTCGGCCATAATACAACTAACAAGTGAGTGAGTAAGAGAAATAAATAAATAAACCAATACATTTCATACCTTTATCATACGTTTGAGATTTGAGGCTGGTGTACCATCATGCGACCAACATCATATAGGAATTTACCAAGCCACTTGGGCCGAATATTTTCACTAGACAAAATAGCTAAATGTTGGGAAAACATCCGGTTGAGTAATGGA
Organism: Gynandropsis gynandra; assembly: GCA_036759665.1. Classification (NCBI taxonomy): domain Eukaryota; kingdom Viridiplantae; phylum Streptophyta; class Magnoliopsida; order Brassicales; family Cleomaceae; genus Gynandropsis; species Gynandropsis gynandra. The sequence continues at coordinate 18,573,191 of CM071872.1, read as the reverse complement.
TCGTTCAAGACAAGTGTTCCCACTTTCAGACGAAAATATGATTTACGGTGAGACGTTTTGGAAATTGATTTGATACCCAATGATAATGCATTCTACGTCTTTTGAAAAATTATAAGAACACCAATGATAATAACAAAGGTGTTGTGGGCTTCCAGATACAATGTGGACCAGTGACGGTCGATGTTCAGTTTGGTGTGCTTGTGTGGGATGGAAACTCCATGAGAAACAAGAGTTAATGCGTGGTGAGTATATTACATAAATAATATCGGATCAACAAGGCTAATATTGCAACGCCTCAAGATTGTGATAGGATGAGCAACTTGTGCTTGAATCCATTGGGGTCTCGCAAGTGGTTAAACTTGGAGGCTCGGTGGACTTGTGAGCGTTATGGTTGTGCTGGATCTATCTGGACTGTGCAAGCACCATTTATGTCGACTAAGAACTTTGAGACCTTTGAGCGATGTGTCGGTAAGCTGGTCGGGTGAACCTTGAGTGCTATGACAATTAGGATCCAATGGAACTTTGTGAGTGGTGATCATGGCGTGGTACTACTAGTTGATGATTGCGGTTATTAATTTGGCGTAGGTTGTGTATTTGAGTGTTTGTGTTTATTATTGTGCACTTTATTGTGTATTGATAATGAATGATTGTATGTACGAAGATTGTGATTGTATTGATCTCACTAGACACAATTATTTGTACTCACCTTATACATGGTTGACAACTAGGAAGCAAGTGTTGATGGTCCCATCATATTCTCTCGAGGAGTATCTATCTATCTTTGTATTTCTAGTGTATATTTTCAATTAACTCGTATTTGGATTTTTGAGGTATTGAACTTATATTAAATAAAACTATATTTCATAATACTGATGAATATTGGACATGTCGCAATTTTTTTAGATGATGGGATGTCTTCAATCCTAAGGGAGATTTTAGGTTTTTACACATTACAAATATATAAGAATTTGTACAAATTCCAAAGCATGATTTCATTTGTTTTTCAAATAGACAACTGATAACAATAAATTCACTATATGATTAATTGAATGTTTATATTTGTATCTTTTAGTTCCTTATGATCTTATAGAGTATAAGGACTAAGAAGCACATTACAGCGAAACATGACAAGATTTCAGCATAAAACGAGCATCGAGGAAAAAATAGAGAAATTGTTCGACCTGAATACCAAATCACTCAACCGATCGTGTAAAGATGGTTGCATAAAATTCTATGAAAAATTGCTTAGCCGAATTATTAACCACTTGGGTAGTATAAACAACTTCGTCAAGCAGTAAGCCAACCAAGGGATGATATTTACCTAAGGGGTGCTAAGTGGGTTGGTCTAGTCCAACCCAACCCACTATGGGCTAAGTTATTTTTAGGTTAGTCCAATCTAACCCTTATTTTATATGGTCGAAAGTTTTGAACCAAACCCAATCCACAAAAATCCGTGAGTTATATATGGATTGACCTGCGGGTTGATTTTTTTATACAATTATATAATAGATAATTCATAAAAATATTTAAAAGTTCATAGATAATCTAAATAAATTTCAAATAAAATATCTAAATACTTTGGATTTTCAAAACATTAAAGTAATTCATATTAAACAAAAATAATCCAAATAAAAGTCTAAAAATTCAAATAAACAACATTTAAATAAATATTTTGAAAGCTAAAACTTCAAAACATTATCTTCATCTTCATGGATGGCTTACAACTATATTTTGTATCCATAAAAATATTATAATTATATGTTATTAATATTATTTATATACATTATGTATATATATATGTACATATAATAATTATATAATTATATAGCTCGTGGGTTGACTCGTGACCCATATGAGCTAATTTATATGGGTCGACTAAAATTTTGGCATAACCTAGTAGCCACTTTTTATATGAACTGAAAAAAACTCAAATGAGGCTGCATTTATGTGGGTTGGGTTAAGGCCAATCCGCGGATTGACGATCCACATAGCATCCTTATATTTATCTCGTAGTTTCACTTGATCCGAGCATTTTTTTACTAGGTTCAGCGATGTTCCACATAACCACTCGACCATTAAAAAGTAAAAAAGTTACTCATGTAGGTTTGCTCGACCCTTGCGGTAAACAATTCAATCTAGCCTAAGCCAAATGGTAGATGTTATTTACCTATGGTAGGTTTGTTCGGTCCAAGCATTTTCCTACTCGATCGAGCAATATGCCAGATTACGTCAAAGTTAGCTCCGAATTGTATGAAAAACACACGAAACGACCAACCGCTCAGCTCGGGTTGCCTCCAACTCGGCCGAGTTTTTTTTTCCAATTTCATTTAATAATTCAAATTTTGAATTATTGAAAGGATGAACAGTTTTCCTATAATTTGGAAGTAGACACTTTATAAGAGAGACATAAAAAAGAGATTGAAGGAGAGAAATAATATAGAGAAGAGACTTTTAGGATTGTAAAAAGCATAAAAAAAAGTTATTAGAATTCATCGAACGATCGAGCTACCGGAGGAGACAAGTTAAGGAAAGGGCATGGGAAGACTAATCGAGAATCAATTGAGTTTTCTTTAACCTTTTTATTTACTTGTTTCGTGATGTAGTTATTTTCTAAGATGTAGTTCCATATATTTAATCTACTCTTTAGGCTAGAGTTTTATGTATTTCACTACAAGAAAATTTTACTTTCCGAACATAATTTCCAGATGGAAGTAATGCATCCATATCCGCAAATTCATAGATGGAAGTAACACATGTAATCCGTCCACAATTACCAATGGCTTTTGGATGGGGAACTAGTTTGTGGGAAAATTTAGAATGGAAGTGTTGTTCATTTGGAATTTATGGACGAACTAGAAGACTGTCCAGAAATTTCTCGACGGATGGGGGAACCATCCGAAAATTTACGAATGGGTAAAACTCCCGTTTGGAAATTTTGGACTAACCACAACCACCAAGATACTAACCGAAATTTAGAACGGTTTACTAACGAGATGTTGGAAAATATTGACGTGTTTCGTCTCTAATCTGTCCGGAAATTGCTTATATAAACTACACTACATCTACATTCATTTTTAACACAGTTATTAAACATTCTACTCCATGTTATTTTCTTGTTTCTTATTATAATGGAATAATCGTCGTGATCGAATATTTTTATTTCAAGATCATGGATGTACATAAGAATTGATCCAAAAACTCAAGGTGTATCAAATGTGTTTAAGGAAGGTGTTAAAAAATTTATGACAATGACGGTAAATTAGGGATGTCAATTTCAAGCCCGGCCCGAAACCCGACCCGAACCCGGCCCGAAAAATCACGGGTTTGGGCCGAAAATTATAGGCCCGTTTTCAATCGGATCGGGCTCGGGCTTGAGAAATTTTGGCCCGCAATATTCGGGCCGAGCCGAGCTTGGCCCACGGGCTACTCGAGTCCAAAAATGGCCCGCACCCCTAACCCTAGTGCTCTCTCCTCCCTCAGTCTCATAAGCTCTCTCCCTCCCCCTACCTCCTCGTCGTGACGTCTCTCTCCCTCGTGCATAAGTTATGAATTTGTAATTAAATATTTTTTTTATTTTGTTTATTAATAACTTTTTTTTCTTATATTTTGTGTATTCTTTATGTTCAGAATAGTCTTTCTAAGATAGAAATCCCTAAATATTATGTGATATGATATAACTTATAATATATATTAACTTCATTTGAGTTATTTTCTATTAAAAATAAAAATTAAGAAAATTTAAAAGGATATGAATACAAATAAATTTTTACTTTACACATATATCATATATGTTACACAAAAAAGTGAAAAGGAAAATATCACAAATGTATGTGTGATCCTAATATATGCATGCAAGATCATACCGATAT
>CM071872.1:18530672-18569213 GCA_036759665.1 Gynandropsis gynandra | reverse complement strand
CTAAGTATTCCGATCACCACAGTTGCTTCAGAGTCATCTTTCAGTGCCGACTCGCGTGTGTACAAAAGCCGTCTCTTACCCTCAAATGTTCAAGCCTTAATTTTTGCTCGTTCTTGGTTACTTGGTTACGATGAAGAAGGTTAAGTTTATACATTTCAATTCAAATTATCGAGATTATACGATTGCTTATGTTGTTCATTTGGTTTCTTTGATTGAATAATGTGTAGATTCTATATTTAGCGGCCCCGATGGATTTCTCGCCGCGACCCAATAAACATATTGATGGTGAAACCGGAAGAGCAAGAGATTCAAGTCAAATTTGTTTGTATTTTTTTTTCATTTATGGACTTGTATGGAATAGTTTTTAATCTTTGTTTATATGTGTTTTAGACTATTAGACTAATAATTTGTTTAGCATTTCTGAATTTGTTAACGTGAATTTTTTATTTGTATGGATTAATTTAGGCGTTTTAGACTTGTTTAAATTTTTTAATTTTTTATCTCTTTAGGTCCGAAGCCCGGCCCGAACCCATCCAAAGCCCGTTGGGCCGGGTTCCGGGCCGTATATACTAGGCCCGATAGTATCCGGGCCGGGCTGGCCCGACCCGCAAAAAATGCGGGTTTTTTCGGGCTCGGACCGACCCGGCCGTATCGCACCCCTACGGTAAATCCACAAGTTTAGAAAGAAATTTGTAAGTTGGTTAGTCTTTGCGTCCAATGCTAAAAAGAAAATTTGTTAACGAGACAACTCTTATAATAATGAATATTATCATATTAATGTTTAATTGTTACTATTTTTGAAAGTGAAGTATTTTATCACTAAAATAATTTTAATTCATTCTATATTGTTAAGTATAATGTTTGTAAATTTTTTTCACATTTTAGAGGTGCAGAAGGATCTAGACTAACTCAATCAGTCCATAAATATTATCGACATATTATGAACGTACCGCGAACGATCATTAATCTTGGACAAGTTACAGATGGATTGCATACGATCCTTAAATCAAAGACTGTCGCTTGTATGCCATCCACAATTTTAGACAGGTTGTAGGAATCGTCCGTGAATACGGATGTACCGTGTAGACCGTTTGTAAGTAGTTCGCAATTATGAATGACACCTACAACCCGTCTTGAATTGCAGATGACATACAGTCGTCCGAAATGAATTTTTTTTCTCATAGTGTATGAATTCATTGTACTTCATGAGTTGATTTATTGTTATTTCCTTTTACAGTTTTAGGCATTTTTTTATATTTTTTTGCTTCTTGATGAACCCCTTGAATTGATTGTCACATGATATAATTCAGATGGAGATGTCAGATTAAACTAAATCATATACATTAAATAAATATGAGTGATCATATCAAGAGATAGATGAATCGATTTAGGGATGATATTGGATGATAATACATCCAACACGTAATAATGGAAGTGTCAATGATTGAAATGTTTGAATCAAGGTCTAGATTTCGAGAGAAGATTGATCTCTTGATAATATGTTCAATATATAGATCAATACATGGAGATGTCAATAATCGAAACATTCGGATGTGATCTAAACTTCGAGAAAAGATAGATCAATATAAGATAATTGAATTTTTCGATAGAAACAAACAACACTTTTTGAATTTTTAACAAATTCATGTACACGAGAATAATTTTCAAATCTAAAAACATTGTCTTATTTGTATATTATAATTTATTTTATTTGTCTATACTATATAATACATATATCCACATATTTTATTGTTGTTAAATTTCTTTTAGTATATTGTGCTTGACCTTATTAATACATAATATGTATTTTTGTAGAAAGTTTAATTTACATATGAATATTAAATTTGATATGCATTATATTATATTTAAATGACATATTAAATTATGTCATACATCAAAACTTGTTTAAACATTTGTAAATGAAATAAAATGTATTTAATGGAAAAAATGATATGCATTTAGTTGTACAAAACTTTACATAAGTATTACCTATTTAATTTTAATGACAAAAATGTATTTTTTTAGCTTTATAAAATTCCACATTAAATATTGAACTTAAACGTCTTGGATACATTTCTTTTGGACAGATGTGAAGTTTGATAGTTTGTTAAGAAAGATACTTAAAGCAGTGTATTAATATAGAAACGTATTTTTATAGTATTAATGAATTAAATTTTAAAAATAAAAAGGATATTTGGTTTCGATAATATTTTATTTAAAGTTTTAAAATAATCAGAAATAATTTTAAAATTATATTTTAATTATAACTATTTTGTAGTAATTTTTAGAACTGGAATTCATAAAATTAATATCTAAGAAAAATTTTGTGTGTCCTATTCCGAAATAAAAGGTTCGATATTTATAAATGGTGTGGAGTCCAACGAACCAGGGAAAATGACAAGGAAACTACTATCACGCATCAAACCACCTATTCATTTCAATGTGTTTTCCATATTAATTTTTTTCTTATTAATATTTTTTAACACTTTATTATTCCATTTTTATAATTTATTAACTTATATATAAATACGTATATGTTATCATACATATATACATAAATAACCATATTTGTTGACGTTTCCGGTCAGGATAACCACTGCGAAATAGAATCTTCAAAATTACTTGTTGTATTTGTTTCTTATTCATTATAATTTTTGGACATATTTTATGATAAAATTCAATTCAATTTAATCGTAATATAGTCGTAATCTAAAATTAATTATTAATATATATTTTACAAAAATTTTGATGCGACATGTTATGGTTGCTTATGTGTCATTCATCCCATTTGTTATTTCATTTGTTTTACAACAGCTGGAATTAATTATTATTTTTTCCTTTCCCATTCACATTCACATTCACAGACATTGATTGAAAGTAAAGCTTCAAGGAGAGTTCAGATTTTCCGCCATTGGCTCGCTTTTGGCACTCACGATCTTTTCTCTGCCGTTGATGAATCTTTTCCTTCTACTTTGTTTCTTCGCTTCTGCGTTTCTTCAGGGTTCGTGCCCATTTTTCTCTTTCTCCATACGATCTGGATTCTCCTCAGGTACCCTCTTTGCATCCTTTCTTGTCTTTATTTTGCGTCTGTGGATTGTTGTAGATCAAACTTCTCTTCCATTTCTTCGTGCGTTTTTATCTTCTGTGTATTATAACATGTTTTTCGTCTAATCTGCGATAGTGTTTCATGAGGGTGAATCTGAGTCTAGGGTTCATCTGGGTAAATCATGTTGCCGTAAAACTATTCGTTTACAGATAGATTCCATGATTCACCCACATTTTCTTGACTCTGGGTATGATTTTCTCTGATCATAGTATTTGGCCTTGATACTGGATCGACATTACAAGATGCTGACTTTGGAAATGAAACATTTTCTTCATGTGGATTTTGTGTAGGAGGCAAAGATGAGATGAGACAAGAAAGAGCTAAGCTCGAATAGCTATTTCACGTCCACGAAGCTCTCCTAATCGTAGTTAGGATGTCGATGTCCACACAGACAATCACTGCCATTAAGTCTTACCACAATCAAGCTCAGGACTTGGTGAAGAATTATCTCCTGGCCGATCCCTTTATTCCTTATTCGTCTATTCTTACCGGCATTTTTCTCTGCAAAGTGGTAAGATTCTTTAACCTCGGGTTTTCGGATTGGCCATGCTGTTTGTCCATTTTCATAATAATTTTTGTTTTGCAGATCTATGATCTTTTTCACTTTATCAGCAACTCGCATTCTAAGACATATATAATTCTTACGAAAATCCAACGCATTGAATGGAACAACCGGTGAGTGTTGCTTGCTATCCTTTGAGTGCTGTGTGCCATTTAGGATCTTGGGCTTTTGTTTTTAAATCAGTGGTCGTAATTGGCAGTGGTATCTCAACAGTTCATGCCATTTTTATCTCGGTTGTGGCGGTTTACTTCGTCTTCTGGTCCGAACTGTTCTCCGATAGGTGGCATAATGATCTTGTGGTTTTCCGCAGCTCACCAATTTCCTCCTTCTGTTTAGGGGTAAGGGCAAATTGAGTTTGATTTAGATCCAATTGCGAGATAATAATCATCAATGCGAAATGTTTGAATACCGTTTATTGCAGGTATCTATAGGTTACTTCCTTGCTGATCTTGGGATGATCTTTTGGCGGTACCCTTCCCTGGGGGGACTAGAGTACGTAAGTAACCGTTCTTGGCCCAAAATACGGAAATCTTCTCGAGTATTCGAACTGTCGATTTTGTGCTTTTGATATATATATATATATATATACACACCTCTGCATTGCCCAGTTACATCAATGTTTAATTTTCACCGGAAGATGCTACTTTTGTTTGTGGAATAGACTGGCTGTTGGGAAATGCAAACGTAAGATACGTTTTGAACTTCTTATGCCTTTGTGTTCTTATTTGATTTAATGAAGAGGATTGCTCAGAAGCACTGCATCCATCAAACTATAACTTGTAACGCAACTGAACACGAAGGCATTATAGTACCTGTGGGCAAAGTGTTAGATAGAGAAGCAGTCCATTTTAGATGAGAAAACTCAAATGGCATCGTGTTTCAGGTTGTACATCATTCTCTGTCAGGCATAGCAGTGGCCTATTCTTTATTATCTGGAGAAGGACAACTATATACCTTCATGGTCCTCATCTCCGAGGCGACCACCCCAGAGATCAACTTGAGATGGTATGATTTTGTTCTCATAACTGTAGCTATCACCTTAGCTTTTCTCATGATTTAAAAACCGCCTTTTTGGCCTTATGTAGGTACCTGGACACCGCTGGTATGAAGAAGTCCAGTGCCTACCTTATCAATGGCATTATCATCTTCTTGGGATGGCTGGTACAGGAAATAAACGATGTTGTATACCGTTTCATTTCACTATGTTCTAGAAAGAATTAGCCACACTAAATGGCTCCTTCGTACCATTTATTCCAGGTTGCAAGAATTCTCCTGTTCATCTACATGTTTTATCATGTGTACCTGCATTATAACCAGGTAAACATAGTTCCTCGTCGTTCCTTTATTCTCTGGCAACTCTACTGTGCTAAACTCGAAATGGTCTATAGAATTCCAGTCACATCTATTTCAAATGACCCACTTGAGATTGTGATGCCAAGCTGAGGTCTTTGATGAATATGATTTTGAAATGCACTTGTTTGGTTATGGTAGGTAATAAGGATGCACATCTTTGGTTATCTCCTCGTCTTCGTTGTACCAGCGGCACTCGGTGTCATGAACTTAGTATGGTTCAGTAAGATTGTGAAAGGGATGAAGAAAACTATAGCAAAGAGATGGTGAATGATCTCTTAATGTCCCAAGTTCATCTTTTTTCTCTGTTATGATCTCTCTCTAGAGTAAGTAGTTGTCTGATAGAGCAACAAGGAAATGATAAGGTCCTTGAGTCTGTAAATGATCAAATGTCACATCTTTTCTTTTTCTTATAATATCTGCAATTTGCTCTCCATTGTTCATCTCTTTTCCGATTCCTTGTCAACCTATTACTAAAAGCTTGATTCGCACGCCCTTTGGTTCGTGGTTAACTCGGTTCCACCAGCCATTCAAACCAAATGGTTAACATTTGGTTGAACCGGTATAATCTTTTCTCTAATATCGCTACCTTAAACTGGAAGAAATGCTTTCGTGGGCAGCAATTCCTGCTTTGGTTTACAGTGAATAGATGTTGGTTAACCACTGGGAAAGACCACACAAACCAGAACAAAATCAGCATTGCAATTGAAAATTCAGACTAATGGGAAGAACACACCAGGGAATGTCTCAATGGGGGCCGTAGCATTTAAGAACAACAAGATTGAGAACTTGCTACACTTTCTGGTTGTCTATTGCCCACGGAAAACGTTCCTGTTCCTGCTGGATGTTGTGTTGGTTGTAGCCGCAATAACCTTTTCGCTGCATAAGGTTCAAGAAGCCATAAGAGAGTCGTTTGTTATTACGTAAGTACCAAAGGTTTCAGTTACATGTACGATTATGAATGCAAGTACCTATCTCTTGGAAGATGTTGTTGACATTAACTGCTGTTTTTGCTGATGTTTCCATGAAGAAGAGACCATTCTGCTGCGCATAAGCTTCGGCCTCCTGAAACCAAACATGTTAACAGTTGTTACTGTCAACTAACCCTTTTCATGTCTTACATGTAAGGTTTGGACGTTTGGCACAATGTACCTCTTTCGTCACCTTGCAGGCGTCTGGGAGATCAGATTTGTTCCCTGCCAGTGCTACGACCATATCCAGATTGCCTATTTTGCATGAAACCGAATCTAAGAAGTTTAGAAACAGATTTCCGTTATAAAGGAAACATATCAGCATTGAAATAACAAGATTTGAATCGTAATCACAGTCAAAGACTGGTTCTTGCTAATAAAAGAATGCAAAAATAAAAACACAAACAGCCCCATATTCAAGGGTCATTCAAATATTATACGCGGTTACCTTGTAACTGAAGCTCCTGAACCCATTTCTTAGCTCAATCAAAGGAGTTCTGGAAAGGAAGAAGAAAGCAAGGTTTAAAACGCAACTCGCAACCAGAGATACAGAGAGTTAACCACAAAATCTACTAAACAGACAAGCTTCTGCTCAGTTATACATGATGGAGAACAGCTCTTTCACCTGATTTGTTATATCATAGACCACGACTGCTGCAGCTGCACCCCTGTAGTACATGGGCGCCAAGCTGTGGTAACGTTCTTGGCCTGCCGTATCCCATATTTCAAATTTAGTGGCGGAGCCATCTACGGCTACCGTTTGCGAGAAAAATGCAGCACCAACGGTAGATTCCTAGAATGCGACAGATAAAAACGAGTTGGGAATACAAGTCCCAAAAAAGGATGAAATGAAACAATCCTTGAATATCTTAGATGAATTGCCGGACCTGAAATTCCATGAACTGTCCTTTAACAAAACGTAGCACAAGACTCGATTTTCCAGCGCCGACATCCCCCAGCAGCACCTGGAGAAGGACATGGAATCAGAGACCTAATGGAAGAGAAAACTAAAAAGAAAAATGTGCGTTTTTAGAACCAAACACCAACAAAGTTACTTTTATCTCTATTTTAGGAACAATCATGAATCAAAACCAGGCAAAGTGAAGCTTTGAGATGCAAATTATTAACGAGTTTTCACATCATCAGCTGAAGAAATCATTTACAGCTAAAAACTCTAACCCGAAACATAGATTCTTGGGTGATCTTACACAGTAAATCTATTATACCACCATAATGTGTTCAAGCAATAGGAAACACAGACATAAACCATATATGTGACAAACAAATCGTGCCACCAGAAATCACACACAAACAGAATGCTAAAGCAAAATTCTAAGTTATTCGAACTCTAACTGATGAAAGAGATTGACGATACAGATCAAAGTTACAAAATGTCCCATTGAACACACATTCAACTTCCATGAAATCTGACGATTGATCAAACTTCCTCGACAATCAACGAAGACCCACGTCTCAATTCAACGAGAGGACAAAGGGGTATGGATTAAAACAGAAGAAGAAAAAGGGGAAATCCTCACCAGTTTTGCTTTAATGTTCTTGGTTCCGAAACTGGCCATTGCTTTCCCCCGACGAAATCAACAGTAGCGATTACGAGTTCGACGATTCGCTACTTCCCTCAATGAATTCTCTGATGTTATTTTCAACAACGAAATAATTACGCGGTTTAGACAAAACTGAAAAACAAAAACCCTTCGTTACAACTGGGAACGCGACGAATATTTATTTGTCTTATGTATTACAACCACTTTAACACTAAGAAAATAATTTATTTGAAAATAATTAAATATGTCCACACTTTTTAGACAAATTTACATAGAATTATACGTTTCAGTATTTTAAAATAGTGGTCTGATCAACCGTCTAGGCGGCGGTATTATTGAATGTTTTGATATTATAGGTGTTTTTTAAATGTGATAGAAGTTTAGGCGGTTTAACCGTGTAATTGGGTAATCTAAGTATCCATTCTAACATAATTCTAATAAATTCACAAATTTTCTCGTCTCACATTTACTAAGATTTAACCCCAATTTAAATTCTTTTTTAATAATATAAATCTAAAAACATTTTTCATTATTTTGACGCTAGAAACAATATCCACGATGTACGGGTTATTACTTATTAGTATATTTTACATTAGAAAAATTTATTGTTTTTAGTAGAATATTATATATATATATATCAATTCATGATATTATTTTTGTAATGATATATAAATTTTATTTTAATTTTTTTCATAAGTGTTTTAATTTATAAATTATACGATAAATTTTATATAGAATATTGTCATTTATCTAATTATTTTTTAGTTATACGTGAATTATTATAACTTTAATAAAATATATTTTTTTTAATTTTATTATTTTTTAAATAACATGTAACATAATAAAAGTGTTGTTTTGTTGAGCTAAATAAGTAAATGAAAAAATGTTATTGTTTTTTGGGATTTAGTTTTTACATGGGACTTAGCGAATGAAAGAGAATTCAATTAGATAATACTTAAAATCGAAAAAATAGATGGAATGTGAAAATTCTTTCGTGAATATTGATATATGTCATAAAATATATCTTTGTTTATTGTTGTAATATCGTTTCATGTGTACTCTTTATATAAGATTTTAAAATTAAACATATGTCATATATAATATAATACTCTATTTTATTTGACTTCATAATTTATTTTTCTCTTGTATAAACTATTCAATACATGAAAATACTAGAATAATTATAAAAAATCTTACATTGATTTTTTTATTTAAGTAAATATAATCAATTAGAAGATTGATTAGTTTTCATTCGAATTGGGATTGAACTCAAATATTTTTTAAAACATAATTATGATACACAAAAAGTTTAATACAAAAAGTAGTATTTTTAAATGCATAACGATTTAATTTAAAGCATAATGGTACACAAAAGTAATAATACAAAGAAAATGTTACGAAATGAATTATTGATTCTTGAGAATTTGGTTAAACAAAGCGTGGATCTAGGTGCTCAAAAAGAAAAAAAATGCATAAGAACGAGATATATTGGACAATATCTAGAGTGAGTTGGATTACGACCTTGTAAGCGAGTTTTTTGTGTCGGTTACAAATTAGAAATTGTTTAAGAGTTCTGCCAGAAAGATACTCCACAACGACACAACACAATCAAGAAGGCAACATTTGCCCATGACATGAATTTATTTGAGATCTATTGTCCTCATCGACACATCAACAAACAGTTTTATTCTATTAAATGAACATAAAACTTGATAGTCCCTCAAACACTATGTTCTTAAATATGGTCGAGAGATTTGAAAATGGTATTCGATTTCCCCAAATCCAACAACAAACTAAAAAAACCATACCCTAAATGAGCATTTAAGCAATCGCCCAAAAGACATCACCATTTTTAGAAAGATTGATGAAGATATCCTTGAATGATCCACTCAAACAAACATGGATCTTTTGTTATTACAAATCCCAAAATAAAACTCATTCTTTTCATTAGCATATAAAATTCCGCATGCTTTTTGCTCTCTATTCTTCCAAGATCCAAATTTTGTATACAATCTTAAAAAATATTACTAAATCCCAAAAAGACCACATGATTAAAAGTAAGGATACGTCGTTCAAAATACTCCACCCGATAATAAGAAAAGCTAGCAATTTTGCGTGGATTCAAGATACAAGCCGAAAGTGGAGTACAAAGCTTCTACGGCTTTTCTTCACCAACCAAAGACCACCGATGTCTCGATAGATGTTGTGGGTGTGCGACTCAATCAAGAGAGAAAGAGAGAGGCATATGTCGTGTTGGATTCATTGATAGTCAGAATACCTTACACAAATACCGACGGTCCTCTCTCCCTCCATGAACCTGAGCGAGAATTGTTAGTTACATCAATGAAAGCTAAAAAATAATACTTTATGTTGTTCTTAGTTACATTTTCAATCATCATGCATCCAACAATACTCTAGCTAATGAAGCAGAATGATTGACTACTATCATGGGAAATAGTGTCTTCCTTGGACGATCGTTTTGCAATTCAATTTTCTTCGAACCAAAAATCCTTCTCGAATATATCATAAAACCACTTTGAGCTCAAGTGCGATTTCATAGCGAGGAGAGAGCGAAAGCGTATCCAAGGATGCTTACAGTCGATGCGATGGCGTCTAGATCCTAGTTCGATATCAATTTTCTATTGGATCGATTTGGCGAAGACTAAAATATCGAGAAAATGGAAGTGTACCTCTCGAAATGACTTACCGCAGATTGGTGGAGGCCGTCGTGAGGTTTGAGGAGAAAACAGAAGCTAGAGGTAGAGATTTGAGGTCGCCGTTAGAATTGAGGAGAGAAATGGAAGCGATAAGTAGAGACTTGGAATGAAAATAAATGATTAAATGTCGAAGGCGGGTGGTCCTTATGATACATCTCTTTGCCCTTCAAATACCCGTTTCTTATTTACTCATTCTGAGATAAAAAAATGTCTATTGGTTCCGAAGGCAATAGCACCAGAAAAGGAGGAGGAGAAGCACACCCGACGATTCTTCATGGGAGGTATGAGATGGGTGGTCTTCTGGGCATGGAGCGTTGGGGAAGGTGTACCACACTTGGCGATAAATTCATCGAGAAGGAGAAGGTGTGAAGGTGAGAATGGTGCAGAAGATCGAGCGAAAGATCTTCGTTATGAGGTTCGATCGAACTTATCAGAAAAAAATGCTTGCGTTCCCATAATATAAAATGATACCCGTTGAACTTGTGGAAAAAGAAAACTCTTCCACCCCTCTATACATAATTAAATTTTGTCGGTAAAAAAACGTGCATTGAATTATAATAATTTAAAAATAAATGTAAAATGAATCTATTTATTGAAAATGGTTTTGAGTTTGCCTCTTTCCTTTGTAACATGTTTTCACGAAAATAAATTTTATAATATATATATATATATAATTTAATGAAAAAGTTATTGATGAGACGGTATATTTTTCTTTTAATGTTTATCATTTTAAAAATAAATGTTAGAGAAGAGATTTTGTTAGTGTTTCTCACAAAGATGTTTATCCAATAATTTAATTTTTAAATATAAAAATGTTAAATGAAATCAGTTATAAAATGGTTGACATTTGGATATTGAGGTTAAACTTAACTTCTTCTTCTTCTTCTTCTTATGTCCATATGTGCGAACACGGTTCGAAGCTCCATTGCCTTGCCCCTTATAGTTTGTCCTCATGCGAACACTTCTTGAAGCTCATTTCCCGTGCTTCTCGTTATTTAACCTCGTGTAACTTGTGGTGGATCAAATATCTCATCCTTATCAGAACCTTCACACATTTGAGATGATGAAGATGTTTTTGGCTTGGAAGTTGACAAGGATGGATGGAAAAATGTCTTACCTAGTTGAGATCACCGGCGGAATCCAAGAAAATAAAGATGATCATTTTCGTACATTTTTGAAAAATATCATAATTTGGGGTTGTGCATAATACCATATGTGTCATTGGTACCTTGCAAAGAACGTGTTGAAGCCAAAAATGAAATTAAAAATGAAGAACGTGTTGAAGCCGAAAATGGAGAACTTGATGAAACGTAAAAGGAAGTTGATAATGAAGAACATGTTAAAACCGAAAAAGAAATATGAATTGCTGATTTAATGATTGTTGGTTCATCAAGATTTGATTGAGACAAAAATTTAGATATTAACACGGTGATGCGTTTAGGGCTGGGCAAATAACAAATATTTGCGAGTATCCGACTATTTGTATTTGTATTTGTATTCGAAGAATATTTAAATTTATTATTGGTATTTGTATTTGTAAATTCAGATATTTGTAAATACAAATATTTGTCGGATATATGGATATTCGTATCTGAATCTAAATTTTTTAACGTATAAAATTTATATAAAAATTTTTAATAAAAAACCAATTAATGTTCAAATATAATCTAAAACTAAAATACAAATCGCACAAAGATGTAAAGATACATCATATAAGTAAAGCAAAGCACCAAATCTTCACATTCAACTCTACATGAGTCATTTAAATTTGGTTTCGTGGATGATTCTATGAATATCGTCAATTCACCTACAACAATGAAACAAATTGTTAGATTATACAGTAAAATAAAATTTTCAAAAAAAGTTATATATTTCTTGAGTTTTGTATTTTTTTCATATACTAGATTATAGCCGCGCTACGCGCGGACTGATTTATATAATTATTTTATTATTTAATTTTATATGTATATCATGTCGCATGAAAAGTTTATGGAGTTAAAAAATATTCATGTGAAAATAAAAATAAAAATAAAATGAATTAACAATTTTAATAGTCATTGATTCATGTATTAAAAATAACAATGTTAATATATAATTGTTTATATATCTAATCTAATTAATTTAGAATTTATATCAATGATGAGATTTTATATTATTTAATATTCGAAAATATATCAATATTTAGATCATAATATAAATATTTTATAAATATTCTCATTTTAAAATAATAAATTTATTTTGAAATTATATTTTTTTATTTAATAATAATAATAATAACACTAAAAAATTACTCATCACCCACGACATTTTCCTTCTCCTTTCTCTTTCCTGAATTCTTTCTTCTTCCTTATCTTTTGTTTCTTTTTTCTGCATATTCCTCATTCTCCTTCTTTTTTCTCCATTAGATCTGAGTGTTCTGCATTCTGATTCTGGAATACGTTTAATGAAATTTAGATTTGTTATACAAATTGTAAGTTATGTTAAAAACATTTCATCAAAAAATAAAACAACAATTAGGTTCATAAAATTAGATTAAATATCTTATTAAATAAATAAAAATAAAAGAGTAGATTGTCAATAAGAAGCATGTAATGATATTATATTAAACATGTTTTTATACTTATTGTTACCATGAAATGCATAAAATTAGTAATAATTTCATAAATTGAAACAAAAATATAATTATACAATTCGAATATAATAATGGGGTTGCACATTACAATATGTATTAACATAGATGATCACATGTTTAAGGTATAAGAAGATAATGAAAAACAGTTTGAAAATAATATTTGAGAAACAAATGTTAAAACATGTTATATACAACAAAGTATGACGCATAATACATAAAATGAATAATCAAAACAATAAAGATATGAATATAAACTCAAATAAAATAGTATTTTATCAGTAGAAAATATATAAACAAAAAATAGCAAATTAAAATAAGACAAATATATAAATATGATCTAAAAATGAACTACAAGATCAAAAAGACATGTAAATTACACACATTTTCAGCGGTAAAAGCATATATAAACCAATAAGTTGACCCCCTTTTTTAAAATTTCGAGCCTCCCAAAAGTAGAATAATCTTGCTACAATTATCAGTTTACTATGGTCAATCAATAGGTCAATGAAACCAATGTTAGTGGCCGTAGAACGGTTAATTTGTAGTTAGATGTATCCATTGGAAAGCTAAAATGAAACTTTTTTTAGATTTTTTGTTGTTTAAAAGATTGAGAAGCAAAAATGTAAGATGTAATATTTATACTAAAGGTTAGAGTATTATGAGTGAGTTATTAGTGTAGTAATGATGTAGTAATAAGCAAATAAAGTGATATATTTATTATCATAAATATTATAAAATTTAATTAATTTTATAAATAGGATCTAATATTATTATATATTTGAAAAGTGCATATTTATTATATTACTATGTATATTTTAGAATTAATATAATTATTCATGCAAAAACGGATGAGTTGGAACAATTCCAACATATTTATAAAATTATATCACAACTAAATATAATATTTGTATATAAAGAAAATAGTTATTGGTAAATAAAAAATATAATATATATATATAATTTATAAGAAATGTAAAGAGTTTTTTTACCTATTAATTTGGTCAATATGTACTTTAATTGGTCAATAGTAATAATATTGATATTAAATACATGACATAAATATATTTTTAATGTATATTGGTCAATAAACATAAAAGTAAGACAATTATAACAAATTTTATTTATAACAATAGTTATAACAAAATTAATAATTACAATTAAAATTAAACTAATAATTATAAAAAGTAATTATAAAAAGGTTAAATTGTTAAATTGTTAATATTAAATTAAAGGATTATAAAAAAGGTTAAATTATTAAATTGTTAATATTTATTTATAGAATTAAGAATAATAGATGTCTTTTACATTTATTTGAAAATTTAAATATATATTTTAATAATGGCTTTTAAAATAAATTTAATGCATTTTAATGTTTTTTATATTATAAATTCTATTAACATAAAGTTATTATATATATATATTGTGGATTTACAAAAAAAACCACTTTAATACATTGTTAATGCATATTTAATTGAGATAAGACCAAATTAATTCCATTAATTTTAAATGAATAATAATTATAAATGCATTAAGTAATGATAAGATCAAATTAATTGTAAATTAACAATAAATTATATATATATATATTATATAAATAAAATACATATTAAATTGTTAATATTATGTGATGATATATTTTAATACATGTCTACTTTTATTGGTATATATGTATACAAATTAATTATAAAATACTTAAATTGGTAAGTTGTTAATATTATGCAATGTTATATTCGTATTAAATATATATTGGAAATTATATATGAAGTTATTTTATTTATATATATATATATTGTGGATTTACACATAAGAAAAAATAATTTTAATATACTGTTAATGCATATTAATGTAGGATAAGACCAAATAAATTCAAATTAATTGTAAATGGATCATAATTGTAAATTAATTGTAAATTAATAATGCATTATATGTAATAAATATTAGTAAACATATATATATATATATATATTTGTATTGTTAATAAGTTAATTTATAATTTATTGTTAGTAAGATATCTTTTTCATTTATTTGAAAATTTAGTGACATAAAAAAAATAAATATTTGTTATTTTAATAATGGCTTTTAAAAATAAATTAAATAGTTAAATTTTTAATTTTATGTGATTTTGATGTTAATGGTATGTGCATATATATATTCACTAATTATAATAGTATTTATAATAAACTACCACCGGCACCGAGCTTCCGCGAGAGCGTCGAAAACCCGAGGTCTACGAGGAACCATAGACCGATGGATTTATGTGGAGCGAAGAGGAAAGGGAACGGGCGGCAAGCGCTAGGGAAGAGGAATGAGGAAGGGTATTTGTGAGAGAGGTTATAGTAATTGCAGATGTGTGAGAGAGAGAGGGGTTTAAATGCAGCTGTAAAGGAGAAGATAATAAAGGTCGTTCGTCTGCCACAATTAGAGAGAAAACCAGCTTTATCACAATTAATACCTTAAAAATTAGCCTTATTTTTTAACGGTTTGTGTATAAATTTTTTTAAAAATCCGACGTGGAGGGCTGAAATGCTTGCAAATGCAAGAACTTTTATATATATGATTTTAATGTCTTTATAACATTCTTCAACCCATTTTGATTAGAACCAATCTTGAGTATAAATTAAATCTTCAACAATATTAGTTATTTTAAAGTATTTATATTTTAGTCCTTCATCATAAATATATTACATATTTGTCTTTATATATTTTTGTAATAAATGTTTAAATAAGAATAATAATTTTTTATTTCCAATTTGATCATTAAAACCAATTTTGTTATATATGTATCTATATATTAACAGAATTTTCTATTTAATACTTACGGATACGAATAGTTCTGATAATTGATTCTACTATTTGTATTTGTATTTGTATTTGTCGAATATCTGATTTCTAATATTTTTATTTGTATTTGTGTCAAAGGATATTTGAATTTTTGGTTCGAATATGAATTGGATACGAATACTTCGAATATTTTGCCTAACCCTAGATGCGTAGTCTAGGTGTGATCTAGACATATAATATTTTAATATTTATACGTATACTAGATATTTTACAAGGATACAAATGGTGTAAACTTGGGTCAAACACAGAGACTAAAAGGAATAAAACTATCATTTTCACAAAAAACTGCGGTTATGAAAATTAAAAAAAGGTATGGATAAATCTAATAGAGTCAGGTAAAATAAATTACGATTACAAATATATACATGCGAAACAATGCTTCTAGAATTGAGAATATTTTTGTGTATATGAACTCATTAAATATTTGAAAAGTGTAACTTTGTTCTTATTGGGGAATTTAATCAGCTTCAATGTATCTACCTACTCTTGCAGTGCAGATCCTGTTCGAGCATTTAAATCTTTGACGTCTCCATCTAATGACCCACATAACTAACATGCTATTGATAAATCTACATACTCTCACAATGCATATTCCTATCCAACATCTAAGTCATTGACGTCTATGATTTATTTCTGAATGCATTATCCTCCATTATCATAATTTCTATACCGACTAATCTATCTCTCGATTTGATTATTCAGTTTATCTAATTCATACAATATAATATAATTCGACGTCTTCTTCTTAATTATACCATGTGAAAATCAATTTATGGGGCCTCATCAAGAATTGAAAGAATAAAACATGCATCAAACTATAAAAGCAAAGAAAAATGAATCCATTTATAAAGTACGATGAATTCAAATACACAAAACTCTAGCCTAAATCAAGAATTAAATCTATGGATCTACATCTTTGGAAAGAACTACAACAAGAAACAGGTAAATAGAATGGTTTAGAGAAGTTCAGTCGATCTTTCAATCTGTTGCCGCTATGGCCTCCCCTTCAACTCGTTTACACTGATACTTCGATCCTTCGATGAAGTCCAATAGTTTTTTCACTCTTTCTACAACCCTAAAGTGTCTTTATATCACTAATTTATATACCTAGAGAAGTCTCTAATTTATAGAAAAGCTTTCCATCTCTTAAATAATTCACAATTTGAATTATTTAGGGAATTCGGTAAACAGTTTAGCCGAATTGGCCAATGCTCGGGTTGAGTAGTTTGTTGTTCCACATTTTTTCCTTACAAATCAGCTAACTTTGACTAGTTCTTGTAAGTTTCTCGATTGAGCAGGTGACTACTCGGATCGAGCGAATCTCCTCTAGAGTAAGAGACATCTTGTTTGCTTGAACACTCGACTGAGCTTGACTCTGCTCAGGTGGAGTGAATCCTCTGGAACTTTCTGAGCATCTGATTTCAATGTGCTGACCAAGCGTTTCTGGTGCTCGGGCCATGTATTTTCACTGAATTTGCTTACAACGTGCAAGATCAAAACATGACTTAAAAAGACATAAAAAGAACTAAAACAATACAAAATGAAATAGAAAACATACAATAAATTATAGAGAAAAAATGTTGTGAACACGTGGGTAAAAAATTTACATGCAAAGACGACGTTATATTGCTGCTTAAAAAGGTTGACTGCATTAAATGCTTCGAATTTAACGTAGTGAAATCGATGAAAATATTGTTTTCCATAACATGCAAACAAAGAGATTTTGATTGCAAATGGTGTTTACCTGTGACTAGACTCAATCTTTTAGATGCTTTCTCAGTGAGGGTAGACAACAAGACTCATACATGCTCCCTAGGTGAGGCAATAAAAATTTAGGCACACAAAAAATGGTTCAATCCATTTTGAAAGAATTATACTAGAGACAACTAGATACTCCGACTCTAAGAAGTATAAGAATGATGGTGCATGGATGTTTTGGTATTAAAATATCTTATACTACAACATGAAAATGGAAGAAGTTGGCTGAGAAAGATGTACAATGTAGTCTAGAAATTAGTATTGAAATGCTTCCATGTTATTTGCACATGCTTTAGAAAGTGAATGATTGATTTATTACACATATCAAATTAGACAACCATACGAGATTCAAGTATTGTTACATTGGAACCTTGTATAGAGGAGCTTATATAACTAAAAAATATTATTATTGTGGATGAAACATTCTTGAAGAGTGTGTATGGTGAAGTCTTGATCATTGGTCAAGAGGTCAATTTTCACAAATATTTAGTTGCTTTTGGAGTAGTTGACTCTGAGAATAATGCTATCTAGGCATGGTTTATGACGAAGCTTCAAAAGTAATACCAGATGATCTTGATTCGGTTTTTACTTCAGGTATGTATAAGAGTACTGCCAAGAGGATAAGTGAGGTATACAAGAATGCAAAACATGGATATTGCATTTGGCATTTATTACAAACGTGAAATCGAAAGTTTAACATAGTAGGAAAATGAATACGGAAGTTTGTCGGATGATTTTGATTAGGTGTTAATTATGGATACAAATAATAGCATTTCCAAGGAAATAAGTCAGGTATATAAGAACACTAATCATGGATTTTTCATTTGGCATTTATCGCATTAAGTTAAATCAAAACTTTACCATGTACATTTAGTTATCAAGAGTCGGATCAGCTTTGTCATGCTTGGGACCTGTTGTGTACATGATCTCAGGTCTTTTAGGGGTGATGATACTTTTGATGTTCTAAAATTAAAGAAGAAGAAATGCTACACGAGTAGAATCCATGTTGTGCAACATGTTGTAAACGTTGTACCACTTCATTCCATACATTGTACACCTTAGTGTACCACAACATTACACAACGTGTTGGCACAACATGTGGCACAATGAATACCATAACGTATGGCTCAACGTTGTTAGAAATTAGTAAATGTTACAAGTAGACTAACCTTTCTATCCCCAAATTTTACTTAAATCATGCAAGTCATGCCATGCATAACTTCCACTTTGTACTTCATCTTGCACATCCTTTGCAATTCGAAGAATTTCTCATCCATAGCAATCAATTAGAACAGGGTCGTTGATTGTGAAACGTTCTCATATATAAAAATCTGTTCAAATTTTAGACACAAATATTACTAAACTTGCTAATGGAGTATAACTAATCAAATAAATTTGAATACAATTTACCTCTAAAGGCAACATAAACCCGTAAAATGTCCAGGTCATCGATGATTCACTCCAAGAAATCGTCGATGTGGCCATTGAATATATTCTTGTCTCCGCGATGAGCGAGTTAAAAAAGTACAACATGACCATCTTCAATTGGTCTTTGCTTCTGGACATTGAGAATAACTTGTTCTTGACATCTTTTGTGGTGATTGACTTATGTTTTGGTCAATTCCTTTCCTCGAAACCAGATGGCCAAGTCTCATTAGTTAGGTTAGTTAAACTTAAGTTAGTATAATTTTCTTATAAACGTAATCAACAACAACTTATTAATTTTTGATGCAAATATCGATTAAATTTTATTTTACTCCTAAACCTAAAATGGTATCATAGTTTGGTATCAAACAAACTCAATGGCGAGATAAACTTCAATACCTAGCGCTGAACATGAGAAACAAACTAGGGTTTATTACGAATAATATCCCTAAATCACCTCTCGATGATAGTAGTTTTGATACATGGAATAGGTGCAACGACATCATATGTTCATGGATCATAGTGCATATGAATATAACTTCTGTGATTTGACAAAATCTACAAGAAAAATTTTGTCAAACAATTCGAATAGTCCGAAATGAAATTAATCCTCCAGATTTACCTAACAAAAGTTCCTATCCTATTTCTTCTTATTTATCATACATCAACTTTCAAATCCTCATTGGTTGTTTACATTAAACATTAGTACTGCTAGTGAGTCTAAAACTATAATCAAGCTGTTTTATCCCTTGTTTGAAACGATTCAATTAATCTGGTATTAGATGCCTAGTTAAAGAACAATATTTGTACTGTTTGGTCATTTGTCTACCACTAAGAAATCTATTGGTTGTACATATATAGAATTAAATACAAAGTATATGGTTCAATGGATAGCTGTAAATCTAAATTTTTAGTACAAGGGTTTGTTAAAAACGAAGATATTGATACCTTCAACCTCGTTGCAAAGATGTTTTTTGTTAGAATTTTAGGTGTCTTGCCTCTGAAAATAATTGGATAATTGATCCGATAGATGTCTCAAATGGCTTCTTAAATGAGATTTTAAATGAAGAAATATACATAGCTATACCACTAGATATACACAAACTCAAGGGGAGAACTTTTCTACTAAACGTGTTTGTAAGCTACTAAAATCACTTTATAGTTCAAAACAATCTTTAGGACAATGACACTTAAAAAATTCCTTTGTTATTGAATTCTAGTTTCAAACAATCTGTTGTAGATAATTCAATATTTTTAAGTAATATTCAGATTATTTTCTTGTTTTACTAGTTTATGTTGATGATATATTAGTTGTTAGCAATAACCCATTTAAAGTTCAGTGCCTTAAACAACTATTGCAATCACATTTTACCGTCAAATATCTTGACCGATGTAAGTATTTTTGTGGTTTGAAATTATCTCGATATTCAAAAGGTATATCATTAAGTCAACATAAGTATTTAGTAGAATTGCTTGGAGATTTGATCTTTTAGGTGCCAAACCAGTTATAATTTCTATGAAAGTCAAAGAAACGAGTAACGATCTCCAAAAGTAGCGCAAACGCATAGTATTGTGCTATGATGAATGCAACGTGTGAGTTGGTATGGATATCAACCTTTTGTGAATTTAGGTTGACCAATTACACAATTCGATTTTTTGTTTTGTGATAATAAAGCTACGTTTAACATAGAAGAAACCTCATTTATCACGAAAGAATGAATTATATCGAGATTGATTGCCGAATCGTGCGCGAGAATCTCAATTTTGGATTCTGAAGATGCTCCATGTCAATACACAATATCGATTAGACGACGTTTTAACGAAACATTGTCATCAATTCTATGCACTTACCTCCAAGATGAGAGTAATTAACATTTACTGCTCATCTTGAGGGGATTATTAAAGAAAATTTAATGTTTCTCCTTATATAATTGTTTAATTAGTTGTTGAATTGTTTAGTTAATTAGCTTATCTTGAGGGATTATTAAAGAATACTAGGTATGTACCCGCACGATGCGCGGGAATGTATAACATTGTAATTTTTAGAATGTATATAAATGTAATCATTAGTTCAATAAAAAAGTTTAAAATATGTTAATGGTCGTATATGATAAAGTATTGAATGAAATGCATCACAATAGAAATGAGTGACTATGAGGAACAATGTTATTCGTATATCATGTTATTAGGAGAAATGTTATGTTACTAACATTTTAAAAATATTGCATTATTGTAAATGGTGGCCCATGGATAATTCTTAAATATGGTATTGTAAGATAGTCCCTGATTATACGACCTAAATGGATGATAAAAATACTAATAATTAGTAAAATAAGAACGATACTATTGATTAGTAAGTAATTAGGTGAGTGAAGAAAACGATTTTATGTTGATCTTATATATTTGGTAGTCCATTGAATATTTCCGCATAGATAATATTTGTTAGGAGCGATTATTGTGTGAATTCTTTATTGAGATCAAAGATACGCAATCTATTGACTAATGTCACAAATTATTCTATCTTCTATTTCTTTTTATTTGAAAGCAGACTCGTGTCTTATATTGTCAGGTAACAAAATAGACTGAAAATTTTGGTTAAGGATGTAAACTCTGAATGATTGTTTCCACAACTGATGTTGGACAAATGACAACAAAACTTGTAGAGATCTAAACATAATTGGTGGTGCAATAAATTTTGTGATGGTAGTCGTTGAGAGAAATTTGATCACTTGGTAATAATCTCTAGGTATGTACCAACTACTCAATTATGAAGAGGTAGACTCCACATGATGGGTGGAAGCAAAGAGGCTTGCAGTGAAGGATGGTAAAGTATTGGAAAAGGAGTGGAAAAATGAAATACCAATCCCACGTGAAGGACCTCACATGTTCTTTTACGTTTATGATTTGAGGTACTTTATGTTACGTAAACATAAACTTTCTAATAATATTTAATGGTTCTTACAATCCCGAAATATCAGTAGATGCATACATGCATATATACGCATAATAGCCATACACATCATCCATACATCTACATACATTATGATATATACATAAATAAGTAGACAAGATTTACCACAAAATCAAGAGGTAAAATAGAATGTTCACAAAATCAAGAGGTAAAATTGAAGCTGTTGGCATTTTCCAACAAAAATTATCTCAAAAGGCAAGAGTCAAAGCAAGTTTATCTTCTGAATGAACCTTGACATTGAGTTTGACAGTGAGTTCTGAAGCTTTTGATTCACCAATAAACTCCTCCATAACCTAAAAATCAATCTACATGAAAAAGTCCAAAGAATGAGAAAAACAACAACAACATATCAAGCTCCAAAAAATATCAATAGTAACAAAAAACAAATTATGTTACATTTCAGTTAGTAACACCATCTTTGTCATCGAGTTCTCTTTCTTCATGGCTTTTTCATCTTGATAGTAGTGATACTCCAACGATACTTACAAGAATGAATCCATCAACCAAAATAAAAGTTAGGGTGCTAAAACTTTTGAAGTATCCAATTTGATATGAGAGAGTCATGAAATATGTTAGGATGCCAATCATTGAATCACAAATTTCTCCGTTGCATTTAGGATGCCAAGAATAGACGCATGTTGCCAACAAATTAATTATTTTAAATACAATGCAGCCCAGAGAATCAAGTATGTGTTTGCAAAGACAACTCTACATACTCCCGAGTCTAATGCTTATGTGATGTAGCAATAGCTCACCTCAGTAGATTGCTTGCTATCAGTAGCTTCCCGCAGGTAGATCCCTCGTGATGTATGAGCTGCAATGAACATGTTAACAATCTTGAAGAGTGTATGTTTTGTTGAAAGATATTGTGATTATAGGAAAAAAATTTCACCAAACAGATGTATTTTTTTAACAGAGACAACGTGAATAAGCCTAGACAACATCACAAAAACGGAAAAAACATTCAATTTCTTGGTTAGATATCAGTCTATTGAGAAACATAAACAATTAGATTTCGGAAAGTTTCGAGTTACAAATGCTTCTACATAGAGAGCTTCAGAAATCATAAAAATTGTGCAGAGGTTATTTTTTCCTTAGTGATGGAACATGAGGAGCCATTTATAGTATAGATAGATTACACATACTTGTTTTTCCAGAGAGATAAACCTTTATCTGATAGAAGACATACGAGAAGTCCTGGAATTGTTTTGAGTATCCGTAAGCCCTGTCATGAGACAAATATTAGAATACAAAGAAATTAAACCATTGAAATTCAACCATCTTAGAAGGTAGGGGAAAATATCCATGGGATAGAGTTTTACTTGTCAACTTGTATAAGCCTCTGTCCAACGGTTAGTTTGTCTTCATGTAGATCACCTACAGGTGCAGATGAATTCTCAATGGCCCTCCTCACACTATATGGGCTCACTTGAATGATTTCAGCCTACAAAGTATCACAGATTAAACTAAAGGGACGCAACTAATTGAAAGAAAGGCAAGATAGAAGGATATGCCAGATAGAGAACATCAAGGCAGAAAATGTTGGAAAGGAAACCTTCATAGCACTGAGAAGTAGTGCAATTGCTCCACAAGCACAGGGAGATGTCATTGATGTTCCATTCATAAGCATACGTTTTTTAAGTGTCCATGTAGGAACAGGAGCAACAGCCCAACAAGGCGCACTTATGCTAACACCAAGATCTCCATCAGAGGTTGGTCCTTGACTTGACCTACAACACAAATTGTTCATGTACATTATGCTTGCTAATACGAAGCATATCAAACAATAGAAAAGGAATGAGGGTAAAAATACCAAGTGTACTCTAGCCCCTCATCGGGAGGTTCCACAACCGAATGGGCACCAGCAGCCATTGCAGGAGAAACATATGCACCAACACCGATAATACTGGAAGCTGTTCCACCAAGAGCGCCAACTGTCGTCAATGTTGGACCACTGTTACCGGCACTACTTATAAATATCGGACGTTGCTTGTTCACAGCCTAATATAAAGCACAATGTCAAAATCAAGACAGACAGAAAAAAAAGCACTCCACATTACTCTTACATATGTGTAGGCATCTGTTCTAGCTCCATTGGCATCTTAAAAGACAACCATGTCAACTGGCAGCTCCATAAGGTTTTCGCATCCATTGGTATCTCTGTGGTTGCTTGAGACCTTAACTTGGACATGGTTTGTCCAAAGATCTAGGGTTCTGAAATTGAAAGGAGAAAATGGGTGATATTAAGCGAGAAAGGAAAAAATCAGAGAAGGTGAACGGACATCTCTTAGCACCTTGCGTCGCCCAACCACCCTCGTCGGACTCAGGTATCTTTTTCGACTTCGCTGTAGCAGACGCAACTTTGATAGTTGGACTCTACATCATTTTCTACTGTGATAGGATATGGTAAAGAACAACGTTTGTCCAGGAAAAGAAGATACGTGAAAAGATAAAATAATGGAGGAAGAAGTTGGTAGTGAAAGAAAACATGAATTATTTTGTTTAATAAAAATTCAATAAATTATATAACGTCCGTTTGCAAATAATGGGTAGTGGTAGGGCTGGGCAAATAACGGATATTTACGAATATCAGACTATTTGTATTTGTATTTGTATTCGGTGAATATCCAAATTTAGTATTTGTATTTGTAAATTCGGATATTTGTAAATACGAATATTTTTCGAATATACGGATATCCGTCGGATATACAGATATTCGTATCTGAACCTAAATTCTTTTAACATATAAAAAATATATAAAAACATTTTAATAAAAAAAATCAATAATCTTCAAATATAATCTAAAACTAAAATTTGAAATCGCATAAATATGCAAATATTCATAATATAAATAAAACAAAACACAAAATCTTCACATTAATCTCCACACCAGTCATTTAAATTTAGTTTCGTGGATGATTCTACGAACATCATCAATTCACCTAAAACAATGAAACAAATGGTTAGATTACACACTAAAATAAAATACGCAAAAAGTTATATATTTAGTGAATTCTGTAATTTTTTCATATATTGTAATGTCTATATACATTATCCAACTCACTGATTTGATCATTACAATCAATTTTGTTATATATGTATCTATATTAACTAAATTTTCTATTTAATATTTACGGATACGAATAGTACGGATAATTGAGTCTACTATTTGTATTTGTATTTGTATTTGTCGAATATCTGATTTCTAATATTTGTATTTGTATTTGTATCAGCGGATATTTGAATTTTCGGTTCGAATACGAATCGGATACGAATACTTCGAATATTTTGCCCAACCCTAGGTAGTGGGTAGTAATGACAATTAAAACAATATTATTTTTATATTAATATAAATAAATGTAAACATAAATATTAAAATAATTAATAATAAAAATTTTAAATTATATTTTGTTGCAAAAAATGATGACGTGGAGAGCTGTGAGAAGAGAATGGCTAAAATACCTTTAAATTGTTAAACTTTTAATATATAGATTTTGATGTTTCTCTTTATATAATTGTTTAATTAGTTGTTGAATTGTTTAGTTAATTAGTTGTTTTTGTGCTTAGTTAGATCAGTTAAACTTAGGTTAGTTAGTATAATTTTCTTATAATTGTAATGTGAATAAAGATCAGTTTTTCTTTTTCTCCTAAACCTGAAAGTTATTCTATCTCATCCATCCCTCTTGTTCTACGACAACAAGTTTGCATACCGTCAAACCATAAATAAAATATTTAATAAGCATTATAAGCATACTGAACTTGATCATATCGCCAAAAATAAAGTACAAATGGTTTTATCAAAACTATGAATGTCAAAATATCTCTGATTTGCTCACTATGTATTTATAACTTACACATTTTCATATTTGTTAAAGGAAGTGTAAATTTCAAGTTTATATATGTCCAGATATATATATATATATATATATATATTTGAGAACGAGATATTAAGTACTATGATAGAGTTTGTTATTCTTGTTATACGCATGTGTTGAAAATCAATAAGATATCCTTACTTTGATTCAAAATAGATTTCCATATCCTTCTAAATATACTAGACTCTTTTTCATCAATCAAATTTCCTCTAGTCAATCCATCTTTCTGCTCTACAAGTCTTTTTTTGTTTTAATAGTTGTTCGAGACATTTGGAATAATCTAAAATAATAGGGAATATAGCATTAAAAATATCAAATTATTTTATTTTAGCCTATAAAACATTAATTATTATTTTCAACTTAAAAAATCCAAATTTATTTTTTTTTGCCTTAAAAACACTAACTTTAGGAATATAGTGTAGAAAATACCAAACTTTTTAATTTTTGCCTATAAAACACAAACTATTACTTTGAACCTAAAAAATTTGAATTTTTAAATTTTGTCTAAAAAAACACAAAGTTATCAAACTAATCATATCCATAAACAAACATAAACACTGAATCATATTTTAACTCTTTGAACTTTTAAGTGTTGTCTAAAAAAATGCAAATTTATCAAATTAATCATACCA
Organism: Gynandropsis gynandra; assembly: GCA_036759665.1. NCBI lineage: Eukaryota > Viridiplantae > Streptophyta > Magnoliopsida > Brassicales > Cleomaceae > Gynandropsis > Gynandropsis gynandra. Next base: position 18,542,811 of record CM071872.1, on the reverse strand, counting down.
TACACAAACACTAACTCTTGGTAAATCTAATTTCAATCCGATTTCAATCTGAATCCGAATTAAAAAAATCCAAATTTGAAAAAAATTTCAACTCGAAATCTGAATTCAACTCAATTTCAAACTGATTTCAACCGAAAATCCAAATTTCACACAATTTGAACAAGAATTTCAACCCAATTTCAACTTAAAATCCAATTTTAACCTAATTTCAGCAGAATATCCGAATTTCATCCAATTTTAGTAAGAATTTCAACCCAATTTCAACTTAAAATCCAATTTTAACCTAATTTCAGCAGAATATCCGAATTTCATCCAATTTTAGTAAGCATTTCAACAAAAAAAATCCAAATTCGAATCAATTTCAACTCAAAATTTGAATTAACCTCAACCCGATTGTAAGCATTTCAACAAAAAAAATCCAAATTCGAATCAATTTCAACTCAAAATTTGAATTAACCTAAATTTCAACCCGATTTCAACCAAAAATCCGATTGAATTTGGATTTCGGGTTGAAATGTTATTGAAATACTTACTAAAATTTGGTGGGATTTGAATTTTAGGTTGAAATTGGGTTGAATTCAGATTTCGGGTTGAAATTGTGTTGAAATTCTTGTTGAAATTGGGTAAAATTCTCATTTTCGGTTGAAATGAGGTTAAAATTGGGTTGAATTCAAATTTTCGACTGAAATTGGTTCAAATATGGATTTCTTACTAAAATTGAAATTGGACTGAAATTCTTTCTAAAATTTGGTGGAAATTGAATTTTCGATGAAAATTAGGTTGAAATTGAGGTTGTTTTTTGTTGAATTTGGATTCCGGGTTGAAATCGAGTGAAATTCGGATTTTATTTTGAAACCGGTTGAAACTCTGTTGAAAAATAATTCTATATCGTAAACACTATAGGAAGTTTACTAAGAGTTAGTATTTGTGTATGAATATGATTCATTTGATAAGTTTGTGTTTTTTAGACAAAACTTAAAAATTCAAAATTTTTAGGTTAAAAATAATAATTTGCTTTATAGGCAAAAATTAAAAAAGTTTGGTATTTTCTACACTATATTTCTAAAGTTAGTGTTTTCAAGACAAAAAATAATAAATTTGGGTTTTTTTTACGTTGAAGATAATACTTATGTTTTATAGGCTAAAATAAAATAGTTGGATATTTTTTATGCTATATTCTCAAAATAATATATATATATATATATATATATTAAGATATATAAAACATAAGGCCAAGTGAACAGTGATCTTGACCATGTGTCAGATTTCTATTCCTTTATTTTTTTTAAATTTGTTGGCACTGTTTAGACCGTTTGATAAATTTTTTTATTATTTTTAAAAGTAAAATCAATTTTGGACCTTTAGATCTGTATAAACCTAAAATTTTATTATAACTTCAAATTTTTTTAAGCCGTTAGACCTCCATGCTTTTTCCAGTGGAAGCGCGGTGGCGGAGAGGCGAGGCGGTGTGAGGCGGCGGGGAGGCGAGGCGGTGTGAGGTAGCGGGTAGGCGAGACGGTGCGAGGCGGGTGCGGAGTAGCTTCCCGCAGGTAGATCCCTCGTGATGTATGAGCTGCAATGAACATGTTAACAAGAGCAGGGAGGCGAGGTGAGGCGGCTAGGAACAGGTCGGGGAGGCGAGGTGAGGCGGCTAGGAACATGTCGGGGAGGCGAGGCGGCTAGGAACGGGTCGGGGAGGCGAGGCGGCTGGACCGTTTGCTGCCGTTGTGAGAGGATGTGCGAAGTGGAAAAGAGGAAAGAAAAAAGGGGGAAGGAGGAGGATGAAGGAGAGAGAGGGAGAGAAAGAATAAAAAACGGCTGAGGAGAGAGGGAGAGGGAACAAAAAAATAATGTATGAGGTTTATAAGGATACTAGATATTACCCGTGCATAGCACGGATTTTAAAAATTACTAAAATTGAAAATAATAAATAGTTTGAATATAATATAACATGTATAATTTTAAAATGTATATAGTTGTATTGATTAATTATTTAATTTATAGTAATTTATAGTAAAGTGGTTAATGAATATATTCAACGTTAAATTGAAATAAAGATTGAAATAAATATATAATTTTGAAGTATGAAACTTAATATTATAATTGTTATTAAATCTATATATATAAAAGGGAGGATTTTTCTTTCCCTCTCATGCTGCCACGTCAGCGAGGAGGAAAAATCCTCTCTACCTTTGTTCTTTCACACCTGTTGTCCGGTTTATTTCTGGACCGTTTCCCGTTTGTCCTTCTTTCTTCCTGCTTGACTCTTCAGCTTCTTCTCTCTTCGTTAATACTCTTCCGCTTCATCACTTTCTTCGCATTCCCGTCGGATTTCCGTCCAAACAATTGCTCATGGAGAAGAAGAGGATGTCGCGTCTGCTCATGGAGAAGAAGAGCAATTACCGCGCGTCTGCGGCTGTAGAAGAATCCGGTACGACAAGGGTATGATGTATCATGTTCCAGTTCAAGTTGTCTTCTAGAGCTTCCACTTTCCTCATGTCCATTCATCGTCTTCTCCAACAGATAGCTTTCTCTTTCTCTTTCTCATTCTCAGACCACAAGAGGGCGATTCGCATTCCCGTCGAATTCCCGGCAGACAGACGATGGTGCACCTGCTCACGAAGAAGAAGAGCAATTTCCGCGCGTCTGCTGATGGAGAAGAACCCGGCACGACACGGTATGATTTATGCTGTTCCATTTCAAGTTTTCGTCATAAGAGGGCGATTACAAGGTGACGGTTGGGTTTAGGTTTGCCATCGACGAGGTAATCGGGCTGAGGTTGGTCTTAGGGTTTGCGATCGCCGAGCAAAGAGCAGAGAAGCACGAGTGAGGCAAGAGCTTTGAAGAAATCATAACATATGGAACAATGAGGCAGCGATGGCAAACAGACGGTTAGATAATCTCCCTCCTTAATGCTCTTTCGCTTCATCACTTGCTTCGCATTCCCGTCGCATTCCTGGCAGACAGACGATGGCGCGCCTGCTCACGGAGAAGAAGAGCAATTACCGCTCGTCTGTTGGTGGAGAAGAACCCGGCACGACACGGGTATGATTTATTCTGTTCCATTACAAGTTCCGGCAGATTCTACAACGATGATTCACCGTCATTGATTTCAGGGTCAGATTCATCAATTCCGGGATGTTGGAAAAAAAACCCGGCTAACAATTTCTCATGGAGAAGAAGAGAATGGTGCGCCTGCTCATGGAGTAGAAGAGGATGGCCGCGCCTTTGCTGATGGAGAAGAAGCCGGCACGACACGGGTATGATGTATCCTGTTCCAGTTCAAGTTCCGACAAATTCTACAATGATGATTCACCGTCAATTATTTCAGGCTCAGATTCATCAATTCAAGGAAATTTCCAGTACGATGTTTGGATTAGAAGCCCTAGAAACGCTGGAGAACGCCGAAGCAAGTTCTTGAATTGGATGGGAGTAAGTACGAGTCAACTTCCATAATGAGAATTCATGCGAAGTTGATCTGGATTCAAGTAGAATTAGAATTAACGAGAATCATAGCGGAGCGGTTCTGAGGATGACATTATCGAGCGCTCTGATCAGATGTTCAAGGTATTTCCTGTTCATGAATTTTCTTTGTCATATTATTATCTTCATCGACTCGAATTTCCCTTATCATTTATGTTGGATGTTTACGTTAATTCAATTGTTCGAATGTTAGAATCTTTCCCTGTTGGAATGTTATTCCCGGCTGATGCTTCATGTTAACGCAAGAGCTATTCCCGTCGCAGACAGACGTCGCTTCATGTTGGAATGTTGGATGATCCAAATGTTTGAATGCTATTCCCGTCTGATGCTATCGCAAGAGCTAAGCATTATCTTTCCCTCACTTCAGGCGATCTAGGTATACGTATACCCTTTTGGGGACATATGAATCATATGTTTTCCATTGTTCACATCTTAACTGGGCTTTTTTTGTTCGATCTGGTGCTTACAGTGACTCGAGAGGCATCCCAGGAATTAGGAAGGAGGTGTCCGAGTTCATAGAAAGACAGGATGTCTATCCTAGGTATCCTTAACTTCAACGAATTACATTAGTGAGGCCTTCTGCTTCTGCTTCTTATTTATAGTTGACAGCGACCCAGAACGTATATTTCTCACCAATGGCGCTAGCAAAGGTGTAATGCAAATATTGAGTTGTATTATACGTGGTGAAGGAGATGGGGTAAGAAGGCATCAGACTATGAGTCGTTGAATGAAAAGGTGAAGAAGTGTGAGTACGCTGTCAGATGAGAACTCTATCTTCGAGCTTCTGAGCTCCAGACTGATGGCAAAAAGGTATCACCTTTTGGTTATTTATGCCTTTATGTGACACACTGTCTCTAACTAGACTTGAGTCATCCTTACAGATCATCTTCACAAATTTCGGAAACCCTCATGCTTTAGGACAAAAGCCACTCACTTTTCCTTGCCAGGTATAATTTCCCCTTCATCAATCCATGTTGTTCAGTCTGATGAACTAATTCCATGTACATCTGCAGGTGGTTGCACTCTGCCAAGCACCATTTCTGTTAGTTCTCAACCATCTCTTGCCCCTCTCTCTTTTCAACGTCCGTACGGTTGTATTGTTTATGACACCACCCATCACCAAGCGATGCGCAAATGCAAAGACAACAGCAATACAACTACAAAGATGTCATGGACAGATGAGGCTGACAGGTACAGTTGTCGTAGGATTATGTAATTAGTTTCTTTGTGTATGTCTGTGCTTATATAACGGGAGGATGATATGATATTTTGGTTACATTGTATGTTCATGCTGCTGAGATTGCTAGCTTTCGTGCTCTAAAGAACTTATATGATTTGAATCTTAGGAATACCGTTTTCAGGCCATTTATGCCTCTTAGGAGTACCGCTATCTCTCCTCTTCTTGAATTCGGTTTCGTTTGTCCATAGTTGTGATTGTTGCTTGCTCGGAGCTAGGGTTGTTTTTTTCTAAATGTGCGCCGGAGTTAACGCCATCGAAATTTTAGGTTATCCAATTTGAGGTTCTGTTTGTTCACGAGGATGATGAGAATATTGATCGATTTACTCTTGTGTCAGTGAACTAATTCCATCGTATATGTGATTTTCATATGATATTGTGTATGTTTGATCTAATATCGCATTTGGATATAAATCTTTATGCAAAATGCTGAATATAAGATATTCTACATCTTCTTGATGCCGTGTTAGGAGAAAAAATTTTTTCCCAGACATAGGAATGGCAATGCCATAGAGGGACCAATTTGAACTTTAAGTTCGTAGATGTCTTTAAACATTCCCAAGAGCCGGCTGAATCGGTTTTTGGACTAAGTTGAAGGAAACGAAACAACCAGAACTGCGGCTGTTATTGTCTTTGCACTTCTCGGTTTTCCTCTTGCTTTAAGTGCTATTAAAATTAACCAATACTCTTTCTTCTATTATTCTCAGCCTCTTTGTCTTAACATATGTTGTTCTGTAGACCATGGACTTAATTATTCTCAAAGCATCCTTTCAGGCTTTCCTACTCTCTTGAGAGAACATGGCCTTAATTACCATTGGAGAGGCTGGTCGAGGAAGCTTTTTGGATATAGTGCTCAAGGTGGCTGCAGATTCAGCCTCTGTGAATATTTTAAGACACTTTACTGACATTGTTTTCAGTTGTGAATACAAATACGATGGAAAGCATGCCCATGTGATATCTCCATATCCATTTTTTTCAGATGATATTCCTCTACCAGCATTTTTTTATGTGCAGTGTCTTTGTTTGTGGTGATGTAACTATATTCAACCAACTTATGCAGATACATGACATGGAAGATGGTTCATCTGAGGGATATAGTCGAAATGCAGAAAGAAACACTGGGAATTTTTCCGATGTTGCTCTTGCATTGTCAAGGTAATCTTATGGTAAAGATGGTTGAAACTATGAACTATTTGGCCATTGTTTTACTAAATATGAATATCTTCTGAAACAGATTGAAGGAACCCTCAGTTAAATCATTTGTCCTGGAAAATGGTTATGAGGTACAAGTACTGAATCTTACCAATTATGAATAATATCTGTTTCAAGTGCCAAGAAAAGCACAACAGTCACATGGCCAGGCATGTTACTCATACAAGATGTTCAAGAGCCGTAAGCAAAAGCCTTCGCAGAAGTGTTTGTAAATACACAAGTGGTTTGCAGAAGATGATGTCGACTGGTTTGGTATTGCAGTTCAAATCAGAAGCAAGTCAATGAAATGCGTCAAGGTATAAACTTTAACCTAGCTTTGAATCAGATGCTTGAATCTTCCTCTAGGGTACTTGTAGTTCGTGTTTTTGTTTTAGGGTTGATGAGGTTATGAATCGATTGGTTTGGTATTGCAGTGTCCATGCTTATTCTTATGTAGTGTTCAAATCAGATGCAAATCAATGAAAATGCGTCAAGGTATAAACTTTAACCCTAGCTCGGATTCTGATGCTTGAATCTTCCTTTAGGGTACTTGTAGTTCGTGTTTTTGTTTTGGTGTTGATGAGATTATGATGTCGACTGGTTTGGTATTGCAGTGTCCATGCTTATGCTTATGTAGTGTTCAAATCAGAGCACTCTACTAAAGCTTCTTCGGCCCATAACATGTCGCTGGTACATTTTTCCTCCCATATGCCATGATTGAGCTCATTAGGAAGTATCAACGAAAGCAGCGAAACCAGAAAAGTCCATCAGTTGCTGCAAGAAAGGCTAGAGCAACAGACTCGCAAGAAAGCTGTGTTAAACGTTAGGGCATTCAGGATAACTGTCATCGATTCTGGTCCTTTTATGACATAGGGTTTTGATAATGATGATACATTTTCTTGTGCTTGTGTTACATTACATTAGGGTTCTACTTTGATAATCTGTCATAAATTTGACAGAAAAAGTGACTTTTCATCCTCTGTAGTTGGATTTGCACACATCTGAGTTTATGTTGAATGAAAAAGTAAGCTTCTTTTTTTTTTCTTGGGTCACCATGAGAATGTGATTTCTGTTAAATTTTATTATGAAATAGACAACAATGGTAAAACATAACATTCTCAGATTTGTTCTAAAGATAGATATGTACATAAGGGTTGAGTTTTTGTTGATTATGAGGCTGTCTCCATCTTCTGTTATGGTTTTCTCTTGCTAATTAAGGTTGGGTAACAAACACAATGCCAGCAAGGAACAAAGTGGTCATCGAGTTGAAATCGTAATGCTCTTCGAGTGATTGCAACTCCCCAAGGGCAATCCAAGCCTGTAATAGACCCGTATAAGTAGAGAGAGACGATTAATGTCATCGATTTCTCAAAACAAAGATGAAGACATTTCATACCTGAACAGTGATATAAGCAGCATGAATCAATCCAATGAAAGTAGCAAGGAAGAATATATGATAAGGGGCATTGACAATAGGAGAAACAACATTAGTGAAAGTGTTTGGTAGGGTTGGAGTTAGTCTTAAGAACAACATGTAATTCAACAATCCATCTTTTTTTCTTTCAATCTGCAAATCAAAACACATTTTATCTTCACTTCTCTTCAAATTTGTTTAACTCAAAATCCAATCAGAACACACTATGAACTTCACTTGATTCTAAAAAAACACCAATTTGTCAGGCCAAAGAGAGAAGACCAATTTGTCAGGCCAAAAAAATAACAAGAAGAAGCACCGGCTGTTGCAGAAAAATTCACTATTAGATTTCACTACAACTATAAATCTATATATCAAATTCATACATTGAAACTTTTCTTTTCTGTTTTCATATTGATCCGTGTACATATCAAATCTAATGACAACAATTTAATAAATTTTATACAACCTATAAGATAGTCATATTTTAATGATTACACATCCGCGCGTAGCGCGGGTATCACCTAGTAAATATAAAATAAATGTGTGATTAGTTAACAAACAAATTTATATAAATTCCTAATTTATACATTGGAAATTTAATAGTTATTTCAAATAATTACTATAAAATATCTTATTCTAAAATTGTGAAAAAAAATTAACTAATAAAGTTTTAGATATACGAAAAACATTTTAAACAATTATAACAAATATATTAATAATAAAGAAACATGGAAATTAACTTTTAAAATAATCTTATAATTTAATATAACAAAATTATAATAATTATACATATACAATATCTATTTAAAATTTGAATGTTTAATTTCTAACTTTAATATATTTAAATAAATTAGAATAAAAAATTATAATAAAAATAAATTATCTTGTTGAATACATTAGTATTTTCTTTAATTTGAAGATATTTTGTTGAATAGATTAGTATGCCTTTGTTCTTACATTTTACAATGAGTTTTTTATAATGGAATTAATTTTGGATGAAATTTACCTTAAAATCGGATAAGTTAAAAAATTTCAGCGAAACCGGGACAAAATCGGGTCAAATTCAACAAAACCGGGTCAAAACCAGATCAATTTCAGCAACCGGATAAAAATTTCAGCAAAACCGGGATAAAACCAGGTCAATTTCGACAAAATCGGGTAAAATTTCAGTAAATCGGGTCAAAATTATAATAAATTGGGTTGGATCAAAATTTAGTAAACCGGTCAAAATTGTATTAAACCGGACCGAGTTAATAATTGGGTAAACCGGAGTAAATAGAATTTTAATTTGAGTCGGGTCTTGTCAAAATTGAGTATGAAATCAGGTTAAAATTGATGGTTTTTTAGGGTTTGGGTCAAAATTCTGGTTATGAAACAGAAATTTAAACAATGTGTGGAAATCGACTGAATTACAAAAGTTGAGGGGAGAATAGGATTAGGGTGATACATGAGGGGGGAATAGGATGAATTTGATACATGAGGGGGAATAGGCAAAGTAGCTAAACTTTGGGTGGGAATAGGAGTTTAAATCTTAATTTTAATTACACTAGAAATAATCCCACGCGATGCGCGGGTTGATTTTTTTTAAAATAAAAAACATTTTTGAAAAATTGTTTGGGTATATTTTTTGTAAAAGTAATATTGTGTTGTAATGTTTATTCTTTTAACATAAATTATGATAAGGAGATATGTCTTATATATATTACGCGATATAAATTACACGACCAAACTTATTAGTGAATATTTCTAGATCATATTTATTAATATATAATTTATTAAGTCACATTAGTAACAACATCTCCATTATCAGATATATTTAGTATATATTGATGTATAGGGATTAGCGAAGATTGCATCCCATCAATGGTTTCTTTATCAACCTTTTAAACGATCATTATAAAGCTCATATCTACCGATACGTTAGAGCTGATAGGATTGTTCTCTGGGATTATCATGTCATCTGTGTTCAAGTAAGCTCCTTTAACTTGCTAAATGATGTTATCAGAATCAATCTTCTCTCTAGATTTTGATAATCTATTTGCATTAATAGAGGAAGAAAGGCATTGAATCTCAGGGTGTGAGATTTGGATTCCAGGTTACCCTTCCCTTCAAACTTTAGCTTCATACGTGGCTGAAACTATCCAACCATCTTTTCAATTTTTCTCTGATTATCAAAGGTAAATTCATGGGTTAATGCTCTTCTACTATGTTTCTAGTTCCATTTACATTGTATTTCTCTTCCTCTGTGAAACTTGTATATGTTTTCAGCTGGCAGATGAATCAGAGATTTAATGTACTTGTTTGACTGATTGCAATCAGATTCTTCCGTGTCGTGCATGCTCCTCTATTCCTTAAAAACTTTGCTTCTGATAGAAGACATATGAAAGATATTGATGGGAATTGGACTGCTCAACCTCCACCATATGCACCCATTGTTGTCCAAGGTATGTGTATTTTTCTGCTTTTTCAGCTTGAATCTCATCCCACTTGTGAAAGAATTTGACGTGTTTTTCGTTCGTGTCTGAAGACGGAACATTGCACAACCTGAACGAATACATTGCGATGAGCAGCACATATACGTTATCGATTTTGGATCCTGACTTGGTGAAAGCTGTAACTACGCAGAAAGTAGGTGTTGTGGTGAGTCATATTCAGCTTCAGAAGCTCTTCTCAAAGTTTCTTCCTTAAATAATAATATTCCTATGTTTCATCTCTTCTTTCACTCGGTCCCGCAAGTATAACAAGTATATTAATATTAGAAAAAGTTCACGCGCGATGCGCGGGTTATGATTTTGTATTGTATTGTTTTACGATTATCCAAACTATAGTGATATCCATAAAATGCATTCCGATACGTAACATTTTCTCAAATATTATATTGACAAAGATTAATGATGAAGACCTATGCAAAAGTTTCATGGACAAACTAATGAGATAAAAATTAAGATTAAAATACACAAAAGTAATGAGATAAAAAATAAAATTAAAATACACATAAGTAATGAGATAAACCGAATATTATTTAGTAAAACTCCTGAATAGAGGATACAATACAATACTAAAAGATACCGATTGAATTAAACAGATCTCTTGACTCATCTAAAAGGCAAAAACTTATTTCTTAATTGTTCATTAAAAGTCTTGCCAATACCCTCTCATCTGAAAGGCAAGAACCCTCCTAATTCTTGCTTGTTCCGAGTTCATAAGAGACAATTACATATACCCTAAATCATACAAGAATTTGTTTCAATGCACCATCTTAACTTCTCTGGAGCTCTTTCTATGGTCAGATCATGTACAATGATCGATGATCCGTTGACACATACGTCTTTGTTATTACTGGCGATGGCCTTCTGGTAGGGCCACCACTTTGATGTAACGGAACTGTTCTTTGAGACAGTGCCTTGTCTCCTTCATCGTCGTCAAATTCAAGCAAGTAACTGATAATAAGATGAATAACTCTGTTATATGATCTATGCAATCAGTTTTTCAATAATTAAAACATTTTTATTTCGATTCCAAGTGCAGTTTCAGTTTGAATACTGCATAGAACGGATTGTGAATAACAAAGAGGTCAAATGAATTAATGGTTTATGATAAATACTAAAAGATTAAAGGAAAACATGGTAATTTGTCCTTAAACAAACTTATATATTAATTAAACAATAAAATATAAGGAAAATCTGATAATTTCTATCCCGAATTTGTTAAAATATGGAAAACAACAATTATATTAGTTAAAAATACTCGTAAGAAAAATTATTTGTTAATATTGTTCATTTCATATAATAATAAAACCAGATTCTATCTATTGATTGACAATTCTATAATATTTAATATCTTTTATCATACGCGTTAAAAAATCATATTGTATATACAGATTAACAATTATAATTATTTTGGTAAGGAGTTGCCACACCTTTTTTTTAATAAATTGCGAATCGTATTTGGATTTCTTTTTTACTCAAAATCAAATATGAGTTATTGCATTTTTTCACAATATATAAACATGTCATTCACCTTTCTTATCAATTCAATTTAAATAATTAAATACATATTACAAAACTTTGTGGGTGATTGAGTGCAAAAGACAAAATTCTTGTATCAAAAGGTATGGAGTTTTTTGTTTGTTATAAGTTCACTTTCTAATGTTTATTAAATGATTTAAATCATTGTTCGGGTTCTTATATATGGTTAATATGTTTTTTGAGTTATATTATATTATCACAAATTCATTCATCTAACACCATTTCTTTGAATATCTTGTTTAAGAACTCAAATCATTATTACTCATTAAAATCATTTAGAAAAACTTTAGATAGGTGAATAATTACATAAATATAACGTATAATTAATGGTATGTGACTAAATATGAAGTACAAAAAACCATTAAATAGGTTTGAGATCCCATGATTGCTCAAGATTTGTTCTTAATCGTAACATAATTACATCAAACGAACATGTCTTGAAATGTCCAAAGAGAGAGAAATGCGTAGATTCTTAGAATGTTAAATGAAGAAAATACCCACTCAAATAAGCGCGTGTTTTTCAAGCATTGGCTTGGTGCGTGATGATGAGACGCTAGGCGGCAGACATCATGAAATCAGGTTTTGAAGTGAGTGGGTCCCACGCGCTTCGTCCACTCCTTGTCTACCTATTACATAAAAAAACTTTATATTTTCTATGTTAACCATTAAAAATGGCGTTCTGAGGTCTTTTTCACTTTATAAAAAAAAAGAAATGTATATAATTATACACACACATACACAAATACACACCAATGTATATGTTATAACTTGTGAAAGAATTTG